>CM074735.1:115460277-116660277 GCA_037367245.1 Phrynocephalus guinanensis | reverse complement strand
CTTAACAGCAATACACTCTCATTGCTGTTGAAGGTAGAATTCTCCATGACTCCCACAGGATGCACATAGAATAGCTATGTGAGACTCACAGGTTGCCCACTCATGATTTAGGGGGATAAGACAAAATTTGGTGTGTACAGGGAAGAAGAGAGAATAAGGATTTCAGTGGAAAGAAAAGTTGGGGATTAAATGTTGTTCCATACTATGTGAGGGAGCTTGAATGTGTTCCCTTCCAGGGGTTACCTGTCCACTTGGAGGCCTATCTGGTAGTCTGGGCCAGTAGGAGGTTGAATACATTATCTCATAAATTATGGATTTTTTTGAACCACCACCATCCTCAAAATACACAGCAGAATGCTAAAGGGAACTCAATGGAGGAAATACCTTCTTGGGTATAAGATATGGTACCCTACCAAAAGCCCTTGTTTTCTCAGGGCAAATGAGTTAAAAGGAGAGGGGACTAGAGAAGGGAAAGAAGAAATTATGAGCATAAATTGAGCTAAATAGATATGAGACTACATTTAACCGTTATTTTTCTTAAAAAGAAGAAAGCTTGGGGGTGTTGTATACCCTAAAAGTAGAGATGGGCACGACCAGAATTTTTTTTTCGAGTTGTCGTTTTTCGGGACGGGTCTGTTTCGGGTTGTTTCTGTTTTTCATGAATTTTTTTAAAAATTTATTGTTTCGTCGTGTTGTTTGTCGTTACCACCGTAGTTTCGCGCGATTTTATGACGTCCCAGCAATGAGTGGCGTCTCGCCGGCGCTAGGTGTTTTGCGCCCTAGGCAGAGGGCGGGGTGCGGGGGCGGGGATGTGCGGGCGGGCGGCGGGGGCGGGCGCGGGTCCCGCAATGACCCAGAGCAGGCGAAAAACACTTTAAACTGACTTGCTGCACAAGACTGCATCGAATAAAGCAATTGCAAACAAAGTGGGCAGAATGCAATATATTTCTTTTTTTTTTCTCTTGGTCAATGCTGAACCGGCCGACCACCCTACTTGCTCTGGCTGTGGCTGCCTATTACACTTTTTTGTTGTTTTGTTTTGAAGCTTTTATCCATCCCATCTCCCCTCCACCTCTCAGAGGCAGCAGGAGACACAGACATTCTGTTCCTCCCCAAATCTGGATGAGGGTCTACTCCTCTGAATGCCCCCCCCATCTCCAAGGTCCTGGCTTCACACTGTAAAGCCAAGCAATTAAGCCAATGCAACCCTGGTCATCTAGCGGTTAGAGTCTGATATTAGGGTTAGGGTTAGGGTTAGGGTTAGGGTTGGAATAGGTAGGGATTGGGCTCTGGGTTGCTCTTAAGGAAGACAGCGTGCTGGCGTACGGGCACACAGCTTGGATTAGGCAGAAGAAATCTAAGTTTTACACTACAGCCCAGATCCCTCCCACTCAAACCTCCCCCCCTTTGAAGCACTATCAGAAAAGAAATCCTAACAAACTGCAGGAGAATAAAAAAGAATAAACTGTGTTGCTATTCCCCACAGCAGACAAGGAATGAAAGAAATTATTATTATTTCCTAAAAATTCAATTGAATCAATTCCCTCCCTGCCTGCCTAACTGAAATCTAAAGGCTCTGCGCAATTGAAACTAGTCTAGCACAGCAGCCAGCTACACACCTCTCCCACCCACATCCAAGCCCGGACTGCGACTCTTCTGGGAGTGCCTCGGCTTTTTATGCCCTCTTGCACATCCAGAAGTGTCAGTCAAAACCTGGTCATGCGATTGGTGGAATGGGTCAAAAAATTTGCATGGTCCCATCCCATGGCCAGCCCATCATTGCGCAGGTGTAAAAAAATAAAAAATAAAAAAAAATTAAATCAATGAAGACATTTTGTTGCAAAAAAACCCCACTGCTGCTACTATAAAAAATCAGGCATTTAAAATAGCTAATTTTCAAAAGTTTCTGTGGTGCTTTGGTGGTCTTTTGGACCACGATTTTAAAAAAAAATTGCAGTCACCATTTTGGATTTCCCCCGCACCGCATGGCAAATGGAGACACCGAGGATGCCCCCTCCCAGCCTGGTACCAGCAGTCCAGGACAGGAGGGGGGGAAGGCTGGGGACCCCCCCCCCCCCAGAAACCACCCCTCTGGTAGGTGCCCTCGGGCAGGCATATTTTCACCTGCTTTTTTGGCCGGGAATCGGGGTTTTTTCCTTTTAAAACTTTTTTTCTGTGCCACTTGCGCTTGGCATCGCGCAATCGCCGCGCGATGCCAGGACCGACAACGACAAATCAGACCCAATTTTTCTTTTTTCGGTTCCAGTTCGAGTTCTGATGGCTTAATTGTCGTTACCATTTCCGTTACATAACGGAAACGATATCCGAAAACGGAAACGACAATTTTGCCAAGTCGTGCCCATGTCTACCTAGAAGCATAGGAAGTGGGAAGAGAATAAGTAGAAAAGCCACAGTTTCAATTTTGTATGAAACTGTTGAGTGCAAAACAAACAATGAGGTCCCTGATCTATTCTGATGCTTTATGTGTTCACTGCTATCAGATGTGCTCTTTGGCAGGAAGGGTTCCCTCTGAAGGCCTATGGAGGCATTTTCTTTTGATGTCATTATTGGATTAGAGCAGTGGTTCTCAACCTGTGAGTCCTTAGATGTTCCTGGACCGCAACTCCCAGAAATCCTGGGTAGGTCAGCTAGTGATGAAGACTTCTGGGAGTTTATTTGTATTTATTTATTTTATTTATTTTAGAGTATTTTTACCCCGCCTTTCTCCTTTGAAAAGGACTCACAGTAATGAGGGATAATATACAGTCCAGTACAATTAAGACATATTCAAGTATTTGAAAGCAAGGAATTGAGGGACTTCTTACAGCATTAATAGACAACATTGCATTAAAGCTACAAGGTTATAAGTAGTTATAAACATAAAGTCTATGTGAACCTATAGATTCATAAAAATACACATAGTAGTACTTCATGCAGAGAAAGCTTGCCTGAAGAGAAAGGAACATCTGGGGACCCACAGGTTGAGAACCACTGGATTAGAGAGTGGGCAAGAAAAGGTCTCTCTGTGTTCCAGAGTATTGATGTCCCATGTTGTTGTAGGTTGGGGTCTACTCCTTCTGCCAGTGTGGAATGAGTTGCACCTCTTTGCTTGATCCACAGATTGCCTGTGTTCCATGTGACCTGGGTTCTCCAGTGAAATACAGTCAAAAGATTCTGCCGTGATGTACAGTCAAATGATTCAGAAGTGCTCGTTTTAACTAAATGGCTTGGTCCAAACTACCTCAAAGAACATATATCCCATTATGAGCTGACTTGGATGTGAAGGTCAATAGGAGAGGCATTTATCTCAGTCCCACCACCTTCACAGGTGCATTTCATGGAAACACAGATTTTGGAACTCCCTCACACAGGAAGACAGCCTTCCCCCATCTCTGCTTCCTTCCACTTCGCAGAGTAGCACGTTTTTCTTTATGAATTTCTTCAATTATTGTTCTTAGCTTTAATATTGCCTTTTAATTTTAAATATTTGATGGCAATGATATAGTTAACAACCATTGCATATTCATTGTCTTGAACTTTAAACGTTGTGTTTCAATGTTGTAAGCCGCCTTGAGTTCTTTTAAAGGGAAAAGATGGGGTAAAAACATTTTAAACAAACAAACAGTGTAGGACTTCTTGTGCTAGTGATTGTAGCTTTTTATTTTAGATTTTGTTGTCAAATACCGTGTTTGTTGTGCACACTTTTAAAAATCTTAGAACAACTGAGCTGGAAGGAACCCAAATAATTGTCACTAGAGATGGGCATGAATCAAAAAAATGACATTTCGGTTTTTCATTTTTCGTTGCGGGTCCGTTTCGGTTCATTTTCATTTTTTGTGAATTTTTTGAAAAAAAAAAGTTTCATTTTTTCATTTTCTGTTTTTTTCTTTTCACCCACTTTTTGCACGACTTAAAGCATTTCCATGTGCGGACGTCCCCCAAAGTCCCAGACGAGAGGGAAAACACTAAACAAAAATGATGCTGGCAGAGACACAGTATAGACACAGGGAGGCTGCAAGATCTCTCCCCTAAGAGCCAGGCTGCAGCCAGCAGGAACACAGAGACACACACCTGCCTGGCTGGCCTAAAGTAACAAGTCACAGAGACAGCAATCCCACCCTAACTCCCACCACAGACTGCAAGGAGGACGGGGGCTGCCAAAGCTTTTTATGCCCTCTGTGGCTGCCACACCTACCCAGTCTGCAACCTGGGCATGCTATTGGTTGAAATTGTCCAAGAATTTACATGATCCCATCACATGGCTTGCATCCATCTTGTGGCTGGAATCCATTTTGTGTCATCCTTAAAGGGAAAAGAAAAAATACATCACGATGGGAGAAAGACAAAAACATTACGGATTTCCAGGGCATTTAAAAACCCAAGAAATCAATATTAGGCATCTGGGAGCCATTTTGGGTCAATGTCCCCTAACTCCTCTTAAAGGAAAAAAAAATACAGCGATCTGAGAAAAGACATAAATGCACGTTTTAAGGACCCCCCCTGGTAGGTATTATCAGGCAGAATAAATAATTATCGCTGGGTGTTTACGGATATTCAGGATGTTTTTTAACATTTAAAAACAGCTCATTTCATTGCGCATCGGCATTAACGAAAACGAAATGTAATGAACCTAATTTTCATGGTTCTGTTCAGTTCGTTCCAATTTCATCACAATTTTCGTTATTTGTTTCATTATGCAATGAAACAAATAACGAATAACGGAATGAATTTTTTTTGTTTCGTGCCCATCTCTAATCATCACATCAAGGAGGACAGTGGGAAACTGAACTCCCAACTAGAGATGGCCATGAAACGGAAAACTAATGTTTCATTTTGTTTCATGCTCACCCACACTTTGTTTTGTTTCATTTCTTATGAAAATGTTTTTGAAAAAAATTGCACGAAACAAAATGGCTCCCCTGGATCCTAGAGGCACCAGATTTGGTGCCCGGAACTCCGGGAGCCATTTTCCTGAGTGCTCCTGCTGAGCTGCCAATGGCTGGAGCCCTTTAAACCTGGCCCATTGGACACCAGGGGGTGGGCCAGGTTTAAAGAGGTCCAGACATTGAAACCTCAGCAGGATCCCTCAGAAAATGGTCAGGAGGGCAATTCCGGTGATCGCACTGCCCTCCCAAGAATTTTCAGAGGGCTTTTGCCGAGGTGTCAATGTCTGGACCTCTTTAAACCTTGCCCAGTCTGTATCAGAGGGTCCCCCTGATACAGACTGGGCCAGGTTTAAAGGGCTCCAGCCATTGACAGCTCATCAGGAGCCTGAAAATGATGGAACAAAATGGTCCATTTCAATGGAGAAAGACCTGTAATGAAATGCTACTTCCTTGTTTTGTTTTGTTTAGTTACACAATCAAACAATGAAACAGCATTTTGTTTTTCATTTCCTGCCCATCCCTACTCCCAACCTATGGCTCAGCAGCCAAATACCTAAACCTCTGAGCCATCCAAGAAGTTACGTAGTATAATAATATACTCCAACACCAGTGAACTATAAAGGATTTTCACTCATCATGTCTCATATTGGATGCATACCTTGGCTGTAAGAATGTACCAAAAATGGAAGCTTCTTAACTGAATATTATTACATCTAGCATCTCTACATCAGTGCAGCTAAATACCATTCCTTCTAAAACTGCAGAATCCCTTGTGTAAAGTTCAACCCTAAAGTTATTGGTTTAAAAGTTTTCCAAAATATCAACAGACTATGAAGAAAAATATTGTTGGGAAAACATGAGACATTTTGTACCAAATGATGGAAAGCTTCGCTAATGCAATTCATAACGTGTAAAATATTACATCATGAATATGCAGGAGATTTATAAATGATTGCATTTACAGATTGATACCTTTGGAATTTGCAAGTTACATTTAGTTATATTAAAATTCACCATAAATGTCTTTCATAATAAATATTTCTCACATAAACTTCAGAGCAATTTTAATATTATGTTTAAAAATTCAGATGCCTAATAAATATTTTGTTGTTTAAAAAAAGCCATTGTTATAGCTCACAATTTTGTTACTGGTTTTGGAATTGGGGAGGGTGTGGAATTTGAGAAAAAGATCTTGCAGAGGGGTGAATGCACACACTATTTAAACTCCTACTAGAGATGAACTCTGTACATGTAGCAAAAATCTTGCTATCAATAAATAACATAAATACTAAAAAATCTGTGGTGGTTCATTATGACACCTGGACAAGATCTCATCAAAAACCTTTCGTTCTCACAAGCACTAATCAGGTAAGGTATACTTGAGGTGCTTCCAGTTTCCTAGTACAACCAAGATATTAGTCTGGAGCCAATATTATTAATTGTACAAGTGGTTTTATGTAAGGAGATATATTTACCAGGCAGAATCCAGACCTGGATTATATGGGGCAGATTTTCACACCTCGATCAAACTGGAGGATCCATAGACAGTCCTATGTTGAATGTCCTTTTAAAAGTCATTAATTGGAGGAAGTGGGCTTGTCTGTGAAAGCTCAATTTTAAATATAGCAATTAGTCTTTAGGATCCCACAATGCAACTTTTTAAAATTGTTCATTCAATTTGCCTGAGTTGCTTACATAGACTAACATGGCTACCTCCTCTAAGACTCATTCATGTGTATTTCTCTGTGAGCACTCATTCATACCTGTATGTATTTATCTGTGACTAATAATAAAATCTTAAAGTTGACGTAATAAAGCTTAGTTTGTTTTGGATTCAGCTGATGGGAGTTGTAACCTACTTCTTCAAGTACATCTACAAAGGTTATGTTAAATCAAACCTATTAATTTCTGAGGTCTCACAGAACTCTATGGAGCTCTTTAATGCAGCAGACCACAGATTAATAGGGATATCTCTCCTTATAATTTCATAATTCAACTTCTGGAAAGATGGCATTTGGTCCCCACATAAAATAAATTTATAATGAAAAACAAAGAAATAAAAGTTGGGCAAATGTTCTGTACAGGGCATATTTAAACACACACACACACACACGCACACGCACACGCACGCGCGCACACACACACACACACACACACACACACACACACACACACACACACACACACACACACACACACACACACACACACACATGTAAGGCTGGGTTGGAGAACGTCTAACCTAGTATTTTTAGATTTAAGCTCCACATGCCTCAGCTCATATGTCAAACAACAAAAGATTTTGGAAAATTATTATTATTATTTTGAGTGTTTTCACCCCACTGTTTCTCCTTGGAAAAAGACCCGAGGCGGCTTACCATAATGAGGGACAATATACAGCCCAGAAAATTTAAGACATATTCAAGCTTAAAATCAGGGATTTAGAAAAGGCATCTTACAACATTAAAGGGCAACATCAAATATAGTTGAGGCTTGGGGATGTGGGTGCTGCTAGGCTTGGCGATCCAAAGGTCAGCAGCTCAAATCTTCATGATGAGGTGAGCTCCCAGTGCTTGTCCCAGGTAAAAGCATGTAAAAGCATGTAAAAAGGTGAGTAGATAAATGAGCAACACTTTGTGGTGGGAAGCACTACATGCACTTGCACATTAAGTCATGCCAGCACATGACCATGGAAATACATCTATGGATAAACGTCATCTCTCCAGTTTAGCACCCTCTCCTAGAGTCAGAAATGACCTGACTTAATTGCCAGGGGGGACCTTTACCTTTAGTCAAGAGTCAAATAGATCAAAACAGCTAAAGATTCCTACCCCTGCCATTGAGTGTCTAACGTAGGAACTTTCTTTGATCATGCAGTCAGCAAGGTAAGAGATTGCATTGCCTTGACTGAGCAGCTTTCATGACCCCGATTACATTTTGTTAGGTGGAGGGAAATCACCATGGGGTAAAATTGTACAGATACATCTTGACATGATTGGTGTTCGCAATATGGACAAAAATGAAGATTTTTTTTTTTGGGGGGGGGTAGATTACACCTACTTGATATTATGAATCATTGGAGAAATTTGGGAATAAAAGGAAGTGGCTCATTTTATGGCACTATTTGGCATTTCCCCGAATCACCTCTAATATACCAATAAGGTGATTTAGCCCATCTCTATCCACATGTATCTCTGTAGAATGATAGTCTCTCTCTCTCTCTCTCTCTCTCTCTCTCTCTCTCTCTCTCTCTCTCTCTCTCTCTCTCTCTCTCTCTGTGTGTGTGTGTGTGTGTGTGTGTGTGTGTGTGTGTGTGTGTGTTTGTGCGTGTGCGTGTGCGTGTGTACGTGAGTGTGTGCAAACAGCCCTCTCAATTCTGATTGCACAATCTTTTAAAAAGAAATTCTGGGACATAAGTAAACTTTTGCAAGCTGGGGCCTTAAATCAGCTTGGAGACTTAGGTTCACTAGACAGCTGTCCCTCTACCATGCCTGAAAAAGCTGTGGAGGATGAAAAGTGAGAGCAGCACACTGAGAAGGAGGAGAAGGTGGGAGGGTACTGTAATCTGTTAACTCACCTGCATTTTTGGAGCCAAGACAAACAGTCTAAAAAGTTTCTGATGATTCCCGTGTGCACCATCATTGCTTAGAAGATCATTGCAGGGTAGCTGCTTAATTTCTTTTCACCCCAAGCAAAGTGATAATTCCTTTATATATTATAACATATTGGGCTAAAGTGTGACATCTCTCAGCTCCCTAAAACCCTGCCATAACCTAATGCAAATATTAAAATGGAAAGAACTATCTTCCATAACTAGGATGGGAAATCACTCTGGCCTTTTGTTTCAGATGAGAATCAGACCTCCTGTAGAAGGACTGGACAATCACTAAAGATCTGGGGCCATGCATGCCCCTCCTTATAACTTGGAGGGTCTAATTCAAGTTCACCCCCCTGAACAAAACATGCTTTTAGTGAAAAGCCCTCTTGCACCATCCAATGGACAAAATGTTTAATGTAAATTTGGAGGCAGGGGTACTGAGAAATGGGGGGGGGATCCACATTCTCCAGAACAGAGAAGATGACCTACTGAGTCCCACCCTTTTTGCAATTGACCCTTGGTGTACAAGAGAGAGAGGGCAAGGATGTGGGGAGGATGCAGGTCATATAGGAAGCCATAGGCAGCTCATATGCCACAGGTTTACAACCCAGCCCTAAATGAATGCATTTCCTATTGTGTTTGTGTGTGAGGGGGGAGGGCTGACAAAAAGAGATTCCTAAAAAAGAACAGAGAAGGTAATATTTGCCTGGTCCGAAATAAGTTTGCTTGCCTGGAAGAACAACTTGTTCACAAAGTCTAGAAAACACCCCTGTGCCTAATATTTTCCAAAATTCAAGATTAAAAGTAAGCTTTCGTCCAACACACCTGTGTTTGCCCACAAGGAAATAAACACAGAGGAGTGGAGAGAAAGCCAATGAAGCATAGATTCATAAATGATTTCTAGATGTAAAAAATGATTTCATAAGACTGCAGTAAGATGTGGCATCTTCCATAATATGTTAGTATATTTATTTATGTAATAGTTGCAAGGAAATGAGAAAAGGTAATAAAGAGGTACACCACAGCCTTTTGTATATGAAGTGACAGACCAGAGATTTAGAGATAATCAGGTGAAATCAGAATGTTTCTGAAATTGTCCCATTGTTTGTTACAATTAATTGTCTAGGCTTACTGTTAAAGCTATTGTTCTCCCCCCCCCCCAAAAAAAAGTACCAGAACATTATGGAGATCATGTAAATGTCAGGGGTGTATCTAGGGGGGCAGAAGGGTACATCTGGCCCAGGCACAGTAATCTGGGGGTGCCTGGAGGGGGAGGGGGAGGGGGAGGAGGAAGCCCTGCACCCTCCCGACAGCTGTCCTCAGGCTTGGCGACGGGACCCACTGAGGAGTGGCAAATCAAGCAGGCAGACGTGTGTGTGAGTGCAGTGGCTGGGGCACCCTCCTCCGCCTGCTCCAACTCTTCCTCACCTTGCTCTGGGCCACCCTGGGAGACGTAAGGGCGCACGGGCACACACACACAAATGCCTATCCCACACCTGCAGAATTCTGGGTGGATGCGATGGGGTTGAGGAGGGCCGGAGGGGCACAAAAAAAACCCTTTGCTATGCTGCTGGTAAATGTTGGGGACATGATTGCATCACTATCATCATGGTGATCATCTGAGCCTGAGCTTCTGATTCTTGCTGAAAACCCCATTGGACAAGCCAGCACTAACTTGTTTTAATAAATTGTCACCATACATTAGAATTGACTTGACAACACATGGTTACCTGACTAATATTTTTTTTGGGGGGATGCAAGATTTTCAATAAAAAAATCCCACCACATTTCTGTGTTATTTTCCCCCTTTTTCTTTATTAACAATTTTTGAAAAAGGACTGTAAAATAAGAGGATGATGATACAAAAACCTATGTCCCAATTACCTATACAATCAAATACACAATTATTTTTTCTCTATGAATGATACAATCAGTACCTATAGCCCAATAACCCACACATTCTATAAAACTTAAACAACAGCAGCCCAGAAAGTCAGATGACTTTAAACCTAAATTTATATTCAAAAACCAACCAAGTGTTTCTGAACTTAAAAATATATTTAAAGATATGATTAGTTTTGTTGGTTTGTTTGGATTCAGTTTGCCTCTTCTTTCATTTCTCTTCTAATTACCATAACTCTCCAAAGCAAGTAGTCATTTTCCCCTTCACTGCTACTGCCCATATCCTATGAAAATGACTGTGAAAAAAGAGATCCTAGCAATTTCAGTTCTCAACGTTCCTACTAATTCATGCCAGAATGATTTGACTGTGAATGTCCATGTCAGGATTTGAGTCCCGACTTCCTGAAACCTAGCCTGACACTCTTCTGCTGCATCGCACTGGCTTTCCAATATTAAAATACCTGTTTACATTTCTTCCACATAACTATTTTACTCTGTTTAAAAACATGCCTGCAACCACTCTTTTTGAGTACATAAAATTATTTCCTCCAAAATAGTGATCACAGGCATGTTTCATCACCAAATCACTGCATGTGGAGCTTTCTCAAGCTCTTCCCTGTAAGCCCCTGAAATTTGGAGTTGTTTGGGATTCAGGGGGCTGTTATTAAACTCTAAAGGGGGTCCCTCTTGGTAAAATCATTCTAATTGAGTCAGAAGTTTGGAACTAAGCTGAGAATACCCCCCCAACACACACAGGTGAGTGATTAGCAGCTTCCAACTCAATTAGAATTTTTTTCCCTGGGGGAACCCCTTTGGAGTTTAATAACTCAGCCCCCTGAACCCCAAACCTCTCCATATTTTGAAGGCTTACAGTGAAGAGTCCAAAGAAGCTGGCCTGCCTTTGGTGCCTTTTTGGACACAGAGGACCATAGCATTTAGTTTCATTTTGTTTCATTTCTTACAAAACTGCTTTTAAAAAATCATTTGTAACAAAATGGAATGAAACTACTAAAGAAATTAAACAAAACACTGTATTTTTGTTTTGTGCCCATCTCTATTAAATATTGATATACTGGTATACTGACATACCAATTCCCTTGATATTTTTTATATATGGTATTATTCATATTTGGTTTTATTATATAACTTCTGTATCTTTTTTTAAATGCATCACTATAAGGTCTTATTGTACCAAACTCAATATTTTAATATCATGTAAGATTTGCTTAATTGTTGTTAGAGATGGGCACGACCAGGAAAAATGATGTTTCGAGTTGTCGAGTGTCGGAGCCGGACCGTTTCAGCTTGTTTCCGTTTGTCGCAAAAAATTTCAAAAATTTGTCATTTCGTTTGTCGTTTGTCATTAGTACTGGTTTAGGGGGGTAGGGTAGCAGGCTCCTGGAGGCACCTCTCTGGGGTGGATGCCTCCTCTGGCCCCCTACAAAGGGAAAAGGAAGGGTACATGACCGTGTAGCCATTGCGTACCAAGTGGCACTGGCAGAGGCACCTCTCTTTTGGGTGCCTCTAGCTCACCAAGAAGGACAGCATACTGGCGTACAGGTTTGGAGTTTTTTGGAACTTTGGACTGTGAGCGAGGTGAGAGAAGAATGCCTCTACTGGGCGCCCTCTGACTCACTAAGAACGACAGTGTACTTGCGTGTAGTGCAATGTGAGTACAGATCTGACTTAGGGTTGGGGTTAGGGCAAGGGATAGGCTTAGGGTTATTACGGGTAAGGTTAGGGTGAGTTAGTGGGCTGCACCTCTGGGTGCCTCTGACCCACTAAAAAGGACAGTGTACTGGTGTATGGGTTAGGGTTAGGGTTAGGGTTAGGGCTAGGGCTAGGGCTAGGGTTATAGTGGGCTTTTTATGCCCGACTGGCACATCCCAGAAGTCTCAGTCAAAACCTGGCCAAGTGGCCATGTGATTGGTGGAATGGCTCAAAAAAATTATTTATTTATTTATTTATTTAAAGACATATCCCGCACCATCTTCCCTAACGGGAACTCTGGGTGGCAAACAACGATAAAAAGCATAAAAACAAACAAACAAAAAATGTACATGGTCCCATCCCATGGCCAGCCCATCATTGCGCAGGTGTAAAAATAAAAAAATAAAAATAAAATAAAATAAAATCAATGGAGACGTTTTATTGCTAGAAAAGCCCACTGCTGCTACTGTGAAAATTCAAGCATTTAAAATAGCTAATTTTCACATGTTTCTGTGGTGCTTTGGTGGGTATTTGGACCATGATTTCAAAAAAAATATTGTGGTCACCATTTTGGATCCCCCCGCACCGCATGGGAAATGGAGACAATGAGACTGATGCCCCCCCCCCCAGCCTGGTACCAGGTCCAGCAGCCCAGGACATGAGAGGGGGGGAGGCCGGGGACCCCCCCCCCAGAAACCACCCCTCTGGTAGGTGCCCTCAGACAGGCATATTTTCACCTGATTTTTGGCCGGAAATTGGGATTTTTTTATTTTTAAAACTTTTTTCTGTGCCACTTGGCATCGCGCGATCAGACCCAATTTATCATTTATCGGTTCGAGTTCGAGTTCTGACGGCTTAATTGTCATTTCCGTTTCCGTTGCGTAACGGAAACGAGGAACGAAAACGGAAACAAGAATTTCGCCAAGTCGTGCCCATGTCTAATTATTGTAAATAAAAATAAAAATTCATCCATCCATCCATCTGTTCATATCTTATAACCAATTTTGGAACTTGCTTTCCCTTCTCATTTTGAGAAAATTGTATCATTGTCCAATAAGATTGATATAAAAGTAAAGTGGAGAAGATGACCGTATACACCACCTCGAACTCCTAAGACAAAAGATGAATATACTGTAGATTAATAAATAACTTTTAAGTAGACGAAATTGGAATACCTTTTGTCCATGACTAACACCTTAAAATACCTGCAAGACATCTTTTCTCTGGTGTCTTCCACTCCTCTTTTCAGAGGCATAGAGGAAAAGCCCACTTAAAGCGCTGTCTTTGAATTATTACCGCCATTTGTCACTTCTGGAGAGCTATTCCCACTATGTTAATATTATATGTCATGCACATTTGGGTGCCGGGGCTCTACTTATTGAAAAGAGAATGTCCCATTTTGTGGTGGTTTAAAATTCTCTCCCACCCCAGTGTGTACGTGCAGTCTGTGAACAGAGGCTGAGCCTATTCAGCTGGTGAGGATAAAAAAATGCTAGAGACCAGTTACGTAGTTTTGCTTGGCTTCACTATGTGGATGAGTGAGCCACACCTGCAGTATATATAAATACCTTCTTACTTTTGTCTTTCTGAGCCAATTAAGCAGCAGATGGATGATTTTTGTGGATGGTAAGCTTGTTATAACAACTGGAGTAGGGTATATTATTTGCAGGTACTTACCAGAAAAGCCTGCATTATGTCCCCCCGCCCCCAGGGTGGGAGAAGGAGAAGATGACAAGGAGCCCTTGAAAGGAGAGCTTTGCATATTTGCTGCAGAGGTGAACTCATTGAGCCTGACTCGTTGATAAGTTCTGGTCACTGCCAGACCTTAGAAATGTTCCTTCTTTTTGGAGCATTAGTCATGCTGGTTTGTCAGGTTCTGATAGTTCAAAAAAGTAACTCTTCCCAAGCTATCCATGTTTATTTCTTGATAAGTCTATGGTACTTTTCTAGAACTGGAGTTCTTGTGGCAAAGAGATATGTAAGCCTCCTTGGGTTATTTTCAGGAGAAGATGGGGTGAGTGAGTGAGTGAATGAATGAATGAATGAATGAATGAATTCTTGTACCACCATGCTATATATTAAGTGGGGACTCTAAGCACATTTAAATCTTGTAAGTGGTGCATCGAAAGAGGATGGAAGACCTGTTTGAGGGCTGAGGGGCCATGCAGATGACACTACAGTAGGACCCCCATATGCACTGAATCATCATCCACTGATTCAGTTATCCACGGTTGGCAGAGGAAAAAAATTAAAATAATTCAGCAGCCACAAAGCAAGCTGTAAAGCAAGCTGTTGTCACAAACAGCAGCTATAAAGCAAGCTATTGTCACAAATAGCATCTGTAAAGCAAGCTACTGCCATAAACAGCAGCCATAAAGCAAGCTACTGTTAGGAAACAGCAGTTTGGGGTGAGTGGACAGGCATTCTCTCTTATCCATGGTTTTCATTATCCATGGGAAGCCCTGGAACCAATCCCCAGTGGATACTGGAGTCCTACTTTATCTCCAATTGTTGGCACTGTTTCAGTCCCCAACCTCCCTGCTTCAAGAAGGAAAATTAAGAGGTGTTAGCTTGAAAGTGAGTTGAATCTTCATGCATTCCAAGATCATTTACAACAGCAGAGTCCATTAAGGTAATCATCTCATAAACTTAGACTTGAAGAGCTGGAAGAAGATCACTTGGGTTCTATGAGTGCAACTGAAGCTCCTTTTCAACACTTGCAATTCAGCAAACGGAAAACCAGGAGGTCAGGTCAGAGACTATCGGGGTGAATTGAGCCCAGTGGATGAGCCTCTTATCTTTTCTTTATATAACCAGTAAATCCAGATGTGATGCCCGAAGAGGGCTTATGTTATGCTGAGTTATATGGTTTGCATCAGCCTCTCAACATTGATAACTAGAGATGGGCACGACTTAGCGGTATTCCCGTTTCCGTTTCCGTTACTCGGTTCCGTTACTCTACGGAAACGGTAACGGGAATTACTCCCCCAGACTACGAGCTCGAACCGACGAACGAACAATTTTGGTCTGATTTGTCGTGCTCGTTACTTGCATCGCGAGATCGCGCGATGCCACACGCGGCACAGAAAAAAAGTTTTTAAAAGTTAAAAAAACCCGGTTCCCGGCCAAAAAGCAGGCGGGAAAATGCCTGCCGTGCCTCAGGGCACCTACCAGAGGGGTTGTTTCTGGAGGTCCCTGGCCTCCCCCCTCATCCCCCGTCCTGGGCTGCTCTGGTGGGACTCGCCGCAGGCTCGCAGCCAGCAAAAAGCCCAGTCTCGCCGGCCGCCGGCCGCCGCAATTAAAGCGCAAGCAAGCGGCACGGACGGCACAGGAAAAAAACTTTTAAACTCTCCCCCCACCCATTCCCGGGCCAAAAAAGCAGGCGGAAAAATGCCTGCTTGACTAAGGGCGCAGGGCACCTACCGGAGGGGTGGTTTCTGGAGGGGGGGTCCCGCCTCCCCCCCGTCCTGGGCAGCCGGACTCGCGAGTCGCCATCGCCATGCCATGCGGTGCGGGCGGGGGATCCAAAATGGGGTGGCGAACGCAATATTGTTTTTGAAATCGTGGTCCAAAAACACACAAGCACAACAGAAACACGCGAAAATTTATAAACTGCCAGATTTTTCACAGTAGCAGTGGGTTTTTTCTTGCAACAAAATGTCTCTCCTCTCCTCCTCTGTCCTCCATTGATTTTATTTTATTTTATTTTATTTTATTTACACCTGCGCAATGATGGGCTGGCCAAGTGGCCAGCCATGTGGGAGTGGACAACCATGCAAATTTTTGGAGCCATCCCACCAGTCGCATGGCCACTTGGCCATGGAGACTTCGGGGATGTGCCAAAAAGCCCCCTAAAACCTGCCCTAGCCCTAACCCTAACCCTTGACTCCGTACCCATACGTCACAGACTGTCTTCTTAGTGGGTCAGAGAGGCACCCAGAGGTGCAACCCACTAGCCCACCGTAACCTTACCCGTCACTAGCCTAACCCTAGCTCTTGCACTAAGCCACCTTAAAGCCAGATCTACTTGCTTGCATTGCACTACACGCAGCAAGTACAATTCCCTTCTGTGTGAGACATGGTGGTGCCAGAGCCTTGTGAAGGGCGGGTATGACCCTATCACTCTCACACTGGTCTCACGTCTGCACATTATGTTATGCAATATCCATATGGCTATTGCATAGCATTTTGCAGCAGCAGCAGGTGAGGAAGGGAGACCCCCATGTAGAGGGGTCTCTCTTGGAGCCTGCTTCCCCTTCCTAGTGGCAGGAGGCACCCACGGGTGCCTCCAGGAGCCCACTTTCCCTTTATAGCGGGCCAGAGGAGGCACCCACCCCACAGAGGTGCCTCCAGGAGC
Source organism: Phrynocephalus guinanensis (assembly GCA_037367245.1). Taxonomy (NCBI): domain Eukaryota; kingdom Metazoa; phylum Chordata; class Lepidosauria; order Squamata; family Agamidae; genus Phrynocephalus; species Phrynocephalus guinanensis. The sequence goes on along the minus strand of CM074735.1, from coordinate 116,643,824 downwards.
CCGCTCCCCCCCCAAAAAAACCAGTACTAATGAAAACGAAAAAACGAAAAAACGAACCGACTAATTTTTGCGAATTTTCACGAAAACCGGAAACGACCCGAAATGGGAGTGGCCCGACTAACTACAACTCGAAAATTTTTTTTTCAAGTCGTGCCCATCTCTATTGATAACATTTAAGACAAAATATAAATGCTAGCCTCAACTTGTTGAAATTCTACAAATCAATTGTTCAATTACAGGTCTACTACACCTATGTGAATCCCACTGGTTCTATATGTCTACTCCTGTTGGTTTAGGTGGCAATATAAAAATCCAGTCTGTTAAGAAAGAATGAGAACCAGTGTGATGTGGCAAAGGAAGCAACAGATTAGCACTCTACAGATCAGAGGTCAATTCCCTGCTTGGCTATGGTCACACTTTGGTAAGATGGCACTAATAAAACCATTCTTTAAATATCTCACATACTTTGAAAATTTTATAAGCAGCACCATATGTCAGAAGTGTCACAACAAGAATGGCATAAAGGCCTTTTATGTTTCTGTGAGTATGCCTCCCATGCTGCTGAGCTTGTACTCTAAAATGTCAAAAGAGCCATGTAAGATACTGCTAGAGAGCTCAGTGGTTTAGGCAACAGGGTTTAATTGTGGACTCATTTATGAGAACGGGAAGTTATAGGAGTTGATCCAGAGGTTTCATAGAATAGACATGGATTTGAATTAAATACAGTAGAAGCTTAATTTACTAGCATAATTTGTTCTAGAAATGTACTCGTAAAACAAAATACTTGTAAACCAAAACAAATTTATCTATAATAAATAATAGAATCATAGGATCATAGGATCATAGAGTCGGAAGAGACCTCAAGGGCCTTCTAGTCCAACCCCCTGCCATGCAGGAACCCCATCACAATATTTTCGACAGATGGCCATCCAGCCTCTGCTTAAAAACCTCCAAAGAAGGAGACTCCACCACCCCCATGGCAGCATATTCCACTGCCAAACAGATCTAACTGTCATGAAGTTCTTCCTGATATTCAAATGGAATCTCTTTTCCTGTAGTTTGAAACCATTGCCCTGAGTCCTAGTCTCTGAAGCCATGGAAAACAAACCTGTTTCCTCTTCAATATATCCTTTCAAATATTTAAACATAGCTATCATATCCCCTATCAACCTTCTTTTTGAAAGGCTAAACATTCCCAGTTCCCTAAGCGGTTCCTCATAAGACATTTCCTCCAGACCTTCAACCATCCTGGTCACCCTGCTCTGCACCCGCTCAAGGTTGTCAACATCCTTTTTAAATTGAGGCGCACAAAACAGACGTACATACCCACATTAAAAAACCCTTTTTATATATTCAGTAGATGGTAGCCCTATGGTACAGTAACTGTGGAAGGAGCTGAGCTCCAAGCTTTGCCTAGAATCATAGAGTTGGAAGAGACCTCAAGGGCCATCCAGTTCAACCCCCTGCCATGCAGGAATCCCCATCACAGGACGCCCAACAGATTGCCATCCAGACTCTGCTTAAAAACCTCCACAGAAGGAGAATCCACCACCCTTTGTGGCAGCATATTCCACTGCCGAATGACTCTAACTGTCATGAAGTTCTTCCTAATGTTCAAATGGAATCTCTTTTCCTGTAGTTTGAAACCACTGCCCCGAGTCCTAGTCTCTGAAGCCATGAAAAACAAACCTGTTCCCTCTTCAATATGACATCCTTTCAAACATTTAAACATAGCTATCACATCCCCCCTCAGCCTTCTTTTAGAGAGGCTAAACATTCCCAGTTCCCTAAGCCGTTCCTCATAAGACATTTCCTCCAGACCCTCAACCATTCTGGTCGCCCTCCTCTGCACCCACTTGAGGTTGTCAACATCCTTTTTAAACTGAGGTGCACAGAACTGGACACAGTACTCCAGGTGGGGTCTGACCAGAGCAGAATAGAGTGGTACTATCACTAGAAAAATATCATAATATCACTCTGCGGCTGCCTTGCACCCTGGGCAATGCCTGCCGCTGCCTTTGCAGCCTCCTTGCATACCTAGTCTATACTGTGTCTCTGCCAGCATCATTTTTTTTAGTGTTTTCCCTCTGGTCTGGGGCGTTGGGGGATGCCCGCGTACGGAAATGCTTTAAAAATCACGCAAAATGTGGGTAAAAAGAAAAAATGAAAAACGAATAAACGAAAATGAATTTTTTTCAAAAATTCACAAAAAACAAAAATGAACCGAAATGGACTCCTCAATGAAAAACGAAAAACCAAAACGCCATTTTTTCGATTCGTGCCCATCTCTAGTCATGACAGTGGAGGAAAAGGGGGTGGTGGTAAAACAAGTACAGTGGACAAGTACAGCATAACAAACAGTTTGTATAACATAAAATCTGTACAACATAAAAAATTCCAGAGATAGGGGAAATTTGCTTAACAGAACCACCTATAGGGCGAATCCACACAACATAAAAATGGTCATGATTAGGGTTTACTCTGTTTTCAATGAATTTCTATGGGAAATTAACAGTATTTCATTTGGAATGAATTAATTCCTTTATACAAGGTACCACTGTACTTCCCACACTCATTTTGCAAGACAACACACATTAACCTGAACAAAAATGTTCAGAATTATTTTTGTCATCTTGTGAAATGCTCATAGAACAGGGCACTGTATTACTGTACATTAGGGCAGTCCAACTTTGAACAGGCCAAGATCTACTTTTTCCGAACAAACGTGCCTGAGGGCTTCTACACTAAAACCTCTACTTATGAATTTTATCTGTTCCGAGCATATGCTCATAAGTAGAGATGGGCACGACTTGGAAAAAAAAATTCGAGTTGTCGTTAGTCGGGCAGGTTCCGTTTCGGCTCGTTTCCGTTTTTCGCGAAAATTTGCAAAAATTAGTCGGTTTGTTTTTTTGGTTTTTTCGTTGTCGTTAGTACTGGTTTGGGGAGGGGGTAGCGGGCTCCTGGAGGGAGCTGCAGGAGTCAGCCAGAGCCACAAGTGACGGACTGGCAGACTCTTTGCACCCGCTGTGTCTCACGTACTTGCATGTAGTGCAATGCAAGTAGATCTGGCTTAGGGTTAAGACGGCTTAGCGCAAGGGCTAGGGTTAGGCTAGTTACGGGTGAGGTTACGGTGAGTATTGGGGTGCATCTGGGTGCCTCTCTGACCCACTTAGAAGGACAGTGTACTGGCGTATGGGTTAGGCTTAGGGTTCGGGTTTGGGCTACGATTAGTGGGCTGTTTATGCCCGATTGGCACATCCCAGAAGTCTCTGTGGTCAACCTGGCCAAGTGGCCATGCGATTGGTGGAAAATTTGCATGGTCTACTCCCATGGGAGAGCCCATCATTGCGAATGCGCAGGTGTAAAAAAAATAAAATAAAATAAAATAAAATAAAATCAACGGAGACTTTTTTTGCAAGAAAAACCCACTGCTGCTCCTGTAAAAATTCAAGCATTTAAAATAGCTAATTTCCGCATGTTTCTGTGGTGCTTTGGTGGGGTTTTGGGCAACAATTTCAAAAAAAATATTGCGGTCGCCATTTTGGATCCCCCCCCACCGCATGGCAAATGGATGCGCCCTCCCAGCCTGGTACAGTCAGCAAAACCTGGCCATGCGATTGGTGGAATGGCTGCAAAACTTTGCATGGTCCACTCCCATGGGCGAGCCCATCATTGCAAATGTGCAGGTGTAAAAAAATAAAATAAAATAAAATAAAATAAAATCAACGGAGACTTTTTTTTGCAAGAAAAACCCACTGCTGCTCCTGTTAAAATTCAAGCATTTAAAATAGCTAATTTTCACATGTTTCTGTGGTGCTTTGGTGGGGTTTTGGGCAACGATTTCAAAAAAAATATTGCGGTCGCCATTTTGGATCCCCCGCACTGCATGGCAAATGGATGCACCCTCCCAGCCTGGTACCAGCAGCGCAGCAGTAGCAAATGCCAAGGAGAGGGGGGCGGGGAACCCCCCCCAAATAAAACACCCTTCTGGCCTGGTAGGTGCCCTCAGACAGTTTTCGCCTACTTTTAGGGCCGGGAATCGGGTTTTTTTTTAACTTTTAAAAACTTTTTTTCTGTGCCGCTTGGCATTGCGCGATGCAAGTAACGAGCACGACAAATCAGACCAAATTGTTCGTTCGTCGGTTCGAGCTCGACGTCTGGGGCAGTGATTCCCGTTACCGTTTCCGTAGAGTAACGGAAACGAGTAACGGAAACGGAAACGGGAATACCGCTAAGTCGTGCCCATCTCTACTCATAAGTAAAAAAAAATGTAAGTAGAGCAGTCTGCCCTGCTCAGCTGAGACAGTGGGCGGGCAGACCCAGAGCTTTGCTGGGGCAGTGGTGGTCCGGTTGGGGGAGGTAGAGGTGGAGAACTTATCCCCTCACACTTTTTATTGATGGCTGGTGGGCTACTTTTGAACCCTTCATGGGCTACTGGTAGCCCCCAGTCTACCTGTTGGACAGGCCTGCTGTACATGAAAATAAATATAGCACAAAGCTATCCACTATAATTAGGTTTGGACCAAATGTTTTTCTGCTTCCATTATTCTCTCTATTGGGCAGTGCAAATTTATCAACAAAAATTTTTCCCCTCTCCAACTTTACAACCATCCTTTGGGACTCACTGAATAATCTTTACATGGAATAGATTTTATGGACATAGTTAAAGCCTACCATTTACTGGGTAGAATAAAGTGGAATAGATCTATTGTGCATATTTTACAACAGCTTTGTAATTTCTAGCAATATGTTTTACTAGAACTGTTAATAAAACTTTTCTTTGACTTTAGATATGGAAAATACAGAAATAAATATCTGCCACTCTTAAAACATTCCCATGCTCTGATGAAATAACTGACTTCTGGGATTGGGCATTGCTTAATAAATAGTCAACCTCACAAATAGGTTAGTTCTGCACAGTTGACCAGGGAGATATGAAAGTATGCTAGACTCAAGAGATCAGAAGATCATACAAGAGTTTTTACAGGCACACTGTACCTTTAAACCAATTGTCAACAAAAACGCATCTAGTTAAAAATGATGTGTTTATATTGACTCCAGCCTTGGAATATGTGGATTAGTACTACAGTTAGAGGACCTCTGGGTATTTGCTGAAGCCAGCACAGCACTTTTCACTATCATTTTTCCCCTTCCTTCCTTCCTTCCTTCCTTCCTTCCTTCCTTCCTTCCTTCCTTCCTTCCTTCCTTCCTTCCTTCCTTCCTTCCTTCCTTGTCATTTTGTTTTTGATTTCTTCAAAATATTTGTGGAGTGTGGTGTGAAATTGGACAAGATAGAGCCCTCTGGATGTCATTGCACTACAACTACCATAAGCCCTAGACAGGCTACCCAATGGAGAGGAAAGTCAGGAATCACAGTCCAATCATATCTGGATGGGCCACACATTCATTCCTGAAGTATTGGGTATGGGTTGCCCTACAAAGACTTTAAGCATTTTGGGGGTGGTGGCAGACAAATTGCAGATAATAGCAAGGCTGCTTAACACACTGGATATATTAATAATTCGACCTCCTATTATATCTTATAGGTGTAAAACCAATGTCCATCTTAGCTGTCTCTGACCTCTATCCCAGAAACAACACTAGCATTCCTGTGGTAACCAAATCTAGCCAAGGCCTGCAAACTCAAGGAATTATATCTTGGTAATACCACTCCCAGGACATATATTAGCAGTCTTTGTCCCTAAATTCTTTGGATTTTGATCCACAGAAGCTGACAATGAAATAAATCCACCGTTCACTCTAGAGATGGGCACGGCCAGGAAAAATGACGTTTTGAGTTGTCGTTTGTCGGGATGGGTCCGTTTCGGGTCGTTTCCGTTTGTCGCTGAAATTTTCAAAAAATTGTCGTTTCCGTTTGTCGTTTGTCGTTTGTTGTTAGTGTTGGGGTTGGGGTTGGGGTAAGTGGGCTCTGGGAGGCATCTCTCTGGGTGCCTCTGACGTCTGACCCACTAAGAAGGGAAGGGAAGCATTTCGCGTAGCCACCGCGTACCATACATTACATTATGTTAGGGTTGGGTGGTAAGTGGCAGAGGCACCTCTCTGGGTGCCTCTGACTCACTAAGAAGGAAAGCATACTGGCGTACTGGCGTACAGGTTAGGGGTAGGGATAGTGGGCTCTGGCTAGGAGACACCTCTCTGGGTGCCTCTACTCTGACCCACAAAGAAGGGAAGCGTATTTGTGTAGGGATTTGGGTTAGGGTTGGGGTTAGGGTAAGGGCTAGGCTTAGGGTTACGGTTAAGGTTAGGGTGGGTTAGTGGGCTGCACCTCTGGGTGCCTCTGACCTACTAAGAAGGACAGTGTACTGGCGTATGGGTTAGGGTTAGGGTTAGGGTTAGGGTTAGGGTTAGGGTTAGGGTTAGGGTTAGTTGGCTTTTTATGCCCTCTGGCACATCCAGACGTCTCAGTCAAAACCTGGCCATGCGATTGGTGGAATGGCTCCAAAAATTTGCATGGTCCCATCCCATGGTCAGCCCATCATTGTGCAGGTGTAAAAAAATAAAAATAAAAATAAAATAAAATAAAATCAATGGAGACGTTTTATTGCAAGAAAAATCCACTGCTGCTACTATAAAAAAAATCAGGCATTTAAAATACCTAATTTTCAAATGTTTCTGTGGTGCTTTGGTGGGTTTTTGGATCACGATTTAAAAATAAATATTACAGTTGCCATTTTGGATCCCCCCCACCGCATGGCAAATGGAGATGACGAGGATTCACCCCCCAGCCTGGTACCAGCAGCCCAGGACAGGAGAGGGGGGGAAGGCCGGGGACCCCCCCAGAAACCACCCCTCTCTGGTAGGTGCCCTCACTGAGGCAGGCATATTTTCACCTGCTTTTATGGCCAGGAATTGGGGGGTTTTTTTAAAACTTTTTTTCTGTGCTGCTTGGCATCGCGCGATCGCCGTGATGCCATGAATGACAACGAAAAATCAGACCCAATTTATCTTTATCGGGTCGGGTTCGAGCTGGAGCAGAGTAATTCTCGTTACCGTTACCCGTTACGTAACGATAACTATAACCAAAAACGGAAACAAGAATTTCGCCGCTCCGTGCCCATGTCTAGTTCACTCAGGTGGCACAATACTTTTTGTTTTGGCCTCTCTTTTCCCCCTTGAACACTGCCAATGTTTATACCATGGGTCCCGATCCATGGACATACAACAATTTGATCCCTTCCAGACACAATCCTTTCTCTATATTTTCCTTTGGTCCTGCTTCCTCAAAGGGTGACTGTGTGAGAGCATGTGCACATATGTGGATGAATGTGCAGGCACGAATGTGCCAGGGTGAGCACATGTATTTCAAATAATGATACATTGGACCAAATCTTTCTGTTAACCAATTAGCTAAGTAACAATTGCAATGGCAATGAAAATGGTATTATAAAGAAGCCGGGGGGGAATCTATATCTGCCAAGTAAAAGTATTCTCAAAGGGGTCAAGCCCGGCTTTTACAGACTGTCAGGGAAGTAGGTCTCAGTAATAAATTAGCTGCCTGTTTCTCTGATCCCAAAATGTCTCCTCCTTTCACAGTCATATTTTCAGCTTGTTAGACTAGCAACATGACAGTACAAAGGGATGAGATATATATCTGCTCATGCATACTGAGCGCATCATTTTCCAGTACTCTGAGTCAGGATTTCGTAACTGAACAGGAAAGCAACAGGAACGCACCTGTTTTGTGTCTGTAGAAGAACCCTCTCTTCCCCCCTCTTAGAATATAGGTACCTTTTGAAGCTAAATAATTGAAAGGTAAACTTGAACTGTCACCTCAGATGACACAATTCTTGTCAATTTGTTTATTTGAAAAGTTCATTTCAATAGTAGAGATGGGCACGAGCTAGAAAACAGGTGGTTCGTGATGGTTTGTGCTAAGTGGCTAACCACAAACGATCATGAACCACCACCACCCCAAAAATGAACAGGTCCATAGTTCTTTTTTAGAATGAATGAATGGGGAATGTGGCTACCTGCTGCTACCACCTCTGCCTCAACCTCTGGCATGGGCCCATGCTCAAAAGCAGTGGCACGATCCTGGCAGAGAAGCCAGGTGCTGCCTCTGAGCACGGGATCTGCCATCCAGATGATAGGCAGGAGCACGCTCAGAGGTAGTGGCAGACTCCTGGCAGGGAAGCTGGGACTGCTGCCTTTGAGGATTGCACGGCAGCAGAGGACTGGATAGTGGTGGCAGCAGGAGCAGGTAGACAATGGGACAGCGGGAAAAAGGCAGGTGGGCATCCCATTTTGCTGGCACAAATGAAATACCAAAGCACAAAAAAGTTTGGGGTTTTTTGGCTTTCGCAAAATGGGATCCCCAAACTGGGTTGTGAAATGAGCCATGAACCAGCCAGGTTCATCAGCAGTGGTGGTTTGTAGTTCATTTCATGACCATCTCTGTTCAATACCAATGGCTTTCTTGAATCTCATTCATTTCAGTGCAGGAAAGTAATCTGCTGTCTTTCATTTTGGAAAAGATCATGGAGGAATCCCACGAGATTCTAGTCCAGACTGACCCTCTTGAGACAGCACCTCAAGGATTCTTCAGCCTAGGCCAGCCAGTGTTAGTGGACTTATGGCATGAGTGCCAAAGGTGGCACTCGGAGCCCTTTCTGTGGGCACCGACATTGCCCCTTCACAGCCACCTGTATTCAGGTTAAATTGCTGTATTGGCACTTTGTGAAAAAATTACCATCACACTTTAGAATTACCAGGTAGAATTCTCAGTGACTCCTATGACTGTCCATGATGCAAGCCTGCAACACAGTTGGGCTTCCATTGGGATTTTTATGTTCTTTAGAAGGCTTCAAGGAGTACATGAACTGAAGCTTCCCTAGATGGAAAATGCTGGGAAGCCTACAAATGAGGTAGGACAGTAGATATATTTGCCTAGGAAGCCTTTCTAGCTCACCTGGAAGCTGTTGATGACTGCCAGGTGAGAAGAGTATAGCTGCCTTGGCTGAACAGCATAGAGCAGTGTTGGTGAATCTATGGCATGGGTGACAAATGTGGCAATTGGAGCCCTTTCTGTGGGCACCCGACATTGCCCCTTCACGGCCATTCAGGTTAAATTGCTGTATTGGAACCTTGCAAACAATTAGTGGGTACCACACTTTGGGCACTCGGTCTCTAAAAGGTTTGCCATCACTGGCATAGAGGCACCACTGTGCACTCCCTCATCCCTAGAGAATGAGAGCGAGAGACATGGAGGAGGGTGGGTGGAGAAATCAAGATGGAGAGAGAGAACAGTATCTACCTTTAGTTTTGAGAGGGGTCATGTTAAACCGGATGTGTGCTGCAAGCAGATTCATGCTTAGGTGCAGCTAAACCAGAAGCAATACCTTTGCTGCAGATGGCAGCAAACACGTTGTTCGAGCCCTTCTGAAGATTTCTCAGATCCAGTGAAAGGCTGGGATGGTCAAATTGATTTCCGCCCCCCCCCCCAATCATAGCCTCTGCAATTTCTGCAGAACAGAATTTGATTTCAGCTCCTGCTTCTGTGTAAATCTATGCATGATTGCCCAGCCCTGCCCAAAGCAGGGCAGTCTGATTCAAGTCCCCCTACACTATTGTTGTTTTTGCCATGCGAGAGAGCAATGGTTACCATATTTTCGGGGACTGCCCATTGTACGTCTCTTCCAAAAACATTTGTGAAAGTGTACAATTTTTCTCCAAGGCCAAACAAAAATTTAAAATCCTGCCATCTTGTGGTGGTTAAGGATGAGGACAAATGTCTTCATTCCTTCACATTTACTCTATAAGATTAATCATAATCATAACAAGTTCAGGACTATGGAGTTAGAAGAGAAATCTAACTCCCAACCTCTGATTCCACAGCCAGGTGCCTAAACCACTAAGCTATCCAGTATATTTCCATGGCTCATTCCAGGTTTGCTCCATTCATTAACTTGTATATTTGCATAATTTAAAAAGCAGCATCCAAATACAGTTTTCACACACACCTGCTGGAATTCTCATCCATATAGCAACACAGAACCAAAGGGTCACCCAAGTCTGCTTTCAGGCATTTTGTTGGTTTTGATGGAGGAGGTTAGAAATATACTTTTTTTTTCCAAACTGGAAGATTCCTTAAAATTATATTGCTAGTTGGTTGGAGCACTTGTGTATGTGGGTTGGAGTGCCTGGAGACTCTGGAGCCTGGGACTGAGATGTCAGTTGGTCCCTGTGCCTCCTGGGGTGGTTAGGGGGAGCCATCCTGTACAGTCTGGACCAAATTGCTGGCTCCCAGAGTGCCATCAGAAAGAGCAACTGATAAACCAGTTCTGAGTACATTATACCTAAAAAAAAAAAACCTTGAGAAGAACTGGATTTAGTATCAATTTGTTACCAGGCAATTCTACAAGCTGTTGCAAAATAAATAAATGTACAACAAAAATGTCCAAGTCTGAAATTTGAAACAGGTGGCCTTTCTGGTTCCCTGAAGACAGATCATCATCATCATCATCATCATCATGATCATCATCATCAACAACAACAACAACAAAAACAACAACAGAGCCATTTAAATTGGGTTTAGTATGGATAAGAATGAATAAAATTTGAGGGTTTAAGGAAGACATGTGCAAGTGCAGATTTATTTGATGGAGGATTATGTTATCTTGAGCAACAGTGAGGATTTTTTTTTAACTAGAGATGGGCACGAAACACCAAAAGGGCATTTCATTTCATTTTTCATTTTGTTTTTTATTCATTTTGTTTGGAATGAAACATTTTTAAAAAATATTGTTTCGTTCTTCATTTTGTTTCTTTTTTTAACAGCTGACCAGCCCTCTTGATCAGGTTTTTTGTTTTGTTTTGCTTTGCTTTTTGCTTATTTTTCTCTAGCACCAACCAGCTGACCCGTGGGCTGGATCGGCACTTCTTTCTTTCTTTTTTCCTAGCAGCGACCAGCTGGCCTGTGGGCCAGGTTGGCACTTTTAAAATTATTATTTATTTTGACAAATGCTGAGATAGCGCTTGTCATAGTAAATAATAAACAAAAATGAAATGAAACAAAATGAAAAATTCCATTTTGTTTTGTTTCATTTTTTAAAAGGGCACTTTGTTTTTCATTTCGTTCTGTAATGAAATGAAAAATGAAAAACAAAAACAAAAAAATCATTTCATGCCCATCTCTATTTTTTACTCTTCTGCCAGAGGTCCATTTATTTTAACATAGATGTGAAATCGATTCATTGAAAGTGCTGTATTGATTGAATATCTCCACAATGGCAGAACATTTGTCCTTACCATATTACTTGCATCATTCTTTGTTATTCCTACTTAATATGAGGACTAGAACTGGCAAAGAGAACTGGTGGTGTAAGAAGAGACTCCAAGGCTTGTTCTGTGAATGTTCAAACCCTTTCAATACACCCTGTTTTGTTTAAACATAGTAGTCTTTCAAGTATAGAAACAAGGATGGAAAAGGGACCACTTCCTCCTCCAGGATGGTCTGGTGCAGGCCTGCCCAAAGTCCGGCCCGGGGGCCAAATCCAGCCCATCAGGCCATTCTAAGTGGCCCGGGGCTGGCTGGCCCGCCCCTCCCTCCCCCTCCTTCACCCAATTTTTTAAAAATCTTCTACCAACACTGACACTGCCGCTGGGGAGCTTGGGGGGTGCAAGGTCTCACAGATCGCCTCCTCCAAGGGGCTCCCTGTGGCCATGGCTCCCTGTGCTTCCTTTGGTCCCCACCTTCCTTCCTTCCTCTCTTGGTTTCCACCTCCCTCCCTCCCTCCCTTGGCCCCCCCTTCCTTCCTTCATGTGGGATTGCAAGGAGTCTGTGGGTGGGGCTTGCAGTGGGGTGGCAGGGTCAGGGAGCAACCGGCCCCTGACACATTCTCAGCCACCAAATCTGGCCCTCCTTACAAAAAGTTTGGGCACCCCTGGTCTGGTGTGTCTCGCTGCAACATCCAAACATTGTCCAGAACTCAACTGGGGCAAAATATAGCAGCTAGGTTGTTTACTGGTGCATGGCACTAACTTCATGTGTCACCAGTACTGACAACAATGTCCCCCTGCACCCTATAAAGGACAAATAGAATAATTTCTGTGCAAAAGAATTAATGGGCAGGAATTAGACACCGGGAATGAAATAACCTGTTTCAGATCATTTTAATTTACCTGGACGCTCTGTACAAGATCTGAAATATGACATTCTGGAAAAAGATAAATTGCAGGTCAAGAATTCAGGGAGAGAGAGAGAGAGAAGATAAAACACATACACATTCTGGAAACCCATCTCTATTGGGCACAATACTAGCAAATGTTTCTTAGGGGATTACGAAATATAAAATATTAAAGTAATTGTGCTGTATCAATTATATTTCATTCTTAACTATCCATATTCGCCTTATAAGCTTCAAATGTATACATAAATTTTTGACTCCTTTTCACGTTGTTCTTGTTGTCATTCATAGCACAATTAAACCAACCACTATTGTCATTTTTACAGAACTAAATATTTGAGAAAGGAATAGAATATCCCACAAGGGTCTTAAAAATCAATACAAGGTATGAAATATCAGTCTCCTTATTACTGGCCATGCTTAATTATCAGCCATATTATTCCTGCTATTGATATCTGTAGCTGCTAACATTTGCCACCTTTCACAGTGCAAAGCTTCAATGGAAAAGATCTGAATATCAAACAGAAATCAACACTTGGTTTGAAATTCCACATTGACTCACACAATTTACAACTTATATCTACCACCAATCACTGTCTCTTTATTTTGGGGTAATGTACAAATGTAAAAAAAATGCCATGTAATCTAATTGTTATGTCTGGGGAAGTGGACTTCATCCACGGAAGCTCACATTAAAATATAGCAGTCAGTCTTTATGGTTCGACAACATTTCTGTCTTTATTTATTACTGGTATTATCTTTCATTTGTTACTGCCTGATGTTCAACTTCCATAAATCTCATGGTTCCAGATTGTAAATGGATTTTAAGTGGACAGAACAGAATCCTCACGTATGAGGTTCAATCTTCCTCATACGCACAGACTCAAGAACAGGAAGGAAACTGCTGATGATTGTAGCTATGAATGTCCTCTGAACCAGGAAACCTTGAATATTTTATTGTATCTACAATGATAAGGTGATTCTGGAGCGCCATTGCTAGCATCACCCATGCACCTGTAATCCCACCCCTAGGCATCTACATGTGAAGGGAGATATCATGGAAAAGGCAATTGGGGGAGGGGAGCAGCTTGCCATCCTATTACTGCATTGAAAACCAAAACTGACACTGAGTTTAGAAAATTCTTCACAGTCTCACCACTGCAAGGTGGCTGATCTCGTCGAGCAATGAGACATTGCCTTACCAGCCCAGAGAAACAAGGCAAGACACGAATGCTTGGATAAAACATGGGCCACACTTTATTAACATATAACATTAAATGCACAACTGAAAAGGGGGGCCTGCAGTAGGGTGGAAGTGTCTTCTGGGTCTGAAGCCAGCCTCACCTCAGACCCAGACCCATGGAGAGTTCTGTGAATAATTAAATGAGTGTCAATACAAGTTACGACTGTCCGAGGCTCCCGGCTGTGGGCCCTCGCTGCCCATGTGACCCCCGCCTTCTCCCACCTCCAGACACGAGTCCTCAGGGCCTTCCCTTAATTTATGTCTTCCGCCACTACCCACAACAGCATTAGGTTATCATATATGCCAGGCATGTCCAAACTTCGGCCTTCCTGATGTTTTGGACCACAACTCCCAGAATTCCAGGCCTGTGTTTCCAATGGCAAAGGACTGTGGGAATTGTGGCCCAAAACATCTGGAGGGCCAAAGTTTGGACATGCTTGATATATGCTTTACACCCCTCTCACAGTCCAAAAGTTTGGACTTAAGGCAACCCTGCACATCACCCAGGAAAATCCTGAGGCCAACACCAGACAGGTGTACACCATCCTGCCAATACAACTCAGGTAACTCCAGCTGCATCCATGGATGCTCAATAGTAGCTCGTAGGCCAGCTGCCATAGCCCTTCTGACCTCTCAATTCATTCCATGTTGTGTGCCCTATCAATCTTCCTAAGGTCACAATTGGCTCGCCATACACATCTTAGCAACATAGCCAACCACAAAATATGCAGATCTGGGCTTGCATCCCTCAAAATACGGAGGTCCCCAATAATTTTCTCAATCAGCCCCTTCCCTGGCATATGTGTCAGGTGGTCCCCCCCCAGGTGGACCACCAATATGTGGAAAGACAGCACACCACCTCCGTGTAGAACGAGGTCCAAAAAACCATTCCAGTGCACTCTTCTTATGCCTCTCCATTCCAAAACAACTTGACCTCCTAGCCACAAGTTTGGGCCCCAACTGGAATGTGCTGTGAACTTCTAGGCCCCAAACACATAACTATGGCCTGCAATAAGGACTTGAACTCAGGACCTTGGAAGTAGCCAACCTGCAAATCAAAGATAAGGAACAGAAGCACCCTAGTTCTGCAGTAAAGGGTGGGCATAACTCTTAAAGCAAGCCAAGGACCACTGCCCTATCCACTTAATTGACTCTATGTCATGCCCTATTGCAACTGCAGTGGATGCTGTGCCTATCTGAAAAGAATGTGTGTGTGTGCCAAATTTAAAACCTGCTATGCCCACTTTTTTCATGGCCTTTGAAGCTACAGCCCAGAATGAAATTTAATCAGTCGACACCCATCCATGTGCTGTAACAAAGCCCCCTCTGAGTCACACATAATATCACTGTACACCCTCATGTTTTGCACTGGGTATAAACCAGTCATATGGCACCTTCCCAATGTTACTCTCATGCTTTCTCCTATTTGTCTTAGATTGCAGCAACAAAAGGACTATACGATCTTCAAAGTCCAAAAACTGGAACGTGGCCTTAGACACATCCTGTTTAGACAAAACTACTAATTCACTCATCCTGAATGCCCTAAAAATGCAACTGATGTAACTGCCTGAAATAAAACACTCAGACCAGTCCCTTCTGCCTACTCCAAACCTCACAAATCTTCTGGCAAAGCCTCTGGTTGTCCTTGTGCATTTGTTGCCAAGCACCTGAACCGACCAATCTGTGGGTGGGACAGGACGTCAGCAATTGCATTACTGACACCTGGCACATGGCAAGCCCACACTATGACATTGAGCTCTAAGCAACGCAGCATAAAGGCTCAAACTAAATGCATCACTCTTAGGGATTGTGATGAAAGTGAATTCACTACAAAAACCACTGCTTGATTGACACACTAAAATGTGACATTGGAATTCCTCCATAACTCCCCCCAAAGCAAAAGTGCACCCACAACTGGAAAAAATTCTAAGAAGGTAAGGTCCCTTATAACTCTGGCAACATGCCACTCCAGAGGTCAGGTCCCAGCACATCACCTACCCTGATAAATAAAATACATTACCCCCAAATCCTGATGTATCCGTATGCACCTGAAAATCCATTGCTAGGCTCCAATCTGATCTCCAAAATGAAATCCCATTATAGCTCTCAAGAAACCTAATCCAAAGCCTCAAGTCCTCCCTCATTCCAGCCGACATCCAGGTTTGATGGTGCAGCTTGACCAAGCCTTGCGTTGTCCCACAGAGTCTGCATAGAAAAGGTCAACACAGAGCTATAATCCTACAGGCAAAGTTCTGGTGACCTATTATCACCTGTAATTCCCACAAGGTAACTTTTTTCTTAACAACCACCTCACCCAATCTGAAAATGAAACTGCTTCACAGTGCTCTCCTGCCTCCACAATGTTGCCTCAACAGCACTGCTTTCGGAAAGAGACCAAGGAATAGGTGAGCCACCATTTAGAGGTAAGTCTCACCTGGCTCTTCATGGTCATCATCCCTGGTCTCCCTTCTTTCTCACCCCCTCAGGGCAGGCGGGCAAGCAAAAAATTCCTGTGCCCAATTTTGGTGTGAAAGGAACATAGACATTTTTTCACATTTCTACCCTGCAGCCTCACTCTTTCGAGTAGGGAAGGGCTCCACTTATGATTGGTACAAGGTATTCCCTGAGATCCTTCCCGCATTGCAATTCAGTTCCCCATGCCATGAAAGTACTTTCCCCCTGATCTATCAGCCACCCAAAGACTAGATAATTGGAATCTATCTGGCTGGCAGAGATGGCTGATCCACTAAGCAGTTTCTCCATGCCAAACTGATTGGGAGCTTATCAGACTTTCCACCACAATTATTTGTAGAAGTCGGGGGGGGTTGAATACTGGGGGCCTTTTCATCCTTTTTGCTCTGAAACTGCTGCTAGACAACACAAACCACAGTTAGGTCGCTTAAGACTTTTTGAAAGCAATGAATAACTAATTGCACTGAAAACCTGGGTGGAGTGTGTCACTGTGTAAATCAAATAATGGAAACACAGTATCTGCTGTTTTCTTCAGAAACCCCATCTAACTCTTGTCATGATTAATTCAATACAAATCTGGAGAAACAACATCTCGGCAAAGCGAATTGCTTATAAAGTGGGATAAGTTCATTTACATAGATTATGTCTTTTTAGGATATTATGTGCAAGGTAAGTGTGTGTGTGTGTGTGTGTGTGTGTGTGTGTGTGTGTGTGTGTGTGTGTGTGTGTGTGTGTGTGTGTGTGTGTGTGTGTGTAAATCTAAGCCACAAGGCTATTGAGAATATGTGTGCAATTTATCTGCAATCCACTACCTGAACATAAAGGCTGGATGATAAGGTAGGAGACACCTTCACTTCTGTTCAGTTGCTCACAAGGATCATGTGGCATAGGTCCAGCTCATTTAGCACTAGTTCTGCTAACATCTCAGCTTCTATATCAGAGGCATGCCATATCAATGAGTTGGTCCTAAAGAGTGACCTGGTGGGTGATGGGTGATCTGTGGACCTCCAGATGCAGAATCCAACTTGAACTGCATCACCTACTGATGTGTATCATAGGCTGTGCTGACTAGGGTGGCTGAGAACTGCACTGTCCAATGCCTGGGAAGTCCAGTATTACCTATTTCCAGCCCTTAATGATTGTTAGATTTAGATTCCTACGTGAAGTGCCCAATGCTCCTTTTCAACTTTGAATCTTCTAAAACCACCATGCAAACATGTTTGCTGGAAGCTAAGCACATCTGATCTCGCCTGATTTTGGAAGCTAAAAAGGATCAGCCCTGGTTAGTACTTGGATGGGAGACTACCAGGGAATATCAGGGGCTGCAGGCCCCTACAGTAGGAACTGCAAACCACTCCAGTGTTCCTTCCAAGAAAACTCCATGGTCATGGGGTCATGAAGAGTTGGTCACAACTGTAATGACACAACACACACACAGAATCAAAATGCTTTCAATGAAGGAGAAAATAAGATGAATAAAACAAAATTAGGGTGCTTTTTTGAGAGTTTCACAAGAGGAGGATCCATACGATTAGTGATATCCCTTAAAATGTTCCAGATTAACATTTCCTGTATGTTGACCCTGAGTTATATAGATTGTGTGTTGTGTCGTTATAGTCATGACCAACTCTTCCTGACCCCATGTCTATGGAGTTTTCTTGGCAGGAATACTGGAGTGGTTTGCCAATTCATACTCCAGGCATCTACAGCACCTGGTATTCCCTGGTGGTCTCCCATCCAAGTACTAACCAGGGCCGAACCTGCTTAGCTTCCAAAATTAGGCAAGATTGTGTGTGCTTAGGGCATCTAGGTAGCTGTGTTATATAGATTAGCAATCTTAAAACTAGGGAAGAAATATATCTGATATTTCCTGAAGCATTTAAGGACACTGGTATAGGAATTCTTCTAGCAGAGTAAAATCAGGCTGAGGAAGTGACAGAACCCCTGAACTTCATGTGTTTAAGAAGCAGGGAGTTTTTGCAAAGACTTTTTGGTGCAGATGCCAGAAGCATGAAGGAAGATCTAAACTTAAGGCTTCAATTTCCTTAAGCGTTTCATGGACTGTCCTTTTAGTGTGATGCATTAAGGTTAGGGGTACAGCTGCTAGTACATCCTGAAATGGCAGTTTCCCAAGCTTTGGCCTCTCATTGAGAGGTCGTTGTTGGGATTGGGAGTGACTGGTATAATGGGTAGAATTGCCAGGGATCCTACATCTGCAGAGGTTTCCCATTCTGGTACTTATGACCCAGAGAGTTTACAACATCACTGATGGGTGTCTCTTTGCAGGGACAAATAACAGCAAAGTGTTTTATTGATGATGATGCTGAGTTCACCACTTTTGGAGGGGCATTATAGGGAAGCTCACAGCTCCAAGCAAGATTGTTATCAGAAACATTTTGGGAATTTATACCAATTACACCTGGGTGAGATCAGAGAGGGTGAAGTACTGTCAATCTGGAGGAATGCAGCCTTGCACTCAGGGCTTGAAGGTCTGCAAGTGCACAAGGGGAAGGGGATGGTCCTTTATTTCAACATCAGTAAACAAATTCCAGTATGGAGCAGTTAGATGCAGAACCTGGCATAGCTTTAACTTTCAGGGATTTCCATTCAGCACCCCAACTCATTTACAATTGGAACAACATCAATAGCTGCAGAAATGGCATTTCCAAGCCAGCAATAAAATGCATTGGGTGGCAGAAGTCCAGGGTGTTTAGGAGTTATGCATCCTCAACTTAGTTCAGTGTTCAGGATGTCAATTGTTGTTTTGTTTAAGGTTCTGGGCAAGCAAGAGATAGTGTTATGCTATGCAGGTCTGGTATCATGTATTGGGTAGCTCTACAGGCCAAGAAGTCAAACCTATGCACAGACTTTGGCAGGGGGGGGTCACATGCTGAAGTGCTAATGAGAGAAAGCATACTTAAGATGAGTAAAAATGGAAGACATGTTAGCAAATAAAAATAAAATAGAAGCCAACATGGACAAGTCCATCCCTTAACCTTCATACCTGTGTTAACAAAGCACCAATATGAATTTTATTGTAGATTTTAAACTTTTTTTCTATTGTATATGCTCAGCCATCAATGAATGCTTGCCATTCATGTTTACCCTGCCCCAAATGTATGTATGCTTTTGTGCAGAATTTATTTCTTCTGAATGAATCATCAGCCTCACAAATGAGCAAGTTTCCAAAGCAAGGGACTAGAGATGGGCACGGAATGAACATTTTTTTCATTTCCGTTACATAATGAAACGACAAACAAAAATTGTGGTGAAAATGAAACAAAACGAACAGAATCACGAAAATTGTGGTCCTTACGTTTCGTTTCTGTTAATGGCAACGCACAATGAAATGAGCTGTTTAAAATGTTAAAAAATTCCCTGGACTTCCGTAAAAATGCAGCGATAATTATTTATATTGTCTGATAATACCTACCAGGGGGGGGTGGGGTCCTTAAAACATTTGTTTTAGTCTTCTCCCATCACAATGCATTTTTCTTTTCCCTTTAAAATGGATGTCACCAGCCACAAAATGGAGGCAAGCCATGTGATGGGATCATGTTCAACCAATAGCATGCCCAGGTTGCACACTGGGCGGGCAGGTCTG
This sequence comes from Phrynocephalus guinanensis, assembly GCA_037367245.1. Classification (NCBI taxonomy): domain Eukaryota; kingdom Metazoa; phylum Chordata; class Lepidosauria; order Squamata; family Agamidae; genus Phrynocephalus; species Phrynocephalus guinanensis. The sequence goes on along the minus strand of CM074735.1, from coordinate 116,624,359 downwards.
GCAACCACAGAGGGCATAAAAAGCTCTGGCAGCCCCCATCCTCCTTGCAGTCTCTGGTGGGAGTTAGGGTGGGATTGCTGTCTCTGCGACTCTAGCTTTAGTCCTGCCAGCCTCCTTGTGTGCATGCGTGCTGCGTACCTCTCGGTGAGTACCCTCCCTTGCCCCGCAGTGCAGTCACTCTGCGGCTGCCTTGCACCCTGGGCAACGCCCGCTGCTGCCTTTGCAGCCTCCCTGCGTACCTAGTCTATACTGTGTCTCTGTCAGCATCCTTTTTTAAGTGTTTTCGCTCTGGTCTGGGGCGTTGGGGGATGCCTGCACATGGAAATGCTTTAAAAATCGCACAAAAGCGGGTAGAAACGACAAACAAAAAAACAAAAAACGGTAACGAAATTTTTCCAAAAATTCACGACAAACGGAAACAAACCGAAACAGACCTCTCAACGACAAACAAAAAACCAAAATGCCATTTTTTATTCGTGCCCATCTCTACAAGGGACAATTAGCTTCACATTTAATATTAATAATTGCAAAATTGATATTGCTGTTGTGGTTGCTGAATCATGACAATGCTTAAATTATTTAAATTAAACCCTGAATAGAAGAGATAGAAGGGAAAGAGTACTTTAAACAAGGGATGTTATATCTCACATCTCTAGGACATGGTGTCTTGTTGATGGATTAGACACCATTACATCTCTATTTAGTATAAATTTCTGGTCACTTATTGCCAGCTTTCATACATGTCCCACTACAAAACCAAAGATACAGGGAAACAATATCATTCATTCATTCATTCATTCATTCATTCATTCATTCATTCATTCATTCATTCATTCACTTACTTACTTACTTTTACTTACTTACTTACTTACTTACTTACTTACTTACTTACTTACTTACTTACTTACTTACTTACTTACTTACTTACTTACTTACTTATTGTTTTTACTCCACCCATCTAGTATTGCTCTGGGAAGCTTATAATCAAAACATGGACATCAACCTGAAATAAAATTCAATAAGAGGTGTATATTAGAACACCGAAGAAGCAGGGAAAAGCTTGGAAATAATGAGTATTATTTATTTATTTATTTATTTATTTATTTATTCATTTATTCATTTATTCATTTATTGCATTTCTAGACCACCTGATTTCCCAAATAGGGACTCTGGACAGTTTACACAAAAGCAAATTAATCAATGATTAAAATCAAACAAAACAATAAACAGCAAATATAAAAAACATAGACTAAACACACTAAACATCCAGACCCCGGCAAGAGGAAGACTAAGGGATGGCAAAATAATAATAATAATAATAATAATAATAATAATAATAATAATAATAATAATAATAATAATAATAATAATAATAATACAGACAGACAGACAGGGTTTTGGAGCATAATACCCCAGATATTGTGATTGTGGAGAAGAAAAAATTGTGAATCATTGATGTTGCTATACCAGGAGATGGTAGAGTCACTGAGAAACAACTTGAAAAAATTACCCGATATCAGGATCTCAAAATTGAACTTCAGAGACTCTGGCATAAACCAGTACGGGTGGTCCCAGTGGTAATTGGCACACTGGGTGCGGTGCCCAAAGACCTAAGCAAGTATCTAGAAGAAATTGGAGTGGACAAAGTCACCATCAGTCAGATGCAGAAAGCCACCTTACTGGGATCTGCTCGCATAATTTGCCGATACATCACTGAGTCCTAAACGCTTGGGAAGCGTTCAACTAGTGATTGGTAATATAAAATCCAGCGTAGAATAACTGTGTGGTTAAATAATAATAATAATAATAATAAATAATAATAATAATAATAAAGTTATATTGCCTCACTGTTGTAAATTTACATTTCTTTTGTACCCAGCTTGCTGGGGGGGGCAATGTGTAGCCTGCACACTGTAATTAAAAAAATTGTAAACCACCCAGAGACTACTTCAAGTGGTATGGGGCGGTATATCAGCAGAACACTTTTGCCAATCCTTGGATGAGTGAGGAACAGTGAATGTCCCTTTATGATTCTTCCCAAAGAGATATGGAGCTGTGATTTTCACTTTCTTTTTCATCAATGATAACTGTGAACAGGGCAATTTGGATTTTGTCTTCCAGCCTTGCTGTTCCATTCTGCCAAACAACCAAACTGAGGGCTTACAAAAAGGGCTGGGCGCTATATTCAGACAAATCCAGAATTATTGACTAAACCAACATGATGTAGCAAAATTTGTATATCTAGATCAACAGAAAAGGTCTGATTCAGTTCCAGAGTGAAGTAAATGCATGATTTGCTTTGTGTTCAGAGCATGAATTTAATTGAATGCGGAATAAATTACATCAGACTTCTCCTTCCTTCCTTTTAAAAGATAACTTTAAGGGTCCTTAGTCCCTAGGTTCCAAGGGCGTTTTTACACGACCCCTAAGATCCGCTGGCCACTTAAATTTGGACCAGAGATCTTAGGGGTTTGTCGCTCTTCCTCTGTCCCCCCCCCCTCCGCACTTCCTGGTTGCTGGCTGCCTGAGGGAGGGAGAAAAAAGAAATAAAAGAATGCCGGTTTACCTCCGTTTTGTTCCCGGCAGCATTCAGATCTCTTAAAGGGGCGGGGCGCAAAAAAAGAACAAACAGAAGCCAGGAGAGCCCCGCACTCACTATCCTTACACCGGATCAAATATTTGTCACATCCAAAAAGCAGGTACCTGAAAGCTGCGCTGGGATGCGCTAAAGTGGGCGGGGTCGCACTTAATTTCCTGTTAACTCTGGAGATGGTGGGTAAACATTTTTAATCTCCAGAGCTGGGAGCCATTTGCCCCGGAGTTTAGGGGTCGTGTATAGAGATGGGCACGACTTGAAAAAAAAAAATTTCGAGTTGTCGTTAGTCGGGCCAGTCCCGTTTCGGGTCGTTTCCGGTTTTCGCGAAAATTTGCAAAAATTAGTCAGTTCGTTTTTTCGTTTTTTCGTTGTCGTTAGTACTGGTTTTTTTGGGGGGGGGGAGCGGGCTCCTGGAGGCACCTCTGTGGGGTGGGTGCCTCCTCTGGCCCGCTATAAAGGGAAAGTGGGCTCCTGGAGGCACCCGTGGGTGCCTCCTGCCACTAGGAAGGGGAAGCAGGCTCCAAGAGACCCCTCTACATGGGGGTCTCCCTTCCTCACCTGCTGCTGCTGCTGCAAAATGCTATGCAATAGCCATATGGATATTGCATAACATAATGTGCAGAGTGAGACCAGTGTGAGAGTGATAGGGTCATACCTTCCCTTCACAAGGCTCCCGCACCACCATGTCTCACACAGAAGGGAATTGTACTTGCTGCGTGTAGTGCAATGCAAGCAAGTAGATCTGGCTTTAAGGTGCCTTAGTGCAAGAGCTAGGGTTAGGCTAGTGACGGGTAAGGTTACGGTGGGCTAGTGGGTTGCACCTCTGGGTGCCTCTCTGACCCACTAAGAAGACAGTCTGTGACGTATGGGTACGGAGTCAAAGGGTTAGGGCTAGGGCAGGTTTTAGGGGGCTTTTTGGCACATCCCAGAAGTCTCCATGGCCAAGTGGCCATGCGACTGGTGGGATGGCTCCAAAAATTTGCATGGTTGTCCACTCCCACATGGCTGGCCACTTGGCCAGCCCATCATTGCGCAGGTGTAAATAAAATAAAATAAAAATAAAATCAATGGAGGACAGAGGAGGAGAGGAGGAGAGACATTTTGTTGCAAGAAAAAACCCACTGCTACTGTGAAAAATCTGGCAGTTTATAAATTTTCGCGTGTTTCTGTTGTGCTTGTGTGTTTTTGGACCACGATTTCAAAAACAATATTGCGTTCGCCACCCCATTTTGGATCCCCCGCCCGCACCGCATGGCATGGCGATGGCGACTCGCGAGTCCGGCTGCCCAGGACGGGGGGGAGGCGGGACCCCCCCTCCAGAAACCACCCCTCCGGTAGGTTCCCTGCGCACTTAGTCAAGCAGGCATTTTTCCGCCTGCTTTTTTGGCCCGGGAATGGGTGGGGGGAGAGTTTAAAAGTTTTTTCCTGTGCCGTCCGTGCCGCTTGCTTGCACTTTAATTGCGGCGGCCGGCGGCGAGACTGGGCTTTTTGCTGGCTGCGAGCCTGCGGCGAGTCCCACAGAGCAGCCCACTAGGACGGGGGATGGGGGGGAGGCCGGGGACCTCCAGAAACCACCCCTCTGGTAGGTGCCCTGCGCCCTTAGTCAAGCAGGCATTTTTCCGCCTGCTTATTTGGCCCGGGAATGGGTGGGGGGAGAGTTTAAAAGTTTTTTCCTGTGCCGTCCGTGCCGCTTGCTTGCGCTTTAATTGCGGCAGCCGGCGGCGAGACTGGGCTTTTTGCTGGCTGCGAGCCTGCGGCGAGTCCCACCAGAGCAGCCCAGGACGGGGGATGAGGGGGGAGGCTGGGGACCTCCAGAAACAACCCCTCTGGTAGGTGCCCTGAGGCACGGCAGGCATTTTCCCGCCTGCTTTTTGGCCGGGAACCGGGTTTTTTTAACTTTTAAAAACTTTTTTTCTGTGCCGCGTGTGGCATCGCGCGATCTCGCGATCCAAGTAACGAGCACGACAAATCAGACCAAAATTGTTCGTTCGTCGGTTCGAGCTCGAAGTCTGGGGGATTAATTCCCGTTACCGTTTCCGTAGAGTAACGGAACCGAGTAACGGAAACGGAAACGGAAATACCGCTAAGTCGTGCCCATCTCTAGTCGTGTATAAACGCCCCAAGTGTCCTGAAATGTGACAGATTTACTCCCTTATGTGAGTTCTAGCAAAAACTCCAAATTTCATCTGTATAAGTGCAAAACAACATTTATACCTATTTTGTGTTCCAATGCAAGGAAACAGGATTCTTACAATTTAATGTGGATCCAGGACAGAGAGCCCATTGGATGTGGCATGAGTCCCACTGGATTAAACCAAGGGACCATTTGAAGTCCCTGAATTAGCCTGAAAATAAAATTGCACGGCCTGCCCACAGCCCTGATTAAAAATTAAATATATTTACAGTGTCGCCCAAGCTATTGCTTTGTATTTTTAGAAAAGGGATGTGCTTGGGAGGTCTTAATTGTTAGAGATTACGGATGTGGATTCTATGAAAATAAACACTTTTAAGTCTGCTGTCTAATGAGATGCCTCTCCTGCCTCCAGCTCTCATTATATCAGATAAAAATCAAATATCCTAAGAGCTTCTTTCAACATCCATTTAATTTTATTTATGCACATATTTCTTCTCATTCTCAACAGTCCTTTGGAATTATATCACTTGCTGGTAGTGCATGTAGCTCCCTCGGAAAACATTATCTTTGGAAAATGCAGGGAAATTGTTTATTTCTAATTATATGGTCCTTGGTAGGCTCATCCCTGTCTCCTGTGTGCTTCTATCTTATGATAAAGAACTGGTATTTACCTTGGGGCTCCTGGATCAAATCTCTGTCCAAGTTATACTGAAATGAATGAGGATTGGCTAGAAAGCATTGAAATGAGGTAAAATACTGTTTCTCATGTTTGTTTCTTTTCTGAAGTGCTGGCCTGGTTGTTAAATCAAAGTAGTCCAGTCTATGTCTCATCCTCCACAATTGCATAAAACACAGTGGGTAAATTCAGTGGGCATAACTTGGTGCAGCATAACCAGGATCAGATGCCAGAATTGAAGCTCTGTGCAAATTCCCATTTTTTTTCTGGGAAACTGCCTAGAGATACAGAAAAGGCACAAACACCAGCACAGACTTGAACAAATATGAGGCTGGCATATCTCCAAAATGCTACAGGACAAGATGGGTACTACATGTGTGCTCTGATTTGCCCTCAGGAGAGTCTAGTGCACATCTTTACTAGTTGCTACAAGTATTAAGGATTAAGTAAACTACACATTATTATGCGTGCATTTGAAAAGGAAATAAAATAAAGGCATGGGTAAATCATTATCCCCCCCCCCCACACACACACACACTCTTTAGTGCATGTGTAGTATTTATGAACTTTAAAACCTGGCTCATTTCTTTATCCATGTGTGTTAGATGGATGGATGTGCTGTCCAGAGAATTTGTCTCTGGATACCTGATGATACCGGGGCTCAGTGGGCTAGAGCACTGAAAACTGTCGGCTACAAAGTCAGCAGCCTCGCAGTTCAAATCCTGGGTGCCGCGCAGTGGAGTGAGCTCTTGCTGTTAACCCCACCTCCTGCTAACTTAGCAGCTTGAAAGCATGTAAATGCAAGTAGATAAATAGGTACTGCCGTAAAAGGGGGGAAGTAAAAAAGTGTTTCCTTCTAGCCATGCCAGCCACATGGCCACGGACATGCACAACGTCGGACCTTCAACTTGAATACGGAGATGATGAGCACTGCCCCTAGAGTTGGACACAACTAGCATGCATGTGCGGTGGGAACCTTTACCTTTACCCAATGATAGTGGATCAGCTTCTTTGGGAGGAGGGGAAGATAATTGTCCAGAGGTGCTTCAGTGATTATCATCCATTTCCCAGATGTGCTGCTTTTGTTGATAGTTGCTGTTTTTTATAAGCATGTAGTTGTCGACCTGTTGAATTCAATTCCACAACCGAGTGCAGAAAGAAGGGCAAAGGTGTGTTCCTCCATCTGTAGATCTGTAAACTATATATGCTTTACATCAAATCTATGTCTGTTTTAGATAGAAGAACTGCCACGTTTGTCCTCAAGCGATTAGCACAGTCTGGTTTCGTAAACGCATTCAACCCATGCTCCTTTGCCATGTGAGCTATACAAATATTGCTTCTGTTCTGTTAAAAATAAAATGAAATGCCCATCTGCTATCCCAAAGTCGAAGAGCTAACTAAGAGAGAGCTCATAAGCTGAATTGACATGGCCACCTGTACCCTTGCCTTTCTACTAATGAGCAATATTCCAGCTCCAGGCAAAACCAGCTTGTCAGCTTGACAGGGGTTGTGAAAAATAGTTAGGAGACCGAGAGAGTGAAATAGTTATGAGAGCAAGAAAGAGAGTTGACCCTTCTTTGAGTGGTCCAGTCATTATTTCTTTTACTGCAGAAAAATTGCCTACGGATCTTGGTTCAGATTTGTGTCCTTATCAGGGAAGCTTCTCCACTAAAGCAACAGCCTCGTGATATTTAGCACAGATTAGGCACTTCTTGACACTATTGGTGAATCCTATGGTGTTCATAATCAGCATGCTAAATCAGGGTTTGGGGGGAAGTCACCTAGTAATCATTTAAAATTGCCCTTGGCAGAGAATTGACCCCCCCATCCCCCAATCTTCTTCCATTCTTCAGAACACAGAGCTGTGCCATGCAGAGGGAAGTTCATCTCTAGTGGCTTGTCTACCTGCCACTTTTCTCCATACCCCGTGAACCCTCCGACCCTTTTCCACATCCTACGATGATCCCTATTTCTCTGCCTTCACTCCCTCCACCCTCCAGGCCACAGAAGGAAACACTTATTTATTTTCATTTAAAATCGTTTAACCCTGATTTTTTCCTTTAAAAGGGCCCAAGACACCTACAACATTAAAAGACAAACGATCTAAATAAGCTAAAACAATAAGCAAAAACAGGAACTGTATAAATATAAAAAAGATTAAATGGCATCATAGTAAAAGTGGTTAAAAATAAATACAGTGGTATATTGTATAAAGGAATTAATTCATTCCAAATGAAATTCTGTTAAGCAAATTTTCCTTTGTACAAATTTCCCATAGGAATGAATTGAAAACAGATTAATCCCTCATTGCCACTGTTTTTCTGTTGTACGGATTCGCCCCATAGGAGATTCTGTTAAGCAATTCTCCCCTGTCTCCAAATTTTTCCCCTTTAAGCAGATGTTCTGTTAAACAAACGGCTTGTCATACTAGGGTGCACTGTAAATACGAAACTTATGGGAAGATGAAAAGATAGGAGTCATCATTCATAGCAGCATTCAGTACCCTGCCGGAAAGATCTAAAACTAGAAGTTTAATTGGGAGGCAGCTTCTATACAGCAGAAAGGGAAGATTTGGCTGTAACTAGCATGATATTGAGAAGCAGAAGGAAGTGCTGGCAAATAGTATATGAGATGTTTAGTCTTCTCTAGACCAAAAACAGGAAGCCAGATTTCGGCCGAAGATCAAGACAAACTTCTAAACTGTTAGAGCAATATGACAGCGGAACAATTTCTTTGGGATGTGGTGGTCAGTTCTCCAATGTTTGAGGCATTTTAGAGAAAATCCGACAGCCATCTGTCACAATTGCTTTGATCCAGAATCCTGAATTGAGCAGGGGGTTAGTCTCAATGGCCTTATCAGATCCATCAAATCCAATTATTCTATATTCTATGAAGTCTGTACTGCTAGAGTTCTGCTTCCTTCTAGGTAAGCAGTCATATATCAATACACAGATCTTGGAATTATGGATTCAGCTGTTTGGAATACTTAAGAAATACTATATATATATATATACTTTGTACTATATTTGCTTTTTAGTTCTTCACAGAATAAATAATCAATGTCATTAAAAATAACAAAACCAGAACATTTCCACTAGGAAGGTAGGCAATTTATTTTCTACTGGGAAATATTTTATGAGTTAAGCCATGATGTTCAGAGATGGTGCCATCTTTTGTTTGCCTTCTTAAATATTTAACCTTTACACTTGGAAATGGCAAATGGAAGATAAGAACATATAAGAGGTGAGCCAGCTCTCAGTGAAAGTATGTCCATTATCACTGAATGCTCGTACTTTCCCTTTCTTACTGTCAAAAGAAGCCTGGAGGATTCTCTAATATTGTTAGTTTGATAGATGTTGTTTTGAGACAGCAGTATGCTACTTTGGGTGTTTCGTTTGGCTCCACAGGCACTTCTTCCCAATGGTAAGGCCCTCCTTTGGTTTGTGATAGTCTGTTAGAGAAATTACCTGGCTTTGCAAAAGGAAAGAGCAGCCCTTGGGGTTCAAAAGTGTCAAGATCGTGATTTAAGATGGAGTCTGGATTTAGAGACTCTAACGGGGAAGGCACATGGAAGATGAACACAGGTGTGCATAATTTAAGAAAAAGTGCAGACTCATGATGGATGAGGGAATGCATGGAGTAATGTATTACACATGTCGGGCCTGATTGATGGACAATGTAGACAGAATGTATAAGAGGATAGAGATAGGAACCATTTTCTGTCTGGAATTTTGCTCTCTTGCATTTTTGTCTCTGAGCTCCTTGTTGTAATACTCTGGTACATTGATCTCTTTGGCTCTGGATCTGACAACAGGATTGATTTCATCCATGAATTATTGAGAACTTGTTAAGTGTTCATGCTAATGGCCATCCATTCATCAACAAATAAAGGATTATTGTAAATAGACAGTAAAATGACTGTAAATGAAGACTGTAAATGTTGTGTGTTTGTAATTTACTTCACAGGGGACTAGCACCATAATCTGTTCAATCACCAAGGATGCTTCAATTTTTCCATTTTCCAAACACATCAATACAAAGTTTGCAAAATCAATCAATGTTAAAGAGGTATCCGTAATGTAAATACTGTCTCCATCCAAATTGAGTGGTGTCACATATTTTGCATTCTTTTGAATATTATTTTCAGGCAGGTTAACGCTTGCCATCCTTGGAATGTATCATTGGAAAGAAGAACCTTGGAGGTTCATTGTTCCCTCTGATGCCATGGACATGAGAAGCTGATGTTAAATTCACTGGGAAGAGGAACACCAGGAAAGCAGACCCTTTGGGATGAGAAGGCACAACACTGGGTGCTTACACACGACCATTACAAATTTGATTCGGATAACCTCCCCCCCCCCGAGCAGTCACGTGTTTGATGTTGCGGATCAAGTGTTCCCAAGGTCCCAAGGTTGTTTCTTGGAGATGATTCTTCTGAAGATGACTCCACAGAGTTTGGCGTAATGTCAGGAAGTAAAACTTCCAGAACACGGTCAAACAACGAGAAAAAAAACTCACAACAACAACAACAACAAATGAGTTTATACAGTACTTTATTTAGGCTCCTAGGGCTGCACTCAGGCTTGGAATGCACTTTCTTCTTCAAGTGAAAAAAAACCCTGACTTCTCCCCTGGGTGGGCACTTCGCACTTGCTCAGGAGCACACCCTCCCCTTTTAAGAAACACCCACCCACTCCCCCACCCCAACCAGGAGCAGGCTGGTCACGTGGCCTCTCCTGCTTTCATCCACCTCCTCCTCTGCTTCCTCCTCCTTCGCCTGCTGGGCCCTTTAAACCCTACTCACCCAGCCAAAAGGGGAGGAGATCCACTGGCTGTTGCTGCTGTTGCTGCCACCGCGGCTCTGCCCCTCTGCCCTCCCGCCCTCCCTCCTTCCCAGGGGTGGGGGCAGCTCAGGCTCCAGTGATTCCCATGCCCGGGGCAGCGGGACTGGAGCCTGGGTGGTGGGGGGTTGGCCGCCTGCCGCCTTCCATGTCTACCCGCGAAGCCATGACTAACCCCCCCAGCACCAGCTCCACCTCTCCGCTGCCCCCCTTTTCTCTCCCCCGCTTGGCTGCGGCGCCCCCGCTCCTCCTCTGGCAGATTGCACCCTGGCTGGGGGTGTGCGTGGGGGTGTGCATGGGAATGCACTTTGCAAGGGGGGTGGTCCCTTCGGTGGGGAGGCCTTTTATTGGTGAGCCCCATTTGTGATCAAGAAGCATTGGGGGGGGCTGAAGGCAGGTGTGCGGGAAGAGATTGCAACCACATCCCTTTCATCCTCCGTGGCAAGTGTCTTTTGCACACACGCACGCTCTTCACCACATCAGCATTCTCCTCCTAAAAGCCTTTGGAGGGAGAACCCGAAACTCCAAACAGAACCCCTTTTGGAGGCTGCAGGCATGCCCACATATTGTGTAAGCAGAAAAGGGGGGCTCTGGAGGAGTACCCCGAGGGTGGATGGGTGGGGAAGTGATTCTGCCCTACCTGTGTCCTGTACTTGCATGTTCTGTGTGGATTTTCCACTTGTCCACATACTCGAGGAACGGAGTAAAATCCGCACCATTACAGTGACAAGAATTTTACCACCCGGAGACCAGGTACTTGTAAAATGCGGTTAAGTGGGCGTGGTCGAACTTTTTTTTTATAGTCCGCTGCTTGTGGGAATACAATTTTAAGCTCCGGATCCGCGAGCACTCTGCAGCGGTTTATACTGTACGTGGAAAAGCGCCCACTATTCCCTTTGCCTAGTGAGAGTACCAGACCCTTGCAGGCTCTGCACAAGAGGAGAGCCTTTCTTTGCGACAATGAAAGAAATGTGCTGCAATAACACTATAAGTTGTGTGGCTTGCAACAAACAGTGGGAACAATTACATTATAACTGTAAGGTCCATTTCAAAGAAGACTTCTTTAAGTACTATCGATAAACAATAAAGGGTAAACAAGACTCAACATAAAGTTCAAGCCCACATCACCATGCCACCAACACAGTATCTCCATTTTTATGCATCCTATAGGAAGCAATTTCACTCTGTCAGGCTGATGGAAGACCTTTTCCTTACAACCTCTTCATGCAGATCTCTTCTTCCAAAAATATACACTAGGCCTGTGCCAGAGAGCATATCGGTATTCATGGTGCTAACAAACACATTCGGGGCCAGGTTGTATGTTGCCCATTCGGCTGTTTGAGTCACTAAAATGTGTGGGAAATCATAGAGAGACATGAAATGATTCAAAGAAAATGCATAACCAGACTGACCTCACTGCCAGATGGGTGGTAAATAAATAAATAAATAAATAAATAAATAAATAAATAAATAAATAAATAAATGACCACTCTTCTGTGCTTTTCTTTTGGGGATCACTTGCAGGCCTCAAGTATACATAGAAAACAGCCCCTGTAACCATAGGATATCTGCAGTTTCACTTATCTGCAGCCTGGAAATGTTAAAAATATTAAAACAAACCTTACCAGAAATACACATTTCTATAATAAAATTACCAGAATTGGCCACTATAGCAACCCTACTATGTATAAGGTTCACTATTATCTGAGGTTTTCAGCATCCATGGGGGAAGACTTGGGGCTGATCCTCCAGAGATATGGGGATTATATTGTATTTTTAAAAAGAATATATAAACAAATTGCCAACATTCTGATTGAAAATTATTCAGCTAGAAAATGATTTCTATCTGAGTCAGAACTGTGTTAAACCTCAACATTTATTAGTAAAGGCATAACGAATATTTGCAAATGTTATCGTCTTTGAGAGCAAAGGGTATCTAGAGAATGGACACATCCTGTGAGGTGAGGGAAAGTCAACCCCACTGTGAGATTCTTTGCAACTGCAAGAGAACATGATGTTTCTTTGACAGCAGCAACATTGCCCACAAAGTGTATTGTTTGCAAAACAAAACCTTGTTTTTCCATACAAAGGTAAAGGTAAGGGTTTCCCCTACACTTGCGTGCAACTCACGCCAGACTCTAGGAGCAGTGCTCATCTCTGTTTTTAAGCCAAAGAGCCAGTGTTGTGCAAGTCCACGGCCATGTGGCCAGCATGGCTGAACGCATTTCTGCGCACAGAACACTGTTTACCTTCCCGCTTTTTATGGTGGTACCTACTTTTCTACTTGCATTTGCATGCTTTCGAATGGCTAGGTTGGCAGGAGCTGGGATTAACAGCGGGAACTCACTCCGCTGCTTGGCACCTGGGATTCGAATCAACAATCTGCCTTCTTAGCAACCGACAAAGCCTTGCCCTTTGAAGCAAAATGCTACGTTTTCAACACTTTCCAATTCAACAGCAGCAACAATAAATAAATAAATAAATAAATAAATAAATAAATAAATAAATAAATAAATAAATAAATAAAATTGCCATGGGTGCATTCAGTGGGAAGTTCAGATCAAACTAAAACTGACTGAAAATATATCTATGATATCTTTCCATATGGAGGGTGGCTAGCTCTATTTTGCCCCATGCAGCAAGTAAAAGAGCCCTCAAACAGCTCCAATGTATTTTGTTCTTATCCTTAGTAACAATCTCTCCCAGTGCTGGGGATAATAGTGGTGACTGTGCTCTATGCTGAGAGATAATTGACTTCTTGCACCCCTGCAGTTTATGAGATCTCGAACGACATGAATCAACAAATCATGGTTGTTGCCTGGCAAGCACAACACAACAGACATAGGGATACAGCCATTTCCGATAGCCCGGAGTCAGCAGATACGATCCTATTCTTGTCCTCATGCTGTGACTTAAAATCCTTGAGCAAGTGGAGCAGATTTGGGGGAGGTCCTTTTTTATTTTATTTTATCTTTGCAAATCACTCACCAACCTCTTAGGTGAACACACAAACTAGGTCAGCTGGAGAAAAAGGAATGTTTCTTAATTAGTGGCAGATAGCACTCTCAGTCTGGGAGCAGATGCTGTATGGCCAGCAGCAAGAAAAGCACTGACAATTGGGCTCATGATGAGACCCATAACTAGAAGGCACTTTTCAGCAGCCACGTTGACCGAAAGTCCAATCCACAGATGGCGGCACTGACCCCCAGGGTTTCATAGCCTACATGAAAAAATGACTGGAAACCAAATCGCTCTGCTAGTTGGGTTAGGCAGAGAAAAGGGATCTAGTAAGTGATGGAGAGTTTGTCAGAGCAGAACCAGACGTGGAAACAAGACAGGAAAAGCAGCAGGAGCAGCACAGAAACTCATCAAAATAGGACAGAATATGGAAAAACAAAGTGGTCTGAAATTAGCAAGGATTCCAGACAAGAGTGCATTTTGTTTTACTATTTGTATTCTATACAGTGGACCCTCGTATAACAAATGGTTTGTATAACATAAAATCTGTACAGCATAAAAAAATCCTGAGATAGGGGAAATTTGCTTAACTGAATCGCCTATGGGGCAAATCCATACAAGATAAAAATGGTCACAATTAGGGATTACTCAGTTTTCAATGCATTCGTATAGGAAATTTGCATAAAGGAAAATTTCCTTAACAGTATTTATTTTTGAACACATTAATTCCTTTATACAAGGTACCACTGTATGTATAACATATGTGGATATCTGGCTTAGATTTATATGAAAAACGAATGAAAACTGGTAGGGGAAAATCAATAATTTAAGAAACTATATAGATTAATTTAGGTTATGAGCAGAAAGCCCCTCTTGTCTGCTGAGTTTTCTTTCCCTCTTTTTAAGCTAAGCAGGGTCGGGCCTGGTTAGTACTTGGATGGGAGACCACCAGGAAATACCAGGTGCTGTGGGCACATGGAGTAGGAACTGGCAAACCACTCCAGTATTCCTGCCAAGAAAACTCCATGGACATGGGATCACAAAGAGTCAGTCACGACTGTAACGATGCAACACACACACACAACCTTTTGGAAGCTGAGTTGTTTTGTTTGCTGTTGATCGGTTCAGTTGCTTGCCACTAGTATAAGAGCAATAAAGAAAGCAGCATGTACAAGTCTGCCATTTTAACAAATGGAAGTAATGTTTTTATTCTTCCTCTTATGAACCTCTCAGAGTGAGTCATTGGGACATTGATTGCCAGTTAATGAGAAAGGGATGAACCCTGGAGAAGTTCTAGTTAACGAGAAAGAGGTGAACTCTGGGAAACTTGCAGCTATTCTTCTTTGTGGTTCTCTGTACATTCTACCACATAGCAAAAAGAGTTTCGTCAGAAATTCAAAACTCTGTGACCAAATTAGCTATAACTTTTAAGCAATCTGGTCAACTCCTAGATCAATATAGGGCCAATTAATCCTGGACAACATTGTGTACTAGTACAAATAGTTTAGCAGTTATCGTTGCGTACCATGTTCATTGACGCAGAGAGTTAGCTGATCCTCTCTTCTCCCTTCACTGAGATGCCTCGGTTCAGCTTTTAACTTCAGAGGACCAATGGCAGCTTCTAAAGCACTCATGTTGGCTTTGCAGGAACACATCAAACAACCCGGCTGTGCTTTGCCCGTAGCTTCTCAGCACCTGATTCATGACCCAACTGATTAGGCTTATTCTGATCCTTTCTGAAGTGGTCCTTATCTTTCTCCAGGATGCTATTTACATTTCTTATTATGGGTTTAAGCACAAAGGTAAAAGACGAAGCACACATAGCAGGCATCCTGGGGATGCTACTGAAAAATGGCTTCCCTGTAGTGAGGAAATGGACATGACCTGGTGCATTTGCTAAGAGCTGCCATAGGGCTGCCCACCAAATGTCTCTATTCTGCATTCCACGAGACAGCAGGTGAAGAGTCACCATGGGATAGCATTTGTTCATGGGGTGAATGGAATTATACATCACAGCCGAAACAAAAAGAACTTTTATGTGCTCTCTTTCAAAAAAAGTGTGGGGTGAGACACCATGTGGAAGTGCCTTATTTTTTTTAAAAAAAGAACAAAATACAAATGTACATTTTCTCTTGATATGTAACTACAAAGAGTGTTAAATAGAAAGTGATCCAATTGGATAAAGCACAGAAAGCAGAGTGTGAACTAAGAAAAAAGACAAGCACAGAGAGACCGAACACTTGGATTAGATGAAACCAAGGCAAAAAGAATGTTCCTGAGGATGTGATAGTTGTGCTTCCTCGAAAAGAACCTTCCTGGGGTCCCTCCTAACTAGAAGTGGGATTGTGTGTGTTTTTTCCTTAGAAACAGAAAGTGACACAAGTAGGGATTGTTCTGCATCATCCTGAGAGTCTCCAATGAACTACTTTTCAAAAGTTGTGTGGTGATACAAAGCGAAGTGAAATTAGCAGGCTGATTTGTTGCAGATATGTGTATATGGTGTGTTGTTAGCCTGTGGAACTCCTTGCCAGAAGATGTGGTGATGGCATCTATCCTGGATGCCTTCAAAAAGCTATTGGACAGATTCCTGGAAGAGAAGTCCATTACAGGTTACAAACCAAGATGGAGATGTGTAATCTCCAGGCTTAAAACTGGGGTACTTCAAGGACAAGATGCAGGGGAGTGGTATAAACAGACAGCTATTTAGTCCCATGCTCTCCCAGACACATTTGGTGAGGTCACTGTGAGATACAGGAAGTTGGACTAGATGGGCCTTTGGCCTGATCCAGCATGGCTCTTCTTATGTTCTTATGTTCTTATGTTCTTCCTATGATGACTTCAAAGGTCAGAATTGTGTAGTGTTAATTGTAATTGACAGAACACCAACAGCAACAGGTTGGGATGGTTGGGCTGTAGAAAAGGTAAGTGCTTTTCTGTTTCTCTAAGACCTCAAAGCAAGATACATGAATTGTTTGGAAAACCAGAAGGGAAATTAGGACAGAACTGGACAGAACAAGTCATTAAAGAGAAGCACACTGCTGTAGTACAAGGGTAAAGAAACTAGTCTAATCTCCCCAAGCTGTCTAAAATATAACACCTTCAAACTCTTTTCAATAATCCTCTTGACTTCAGTTCACTGCCTCTTGGATCCCCATTAAAAAGGGGATTGAAGATAAAATAGCTAACATTATATTGCCCCCCGACTCGAAATGACCAGGCGAGACAGTGTGTTGGGGGTAAATGGGCCACACTTTATTAACACATATAACCAAACATCAACAACAACAACAGGAGGCCAGGCATCCATAACTTGGTTGGAACCCCGGGGTCTCCCGGGACCCCTCCAACCGGGCAGCATCGGGCGAGCCCCGAACCCCCAGGTGGTGCAGTCGTCCGACAGCACCCACCAGGCCAGTCGATTTATTTAATCCTCCGTGCCCCTTCTGTCACCCATCTGGGGGATTCCCAGGGCAGGGAGGCGTTTCCTCTCTCCCACCCCAGCACCGAGACCTCCTGGCCCGCAGTGCTGTAGATGAGGAGGTTTGTGTCCAGCTGTTAATTTATGCTCACCGCTGCCCTCCATCAGCTTTTAGCCGCCATAGTACCAGTGTGGAAAAGCCCCAAACCTGTCAACTCCAAGGCACCAGTGTGGGATAGGCGAAAAATCCCCGCCCTCAACGGCCAATCCAGAGTGCGGGTCAAAAATTCCTATCCGGCCCCAAAACTTGGCGACCAGTCAGACTCACACTAGCCCTAACGCGGAGGGTGGGTGGGGAACTACTCCGGCTGGGCCCGACCGGAGAGCGGAGCCGCGCTGCGGGGTCGGCCGCCTATGCGGCCCTCGAGATGGCGCCCGCCACGTGGCGCCCTCTGTGCAGCCGGCGTTCGGGGTCTTCCTTCCCCGAACGCCGGAAGAAGACTGACTGGTGTTTGGGGGGAGGAGCCGCCCTTGCTAGGGCGCTCCTCCCCCCTCCCTCTCCGGACTCCTGTCTCCTGTCTCGCCCCTCGCCATTCTCGCGAGGGGCAAATCGGCTCCGCGGGCGGACAAGCCACCCGCGGAGCGTGCAATGCCATTGTACAAAACAATAGTAAAGTCACACCGGGAGTACTATATACTAGGGATGGGCATGAAATGAAAAACGAAATGCTGTTTCATTTTTTCATTATGTAACAAAGTGAAATGAAACAAAACGAAGCAGGATTTCATTACAGATTAAACAAAATTGTCATTTTTCCATTGAAATGTACTGTTTTGTTCCGTCTGTAAAATGGTGCTTACCTGCAGGTGTTCTGCCACCACCGCTGCTTCTGAGACCATCAAGCCAGGCTGGAGAGGGTGAGGGGCTGGCAGGCCAGCATAAGCCCGCCGCTGGAGCCTCCACTTCCACCACTGGAGCCGCTGCCACAGCAGCAGAAAAGGTTAAATGGCCAGCAGCCTGGATTAAGTCTGTCACCACCACCACCAGAGTTGCCATGGCCGCGGCTGGAGCCCCACCAGCCAGTTGGGCAGGCTGGCGTAGGCTCCTCACCACCACCACTGGAGTCACTGCGGCTGCCAGTGGAGGCAGAGCCACCGCCAGCCAGCTGGGCAGGCTGGTCTAGCCCCCCTCGCACTGCCACTGGGGTCTTTGGACTCGGAGCTGCTGCCACAGGTAACAAAATGTTTCATTTTGTACTAAATTTGTTGCAAAAAAAATTGTACGTGACAAAGCAAAGTGAAATGTGCCCCCCTAAACAGAACAAAATGAGACACCAGTTTCTGTTTTGTGCTCATCCCTACTATGTACCGTTCTGGTCACCACATCTCAAAAAGGACAAAGTGGAACTGGAAAAGTTGCAGAGGAGAGTGACTAATACGATTACGGGGCTGGGGCACCTAACTTATGAGGAAAGGCTACAGCATTTGAGGCTCTTTAGTCTGGAAGAAGGTTTATGAGGGAGGATATGACTGAGACATATAAAATTATGCAGGGCATGAATAAAGTGGAAAGAGGGATACTCTTCACTGTCTCACAAAATACCAGAATTAGGCAACATCCAGGTACACACAGGGCAAAAGTAACTTACAGAGGCTGAAGTGGAGGGTAAGGAACTAAGCAAGCAAGAACACCATGGCAAAAATAACAAGGCAAGGCAGGCGACCAGACAGGCAGCAGACAGGACAGCTAAAGACTTTGGTAACTGAGAGAAGTTCTGGGAGGTAGAGCCACTCCTTAAACAAACTTTCCACCAGGCTCCCTAGGTGAAAATAGACATCTAGCTGCAATAAACAGGCAGGGCCTGAGTCTACACTACTAAGACCTTTCTGGTCCTGATCCTGCAGCTACAGTAACCCCCCGCCTATCACGGGGATTAGGGACCCACTCGACCCAGGATGCCTGAAAATCTGCGATATGCGGAAGCGGGTCAGTGAGGCCTGGGGGCGGTGGGGGGGGGGGATAATCAGATTCCCCTGCCACCACTGGCACGCACCGGTCCAAAAAGTCTTGGGGCAGCATGCGCCGCCGGCGGCAGGGGAATCTGACTTCCCACCGCCCTGGGCGTCTCCATTGAAATGCATTGGCTCAATGCATTTCAGTGGAGATAATTTTCCCCATTGGAAAACATCGGCTCAATGCATTCCAAAGGGGAAAATATCTCCATTGAAATGCATTGGCTCAATGCATTTCATTGGAGATTGCGGGGCTGCGCGGGGTGATGCGATCACTGCTCTCTGCCCCCCGTGCGGCTCCGAGGCTTCTCAGAGGGGCCCAGGGGGCAGCATGAGATGATGTGATTGCTCCCCGCCGCCCCCCTGCGCGGCCCCAAGGTGCAGGTACTGCGATCCCGCAATATAGTGGGACCGCAGTAGCTGAACTACGAAATGGCAGGGAGTGACTGTACTGTGACCCAGATCATGGCACAATGTTAATTTCATTAGAGCCAAATCTAGTAGAGGTGGCATTTTGCACAAATATAGACCACAAAGTTTTCTTGTGCCTCTTTAGAGGGAGTGACACTGTTTTGAGGGACCTCCCTGTTCCTCATCTCTCTCACAAACTCAAATTAGTTTTGAAATAAAACTGGGAGGCACAGAAAAAGCAGTGATCTGGACATAATTTCCACATGGCTTTCTGCAAGATGGGAGTGAGTAAATTAAGGGAATTACAAAGAAGGAGGCCACTGTGGAAGCAGACTGCATCTCATCAAATGTCAGTGTGTGAGAGAACAAGTCAGGATTTTAATTGATGGTAGAGACTGGGTCATTTTGTTAGTTCACCTGCCTCTCTTGTCAATACAGACCTTAAACAATCAGCTCAGATAGGCTTGAATTCATGTAATTGGGATATTATTCTGAGGAGCACGTTCTTAAATGCCCTTTTTATTCCTAGGTTCTGAATTCAGGGGAAAAGGATTGTGATGTTTTCGTGACAAGCTGAGTGGCAAGAGACACATTCTAGCAACCAGAGCAGAACCAACAGCCACTCTCTCTTTGCTGTGCCTCATTTATGGGTTTTTCCTCATTCCTTATCACTGAAAGTAAAGATGGCTGAAGTGCAGGTGGTTGGGAGAGAAACAGCCCTTAGCTATCTACATCTCCACAGAATTCCAAGTGACTTGGACAATGTGTGAAGTCTGATCTCGGCTCTCCCAGCAGACTCTCCTGAACTTTGGTAATAGGGAAAGAAAAGTTACTGTATCTAGTGAAATATGTATGAAATGTATTTGAGGGCAGTCCTCTTCCTTATGCTTCAGTTTCAACAAAGTGTGAAGAGCAATGTCCCAAAACATTTTGGTGCCCCAGGCAGAATTCTAAATGTCACGTCCCTGTATGGTGGAAGCGATATAAGGGTAGGAGGAATAGTTGACAATTAGTTTTCCTTTAAGGGCTGCCAGAAACTTTCAACACGAGGTGGGCTGTCAGGCTGTTTATAATGTTAGAGTCACTTCCACCACAAACATGTCTGATAAACTTGAGAACATAAGAAGAGCCCTGTTGCATCAGTCCAAGAGCCCATATAGTTCAGCTTCCTGTACTTCAGAGTGTCCCCACAAGATGCCTCTGGGAACACATGAAGCAACTAGATAAAACAAGATTAGGGGTTGGGTTGGGTCTAAAGAAGGGGTATAGGAACAGGGATGTGGACATAATAGAGGTTAAGGACAGAACAAAAGACACACTAAAACATTTTGGGATTCTTTTGGAAGAGTCCCTGGTTTCAATAAAGGAAGAAGAAACAGTGAGCTAGCTCAACAATATTCTTCCTAATCATCAGCTTTAGAGATGGGCACGACTTGAAAAAAAAATTTTTTTCGAGTTGTCGTTAGTCGCGCCGGTTCCGTTTCGGCTCGTTTCCGTTTTTCGTGAAATTTCGCAAAAATTAGTCGGTTCGTTTTTTTGTTTTTTTGTTGTCGTTAGTACTGGTTTGGGGAGGGGGTAGCGGGCTCCTGGAGGGAGCTGCAGGAGTCAGCCAGAGCCACAAGTGACGGACTGGCAGACTCTTTGCACCCGCTGTGTCTCACGTACTTGCATGTAGTGCAATGCAAGTAGATCTGGCTTAGGGTTAAGATGGGTTAGCGCAAGGGCTAGGGTTAGGCTAGTTACGGGTGAGGTTAGGGTGAGTATTGGGGTGCACCTCTGGGTGCCTCTCTGACCCACTTAGAAGGACAGTGTACTGGCGTATGGGTTAGGCTTAGGGTTCGGGTTTGGGCTACGATTAGTGGGCTGTTTATGCCCGATTGGCACATCCCAGAAGTCTCTGTGGTCAACCTGGCCAAGTGGCCATGCGATTGGTGGAAAATTTGCATGGTCTACTCCCATGGGCGAGCCCATCATTGCAAATGTGCAGGTGTAAAAAAAAAAAATAAAATAAAATAAAATAAAATAAAATAAAATAAAATAAAATAAAATCAACAGAGACTTTTTTTTGCAAGAAAAACCCACTGCTGCTACTGTAAAAATTCAAGCATTTAAAATAGCTAATTTTCGCATGTTTCTGTGGTGCTTTGGTGGGGTTTTGGTCAACGATTTCAAAAAAAATATTGCGGTCGCCATTTTGGATCCCCCCCCCACCGCATGGCAAATGGATGCGCCCTCCCAGCCTGGTACAGTCAGCAAAACCTGGCCATGCGATTGGTGGAATGGCTCCAAAACTTTGCATGGTCCACTCCCATGGGCGAGCCCATCATTGCGAATGCACAGGTGTAAAAAAATAAAATAAAATAAAATAAAATAAAATAAAATCAACGGAGACTTTTTTTGCAAGAAAAACCCACTGCTGCTACTGTAAAAATTCAAGCATTTAAAATAGCTAATTTTCGCATGTTTCTGTGGTGCTTTGGTGGGATATTGATTAAGTTATGGGCCTTCACGTTGAAACTGACTTACTGGAATATTAAAGCTTTCAAGGTAAATGAGAGGAAATGGGAATTTGTGGCACTGTCAACACTCCATTTGCAATGAGAAGAATGATATTTTAATCAAATTGCCCAGTCTTTCATACAAAGGTATATGATTTTTATAAAATTATTTGTAAATGGAATAAGCTGCATAAATTGCAAACTTCAAACCAAAAAATGGCATGCTGACCCCATAACAATGCCACACTTTCTAATTGCAATCCCTGAACAGTGGGAACAAACTGCATGTTCATGATAGTGTTAGTCAGATTTCAACAGCTTAAATAAAATGTCCAGATTTTGGACATATGCCAATAGATTTTAACAGGTTTGATCCATTCCAACCATCAAGGATTTGTGATGAAAAAATGAGGCTCTCTGTTCAGAGTCGCTGACAGAAATAACACTTCCCCATTTCAAAAGCTCAGAAGCTCTTCCCGTCCTTCAGCTAAAGACCCGGCAAAAACCACAAAAGTGTGTATTCATGGGAATCCCCATGCGATCGCATGAAAACTCTCACACAGAAGCTCCCATAAACATACACCCATGTATTAAGTACTGGGGACAGAACTGCCTGCCCACAATAATATCAATCAAATGAAAAAACCTCAATAGCCGAGTCCAAACACGCAGCGCTCAGACATGATGCGAATAGCTTTTAACAAGCCTGTCCCACTCCAATCAACAGTGAGGACTCACTTCATACAAATCCTCACTATTGATCAGAACAAGACACACCCACCAAAATACATAATACAAAATACATAATACAAAATACATAATGCATTTGTTCTAATGTGCTGAAAATCTCAGTGTCAAACAGGAAATGCTTTAAGAGCCCATCAAACAGGAAAGATTTTAAGAGCCTTTTTTTCCAACAGAAACCACAAAAATGTATAACTATAGAAAACACTCATGTGACAACAGCAAAAATTTTTTTCCAAAACCGAAGTCTTATAAAATTCATCTAATCAGTCATGTCGACTTTGACCGGCCAGATGACACTATGATTTTAAAAATCCTGATTAATATAAGCAGCCGGCGGCACAAGCCAACCACTATAACAACCAGTTCTTGATACCAAAAGCAATTATGATTGAGCACTCCACTGATGTTGGCAGCACCTTCCTGGTTTTCATGAAACAGGACCAAGGTCTTATCCCACATATTGATCTATGTGATGTCCCTTTTTTGCACATTTCCAAAGCTTAAATCCCAATATTAATCCCAATGTCATCCCTGTGGGGATCGACAGAAAATGCCAGACCCCTGAAATTATGACTACACAACTTGGTGAGGTAGAATAAGTTTGACTCTGGATATCACTACTTGGGGTACTTCTCACAGGGCTGAGATGTTAGATTCGGGTTTGATGTACAGTATTGATGAACTTGAAATCTAGGAGGGCATTTCTTACAACAGAACCCATTGTGATGGTAGGGCTTCTCCTGTAAGCATTATTCTAACATTCACTACTCTAGCCTCAAGTTTTAAGATGCCAACCACAGCCCACATATACAGGAAAAGAGGAAACCACTTAGAAATCCTCTTGATGACTAACGGCTGACAGAACTCAGTCGTCTGTAAAAATTTGGTGGTGAACCTGCCGTCTCCCTGTGTAAAGAGCTCACAAACCACAACCCGTCTAGGAAAGCCTTAACTCTTAACTCCCTTCACTCCAATTAATAGCAGGAAAACTTACCACATGGAATTGGGTCTCTAGCCGTCCCTTGTGACTGGAGTGGCCAGAGGAAATTCACACACACAACGGACAATAGATAACACACAAACAACACAGAAACAAACAAATTGTACACCACGCAACACCCAACAAACAATAATTAAACTTGACAGACAACAAATAACATACAACACACACACACAAATGAATAATAACACAAAGGACAAGAAATGAAAAGAAAGAGAAAGGAGCTCCTTAGAAAAGAAAAAAGAAATTGTGTATGGTATGATAATCATCCAGCTTACTCAGTGACCCATAAGGGCAAAATATAATCTTGGAGGCAAATTTTGAAGATCACAGATGGGGAGTCATTGAAAACTGCAAAATGAACGGTTATGGGATCTTGGAGGGGAAAATCATCCAGCTCATAAAAAATGTCAAGCAGGACATCATTAAGCTCTAGCGTAACAAATGGTGGAGGGGAAAAGGAGGCAGAGACAGTGAAGGAACCCACAGAAGGCAAAATTGAGATGGGTTCAGAGCTGGAGGCGTCAAAAACTTAAGACAAGAACGGACAGACAAACAGCGGGAGGCTAGCAGAAATTAAAATTTGGACCCTAAACCAGGGGAAGGAACCTTCGCACAGAGCACCCAACTCTGAAAAATATGTCAAAGCCGAAAAAAGAAGAGAAAAAGCTACTACCACTAGCGTCTCCACCCAAGGACCTAAGGACAGGCGACAATCTGACCAAGCCCAGCTTCCCAGAGTGCCTTCCCCGATCCTAGTGAGGTTGATCAGACCTCACAGAGCAAACCCTTCCCTAAGTTTGCCCAGCTAGAATCCCCGTAGGACTTCTAGCAGCTGCACTAGCAGTGCAAGTACATCCTTAGGTGACACAGTGCGTATCCGCCCTCCATCCCCTGCCTACCAGCCAGCCGGCCACCACCTGTGGCCATTTCTACACTTTTCCCACAACACAGCAGAAGTTGGACCAGACAGCCTTCAAGCGAAAGAAAAGGGGTTTGACATACTTACCAAAATTAGGAACCCAAACGACGAAGGCATGCAAAAAGAAAAATGGGTTCGAGATCGCGGGGCTGATACAAGTGTTACCCAAGTGGGCATACACAGGACCAGCGTCCCGTTGTCCTTGCCAATGCACCACTGTGATCTTG
Organism: Phrynocephalus guinanensis; assembly: GCA_037367245.1. Lineage (NCBI taxonomy): Eukaryota > Metazoa > Chordata > Lepidosauria > Squamata > Agamidae > Phrynocephalus > Phrynocephalus guinanensis. The sequence continues at coordinate 116,599,918 of CM074735.1, read as the reverse complement.
TGGTTTAGATCTTGTGGTTTAGTGTCTCAAAATGAGGCAAAGTGAGACAAAAGGGAAGTTCTCAGCGCTGATTTATTGAGCAAAAGCAAAGCAAAAACACAAAAACCATTCGAATGGGGCTCCCCCTGTAAAATGGAGTGAGGACCCCAAACACCACTTTCCAAGGGTTTTTATACATTTTCAGACCCTTTCAGACACTTCCTCGGTCACTATCGGACAACCACACCCTCAGGACCACCCACGAACTGCCCATCGCTTGCTGAATCCAGCTGTATACCCACAGACTCATAGTCTAACGTTACTTCCTCTTTTCCATCATTTTGATCTTTGCTTTCTCCACACACCCAGCTGCTTGCCTTTACCACATACATTTCCGTTTATCCCCTGCCTGAATATCAACAGGAAAACCACACTATCTTCCTCTGTAAGACACACTTTATTTTGCTGTCTACCTTACTAATCATAGTTAAGAATTGCATTTATGCTTGCTATTGATTACATATTGTATCCATAAGCTTATTAGCAGGCATGATTATATATTTTCACTTCTCACAGTAGTATGCATTTGGTATTACGATTGAATATTTTATAAAATATTGTCTGTGCATCTGAAGACATGGACTCGGTCCATAAAACTGGGCTAAATAAAATGTGTTTATCTTACAGGCACCACAAGATTGTTCATTGTTTTTGATGTACCATACTAACATAGCTACATTCTTGAAAATCTTATCAATTAAGCAGTTCATTTCCCAGTATTCTTAGAGCAGTATGTAGGACAGCCATGTTTTAAGTGGCTAAGCCCCCCACTGAAGAATCAGAGGATTCAAGGAATAGTGACAACTAGACATGGGCACGACTCGGCGAAATCCTCGTTTCTGTTTCCGTTCCTCGTTTCCGTTACATAATGAAACAAAGAACAACAATTACTCCGCCAGAACTCGAACTCGAACCGACTAAAGAAAAATTGGGTCTGATTTGTCGTGGTCATTCCTGGCGGCATCGCAGCGATCGTGCAATGCCAAGCGGCACAGGAAAAAAGTTTTAAAAATAAAAAAACCCAATTCCCGGCCAAAACAGCAGACGAAAATATACCTGCCTGAGGGCACCTACCAGAGGGGTGGTTTCTGAGGGGGGTCCCGTGCCTCCCCCCCCCTCCTCTCCTGGGCTGCGCATCCTCGTCGTCTCGCCAACTCGCCAAGCGGCGCGGCACAGAAAAAAAGTTTTGAAAATAAATAAAAAAAGATTCCCAGCCAAAAAAGCAGGCGAAAATATGCCTGCCTGAGTGAGGGCACCTACCAGAGGGGTGGTTTATGGGGGGGGGGTCCCCAGCCTCCCCCCTCTCCTGTCCTGGGCTGCGCATCCTCGTCGTCTCGCCAACTCGCCATGCCATGCGGTGCGGGCGGGGGATCCAAAATGGGGCGACTGCAATATTTATGTTAAGAACATAAGAAGAGCCATGCTGGATCAGGCCAAAGGCCCATCTAGTCCAGCTTCCTGTATCTCACAGCGGCCCCACCAGATGCGTTTGGGAGCGCATGAGACTAGATATCTGTCTCCTGATACCACTCCCCTGCATCTGGCCCTTGAAGTACCCTGGTTTAAAGCCTAGAGATTACACATCTCCATCATGGTTTGTAACCCGTGATGGACTTTTCCTATAGGAATCTGTCCAATCCCCTTTTGAAGGCATCCAGGCCAGATGCCATTACCACATCCTGTGGCAGGGAGTTCCATAGACTTACAACACGCTGGGTGAAAAAATATTTTCTTTTGTCAGTTCTTACTCTCCCAGCACTCATTTTGAGTGTATGTCCCCTAGTTCTGGTATTTTGAGAGAGGGAGAAGAGCTTCCCTCTATCCACTTTACTCATACCCTGCATTATTTTGTATGTCTCAATCATATCCCCCCTCAAGCGCCTTTTTTCCAGACTAAAGAGGCCCAATTGTTTTAGCCTTTCTTCATAAGGGAGGTGCCCCAGCCCAGTAATCATTTTAGTCGCTCTCTTCTGCATCCTTTTCCAGTTCCACTATGTCTTTCTTGAGATGCGGTGACCAGAATTGTACACAATACTCCAGGTGGGGCCTTACTATTGTTTTATATAACGGCATTATAATGTTGGCTGTTTTATTTTCAATCCCCTTTTTGATAATCCCTAGCATGGAATTGACCTTCTTCACTGCTGCCACACATTGGGGAGACACCTTCATGGAGCTGTCCACCAACACACCAAGATCTCTTTCCTGATCCGTCACGGATAACTCAGAGCCCATGAGTTGATAGATGAAGTTTGGATTTTTTGCCCCAATATGCATTAGTTTACATTTGGTTACATTAAAACGCATTTGCCATTTCTCAGCCCACTCCCCCAGTTTGGAGAGATCCTTCTGGAGCTCTTCACAATCTTCTCTGGTTTTTACCACATGGAAAAGTTTTGTGTCATCTGCAAACTTGGCCACCTCACTGTTTATCCCTGTCTCCAGGTCATTTATGAACAGATTGAAAAGCACCGGTCCCAGGACCGAGCCCTGGGGCACACCGCTTTTCACTTCTCTCCATTGTGAAAATTTCCCATTGACACCTACTCTTTGTTTCCGGGATCTCAACCAGTTCTCAATCCATAAGAGGACCTGCCCTCTTATCCCCTGACTATGCAATTTTCTCAGCAGCCTTTGGTGAGGGACTGTGTCAAAAGCCTTTTGAAAATCCAGATAGACTATATCCACCGGTTCACCCAAATCCACGTGAAATCGCGTGGTCCAAAAACACACCAAAGCCCCACAGAAACATGTGAAAATAGCTATTTTAAAACTGCCTGAATTTTTACAGTAGCAGCAGTGGGTTTTTCTTGCAACAAAACGTCTCCATTGATTTTATTTTATTTTTATTTTTATTTTTATTTTTTTACACCTACGCAATGATGGGCTGGCCATGGGAGTGGACCATGCAAATTTTTGGAGCCATTCCACCAATTGCATGGCCACTTGGCCAGGTTTTGACCGAGACTTCTGGGATGTGCCAGTCGGGCATAAAAAGCCCACTAACCCTAGCCCGAACCCGAACCCTAACCCTAACCCTAACCCATACGCCAGTACACTGTCCTTCTTAGTGGGTCAGAGAGGCACCCAGAGGTGCACCCCAGTAACTCACCCTAACCTTACCCGTAACCCTAAGCCTAGCCCTTGCACTAACCCTAACCCTAAGCCAGATCGGTGTACTCGCATTGCACTACAGAAAGTACACTTCCCTTCTTAGTGAGCCAGAGGGCGCCCATAGGGGTCCTCTCTGACTTTGTTCCTCCCCAGCCCAAGTGCACCGTATGCAGGCAGGCAGTGAGTCACAGAGGCACCCGAAAGAGAGGTGCCTCTGCCTGCCACTGCAACTTGGTATGCATATCCAATTGGCTATGCATACCCTTTTGTAGCGGGCCAGAGGAGGCACCCACCCCAGCGAGGTGCCTCCAGGAGCCCGCTTTCCCTTCATGGCGGGCCAGAGGAGGCACCCACCCCAGAGAGGTGCCTCCAGGAGCCCGCTTTCCCTTCATAGCGGGCCAGAGGAGGCACCCATCCCAGAGAGGTGCCTCCAGGGGCCCGCTTTCCCTTCATAGCGGGACAGAGGAGGCACCCACCCCAGAGAGGTGCCTCCAGGAGCCCGCTACCCCCCCAAAACCAGTACTAACGACAGACGAAAAAACGACAAATGAAACGACAAATTTTTGGAAAATTTAGCGACAAACGGAAACGAGCCGAAACGGGCCGGCTCCGACACACGACAACTCGAAACGTAATTTTTCCTGGTCGTGCCCATCTCTAGTGACAACCAAGATGTAAATACCAACAGATTTTTATAACCTGAGAGGGAGATGTTGAAATGTCAATCCTACAAATCAATGTATATGTACTAAAACCCACAATTTAGAATGGCCTCTGCAGAAGAAATGACATATCAATTATTGCATTAGCTATGCAGCCAATTATTGCATTAGCTAAGCATATGTTTATGGTTACTTTTAGGAAGATGAAGACCAGTTAATCATGTGGGCATGATGTGATTTGTCTGAACAGCCAGTTTGCAGTAATGGAAACCTGGTGATTATACATCAAACTTAAGCCTGGTGGTTTAGGTCTCTGGGTGTGGAACCTCAGACTACAGGTTTGGTTCCCCACTGTGCCTCCTTCGCAGTGGCTGGACTCAATTCATAGGGTCCTTTCCTGTTTTGCCATTCTAAATGATGATAATGTTTCAGGCACAGTCAATCAAAAGTATAAACATGGTATTATATAACAGATAAAAGTTTTAACTGAAAAACTAAGTACCTGTTAAATACTGATGTAGTACGTACGCTGTTCCTAATATTTCTTTTTGTAGATCTGATGGTATTATTTCTGAGATCGGCAGATGATTATGATACTGGGTAAAATTCCATGGTATTGTTCTCAAAGCCGTGATGACGATGGGGACCACATAAGTGTGCTTCATCCACAAGCAAGTCTTTTTTATTGCCAGATCTCGGTGTTTTCTTATTTTTTCTTGGCACCCCCTGGAATTGTAATGCCAATGATCCAGACCTTTCTTCACTTTGTTACTACTGTGTCTGGTGTGTTACATTCAATGTGTCTATCATTTTGAATCCAGAAATCCCACAACATCTTGACTTTGTCCTTTTTAGACACCTTCTGTACCCATCATCATTGTCATCGTCGTCGTCGTCGTCGTCGTCATCATCATCAATCATCATCATCGTCATCATCATCATCGTCGTCATTCTCATTGTTGTCATTGTTATCGTTGTTGTTGCTGACACCACCACCACCACCACCACCACCATCATCATCTTGGCAAAGAAAGAAGAGTTGATGTTTTGTACCGCCCCATGCTCGTCTAGTGAAACCATGAGACTGATTGTGCCCTAGATGTGCAACAGCAGAGCAATAAAGGCTGGATAATCTTAATTAAAATAGTTAAGGACAATTAATCCTCTACAGCTTATATGACTAGCCCCCTAAACTATGTCAGTGTTAAATATAAATCACAGTTAAACCTCTCTGTGAATCTAGTTTGTCTTTTGCCAGCTGTATGAATGTATAAATTCTCAAGTTTACATTGAGATTGGCATTCTCAATCTGAAGAACTGAACAGTCATTGATCATTTTAATGAAACTGATCACAGGTATGCAGTTGTTATGTGCCACCATGTTGCTTCTGATGTATGGTGATGCTATAAATTATCAACCCTTGAAAGGTCATGTCATTAACAACCCTGCTCAGGAACTGCAAGCTGAAAGCCGTGGCTCTTTTTATTGAGTCAATCAAGCATATTACCTCATATTAAAAACTGACAGGATTTTTTTTAAATGTATTTTAAAAATGTAGGTCACTGGCATTATTTTTCTCATGATTACATCCAAAAGGGACTGCAGAGCTTGGAAGAATTACTTGTTTGGAGCAAACTCCCAGAATCTCTGTGCATCATGGCTGCTGACCATGCTACCTACAGGATTCTGGGAACTGGAGTCCATGAAGGAAGGAAGGAAGGAAGGAAGGAAGATTTTAAAGTCTGTATTGGTTTTCCTCTCTTATCTCGAATTCTAAATGGCTAGGGGATTAAAACACACAAATACATGTCCTCTCCCTGCTTCCTACCTCTTCTCTTCTGCTTCATAGGATTTAGCCTCCAATCCCCTTATCTTTGTTGATCTTCTCTGCACTTTTTCTATGGCCTCTGTTTCTTGTTTGTATTGTGGTTTACCAGATCTGGACACTGTATTCCAAATGTGACCTCACTAGGGCAGTATGGAGAGGTACTACAGTATCACTTCTCATGATCTTGATGCTATCCCCCTCTTGAAGCAGCTTAAGACCATGCTCACTGTTTTGGCAGCTGCAAAACACTGCTGCCTCATCCTTAGGTGGTGGCCACCAGGACACCCAAATCCCTCTCACTGGTACTACTGTTGACCCAGTTATCACCTATCCTGTACCTGTGCATCTGGTTCCTCCTGCCTAAGTGCTGGGTCTTACTTTTCTCACAGCTGAAATGCATCTTGTTGAACAGGGACCAATGTCAGGGTCCAAGAATGTCAAGATTCTTCTGAATATTGAGTCTGTCTTTCAAAGTACAGTGGTACCTCTGATAACGAATGGGAAACCAATTAATCCGTTCCGGATGTCCAAAAAAAAGCAAAAAAGCTGGGGGGGGGCAAGACCTCTTTATAAAATGTACTTTAAAGTCTTGCAGTGCTTGAACCCCCCCCCCCAAGAACATCCCACTGCAATGCAATGCAAAGATGGACAAGAGAAACCAGCAAGACTGCTCCAGCCTGTTTCCACCCAAAGTGCAATGGGGAAAAAGTGCAAACAAACAGAAGCAGGAAGGAAAATCCAGCCCATTTTTGCCCGCAGAGCAATGAAAAAAGACTGCAAACATGGAGAAATGAAACCAGCAAGACTACCCCAGCCTGTTCCAGCCAAAAATGCAAAGAAAAATAGTGCATGCAAAGAAAAACAGTGCAAAGATTAATAAAAGCTAGCTCCCTATTTTACCAAGTTCAAAAGGTCCAAACCCCTCGGGAAAACATGTCCAGAATGGCTCCAAAACATCATTAAAATGCTCTAACTCCTCCCAGTCCTCCACAAACTATGCATCCTGCAATGCATGCAGGGTACACATTTTTTGCAAGGCATTATGAAACATTTGTTATCCAAGGCAGCCAGCCCATAGGGAACATTCGCTCTCTGAGGCAGCCCTGTACCTGGAACTTTCCATTTGTTATCCGAAAAATTTGTTATCCGAGGCATTCTTTATCCGAGGTATTGCTGTATTGGATCCACCCCCACCCCACTCCCACCTTGTGTCATCTGCCAATTTTATGAAGTCTCCTTCAATCCCCTTATCCAGGTAATTTTATGGAGATGATGAAGAGCACAAGACAGAACTTTCAGGACCCGACTGCACACTTCCTTCCATGTAGATGCGATTCCATTGAGGGCCACATGTTGGGTGCAATTGGTCAGCCAGCTGCAAATCCATCTGGTAGTTGTACTGTCTATCCCACTTTGTTCTTTCTTATGCAGAAGGAGGTTGTGGTCTACATTATTAAATGTGGAGCTATGTGCTGATGAACCCATGATTCCTGGTGTGCAATCTGTGGGCCGAGATAGGGGTCTATGATGTGAGAGTGGTTTTAGTGTTATCCAATGTAAAAATCATATGAAATAAGGTGGATCTGTGCCTTGGATCCACGTTTTTGCACCATTGCGGAGCCATGTGCTGATGGACCTATGATTTTTCATGTGCAATCTGTGTGCAGAGATGGGGTGTATATCAGAATGGTTTGGAGCTGATCCTGTAGCAGAATCAAAGAGATCCATGATGATCTGTGCCTTGGATGCAAGTTTTTGTGCCACTGTGCAGTCATTCACTGGTGGATCTCTGATTTCTTGGTGCAATCTGTGGACAGAGATGAGGACTATGTGTAACAGTGGTTTTAGTTTGAGCCAATGTAAAAATTGTATAATATATAATTCTCTTTCTGATTAGCTTCCGTACACAATTCAAAGTCCTATTACTGTGTTATGGGTTAATATTAACAATAAAAGTCTTAAGACCGTGCTGTGTAAGGATTGCCTTCTGCTACCTGTGTAACCATACATACTCTGCCTTCAACATTGGAGGCCCTGCTTCATGATCTGCCACTGTTGGAAGTGTGTTAGATCAAGTTATAGCAGAGAGTGGGCCCTTTTGCTTGCAATAAATTTATTTGATCATTCTCTTGAGTTTTAGGAGAGTAGCAAATGATCCCTTATTCCACTGTGCTTTAAATGTGCATTAACTTCCAGCTGCGGTGATGTATTTTTAAACTGACTTAGAAGTTTAATACCCTTTTGTGTGGCTGTTGTAATGACTCAACTGATATGCTATGTTTTTATTGTATCTAATTCATAATATTTATATTTGCATCAATTTCTGCATTGTTAGTCTTGAAGCTGCCTTGAGGGCTCTGTCAAGCACTGTAAGATAGGGTGGAATTTCCTTAAACAGATATGACAAGAAGCTAGCAAGTACATCCAAAAACTAATCACGTAGATAAGTATGGAGATTGGACCTTCTAATAATAGTTTATCACACAGTGACTGCCAGCACAATCCCACTTGCATCTTCTCAGATTTAAGCCCTTCCATGTCCAATGGGGCTTATTTACAGGATAAGATTACATTCTTTGAATCTGTAGGTCTGCATTTTAGGGATGTGGATTAGTTTCAGAAAAATGTATAAATTTGCACCATTTTCAAGCAGATATTTCAGTTTTGTTCTCTCAATTTCGTTGTTCTGTATAGGACGATGACAATAAAGTTTTTATCTTATTTATCTTATCTTTCAAAAAGAAGGCTGAGGGGGGAATATGATAGCTTTGTTTAAATATTTGAAAGGATGTCATATTGAAGAAGGAACAGGTTTGTTTTCCATGGCTTCAGAGACTAGGACTCAGGGCAATGGTTTCGAACTACAGGAAAAGAGATTCCATTTGAACATTAGGAAGAACTTCATGATTATTAGAGCTGTTCAGCAGTGGAATATGCTGCCACGGAGGGTGGTGGAGTCCCCTTCTTTGGAGGATTTTAAGCAGAGGCTGGATGGTCATCTGTCGGAAATACTGTGATGGGGTTCCTGCATGGCAGGGGGTTGGACTGGATGGCCCTTGAGGTCTCTTCCAACTCTATGATTCTCTGATCCTTTGATTCTATGATCTTATCAAATCAAGATTATTTGCACATGTGCATGTCTAAGGTGACAATGTGGCATAGCAATGAACCTAGGAGCATTCAAGGGGTAAAGCAGTATCCCCATGTATACCTTATTTTAAATCTAGCATTTGCAAAGTTAAAAATGTGATAATAGCAAAGTCCCCAAGCAAGTAAAAGTGAGGAATGGGGGGGAGGAAATCTTATGAGGAAGAGCAGCTGGTTGGATAGCTCAGGGGATTAGCTAACTATCTGCAGATACAATCAATGGTTGGGAGTTTGATTCCCCAATGTGACTTCAGCAGAAGAGCCAGCCTTAATGACTTTGGGAAAGCTGCACATAGAATCATAGAATCATGAAGCCGGAAGGGGCCCACAAGACCATTGGTTCCAACTCCCTGGTCAAGGCAGGAATACAGAGCAAAGGATATCTACCAGGCAGTTGTCTAAATTTCTCTTGAATGGCTCCATTGTTGGAGCACTCATCACCTCTCAATATAATTGGTTCCATTGGCCTATTGCTCTAATGATTAGGAACTAAGGCCCATTGTTGCATGTTCTGCACTTGGGGATGATCAAGCACAGGCCCTGCCCTTCTACTATATGGCAAACTTTCAAGTACAGTGGTACCTCTACGTATGAGTTTAATCTGTTCCAAATGCATGCTCTTAAGTCGAACAACTCTTAAGTAGAGCAGGCCTATCTTAAAAAAATATATAGAGAGAGCAGACAGCATCTAAAATTTGTAAGGCAGCAGTTAAAACACCAATGGTCTTCCACTCTTAAGTCAAATTGCTCTTAAGTCAAGCCAACTGGTAAGTAGAGGTGCCACTGTATTAGAAAAGGGCACAGTCCCAGGGCACACCCAGAAGAAGGGAATGGTAAACCACATCTGTGTATTCTGTACTTAGAACCTCCTGAAAAGGGTTGCCATAAATCAACATTTACTTGACAGCCCATTACATTATTATTTATTATTATCATAAGGAAGTGGTCTGATCTGGAACCAAAGAATGACACTGTTGGCTTCAACACCCAAGAAGCCTGAAACACCAGGCAGTTGCATCAGAACTCCTGAAGGAAGGAAGGAAGGAAGGAAGGAAGCAAGGAAGGAAGGAAGGAAGGAAGGAAGGAAAGAAGGAAGGAAGGAAGGAAAGAACCTCCAAAAGTGAGGGACTTGCATCATTGTAGCACATTGCCTGATCACTAAATGCTCTTGAAGTACTGCTGTGTTTGAAAATGTATTTCCTAGTTTACAGACAGCCAGAGAAACAAAACATTAATGAGTGAAAGGGTTAGGCACATACAATAAACATGGCTACCCAACCATATGTATATTGCCCAAAGTTATGGACAGGAAGCCAAATCATATAGTCCAATAGTACATTCCAGAGTGTTTTCTTGTTCATACTTTCAAAAAATCTAGATCACAATTAGATCATGATGGGTGAGTTTCTTATTTTATTATTTTTAGAAGAATCGGACTATTTTTAATGAGGTGTTTACTTTAGCACATTCATTTTCTCAACTTCCCTCAAGGGGATTCATATGTTAATCCCGGTGCACAGCTGCTAATGTTTGTGAAATCAACCCAGCACAAGAACAAACTCTTGTGTAAAGATTAAATGTCTCATTGTCTAGGTCGCTGCACAGTCTTAATAGTTTTCACTCACTATTACTAAACTCAATGGTATATTACTCTCAAATTGCATCTCAGCTGGTTTGGCCTGAAATCCTGAAACCAATAAAGAAATGTTAAGAATAATGTTATTAATAGATTTATCTTTAAAATGAAAATCAAGCCTTTGGAAAGGTCGGACAGATACCTGGTATGCCCATAACCAGCACCAAACACTCAACAGCATCCTAGTTTCAAGCAGATACAACAGAGTTATTTCCCAAAGTTCATGACCTCTCTTGATAAGAACTGAGAAATCCTGGGAAATTCACTGGACTATCCTTCCAAATCAACAAATATATGTTTAGTTCAACCACCTCCTTTCCACTAGCCTCCAGGAGAAACCTTCATTATAATGCCACTATACAAAACAATAGTAAGGGCCGCATCTGGAGTATTGTGTACAGTTCTGGTCACTGCATCTCAAGAAAGACATAGTGGAACTGGAAAAGGTGCAGAAGAGAGCGACCAAAATGATTACTGGGCTGGGGCACCTCCCTTATGAGGAAAGGCTAAAACATTTGGGGCTCTTTAGTCTGGAAAAAAGGTGCCTGAGGGGGGATATGATTGAGACGTACAAAATAATGCAGGGCATTAGTAAAGTGGATAGAGGGAAGCTCTTTTCCCTCTCACAAAATACCAGAACTAGGGGACATGCACTCAAATTGAGGGCTGGGAGAGTAAGAACAGACAAAAGAAAATATTTTTTTCACCCAGCGCGTTGTTAGTCTATGGAACTCCCTGCCACAGGATGTGGTGATGGCATCTGGCTTGGATGCCTTCAAAAGGGGATTGGACAGATTCCTGGAGGAAAAGTCCATCACAGGTTACAAACCATGATGGAGATGTGTCATCTCCAGGCTTAAAACCAGGGTACTTCAAGGGCCAGATGCAGGGGAGTGGTATCAGGAGACAGATATCTAGTCTCGTGTGCTCCCAGATGCATCTGGTGGGTCCACTGTGAGATACAGGAAGCTGGACTAGATGGTCCTTTGGCCTGATCCAGCATGGCTCTTCTTATATTCTTATGTTCTTAATCGGCTGTTTAGGTGATGGGTATCCTCTAAGACTTGCGGCTTGCGGGCGCAGTGCGGGCGGCGGTGGCGAGGGGGTACATGTGTGGGCGGCGGCAGCGGCAGCAGCAGGGGGAGTGGCTAGCGCGCGGGCGTGCGGGCACGCGGGCGGGTGGGCGCGGGTCCCGCAAATGAGCAGGCGAAATACAGTTTAAACCTGCCTGGGTGATGGACGTGCTGCTGCACAGCAAGGCTAGTGCATCCTAAGCAAACAAAGTGGGGCAGAAACAAATTTGCATTTCTTTTTTTCTCTTGGTCTGCTGTGCTGAATCTGCTGATGCTGAACCAGCCAGCCACCCTACTTGGTCTGGCTGACGTGCCTGTTTGTTGTACTTTTTTGTTGTTTGGTTTTGAATCCATCCCATCTCCCCTCCACCTCTCTCAGAGGCAGCAGGAGAAACAGACATTCCGTTCCTCCCCAAATCTGGATGAGGGGTCTACTACTCTACTCCTCTCAAATTGGTCCCCCATCACCAAGGTCCTTCTGCCTTCACTTCACATTCACAGTCAAAGTCACACACACTTAAAGGACAAGCAATAAAGCCAAAGCCAATGCAACCCTGCTTTTGGTCATGGTCAACTAAAACATTAGCAGTTAGAGCCTGAGGTGGTTAAGCTACGTACCTAGCTAGTAGCTGCTACAGCCAGGAATAGTTTTGGTAGGGATGGGAATGGGATAGGGCTCTGGGTTGCTCTGGCTTAAGTTTTACAGCCCACAGCCCAGCCCACTAGGCTATACAAGGAGGAGGACTATCTCTGGTCGACGCATCCATAAGGCCAGAGTAAGGGTGGCCACTCCGGTCAGGCCACAAGGCAGAGTATGAGAGCACCACAGCACAGAGCCAGAGTGCGGCAGGCTCATTGCCAGCTCCAGTATAAAAAGGATGGAGCTGAATGGCATGACAGGAATTTAAATGCCACTGGCCTTGGGTCACAGTGTCTTGCAGCCCAGAGGACTGAGTTGCGGAGGAGGCCAATCACCTTGAGTCTGGTCTGGCACCACACTGCCTGTGATGCACCACATGGCACTTTCTGACAAACTCTTGGGTGGTGCTGTATGTAGTACGAACGCTGTTCAAATCAGTACCCCCCTTCTGTGTGAAACACGGCGTCTTGCAGCCCAGAGGAAAGACTGGAGGAGGAGGCCAATCACCTTGAGTTTGGTCTGGCACCACACAGGCTGAAAAAAGGACAGCAAGCCACATTCTGAGTCTGATTCTTCCTCCCCAAGTTCCCAGCTGTGTGCTGGTAGACTTGCTAACTGCTGGCCCAGCAGTCTACTACCATGCCCTTCTTTGTGAATCACAGTTGGTTCCCACACAGCTCCAAGAGCCAAGCCTGCAACTTTGCAATAAACTAATGGAGTGCTGGCACCCAAGTCCTCTTCCCTTCCTTGTGAGGCACAGTGTCTTGCATCCCAGAGGAAAGAGTGGCGGAGGCCACAAGCTGGAGTAATTGAATGCTGGGCCAGCAATCCACGACCATGGCCTTCGTTGTGAATCCCAGCTCCTACAACTCCAAAAGCCCAGCCTTGAACTTTCGGAAAACTGTTCTATTTATAAATGATGGTGCCACCACCACGCAACTGGTACATTTTTCCCCTTCTTTATGAGCCACAGCTGGCAGCCCAGTGGAAAGAGTGGCGGAGGAGACAGAGCTAGGTCTGTATGAATTAGAAACTCCCCGCAAACTACTACCATGCCCTTCGTAGTGAATCCCAGCTCCAACACAACTCCAAGAACCAAGCCTGGAACTGTCAGAGAAACTACTGGAGTGCGTGCTGCACACAACTACTCTTCCCTTCTTAGTGAGCCACAGTGTTTTGCATCCAAGAGGAAAGAGTCGCTGGAGGAGGCCACATAGCCTGAGTCTGAGGCCACAGGGCCTCCGTAGGGGAGGATCATTGCCAGGAAGCTCCAGCTCCCCAGCGTGACTGAATGGACTGAGGAGGACACCAGGAAAATGCCCTTCTTCGTGAGCCACAGTGGGTTGCAGCAAATGGAACGTAGTCGCCCTTCCCTCACAGACTCACAGTCAGTGACTCCAAGTATCCATCCACCAACAAGGGCCAGGCTGCACCTTTCCAACAATCTGTTATGTACGCCTACGCAGGCTTCCCTTCTTCGTGAGCCACAGTTGGCAGCCCAGTGGAAAAGCAAAGTCCACATGGTGTCTGACTCTGAGGCCTGAGACCACTCTGAAAAAAGGACTGCAAGCCAGAGGGTCTTCCTCCCCAGCTATGTGCTGGTTTCCTGGTAAACTCCCAGCCCATCCATGTTCCGTTCTCAGTGAGTGACATAGCTTTTCAGCCCAGCCCATGGAAGACAGTAGGTCTGAGAACCACAGGCTCACTGTCTGTGTGAGTCAGAGTACCCACAAAGAACCAAGCCTGGAGGCTTCCTTGCTCCCTCCCTTCACAGAGAGCCACAGTCAGTGCATTGCATCCCAGTGGCATGCCCTTCGTAGTGAATCACATTCCCCACAACTCTAAGAGCCAAGCCTTGAACTTTCTGATAAACTGTCCTATTTATAACGGTGACAGAGGGCCACCAGCATGGCAGTAAGTTGTCCTTCTTTGTGAGCCACAGTGTATGGCAATGGCAGCCCACTGAAGACCAATTGGCGGTCCGGAGGCTGACAACACTCCCACACTGCGGCACTCCTTCCTGCAGAGTCCTGTCACTGTCCGAGGCAGAGTCCAAGGGTGCTTTCGCATGAGTTCTGCCTAATCACGGGCCCACCCCACGGCTGTTTTCTAACACACAAGCACAATGCCCTTCTCTGTGAGGCACAGTGTGTGCAACCCAGAGTGAAGGGTAGGGGAGGCCAGAAGGCCAGACTAGAGGGGGTTGAAGGAGAACCACAGAATCGCCCCTCCCTCAGCCAAGGGATTTCCCAACCTAGACTGCGTGAAGACCCCCCCCCCCAATGTGGGATGACAGACTCCACCAGTTCTTCTAAACAAAATAGTTGATGAGTGAATGCACTGTTACAGTTGGTCTTCAAGTGGTTTTCCGTCAAGAGGTGGGCGCAGCCATGGTTGCTGCATGGGCAATTTGAGGGCAGTGGCGACAGGGCTGAACTTGAAGCACTAACTGGACCAGTGAAGTAGAAGTGGCTGGAAGGCCTCCTCTAAGCCGGAAGTGGGGGGAGCCTGACAGGCAGGCAGGGAGAAGACACAGAGCTAGAGTGAGTCTGAGTCTTTGACCACACAGGCTTCCAAAAGGACAGGAAGCCAAGCTTTCTGACTTTCTTTCCCAGCTGTGTGCTGGTAGAGTGCTCCTAACTGCCGTGCCGGCATTCCATCTCCATGCCCTTCGTAGTGAATCACAGCAGTTCCACAACTCCAAGAGCCAAGCCTGGAACTTCCTCCTGAAAGGCTCTTCTATTTCTAAGAAACAAACGATTATTGTGCAGAACTGTGGTACGCGCAAGTACATTCCACTCCAGCCCTTCTTAGTGAGACACAGTGTGGTGCAGCCCAGAGGACAGAGTAGCGGAGGCCTAAACATCCCCCCTAACCCTAACCCTAAGCCCACCACCAGCTGTTCCTGAAGAGTGTTCCCATAACTCAATCATCATCATCAATCACAATTCACAACCTAGATTTGCAACCAGTAACTTTTCTTGTCCGGCAGCCTTTGTTCCGGGGTTAGGGCAGAAATGATTATAAAATGTTTAAGCACTGAGTGTGCGCACAATGAGTCACACAGCACAGCACCAAGATCCACACAGGGGACTTTCGGACAGGAGTACGCACACACAACAAGGACGTTTCCCTTCTTTGTGAGCCACAGCTGGCAGCCCAGTGGAAAGAGTGGCGGAGGAGACAGAGCTAGGTCTGTGTGAATTACAGACTCACACAGTCAGTGTGCGTCAGTGTACCCACCAAGCACCAAGCCTGGAGGCTTCCTTGTCCCTCCCTTCACAGTGCATTGCAGCTCAGAGTGAAAATTAGCGGTAGCGGAGGCGGACAAAACTCCCACACAGCGGCAACACTTCCTGCAGAGAGGCCTGCCTCTTCCCACTAGAAGCGGAGCTCCTGTCTTTCCCTTTCCACAGCCCTTCTTAGTGGTTCACAGACCAGCCCAGACGACAAAGTATGGGACTGGGAGGCCAGAAGGGCAGACTGGAGGAGGTTGAATGAGAAGCAACTTGAATGCATGCTCAAAGCCAGGACTGGTGGAGTCTGACAGGCAGGCTGGTTGGCAGAGGTCCGGGCAGGCAGGGAAGCATCTAGTCTGGCTGACAGGTATGTGTGTGTAGCCTAGGCGCATGCTTAGAGGATACCATCCTCCAAGGCTAGGGATTGGGAAGGCACTAAGCCAAAGTGCCAGTAGGGAAGATTGTTTCCGCCTTGGCAGGCAGAGTTTCTCTCGCCACCCCAGGAGACCGGGTTTTGGCAACCAAGGAGACAGAGTGGAAGCAGGAGAACTGGGTGGGTCTATTTCTTTAAGTCTGTAAGGAGGGGAGCTTGCCCCCTGATACTCAGTCTTTGAGATAGGTTGTTGTAAAGTGCTTCCTCACCACTTTGTTAGCAGATTGGCGCCTAAACCCCAGGGAACGGTGTGAAGCACCAAGGAAGGCAGGTATTAGGGTCTCTCTCAGACCAGCCATGGCAAAAGGGGAAACATTGGGCCAATACAGACAGACCCTTTCCAATGACACTTTGAGTGGCCCTGCCTGGTTTGGAGACAGGCCAGGGCTAGAAAAATTGGGCCACTAATAATACCCTTCAATTGTGTGTGCGAGAGAATACAGGTAGGCAGGTAGGCAGGCAGGCAGTCAAGCAGGCAGTTTTGCAGGTATTAGGCACTGGAGTCGGCAGGTAGTCACAGGGCCAGGCAGGAAGGCAGGCAGGCAGGCTCGTAGGGCCAAGGGGAGGCAGGCAGGCTTGCAGGCGAGCATGGAGGATTGCAGGCAGGAGGTTAGGTTACAGGCAGCAACTTAGTTCTTGGAGTGTTGGGGTAATCCCAAGGTGGAAAGGTTGAAGCAGATGAAAGTCAACCTTTCCACCATCTCCGGGTGCAGGCGACAGCGGCGCGGCCTCAGGACATCTCCCATGTGGGAGAAGACACGCTCACTCTGGACACTGGTGGGTGGGGTAGACAAGAGGTCCAAAGCCAGAGTTGAAAGAGCGGGCTAGAGGTCTGCCTTTCTGGCCCAGTAGTGCAGTGGGTCCGAGCTGAGGGGTTGGAGGGGCTCGGCCATGTACTCCTTCACCATGGTCTGAGCGGGGTCTGCTACTTCTTCCTCCCTTGCCTAGACTGAGGAGGAAACTGCCATGGCTAGGGCAGAGGCCAGGTAGTTGGCTGCTGGAACGGAACCTGGTCTCTGGGTGAACACTCCTGGAGTACAGAGGGATGTGGATCCTTGCGAGGACTCCTCCTCAGCATCGCTCTGGCTTCCGTGCGCCCTCTGAAATGCCTGGCCCTCATCGGATAGAGCCCTGGCTTGACGGCATAGCTCCGTCTTCCAGGATTTCAGTTCGGCAGTGCTGGCCGCCAGGGAACCCTTGACATGAGAGTCGCACAGGCAGGCCATCTGGTACACCTTTTCCCTTCTTAGCGGGCCAAGGCGGGTATCCACGCCAGTCAACAGCCTGTCTGCCAATGCCCTGCTCTTAGGGAGAAGATTGCCTTCTTCCCGGATACTGGTCTCTAGGCATTGGCGAAGGGCATTGACCAGGGAGAGAACGTGGCCCAGGCTGGCGTTGTAGCTGCTGAGGACGTGGGTGGTCTCCTCAAAAGGCTGCAGGATACCCGCCATCTGGGAGAGGGCGAGCCACTCGGTAGCACCAAGGTCCAATTCCCTCCCCTCATGCAGGACTGGGGTGGTTGACATGATGTATTCCACCACTTCCTTCTGCCACCAGACGCTTGACCATTTCGTGGGTGGAGTTCCACCGGGTGGTCACGTCCTGGATCAGGACGTGCTCCGGTCGGCCCGTCTCCGCCTGCCTCTCACGCATCATCCTGGCTGCCTTGACGCTGCGAGCGAAGTGCCCCACGATCTTCCGACACTTGTCCAGCAAGGCCCTGGTCTCCCTGGTCCCCTCACTCCAGGAGTCCTTTGGTGCACCCAGGCCAATGGCATCGCCCACCACTAGATGCAGTTTGTGTGCTGTGCACATGATGCCCTGGAACCCTGCCCCAAGAAAAGCGTTGGTCATGTTACGGCCCGCGTCTGTAACCATGACTCCACGATTGACCTGTCCCTCTGTCCCCAATCCCCACTCTCGCATTGCTGTCTTGAGAACATCAGCAATGTTGATCCCTGTGGCGTTGTCCTCCATGCTTTGTGCCTGGAGAAGCACCACCCTATACCCTCTTGGGGTGCTGCCTTGTGCCTCCCCCTGCAGCTGCTCATGGGCTGACTGGGGCTCCAGGACCTCCTTGGGTTGCCACCAATGAGCCATCAGTGAGAGATATCCGTGGAGCCCACCGGTCCAGAGGTCGGAAGTGAAGTGGATCTTCCTCCCTCTGGCCGCCTGCAGCAGGGCCCGGATCCTGTCCCTGACAGACTCATAAAGGGAGGGAATCACCCGCCTGCTGAAGGTACGCTGGGATGGAGTCTCGTACCATGGTGCCACGTGCTTCATCAGGTGCCTGAAGCCTGATGACTCCACAAAGGAGAGGGGCAACCCATTCATGGCCACCATTTCAACCACCACTCGAGTGGTGGTCTCCTGTGCTTTGGCCCTATTTCGCGGGCTGACAAAAGTCCCACCCAACAGCCCCACTTCCTGCAGAGTGGCCTGCCTCTTCCCACTCTCACTAGCGGAGCTGTGTTTTTCTTTCTCTAACCCTTCTTCCCCTCTCTTCCTCCCTGAAGAGCAAGGGCCTGACAGGGTTCCAGGCAGAGTCCCAGGGTGCTTCCTCATCAGATGGCTGCGCAACCCACTTGAGGAGAGGTGTTTGGGGTCATTCCCCCTGCGCAAGACCACCCTGCATATCTTGCACACCGCCATCCTTGCGTCTTGGGGGCTGTTCTCAAAATGCTCCCAGAGACACCCTCGTGGCTTACAGAAAGTAGCGCCCCCTCTGTTATTGCCTGCCGCTGCCGCTGCTGTGGTGCTGGTGTGGCCTCTGCCCTGCCGGGAAAGTAGACTAGTACTACTGCACTCACTGGTGGTACTCTGGGTGGAAAGAGGGCTGCTCCTTCCGTCACTGCCTGGAGCCTGCCTTAAGTCTGTCCCTGCCAACAGGTCCTCAGAATCTGGCATGTTTAGATACAAGGAGCCCGATTCTGATTCTGATGCCATTTCAGAATCAGAGCCCTTGTCTTCTTCCTGATTAAGGGTGGGGCTGTCAGGTAACGGAGATGGGATTTGGTACGCCTCATCCATGCTTCCCTCGGTGACAGACGATGGCACAGTGCTGCTTGTGCCACTGGCACTGCTACTTGGGGAGGGAGTTGCACCAGTATCACTTTCTGCACTACT
Organism: Phrynocephalus guinanensis; assembly: GCA_037367245.1. Taxonomy (NCBI): domain Eukaryota; kingdom Metazoa; phylum Chordata; class Lepidosauria; order Squamata; family Agamidae; genus Phrynocephalus; species Phrynocephalus guinanensis. The sequence goes on along the minus strand of CM074735.1, from coordinate 116,580,980 downwards.
TCCTGTCCCTTCCCTCAGAAACGTGCCCCTATTTATCTTAGTAGGGGTCCCCCTCCCCTGCCCTCTAGCTGTGCGACCCCTCCTCATTTTTCTCACTTCTTGTGGCTCAGGCCAGGGAATGTATAATGTGATAGTAAAGAAAAGCACCAAGGAACTCTGCAAGTAAATGAGTGAGATGGACTCACACAACAGCAACACAACAAACAAGGAAATAGGAGCAAGGGGTTTGCCAATCCTGGCACCCAAGTCTCTCAATGCCCTGCACAGGGCAACTGTAATTAGGAGAACTGTAACTTCTTCACAGTTGTAATTGGATTGTGTATGTAGACTGTGGGGGCAAATAAATGAGTGAGATGGATTCACACAACAGCAACACAACAAAACAAGGAAATAGGAGCAATGGGTTTGCCAATCCTGGCAAACAAGTCTCTCAATGCCCTGCACAGGGCAACAAGTCTCTCAAGTTGTAATGCCCAAGTAAATGCACAGGCAACACAACTGTAAAGGGGATTGCCAATCCTGGCACACAAGTCTCTCAATGCCCTGCACTGGAGAACTGTGTAACTTCTTCACAGTTGTAATTGGATTGTGTATGTAGACTGTGGGGGCAAATAAATGAGTGAGATGGACTCACACAACAGCAACACAACAAAACAAGGAAATAGGAGCAAGGGGTTTGCCAATCCTGGCACCCAAGTCTCTCAATGCCCTGCACAGGGCAACTGTAATTAGGAGAACTGTAACTTCTTCACAGTTGTAATTGGATTGTGTATGTAGACTCTGGTGGCAAGTAAATGAGTGAGATGGACTCACAAGTTACAGCAGCACAACAAACAAGGTAATAGGAGCAAGGGGTTTGCCAATCCTGGCACCCAAGTCTCTGAATGCCCTGCACAGGGCAACTGTAATTAGGAGAACTGTAACTTCTTCACAGTTGTAATTGGATTGTGTATGTAGACTGTGGGGGCAAATAAATGAGTGAGATGGATTCACACAACAGCAACACAACAAAACAAGGAAATAGGAGCAATGGGTTTGCCAATCCTGGCAAACAAGTCTTTCAATGCCCTGCACAGGGCAACTGTAATTAGGAGAACTGTAACTTCTTCACAGTTGTAATTGGATTGTGTATGTAGACTCTGGTGGCAAGTAAATGAGTGAGATGGACTCACAAGTTACAGCAGCACAACAAACAAGGTAATAGGAGCAAGGGGTTTGCCAATCCTGGCACCCAAGTCTCTGAATGCCCTGCACAGTGCAACTGTAATTAGGAGAACTGTAACTTCTTCACAGTTGTAATTGGATTGTGTATGTAGACTGTGGGGGCAAATAAATGAGTGAGATGGATTCACACAACAGCAACACAACAAAACAAGGAAATAGGAGCAATGGGTTTGCCAATCCTGGCAAACAAGTCTCTCAATGCCCTGCACAGGGCAACTGTAATTAGGAGAACTGTAACTTCTTCACAGTTCTAATTGGATTGTGTATGTAGACTGTGGTGGCAAGTAAATGAGTGAGATGGACTCACACAACAGCAACACAACAAAACAAGGAAATAGGAGGAAGGGGTTTGCCAATCCTGGCACACAAGTCTCTCAATGCTCTGCACAGGGCAAGTGTAACAAAGAGAACTGTAACTTCTTCACAGTCGTAATTGGATTGTGTATGTAGACTGTGGGGGCAAATAAATGAGTGAGATGGATTCACACAACAGCAACACAACAAAACAAGGAAATAGGAGCAATGGGTTTGCCAATCCTGGCAAACAAGTCTCTCAATGCCCTGCACAGGGCAACTGTAATTAGGAGAACTGTAAATTCTTCACAGTTGTAATTGGATTGTGTATGTAGACTGTGGTGGCAAGTAAATGAGTGAGATGGACTCACACAACAGCAACACAACAAACAAGGAAATAGGAGGAAGGGGTTTGCCAATCCTGGCACACAAGTCTCTCAATGCCCTGCACAGGGCAAGTGTAACAAAGAGAACTGTAACTTCTTCACAGTTGTAATTGTATTGTGTATGTAGACTGTGGGGGCAAATAAATGAGTGAGATGGACTCACACAACAGCAACACAACAAAACAAGGAAATAGGAGCAAGGGGTTTGCCAATCCTGGCACCCAAGTCTCTCAATGCCCTGCACAGGGCAAGTGTAACAAAGAGAACTGTAACTTCTTCACAGTTGTAATTGGATTGTGTATGTAGACTGTGGTGGCAAGTAAATGAGTGAGATCGACTCACACAACAGCAGCACAACAAACAAGGAAATAGGAGCAAGGGGTTTGCCAATCCTGGCAAACAAGTCTCTCAATGCCCTGCACAGGGCAACTGTAATTAGGAGAACTGTAACTTCTTCACAGTTGTAATTGGATTGTGTATGTAGACTGTGGTGGCAAGTAAATGAGTGAGATGGACTCACAAGTTACAGCAGCACAACAAACAAGGAAATAGGAGCAAGGGGTTTGCCAATCCTGGCAAACAAGTTTCTCAATGCACAGCACAGGGCAAGTGTAACAAAGAGAATTGTAACTTCTTCAAAAATATAATTGTGTATGTAGACTGGTGGCAAACTGGCGAGTAAATGAGTGAGGTTGACTCACAAAAACAGCACAAAAACCAAGCTAGTAGAAGCAAGGGGTTTGCCAATCCTGGCAAACAAGTTTCACAATGCACAGGGCAAGTGTAATTAGGAGAACTGTAACTTAACTTCTTCACAGATGTAAATTACAACTGCACAAAAACCAAGCTAATAGAAGCAAGGGGTTTGCAAAATCTGGCAGCACCCAACTTTCACAAATAATGCACAGTAACTAAGATGAATGTAACTTCTTCAAACATGTAATTGAAAAAAAAGTTCTATAGAGGTGGCTGGGTGCCTGCCCTTCAACAAATGTTTGTTTGAGTGCCTGACTGCAAAAAATGAATGAGGTGTTGGACAAGTGACAGAATATATATAAGTGTTAAGTAAAATGAAATTGTAAAATGTTCTACAGAGGAAGGTGTCCTAGCCTTGTTGCCAACAAATGTGTTTGAGAAATTTGAGTGCACTGGTTGGCGAGGGAGACTCTGCCTACTCAGTCTGTACTCTGTATAATATTTTTAAAATAATTTCATCCACAGCCTCCAACCTCCCCTTCTAAGCACTAGTACTGGACCTTGGCTGTTGCTTGCCACTTGCTAATAAACTGTAGAATAGAAAATAAATGGAATAAAACTATAAGCTGCTACTAGGGTAGGATAGGGTTGCTGGATTCCCTTCCAAAAGCCCAATCGCAACAGCAGCAAAAAAGCTGTAGGCGCAGGGTAAAAGGACCTTGGCCAAGTAAACTAGACTGAGTGCAGCAAACCAGCCCTGACCACCCTCCACAAGATCCAAGCCCAAACTGTGACGGACTGGAACTGCCTCGGCTTTTTATGCCCTCTGGCACATCCAGAAGTGTCAGTCAAAACCTGTCCACGCGATTGGTGGAATGGCTCCGAAAAATTGCATGGTCCCGTCCCATGGCCAGCCCATCGTTGCGCAGGTGTAAAAAAATAAATTAAGAAAAAAATAAAATAAAATCAACGGAGATGTATTTTGGCAAGACAAACCCACTGCTGCTACTGTAAAAAATCAAGCATTTAAAATAGGTAACTTTCGCATGTTTCTGTGGTGCTTTGGTGGGGTTTTGGGCAAGGATTTCAAAAAATATATTGCGGTCGCCATTTTGGACCGGGAATCGGGTTGTTTTTTTTACTTTTAAAAACTTTTTTTCTGTGCCGCTTGGCATTGCGCGATCGCCGCGTGCAAGTAACGAGCACGACAAATCAGACCAAATTGTTTGTTCGTCGGTTCAAGCTCGAATTCTGGCGGAGTAATTCCTGTTACCGTTTCCGTAGAGTAACGGATATGAGTAACGGAAACGGAAACGGGAATACCGCTAAGTCGTGCCCATCTCTACTCTTAACTCTTAACTCAACTAACTTAACTGACTCTCAGAGACCAGGCTCCACCCTTTTTATACCATACCCCCCGCCCTCCTGCTGGGATTGGCTGATGATTTACATATGCATTTCTCCTGCTTCCAGGATGTTGTCACACCAGCCCCTATGAGCCATCTGGGAGATGGCACTAATGGGAGGTAGTTGACTTGCCCAGATAATATCTTATGGCTGTTGGGGAGATCGCAGGCGATCTCGGTGGCCCAACCATTGCTCCGCAGTACCTTAGGAACCCTTCTGTTGATTTAAAGTTTCTGTTACGTTAATAAAGTGTGGCCTGCTTGACCCATCACTTGTGTCTCGACTATTATTTTAGGCAATGCTATTTCTTCCCACTCAGCTCAATGAGTTCAGCAGTTTCTAGTATCTGGGCAAACTGTTCAAATACACAGCAAACAATCTTGAAATGTTTAATTTGGATATATTTGGGGGAACATTATTTTAGTGATCTTTGTGCCATTTGTATATGATTGCTCATACTCTCAGGCTTTTGATGATTTTTTTTTGCTTTTATTTATAGATTAGATAGCTTTGGAATCCAGCCCGAGAGTGACATTCTACCAAGTATTGTTTTTTGACATAAAATCAAAGAGTGGAAGGGACAGAATATTTACAACATAGCTATTCAGCAAGGGTGCTGCATTTCAAACTTGCTTGTTTGTTTTGATCTTATTGTACTATTAGTTACACAGAAATGAATTAAGTAAACATAATTACCAGATGCCAAAGAAATGCAGAATGCTACTCAGAAAAGCTAAATGCTGGAGAAAGCTATTAAAGCAGGCTGTGTATATATTCTTAGAGATTTGACTTTCCCAGAATTACTGGTGGCCAAGTCCTTGCTGCAGTGGTCTAGGCAAGAAGGATGGAAGAATGGGGGGGGGGTCTATCACAGATGAAGATATTTCTCATGAAAAGTTCTGCTTCATCAGGCAAGATCATCCTGTGCTGCTGTGAGAAACAGGACACTAGATAGCTGAAAGCTCCCAAGTGAGTTACACCTTGCACAGTCCCTGCCAGCCTTTTAAAAAGCCTTAAAGACCTGGCTTTTTCACGAGGCATTTGGCGACTGTTAATTCCTTTCCCCCCCTCTTCTTGTCCCACCGTCTTCTCAGTGATTTTATTGTGGCTTCACCATGATGCTTATATTATGATTTGTTCTTGTTGTTTGTTTATTCAATTATTATTGTTGTTTCTTTGTTTCTTTGGTTTTTATTACTGTTATAGTTATTGCTGTAAACCGCCCGGAGTTCCTCCGGAACTTATTATATAAGTATAATAAATAAATAAATAAATAAATAAATAAATAAATAAATAAATAAATAAATAAATAAAGCAAGCAAGCAAGCAAGCAAGCTTGGGGGGAAAACTGAAACTCTCATCCTGCCTCATCACTGGTAATGCTGGTTAAGGCTGATGGGGGTTGTTGCCAAACAATGTCTTTCACTAATTCAAGACCACCTTTTCTCTAATACTGCATTATGAAAACAGGGGTGTTAATCCAAGTCAACCTCTTTCAGATTTTGTGTTTGTGGAGGGCTGTGGTTTGAGCTGGTTCAGGGAGGCTCCTCAACCAGACATTGCAGTGTGGGGTACCTCCCCCGACAAATGATGATCTACTTGCATTTTCAGAAGTAAACACCTGCTAAGCAAGTTTACTATTACTGTAGCATAAACAATTAACCCTGGCTTCTTAATTATGAAATGACTGGACCTCTAGCTGTTCTTTGAAATGAACAGCTGGTAGTCTGTTTCATCATGTTCCCTTATCCCAGGCATTCATTCTCACTTTGCAAAATGGAAAAAAAAACCAACCTCAGATCTGAAACTGAAAATTGATATGCAACTGATGAAGGGCAAACTAGAAAAAGAGCTGGGTTTCATAACACTTAATTAACCTGTGGAGCTCATTGTTGCAGGACGGCATAACTGTGACTAGCAGAAATGGTGTTAAATAGGGATTAGACAAACACTAGAGGGATAAATATCTCAGTAGCTTTTAACAAGGGGATGCCTCATTCTGGCAAATGCTGGAAATAGACAACAGATGGGTGTGAATCACTAACACCCATGTTGTTCATCTCCCCAATGTGTCTCTTTTGATGCAGTTGCTAGTCAGGATTCTGACCAAGAACATGTGTTCCTGGCCAGCATAACAATTGAACGTAAACTTCTCAACTGTGGAAGGCAGAGGAGGAGGGCTGGAGCAGCTAGGAATGGTTTGAAACAGTTTAGGTTTGTGCACCCCACCGTTGCTTCTAAAATAGATACATCATCATCATCATCATCATCATCATCATCATCATCATCATCATCATCATCATCATCATCATCATCTTTGAGCTACAAGGAACCCTAAGGGTCAATGAGTCCTGGTCCTCTCAAGAAGGCACAGTGGAGAACTGAACTCCCCAACCTCTACCTAAGTCACTGTGCAACCTAGCAGTCTCTGAAATGTGTGTTACACCATGCAAGAAAAACCAAGAGGACAAGATTCACCAACACATTGTAATTAGTCTGCAGGCCTTGTACTCTTCCAAATTTAGACTACTCCAAACTGTGAAAAAAGTAACATTTATGAATCTTCTTCACCAGGTATTTCATAAACCATAAAGGAACAAAGCCACGCCATTTTAAGAATGTGGAGAATTTTGCTCATAATAAATGGTTTTGCCTATCTCTTCTTGGTTTTAGGCCACAAAAATCTAGATTTAGAGATGTTAAGTCTTCATTTATTTTTTTCTTAGAAAGAAACGTTTTAAGTGTTTCTTCTCACTGAGCAAGATTGCAGGGCATTAACGATTTCAAAAATTCCCCCCTTCTAAATATCATTGTTTTTGAGCTAAATAATGTGTTTTCTGCAAAAGTTTTTACTTTGCTTTATTACATTGCATAACATCAAAAGTATTTGATGTGAAATGTGTAAAACTTGTTTAACTTTCTCACTGTCTTCCGTGCTCAAGTGAAATGTATTATAATTCTGGTTAAACTGCAAGAATCATTTCTAATATTACATCTATTGGTCTACATTAGCATCTGCAATTTTATACACATCAAAGTTCTCTTTTCTCTTCTTGTAAATGGCTATCCCAATAGACAATAAAGGAACTATGCTTTGTATGACAGACAATATTTCACTATTCAGAGAAAATAGGGCAGTACATAGCACAAGGAAGTCTCTGTTTCAGCACCCCTATTATGGAACTACTTCCTTAAGGTCATCATCATCATCATCATCTTTGAGCTACACGGAATCCTATTGCAGGCTGACCTCTTGAGGGGGGCTGACAGGGGCCGGGCTACCCTGTTGGTCCTTCTCGATTTGTCAGCAGCCTTTGATACTGTTTACCACGGTATCCTCCTGGGCAGGCTCTCTGAGGTGGGGATCGGGGGGGGGGGTGTTAGCCTTGTGCTGGTTCCGCTCCTTCCTTGGGGGCTGTGTGCTAAGAAAGTAAGCCTGGGTGGAGAATTGGCATCTCCCTGGTTGCTCTCTTGTGGGATGCCACAGGGGTCAGCAATCTCCCCCATGCTATTTAACATTTATATGACGCTGCTGGCAGAGGTCATCCGGAGTTATGGTGTTTGCTGTCATCATCAGTATGCTGATGACACACAACTCTATATCTCCTTTTCCACCCCTGCCTGGAGGCCATGCTGGATTGCACCAGATCGAGCAGGCTCAAACTCAATCCCAAGAAGACCGAGGTTCTGTTTTTTGTTTTTTGTTTGGGGGGGGGGACAGTGGTCCACTTCCCAGTATGGGGGGGTCTACCTTCCAGCTGGTTGACAGAGTGAGGAGTCTGGGTGTTGTCTTAGACCTGGCATTGCCCCTGGAATCCCAGGTGGCTGCCGTGTCCAAGTCGGCCTTTTACCAGTTTAGGCTTATCACCCAGATTCACCTGTGCCTTGATGGCGACTCCCTGCAGACAGTTGTGCAAGCGCTGGCTGTCTCGAGGATTGATTACTGTAACACTCTCTACATGGGGCTTCCCTTGACCCTTGTCCGGCAATTGCAGTGGGAGCAGAATGTGGCGGCCAGACTGGTGTGGGTCGTTTCGGTCGCATCACGCCAATTCTGGCTCATCTGCATTGTCTACCCATTGCCTAACAGATAAGGTTCAAGGTATTGGTTTTGGTTTACAAAACCCTCCTTGGCTTGGGCCTGAGTATCTGACAGAGCGGATCTCCCAAAGGTCAGAGTCGGACCGTTCCCTCAGAGCATCTTTGGTGCTTTCACTCCGTGTGGCCAGCCCCCGGGAGACCCGTAAGGTAGTCACCCGTAATCAGGCCTTCTCAGTGGCTGGTCCTGCAATGTGGAAGAAGTTGCCTTGTGAAATATGCCAAATGGAGTCCCTGACAGCTTTTTAAAAAGCTTTAAAGACCTGGCTTTTTAGGGAAGCTTTTGGGGATCAGTGATGTAATGTTTGCTCCCCCCTGTCTTGTTGATTTTTTTTTGCCATCCCTTAGTCTTCCTCTTGATGGGGTTTGGATATATAGTGTTTAGTCTTTTTTATATTTGCTGTTTATTGTTTTGTTTGCTTTAAATCATTGATTATTTGCTTTCATGTAAACCACCGAGAGTCGCTGTTTGGGACATCGGGCGGTCTAGAAAATAAATAAATAAATAAATACATAAATAAATAAATAATCAAACTAATTCTATTTCATATGCTTTTGGAAAGCAAATATAGTTCTCAAGCTTTTAGTGGTTTTGAATATGACTTTCTGATTTCATTGTGATGGTTGTGTCAACCTTTGAGGTTTTGTTTTTTTCGCTACGAGGTATGAATTTTATTCTTTTGTTTATCTAAATCTTGCCTATCACCTGGAGTACTCTGTTCCAAAGGGGTGATTAGATGCTGAATAAGGAAATTAATAAGTGAGAGATGGATGATATAGTCAGAAATTTTGTCAGGTAGCACATCTCCAGTTCATTTTAATGATCTTATATTGAAGGATATTTCCTCAGCATAAACCACAGCACATCCTTGATGTACATAGTAAAATACTTAACTCCAGAGGTTCCCTAGTCCTCAGACTAGGTGGAGGTTTTAACCAGCACTTAGAAAAACAACTTCTGTAAATTAGAACTTCCCGTCCCTTTAGTCCACCAAAGTATCTTCTCCAAGTGTTGTAACATTACTGGTCGTCTTTGAACCTATTTCTGTTTATCTTTTGGATTAGTAGGCACATATAAAGTCTATTGCTTTCATCATCATCATCATCATCATCATCATCATCATCATCATCACGACTCTTTTTTGTTGGGGCTGTAAGTGATTTTGGTGCATAATCTTCATTACTTTGATCCACTGGTTGCATTTTGGAGAAAAGAAAATGGATGCCAAGACTTTTTGATCTATCTACTAATATTTTTATCAACCCAGTGCTGAATTCTCCCTGCCTATGTTTCCCTCTCCTTAGTTTCTCCAGTGGCTTTGATACCCACAAATGGGATAGGGCACCTTTGTGCTCAGTTGCTTAAATATGCCTTTTGCTTTTCCCTGAGTGTAATACTAATGTAAAACCCACATCAGCCAGAATGAACATTTGGGTACAAAATGGTGCCTGCCTGATCTCTATCCTGCATTAACAATATCTACATGAGCATTTAAACAGCATGATAAATGCTCAAAGGCACTTTTAATGTCAAGTGTGAAATAATACTCATAGAGTATGGGTCCTTCGGGGACTAGAATCTGTTTGATTTATGAATAATTACTCTAATTCATCTTGAGTTCATTCAATAGGGCATACTCTAAATTGATAGAGAATTCAAGGCACTGTGGAATATCAGATTGTTCTTCAGGTTGTTAATAGATGGAAAATGTGAAGCCTGATTTCTTCCCATTCCTTGTGTAATTTTAAAAAAGAACTCTTTTCAATTTCAACCATCATAAACTTATACCTTTCTAATAGATCGGATTTACTTATACTCAATTTATTATTCCGCCATTTGTCTATTGGGCGCTGTAATCCTCTCAGAAGAGTCTAGCAGATGCATAAGGCAATTGCAGATGAATATTAACATTTTAATATACTGCGAAGACACACCCTACCTTGGGAGGTACAACTGCATAATTGCTAAATCTAATAAACCGTTCATAATATGGCATCCGCTTTCTGGGTATCATCTACGTTTCACTATAGTACTGTCTGCTCCTTTCGCAGATCTTGGATTGAAAATTTCTGGTGCCAATCATTTTGGGTGCAGGGGGGGTTTAGAAGAAATAGGGGCAGTCCTCCAGGTCTCATAAGCCACAGTCAGGTCCTTACAATACTATTCCTCTGACAAAAAAAATATTCTAGTATATATGCCACATACTGCAAAGCCCGCATGGATACTTTGGGGACTCTCCAGTTGCACTGGTGGTATAGTTCAGTGGTAGAGGTGGGCACAAACTGACAAGAGGACGTTCATGATGGTTGATGGGTCATCGCTATTCATGACCAATGAACTATGACTTGCACAACTTTTCTGATGAAACACATTCATAGAATCATAGAATGATCGAGAGCTGGAAGGGACCATGGAGGTCTTCTAGTCCAAGCCCCTGCCCAAAGCAAGAGATTTTATACCATCCCAGACAGATGGCTGTCCAATCTCTTATTGGAAACCTCCAGAGATGGGGTGCCCACAACATCTGGAGGCAAGCTGTTCCACTGTTTAATGGCTCTTACTATCAGGAAATTTTGCCTTATTTCCAAGTTGGTTCTCCCTATGATGAGTTTCCACTGATTGGTTCTTGTCATACTCTCAGGTGCAATTGAGAATATTTATTTATTTATTGTTTATTTATTTTATAGTATTTTTACCCTGCCTTTTTCCTTGGAAAAGGATGCCCTCTTCTTTGTGGCAACCCTTCAGATATTGGAAGATTGCTATCATGTCTCCCCTCAGTCCTCTTTGTCAGGTTAAACATCCCTAGTTCTTTTAGTCGTTCTCCATACAATTTAATCTCCAGTCCCCATTGCTGCATGGTGCCTCTGGTTTGAGATAGCCAAGAACAATAGAATGGACCCCACATGGGTTATAAACATGAGTTTTCAGCTGAATCTCCTGCTCACAGGCCTCCAGATTTGGTGAAGTTTAGAGTTGGAACATCTGAGTTGCAGCACACACACCCTTCAAGGCAGTTCTCCCTGCCCAGGAAAGTGTTCTTCAAGGAAAATTAAATGAGCAGTTTTTGCTAGGGAATTTGAAACAGGGTGTTGCTTATCAGGAGGTGCACTAGGGAGGGAACAAAAAGGAGCCACGCAACCCAAGCACCCGTTGCTTTTCATAATTATACTGCTTCTGCTGAAACAAAAATGGAGCATCCTTTAAATCAAAACAAAAGAGCAGAAAGCCAAGTCTCAGGGGGAAAATAGTGGCTGGCTTTAAAAAAAAAACTGTCAGAGATAAACCGGTGGATCTCTCTGTGAAACACAGCAAAATATTTAAAATACTGTGGTACCTCAATTTAGGAATTTAATCTGTTCCGAATGCATGCTGTTAATTTGAACTACTATTAAGTTGGGGTACTTATCTAAAAAAAATGAAAAATAAGTTTAAAAATTGGGGAAAAAATGAAAAAAAATTGTAAGTCGAGCAGACCATATCTAAAATTTGTAAGGGGGCAGTTAAAATGCCAACAGTTTTCCGCTCTTAAGTCAAATTGCTCTTAATTTGAACTGCTCTTAAGTCGAGGTACCACTGTATATAAGTAAATACTGGTAATAGGAAAGAGCAAAATAGGAAGTGTTACCCCCTGTGATGGCAGGCAACTAGGCGAAGCACAAGAGGGAGGTGTTGAAGAATACCTTCCCAGACAGGAGAGGTGCTTTAGAAAATAAAAATCAAAGCATTTTCTTCAAAGTTCTTCATCCCCTCCCCAAATTATCTATGTTATGTGATGTGCCAATGAATGGGCTGACTAGATAAGTTTAGCTAGCTGAGCTGCCCAGGGTATAGCTCTTATAATCATCTACTCCCAGAGAGAGAGGATTCATAGCTCCCTGCTTGGCTGCCTGGCCTGACATAAAGATTTTGCTGGGTCTGTCCCAGTGCTGCCGAGGGAACTGATCTGAGTGGTGCCAGGCTGGACATGGATAACATACCCAAACACAAAGTGCACAAATCACTGATGCCATGAATGGTTTGTTGTTTTCTTTCCTTATGGGCAGGTATGTTCTCCTGAAGCATCCCTGAAGGCCATGCACTGAGGATGTTGACTAACTGTGACAGTGCCACTCACAGTTTCCATTTTGTGGATACCTAGGCAGAGTTTAGTTCTTTTAAATACACACACAGACTCATACAAAACACTTCCCATCTGGTCCCTGGCAAGTGTAGGCTTTCACCACCTCAAGTAATCTTAGCATAGCTAGCTGAGATTTATAAATGTGTATTTTGCAGCATGTTTCTGTCACAGCCTCAGGGTCAAGCCAGTGGCAAATGAAAATTGGGAAAACTGGAAGGGTTTCCTGGGCTGCTCTTGGCAGCTGCTCTCTAGGTGTTTCCAAAGAACATGCCTTGTGTTGCTTTAAAACTGGAGGAAGTAAACAGGGGGGGGGGGACTGTTTTCAGTTCTGCTTGCTAGTGGTGGCTAGATGATTCTGGGAGATCCAGTCCAGCTGAGTAACTTTTCTAGGCTCCAGGCAGGTGTTCTCGCTGGTAGCCACAAGCTGGCTTTTGCAGATAGTATAACACTGGACCAAGTTTGTTGAAATATTGTTTATTCTGGAATTGCACTCAGTCAACGCAAAGGGATCCTTCACGAAGGTGCAATCTGTCATCTTTGGACACATTTTGTAAGAAACGAGTTGGATTTCCCCAGATGCTAGCGGAGAATTGTGTGCTGCTTGGCACCATGCTTTCCTTTTGTTGCTAGCCAGAAACCCCCTACCTGGGCTTGGTAACTAATAGACAGATGAGGAGCAAACATGTGCCTTTGAACTACAATACCCAAGATGCATTGTTCTTAAAGGAACAATTCTCTACTCTGCACTCTATCTGTTCCAGTACAGCAGGTGACCCCCCCCCCCCCCCAAAAAATCTCTGATTTTCTGGAAGCTCAAGGCTTCACTTTCCTCAACTTTCCTCAATAGTTGAATATGTCTTAATTGTACTGGACTGTATATTGTCCCTCATTACCGTAAGCTGCCTTGGGTCCTTTTCCAAGGAGAAATGTGGGGTAAAATACTCTAAAATAAAATAAATAAAAATAAACTTAGTGGGTGCTCAGTTCCAATAAGCCTGAATTCTTGGCAGAGCAAAAATGAGTAAACGGAGGCTATCCTACTTTGAACATATTATTATAATATACAACTGATTGAAATGAACAATAATCCTTGGAAGAGTAGGGCCACTATGAAGAGGAGTAGACTTAATATGGAACAGATTATCTCACTAAAGGAAACCAAAACTGCTAGTTGGCAAGATTAATAAAGGAGCCTCGTGGCGCTTTGTTTAAATGCCTGTACTGCAGCTAAAACTGTGCTCACGACCTCGGGTTCAATCCCAGGTAGCAGGCTCATGGTTGACTCAGGCTTCCATCCTTCCGAGGTCAGAAAAATGAGTACCCAGCTTGCGGGGGGGGGAGCAATGTGTAGCCTGCATACTGTAATTAAAAAACTGTAAACTGCCCAGAGAATACTTGAAGTGGTATGGGGTGGTATATAAGCAGAACACTTTGCTTTGCTTTTGCTTTACCTAAACAAAGCTTACTGGAAAAGACAATATTGCTAAGAAAGCAGAAGGGCAGTAGAGAGAGAAAATCATTTCACATGACACTCGATGAAGAAAACCACAGCTCTTTATTGCAATATCCAAGCAAACTTGTTTAATGATATGACATTTTGGAAGTAATTAACTCATAAAGTTATCACACATCAGAAGTGATTTGATGGCACATAATACCTTGGGATTTGTTTTTAATTGCTAAGCAATTGTCTAGTGGAAAGATAAGTGGAATGGCTGAAGTGCCGACTGTCAGTTGGTGACAATGACAGAATTAGTAATTTCACACTTTATATAAGTTTTTTGAGTACTTATACTTTCAAAATATTTTATTTTGAATATTTTAATATATTTTAACAAAAATTGTATTGTTTTTATTTATTTATTTTCAATTTTTTTTTGTTTCTGCATTTTAAAACCAGACACAAATCCCCTTACAATCATTAATCAAAAACAGCCTGTTTGGCCAGGAAGAGTTAAAAGATTAGATGAGCAGCAGCTATTTGGTGGGTTCAAAATTTAAAATCGCCCAGAAATAGAGCTGATTACATCTCCGAAAACTTAGAAGACTGATTTCAAAATTCCTGGGAGCGTATTCATCGAATCACTAGAATACAGCTATCTGCTTCTCTTAAGTATGGGGTGATACTTTGAATAGGCCTTACAAAACTGCATGCTGATTCCCTGAAGATGCATTGCAAAGTATCTACTAGGGATGGGCACGAAACAGAAAAATTGTGTTTCATTACATTCCACTTTATCCCGTGTTTATTTCGTACCATTAAAAAAAATTACTTATGAAACAAAATGAATCCTCCACAGCACCAGCGCTCTAGCAACCTCCTTGCAACTGCCTACCAGCTGATTTTGACAGCTTGATCCCAGCTAGCAGGCGGGCGGATAGGAGGAAAGGAGCAGCAGGCAGAAAGAAATTTGCTGCCTGACTGCTCGTTTCTCCCCTGCCACCCCCTCCAACTAGGAGGCTTTGCTGGGTGGAGGGGGAGCACCCCTCCCTGTCCAGAAAACCTCCCTGGGAGGAGGGGGAGCACAGGAAAAGGAATGAGGCAGTGGTAAATTCAAACAGAGCTCCACTTTACTGCTGCTTCCTTCCTCCTTCCTTCTGATCCCCGCCTACCAGGTGGGGCTTTTTGAAAGGTTGGGATTTAGGTGAGGGGGTGCCCCTCATCCACACACACCCTGACCTGTCAAACAGCCCTAGCTGGTATATGGGGGAGAGGTGAAAGACAGAAGGGACCTGTTTTTTTCCTTTCTGCTCTATTCTGCCTTTTGCCCTTCCTCCTCTCAGCTGAGGCTTTTTGACAGGTTGGGGAGTGGGGGGGAGAGGTGCCCCCCTCCAAACCCCAAACTGTCAGACACACCCAGCTGGCGGCGGGGGAGAGGTGAAAGGCAGAATGGAGCATCGAGGCAGGGGAAACCTGCTCCTTTCTGCCTTTTGTCCCTCCCTCATCTACCAGCTGGGGCTTTTTCACATGCTGGTGTGTGTGGTTGGGGGACGATTTTAGGGAACCCCCTGAAATCTGGAAAGATTTAATGATAAGGGGACTTGGTTATGAAGCTCTAAAGGGGCTGAGGGTAATCCTTTTTGCAGGTAGATATAACTTAGCCTTTGCTGCTACAGCAAAGTAAGGGAATTTACATCCATTACAGGGAAACTGACCATCTGGATCTATTGCTTGCATCAAATCAGGAGCCAGCCTTCAGCTCCACCTTCTTCCTTTTCACAGGTAGATATAACTTAGCATTTGCTGCCAGAGACACAACAGATTGTTGTGCAGCTACCTAGGGAAGATGTCATTTTATGGAAAAGAGACTTTGCAAGGCAATAAAAGGAAACCCATTTCCACTGTTCTTGGTAGAGGAAGACATGGCAATCATAAGGTCCATCAACACTTTATAAGACGGGATAACTATAGAGTTTTGTTAACTCCCAAGGTATCTACAAATTTAGAATGCTCTGTAAACCTTGATGACAAGACCCCTGGACTAAAAATATTGCTGATGAATGTAAGATCAGTGAATGGGCTATCAACAATCGTCCAGGACCTGATTCTGAAAGGACATGCTCATCTCACAGAGACTTGGCTGGATGAGGCTGTGGGTGTCAATCTGTCCTCCGGGTTTCTCTGTAAAGCAACAGGCAGGACCAGGGGGCGGAGTGGTGAAGTGGCAATAGTGTATCACAACTCCATCCCTTTTACTAGATGTCACATTCCCCAGTTCCCTGCATTTGAATGTATGTTCCTTTAAAAAGCTATGCACTCAAAAATTACTTGCCTTGGGGCACCAAAGTAGCAGGGTACCTTTAGAAAGCGATTTTAGGGAACCCCCTGAAATTTGGAAACATTGGGGTAAGGTGGCTGAATTATGAAGCTCCAAAGTGGGTGCCCCTAGGGGAAAAAACCTTCTAATTGGAATCATATGGGAAGCAGAGGCAGCGATATCACTCACCTGATCAGCTTCTGATTCCAATTAGAACATTTTTCCTAGTGGCATCCCCCTTGGAGCTTCATAACTCAGCTCCCTGAACCTCAAACCTTTCCACATTTTATAGGGTAGGCTAGAATTGCTTTCTGAAGGTACACCTGCTACTCTGCCCCAAAGTAGGTAAATAATAATTTCATTCTAGAGGGGGAAATGTTGTTTCATTTCATTTGTAATGAAATGCTTCCCTGTTTCATTTTGTTTCATTTTGTTTCATTAACTAACAAAATGACAAAACAGTGTTTCATTTTTTGTTAGGTGTTCATCTCTAGTGTCTACCTTTCTGGGAGATTGTCAAAATATTACTTTTTTTTAAAAAAACAACTTTCTTTTTATCCCTGCCATAATTGCTGTGATATTTTGTTGGCCTGAAGAACTTGGCTGCAATACAATATATCATTTCACAAAGCTCTTGTTAACAAGCCTGTACCATGCATGCTCAGTATTATAACAAAATCCTGTTTGTCCTATTTGAAGGGCCTTTTTGAAGACCAGTATTTCAGTCCCTACATCCTAAATTTTTCCAAGCAAAAACAGTAGGCAGGATCAACAGTTCTTTTTCAAGATAAGCTAGAAAGTTATTTTCTATTAGTGTGAGCTATTTGAAATCTATTTTATTTTAATCTCGGTACCTATATATTTTTGATTAGACTTTTCCCATTTCTAAAATTGCTGTACTCTTGTACTCTTGTAATATTGCTGCTTCATGCTCCCCTTCCAACCCCAAAACCAGGCCTTTATTTCCCTCATTTTCGCTCTTTTTACCCCTTAACCAATCACATACAAATACATGCAAATTTCTGTGGAAACCTGATCAAACCACTTACAAATCAACTTGGAGTGGGGCGGCTCCAAATTTTACAGCAAATAATATGATCCAAATTTGATTGGGTAGTATTTGCATACCCTACTGGACACTCTAATTGCACAGGGGCAGACAATTTGCTTCTAGTTTGGGTGTGGATGGGAATTATCAAGGGATGGCAATTTTTATATTTTTGAACTACAAATCCCATAATTTTTCATTCTGGGTGTCCTCCCTGGCAGGTACTAACCTAATTACCCCCCCCCATTTTTTTTAAAAAAAGCCCTCAGCTGGAATCCTTTGAGGCTGATATGAGCATAGCTCTGCCTAAACTCTCTTCCTGTATAAGTGTTAGCTGGGAGATTTCTTTCTGGAAAGGAAGAAGACAGGTAGAGTTGCCAGACTAGAGAATTATGGGCTTTGTAGTCTTAAAAGCATCTGAAAATTCCATCACTAGACCTGTCCAGGATCTTAAGTATTACCTTCAAAATAGATGTAGCACTTCAGGTCACTCTTGTAAAATTCAGATTGAAACCTAGAAGAGATTCCTGGCAAATAAGAGTGATTGATAAGGAGCTATAATATGAAATGTTGAGAATCATGGTTTTAAGTAACAGATCCTATGTGATTTACAGCTGAATAGATGATGACCAGAACTTCAAACCCAGGCCATAGCATACACCAATTGATAGACAATCCAGTTGATTCTCTGGCATTTTCAAGCATGACTGGTGCTTATATATTATCGTTGCCTCACTGAATCCATCCCTTCTCATGGCCCACCCCCCTCCCGCCTCACTTCAAACTATGAAGATACCTAATCCTGGTGCTTTAGAATGTGCAATTGATACATAATAGCTTTAAATTATTCCTCAAAGTCACATTGACAATAAAAACTGGGAGAAGTTAGATCAAATGTTGAAATTTACCTTAAGGAATATCTTAAAGGCCCTTTTTAAAAGACTTTATTAATTTACTGTCTTTTTAAGCCAATTTTGTATTCTCTGGGATGACGAATAAATATATCAATTATGAATGGTCATGTAAAATAAAGAAATATAGCTGCTAGAATGGGTTAATGGCTAATGGGAGGAGGGGTATGAAACCATGTGGGAATTCTTTGTGGGAGAAGAATGATGGGTTCATGCCAAGATCACGTCCCAAATTAGCATCTGTTGCTTGTATAATAAACTAAAGTATCTTAACCATTCACCTCTATCTGCCAGCTTTGCTTTCAACAACATGCCTTGATTCAAAGTGATAGCAGGTATCTGAGCCAAACAAGCAAGGGTTTTCCCCCTCCTGCATGTTGTTTGTCACATCCTGTTACACCACTGGCTTTTTCATGCTCTGTACTGCCATGACGCACTGTAACTTCACATGATGTGTCTCAAGTGACTTAATACAAGGGGACAGGAAAGCACAGCAGCATTTTCTGAATAAGCACCTGCTTTTAGATGTCATCTCTGCTCCTGCTGAGGGCATTTACCTCAAACCTCCAGCAGACAATACAGTGGGCTTGTTAAACCTTTATCTGTATTCTGCATTATACACCACTCCATTTCTTCTCACTTATGATTACTCACTCTTGTAGCCGCTTCAATTTCTTGTCCCTGCTATGTGAGGGAAAGGATGGACGTCCACAGATAATGTTAATGACGGCAGGTAGAAAAAAAACTCATAGACTGAAAAGCGGAGACCAGTTTAGAAGCAGCATGTTGTTGCTTGGAGCTACCGCATACAAAGTCTAATAAGCATGATGATGTCCAACCACCAGTAGGGGAGAAACAGGTCACCTAAGTGATCGTCATCCAGAGGGGGCTGGCAATGGGAAGCATTTTGGCCATCACTTCCATCAGAGAGGGGAAATAATTGTGTTGCATTCAACCATCTTGAGGAAAGTAGAGTTTTAATATACATGGTCCATCAATATTAGAAGAAATATACCTTTCCCAGTGGGGAAAATAAAAACATAAGGACAGCCTTGCTGGAATAGGCCATAGCCCATCCCGTCCAGCATTCTGTCTCACACAGTGGCTCACCATTTGCTTCAGGGTATTCCTAAGCAGATGTCTTCACCTGCTTATGATTCCCTGCAAATGACATTGAGAGATAACCTGCCTCTCTCTCCAACCCGGAGGTTGTCCTTAGGCATTCATAATGATAGTCACTGATACCCTTGTTCTCCATGAACCTGTCTAATCCTTTCTTAAATCTGTCAAGGCTGACTGCTGTCACCACTTCTTCTGGCAGGGAGTACCACAGACCAGTGATCCTCTGGGTGAAAAAGTATTTTCTCTTATTTGTTTGAGATCTAGCACCCAAAAGTTTCATGGAGCGCCCCCTACAAATGCATTAGATAAATATGAATACATAAATATACAGTCCCAAGAGAAATGAACGGCAGTGTATACAGATTTCAATACTGTATAGTGAGCAAAAAGCAAAGATCATGCAACCTGATAGGAAGTAAGTGTGGACAAAAAGGCAGGTGGAATTAAGGGAAACCTAATTAAATTCAGTCTGAACATTTTTCATGTCTGGGGATGGGGGCCAGCTGTAAGTGCAGTGTGGAAGGATAGTGGCTCCAGAGTTCAGATTACAACCTACTCTAGAGAACTGTAGGGCTCAGTAGTCCAATTTAGAATATTTGGATAGTTTACAAGCATGCAAATTTACCCTTTTAATAGAAACATTACAGGATGTCATCAATGGTAAAGAAACAGAAACTTTATTTAGAATTCTTGTATAAGTGGTAAGTGTACTTTATTGTAAAGAAGGAAGAAAAACATAAACAGCTGGAAGCCCTTATTGTTCATAGCAAGATTTCTGTCCTATTTTGCATGTTGTAAACATGCATTGCACAGCTTAGAAGTATTTTTAAAGTAACTCATTGTAGGTAATTGCTAAACATTACCTCTTAGCAGCCAATTTGATGTTCTTATTCATTCCTTGTGGGAGGTCTTCTTTGCACATGATGACATATCACCCTCAAACCTGAAAGTGCAAGGAAAATCTCTTTGGCTCCTCTAATGACTAGCTGTGGTATTGTACATTGCAACTATTTACAAAATATTCACAAGACTAAAGAAAATGGTGCTAAGTTCTTAGTATTCATATCACAGTGAATTAAAACAAAATATAACAAAATGGTTATTCAAAATATCTCCAAAATGTGTTAAATGACATTAAAACAATATCTGTGGGATACCTTACAATTATTAGTCGCATAAGAGAATTATTATTTCTAACTGCCTTTTACTTAAAAGTAAGGAGTTGCAATAATTATAATTAATTAATTGTTTGTTTTAGCACTACTTCATATGGGGAGTAGATGTGAATCACTTGACATGTAGGTCAATCAATTTAAGTTCTTCTAATCACGTCTTTTGGTAGTAGGGTTATGATATAACTGCAACTCCCAGAATTTTTTGGTTTATTTTCTTTTAAAGACTGGAGTAGCCTCCAGCCCCTGCAGCTTCCCATCAGGCTGTTAACTTCTACTGTTATCATATGTGATCAGTCATAGGATATAAGCAACTCTTTAAATGTTAGGGAAGCTGCTGTACTGGTTTGCAAGGAACTGAACTCTGGTTTGTGGCTGTTGCATAGAACCGAAAATGTACTTTGGGCTTATTCCTGAGCAGACATGTTTAAAATTGGGCTAGGTTTTACAATCTTGCTGTCTGGACAGGTCAAAGAGTTAGCCATCTTCCTGAGGAGCTAGAATTTGGGGTTTTGATTATTTCCTTTGCTTTCTAGGAGAAGAGTCACCTGTGTCACCTTGAAATAAAGCACAGTCAATGAGCACCCCCCACAAGATGAGAACTGTAAACCACTGCTGAGGATTCAGTAGCAAGAAAACATCAGAAAGAGTGGCCACAAGTTGGAATCAAAAAGCAAATGCAAAACCAAAGTGTTCTGCTTGTATACCGCCCCATACCACTTCAAGTAGTCTCTGGGCGGTTTACAGTTTTAATTACAGTGTGCAGGCTACACATTGCCCCCCCCCAGGAAGCTGGGTACTCATTTTACCAACCTCAGAAGGATGGAAGGCTGTGTGAACCTTGAGCCTGCTACCTGGGATTGAACCCCAGGTTGTAAGCACAGTTTTAGCTGCAGTACAGGCATCTAACCACTGCGCCATGGGGCTCTTGCAACACGGCCGCACACAATTAAAATATTTGTATGCTTTGTGGGAAAATATCCAGATTCATAATAACTATGTTAGTATCCATTTTGATTTATTTATTTATCAGATTTATTAGATTTATATACCATGCCATCTAGCCCAAAGGCTTTATGTACTCTGGCCTTTAGTTTTTCTAAAAAAAATTAGAATACAGGCTTTGAGACCCTTCTCATATTAAAATGTAGTTCCCTCTCCCAAAAATTCACTTCAGCCATACAAGCACTGTATGCACAGGGCCGCATGCTAGCTGGTTGGTGAGAAAAATAAAATAAAGGAAAAACTGCTGACCGGCCTCCCTGTGGGCCAACTGGTCAGCAGGAGTAAAACACAAAAGAACAAAAACACTGACCGGCTTCCCCACAGGCCAGCTAGTCGGTCGGAGTAAAAAAAAAGCAAAAAGAACATCTGCCAACTGGCTGGGTCACACACAACAGTGAAGAAAAAGGAAAAATGAAACAAAACGAAACACAAAATGAATTGTTAAAAATAAATTGTTTTGTAATAAATGAAACAAAATGGGGGAAAGAAACAAAAAACAAAAAACAAAACACCATTTTGGTGTTTCATGACCATCTCTATAAATAACTGGTCAGAGCATCCCACTGTATTTTTCAAAATAACTTCATGGCAATGCTTAAACAGCTGTACTGCACTAAAACTCTGCACATGACTTGAGTTCATGCAGAGTCTGGAAGAAAGAGTGGATAAATAGCACTGTGGACTGACAAGCAAATGGTTCATATTCTCATGAAGGCCACCGATTAGAAGACAACTGTACCCAGTGGCAGGTTATTCAGACTTGTTAATAAGAAAAGGACAAAGGGTAAGTTGCTTCCTGAGTTTTTTTTGTTTTGTTTTCCCAATCCTCCAGGCTTCACCCCTCCTTGGAGAATGGGATCCTTTAAAAATGGGTCATTGGCCTGGATTGTGCTGCTCTGTTGTTTCTGCATTGCTTATGATTGTGTACACTGCCTATGACAGTGATGGCAAACCTATGGCACAGGTGCCAAAGGTGGCACTCAGAGCCATTTCTGTGGGCACCCAACATCGCCCCTTCATAGCCACCTGTATACAGGTTAAATTACTGTATTGGCACTTTGCAAAAAAATTAGTGGGTTTTGAATTGCAGTTTGGGCACTCAGTCTCTAAAAGGTTCGCCATCACTGGCCTATGACATGGAGCAGATTTGGCAAACAAGGCTACAGCAGAGAACAGAAGATGCTGCTGGGTGATGTCAGGAGCTGCAGTTCTCGGAGATTCCTGACTTGGGGTTCAAGGTTTGGAACGGATTAGCATCTCAGATGCCAAAAGTCTCTCTGGTTGTTGGATCAAGGCTCAGTGCCATGGCCCAGATCTGCTGCTTTTGTGGATGGCAGTGATAACTCAGCTAGCCCCTTTCCCTCTGATTCAATCTCCACTTCATTATTGGTAGTTGTCACAGGTCATCTTGGTTTTATCCAGCTGCTTTCAAAAGGAAAGTGCATGCTAGGAGAAAGCAGGACCTGGCACAAGGGATCCCAAGTCAGAAGCAGGGCTATTGCTGAGACATAGACACTGATAAGTATCTGAGGATGTTTACTTTCAATGGTAACTGGGAGGGAGGGCGAATACTCCTTAAAGTCTAGTCAAGGGTGTGCACACAACCTATCCACATCTACCTATGCATTTATAACAGAAACCGGAGAATCTTTGTAAATGGGAGGAAGGTGGGTGTATTGTCTGGGGAGGAGAAGAGACGAGAAGGAAGTTTCAGTACACCCCAGGCTAGTCTGGGCTGCAATAACTGGGAAGACATCTTGATTTCCCAAGAGGCAGCAGCTATTTTTACCAGAGTGCTTTCAGTCAGCAAGCAACAGCAGCTGGAACACAACACTGAAGCATACAGGGTAAACATCAGACTCACATTGCAAGCTGCCCTTCAGGGTGGGAGTGTCTTTTTCCCTGCTCCACAGCCACCACTTCAATCCCCAGCACTGATCCACAACTCTTTGTTCTTCCAGGTTTGTTAGTCTGTTTGAATATAGCCTGGAGGTGACATAAAACCAATGGTGCTTTGGTTCCAGCGAAGTGTCAGTCACATAATTTGTTGTCTGTATAACCAAGTTGGTTGATCTGTCAGAGTAAGCTGGGCGAGATCCAGCAGGCTTGCCCTAACGCAAAACTCCTTTGGACCTTCACTAGAAAGAAAGTATGCGGATGTAATGAAGCCGGGTGGATGATGATGATCATCATCATCAAAAACAAAAAAATTATCACACATCAAACAAGATAACATGGGGTTGCTCTTGACTCTCCTTCGGCGACTGCAGCAGTTCCAAAATGCGGAGGCCAGACTGATGGCGGGTGTGCGTCGGTACAACCACATCACCCCAGTTCTGGCTCGTCTGCATTGGTTACCCGTTGCATCCCGAATCAGATTCAAGGTCCTGGTTTTAGTTTATAAAACCCTCCATGGCCTAGGCCCTGACTACCTGGCAGAGCGGATCTCCCAGCGGTCAACTTCGGCCCGACCTACCAAGATGTCGCGGGCGCACATGCTGCGGGTGGCCACGCCCAGGGAGGCTCGTAAAACATCCACCCGAAACTGAGCCTTCTCTGTGGCTGGCCCCACCTTGTGGAACCATCTCCCTAGCGAAGTGCACCTTGCACAGTCCCTGCCAGCCTTTAGGAAGGCATTAAAGACCATGCTATTCTGTGAGGCATTTGGTGACTTAGGTTGATTCCCCCCCCCCCCCCCATCTGCCCATTGTTTTTTAAGTCACTTAAGTAGATTCTTTGTTGAATTGTTCCTGTGCATTTGTTTGATTCGACTATCTGTTTCATTTTATATTGTTGTAAACCGCCCGGAGTTCCTCCAGGAAGACGGGCGGTATATAAGCTCTAAAATAAATAAATAAATAAATAAATAAATAAATAAATAAATACGTTGGATTATGTAATACACGCTGGATTATCCTCCAATAATGCTGGCTCTGTACAATTTTTTACATAATCTGCCAATGCATGCTTCTCTTCTTCAACGGTCTGCTTCACTTGCAAAAGACCTCTACCACCTAATTTTCTAGGGAAATACAGCCTGTCAACATCACTGTGTGGATGGAATGCATAGTGAAGGGTCATAAGTTTTCTTGTTTTCCTATCCAGACTATCTAGCTCCATCTGAGTGCAGTTTATAATGCCAGCGATATACCTGATGACCGGTATAACCCAACTATTAATGGCCTTGATGATGTTACCATCATTGAGCTTACTTTTTAATACTTTTCTAACCCTTTGGATAAAGAATATACTGACCACATTTTTCACTTCCCCATCGATGATATTATCCAATTGTAGTATGCCCAGATATTTATAGGCTTCAGAATTATACTAACATCAGTACTGAAAATTTGGGCTGTGTTGGCCAGTGAGTGTATTTTGGTTTCTGATTTTCCATACAACTATAAGTCATCCATATACAATAGAAGAAAAATTTTGCCTGAATTTTTAGCAGTTTGGTACCCTAAATTTGTCTTCTGCAATATTATTGAGAGGGGAATCAGGGCAATAGTAAATAGCAGACATGATAAAGAGTCACTTTGAAAAATCCCTTATTTATTTATTTATTTATTTATTTATTTATTTATTTATTTATTTATTTATTTAAATTATCACACAGTAGACAATAAAACTATACTGGATTTTGAATTACAAATCAATAGTCAAATGCTTCCCAAGCATTTAGGACTACGTGATGTAGCGGCGAATTATGCCAGCAGATCCCAGCAAGGTGGCTTTCTGCAGCTGACTGATGGTGACTTTGTCAACTCCAATTTCTTCTAAATACTTGCTTAGCTCTTTAGGCACCGCACCCAGCGTGCCGATTACCACTGGCACCACCTGTACCAGTTTATGCCAGAGTCTCTGAAGTTCAATTTTCAGATCCTGATATTGGGTAATTTTTTCAAGTTGTTTATTGGTACCTCTACTATCACCTAGTATGATGATGATGATGATGATGATGATGATGATGATGATGATGATGATGATGATGATGATGATGATGATGATGATGATGGGCCATACCGGTCATCAAGTATACTGCTGGCATTATAAACTGGACACTAAGGACGAAAGAGCAATAACTTTCTCTGGCTTTGCCCCTGCGCCAACCCTGTTCTTGTCTCACAGTATCCTGTGAAAATGCTGAAAATGTGAAACATAAATACTTGCGACCTGCTGCCTCCATGAAAATTCCATATCGAATTGTTGCTGAAATGTGTTATATTAGATTTATTTATTTATTTATTTATTTATTTATTTATTTATTTATTTATTTATTTATTTTCACATTTATATACCGCTCCTATTTCCCCAAAGGGGACTTGGGGCGGTTTACAACAGACAAGATAAAACAATTACAAAGCTAAAACGTCACCAATCCAAAGCACAGAATAAAAGGCAATCAGGCGGGCCAAAAAAAAAAAAAACGAATCAGTGCCAAAGGCGTCGCAAAAGAGTAACGTCTTTAGATTTTTTCCTGAACGACGCCAGTGATGGAGCCTGCCGTGACTCGCTCGGAAGCTTGTTCCAGAGAGTAGGCGCCGCCACCGAGAAGGCCCGTCCATGTGTACTCATTTTGCGGGCCTCCCTCGGAGTGATGGTCCAGAGCGAGAGGGCCAAAGAGGATTGGGTGGGTCGGGCCAGATCTAATTGTCGGGGGAGACGCTCTGTCAAATAAGCAGGGGCCAAGCCATGGAGGGTTTTGTAAACCAAAACCAACACCTTGAACCTTATCCTGGAAGCAACGGGCAACCAGTGTAGGCAGGCCAGGATGGGGGTGGCGCGGTCATAATGATGTGCGCCAACCACCAGCCTGGCCGCCGCATTCTGGACCCGCTGCAATCGCCGAACAAGGTTCAAGGGGAGCCCCATGTAGAGAGCGTTGCAGTAATCCAGCCTCGACATGACCAGCGCCTGTACCGCTGTCCTCAGGGAGCTCTCATCAAGGTACGGGTGAATCTGGGCGATGAGCCTAAGGTGGTAAAAGGCTGACCTGGTCACGGCTGACACCTGAGATTCCAGGGTCAGATCAGAGTCCAGGACGATGCCCAGATTCCTCACTCTTTGCGCCACCTGGAGGGTGGACCCGCCCAGACTGGGAAGAGGGCCACAGTACTACTCCGAGCCGCCCCCGAAGAACAGAACCTCGGTCTTTCCAGGGTTGAGCTTGAGTCTGTGGGTCCTGGTCCAGTCCAAAACCGCAGCCAGGCAACGATCAAGGGTCCGGACGGCCTCCACTGCACTGGTGGAAATGGAGAGATAGAGCTGCATGTCATCAGCATACTGATGACAGCAGACTCCAAAACTCCAGATGATATCTGCCAGCGGCTTCATATAGATGTTAAAGAGCATTGGGGAGAGGGACGACCCCTGAGGCACCCCACAAGAGAGTGTCCAGGGAGCCAACAACTCACCCCCCCAAGCTCACACGCTGGGTGCGGCCCTCAAGGAAGGAACGGAGCCAGCACAAAGCCAGACCCCCAATCCCCACCTCCGAAAGCCACCCCAGCAAGATACCGTGGTTGACGGTATCGAAAGCCGCTGACAGGTCGAGAAGGACCAGCAGGGTAAAGCAAAGTGTTCTGCTTATATACCGCCCCATACCACTACAAATAATCTCTGGGCGGTTTACAATTTTGATTACAGTGTGCAGGCTACACATTGCCCCCCCAGCAAGCTGGGTACTCATTTTACCGACCTCGGAAGGATGGAAGGCTGAGTGAACCTTGAGCCTGCTACCGGGGATTGAACCCAGGTCGTGAGCACAGTTTTACCTGCAGTACAGGCATTTAACCACTGCGCCACGAGGCTCATGCAGGGTAGAGCAACCCCTGTCAGCCCTCCTCAACAGATCATCATGCAGAGTGACCAGAGCCGTCTCGGTCCCATGACGTGGCCTAAACCCAGATTGGAAGGGATCCAGGACATGGTTCTCCTCCAGGAACGACTGGAGAAGCAGGGTGGTGACTCTCTCGATCACCTTGCCCAAAAAGGGAACATTGGCTATGGGGCGATAGTTAGACATATCGTCCACAGCCAAGCCAGATCTTTTAATGATGGGCTTCACCACCGTCTCCTTCAGAAGACTGGGAAAAATCCCGTCTCTGAAGGAGGCTGAGGCAATTAGTGAAGCCCATTTCGGCATGCTCCCCCCTGCGATCTTAATCAGCCAGGAAGGGCAAGGGTCGAACGGAGAAGCCGCAGGCCTGCAGTGTCCCAGGGCCCTGGAGGCATCCACAGGTGTAACAGGCCCAAACTCAACAAACTGGGGCGACCGAGGCGGCCCGACACCAGCCAAGGCGGGGACAGGATCAGCGCAACCGGCGTCCAGCTCCGAACGGATGGCCTCAATCTTGGATTTTAAAAAGGCTGTGAAAGACACACTAGTGAAATCACTAGGAGGAGGCCCAGGCGGGCCGGGATTGGTGAGGTATCAGACCACCCAGAACAACTCCGCTTGGTGATTCAAGGCCTCACCAATTCTCAGGGCGACAAAAGATCTTCTCACCACCCTTATCGCTCGAGAGTAGTGACCGGTCAATGCCTTAACCGCAGCCCAGTTCGAAACCGTCCGGGCTTTCTGCCATCTGCTCTCTAGCCTTCTCCGCTCTTGCTTCATCGCCCGCAGTTCCTCGGTAAACCAAGGAGACGAATGGGCTCGGCATCGGATCAGGCGCTTGGGGGCGATACGGTCAGCTACCCCGGCCACCTCCTCGTACCACTGTTTAACTAGAGAGTCGACCGGATCGTCATCCAAACTGTCTGGAACACTCCTGAGGGCCTCCGAAAACCACTCCAGGTCCAGGAGCCCCCGGGGGCGGGCCCAGATGGAAGGGCCCGGCTCCCCGCGGGGCGGGGTGGCAACCGTAAGGGAGAAAGTCAGCAGATAATGATCTGACCATGACACGGGATGGGCCAATAGCCTCCCGACCCCCAGATCAAAGCCCCACAATGTGGAGGCAAAAACCAGGTCCAGGGTGTGTCCACCTTTGTGTGTGGGACCGATGACTAATTGGGACAGGTTCATGGAGGCCATAGACTCCATGAATTCCAGAGCTGCTCCCGACAGCCCAGCCTCGGCATGCACATTGAAATCCCCCACCACCAATAGGCAAGGGGACCTCAAAAGTGCAGCTGAGATGAACTCGGAGAGCTCTGGGAGGGAGAGTGCAGGGTTGCGGGGAGCACAGTACACAAGCACTATCCCAAACCTGTCCCTCTGGCCCACCACAAGGTGGAGACATTCCAAACCTGGACTCACCAACGTCGTGGATCTGCTGACGTGAAAAGAGTCCCTATACACAATGCCCCCCCCCGCCCTCCCGCCCCTCCGGTCTGCCCAGCCACTGCACACAGTAGCCCTGTGGGCGAAGCAGGGCGAGGGAAGCCCCGCCCCCTTCACCCACCCAGGTCTCCGTGAGGAATAATTCCCCACCCCACACCCACCCACACCCCCACGGATGCTCTGGGAACTTGTCTGTTCTTTTAAAAAGCCATTTTATCCCAGGACATACTAAAGTATTTTTGATATCTTTCCTCTTCCACCAGATTAGTTCGAAGCTGTAGTTGCCACATTGGCAGGAGGAGGTGGCCTGGCCCTGGGGCATGGATCAACTAAACTTTGAGTGACCTGCACCATGATGGTATAGCCACAACATTATTGGAACTTGCACAGTGCACGGCTGGGTTTGGACCAGGGCTGGCCCCAGATTCAGATCACAGCTCTGCACAATTGAGAAAGGGGCTGTTGTGTTCAATGCTTTGATAAAGTGTGGCCCCATTTCAACCCATTTCTTTTGTCTCTTCTTATTTGGAGCTGGCTGGACAAAGTATTGCAAATAACTTCAGTGCTCTACACCTGCTGATGTCAAGATGTACATCATAATGTGGTGAGTGAGGTTGGAGTGTGCAAAAGTACAAAGTGTGCCTACATCAGATGAAGTGTGTCTGCCCAATCTGTGTGCAGAACACATAACATGCAATGTTGGGTAAGATTCAGATGGAAGAGAAGTGAACATTGCTGGGAGAATCATTCAGAAGATGTGCAAATACCTTGTTGGCAGAAAACAACAATGACTTGAAATAACCACTTAAGATTGTTAAAGAAGAAAGTGCAAAATGTTGAAAACTGAGAAGACAAAAATAATGACTACAGAGGTCTGTAACTTTAATCTGGGCAATTAAGAAATCAAAATTGTCAATAATTTTCTATACTTGACTATATTTGGATGATAATTTTAGCCATGAGCTAAGAAATCAGAGGAAAACAATTGTTGGATAGCCAGCTACACAGGAACAACAAAAGATCCT
This sequence comes from Phrynocephalus guinanensis, assembly GCA_037367245.1. Taxonomy (NCBI): domain Eukaryota; kingdom Metazoa; phylum Chordata; class Lepidosauria; order Squamata; family Agamidae; genus Phrynocephalus; species Phrynocephalus guinanensis. The sequence goes on along the minus strand of CM074735.1, from coordinate 116,551,422 downwards.
TAAAATCATGGATGTGCCTCTGAAGTAGAGATGGGCACGAAATGCCAAAATGGCATTTCGTGGTCGTTATTCGGGCCCTGGGGTCCACTTCATTCCGTTTCCATTTTTTGGGGTCCCGGGGCCCACTTCGTTTCCGTTTCTTTGTTTTTTGGGTGCAGCAAGCTTGCGGCCGCAGGGAGCCCTCCAGGGCCGGGCGCCACCAGAGCCAGTGGCATGCAGGCCGCGAGAGCGTTCCCACAGCCGCGGGGAGCCTTCCTGGGGCTGGGGCAAGCCTCCTGGGAGAGCCATCCCGCAGCCACGGGGAGCCCTCCTGGGGCTGGGCACCACCGGAGCCGCTGGCAAGCCTGCCGGGAGAGCAATCTCGTGGCCACGGGGAGTCCTCCCGGAGCCGGGCGCTGCTCTGATCACCACCCCAACAGGCTGCCACCCCCGGAGCACTGCCGAGTGCCACCCTCCCTTGGGCCCCTTCCCCAAGGACCGATCCGCCATGCCATCCGCCACCCCCGTTGGGTCGGTACCCCTGGAACTCCATGCAGCGCCGCCCTAACTGGGGCCCTTCTCCCCGGGAACCACTCCGCCCCGGGGGCCACTGCCCCGGCAGACAGCCGCCCCGTACCCCCCCAGCCTAGACCCGGGAAACCTGTGGGGGGTGCCACTGCACTCCCCCATGCTCCAACGACACCCTCCGCTCCAGCTTCTGAGCCGGCTGCACCGTTGCCGCTTTGCCACGTGGCCAAGATCCCGGAACCCAGCCCATAAGGGCTCGGATCCCACCTCTTCTCACGAGACCGGCAAGGTCTCGTGTCGGCTCCAGCACGGAGGGAGCAAAGAGGCTCCAGCAGGTGCAGTTCCTTCTCGCCGCCCTCTGCTTGTTGAATGACAGACCGGTGGGCTGTCATTCACCAATCAGAGATGGCTGGACATGGATCCCAGCCCTCTCTTGCCACCCTCCACTGCTCCATTTTCCATCGTGCGAGCGGTACAACGCCAGTAACGGAAATGAACAGAACCAAAGAAATTTTTCTTGGTTCTGTTCGGTTCGAGCCTGCCCCATCGCAACAGTCATTATTCGTACCATTACGTAATGGAACAAATAACGGACAACAGTAACGAAAAAAAATTGTCGTTTCGTGCCCATCTCTACTCTGAAGATCAAGGTCACTTACCATACATGCTTATGAAAGCTTGACAGTGAAAAATGTTGATAGGGCTATATGGATTTATTTGGAATGTTGTACAGTATTATAATCTGAACTCTCAATCTCACCAACATGTACATTGATCTTATCAGACTTTGAATATGCCATGAGAAAACAAGAGTCATTGGGAAAAAGGAAGACCTAGTATGAGATGTAGTGATTAAATAAAAGAAGCCATAGTATTTAAATTACATGATCTGAGCATATATGTTAATTTTATAGAATTTTAAGGTGACCATTAATTCATAAGGTCATCATAAATTAGAAGTTCGTTGATAGTACATATCAAATTTGGAAAGGGGAGGCAGATTAAAAATGCAAGCGGGGTTAGAATCTATTAGTTGACAATGTGATATCCTTGTAGTACAGTGAGGTTGGGTTTGAATTATAGTTTAATTCAATTTGATTTTAAAAAAATCATTGATTTTCATCCACCCTGAGTTCAGAACATCTGGAAATCTATGGTTGCCCACCGATAAACAAAGCATCCACTTGTTTAGATAGGGAATGAAATGTTTTCTGTAGCCAGAGTACAAATATATTTAAAAATTGGCTATTGAGAATTATTCAGTGTTAATACTTCACATTTTCATTTCCAGAGCTTATCAACAGCTTGGCTTTCTGTTGATCACATGATGAGTGTCTTGTTCCTTTAACATCAACCACTATATGTTCCGACATTTGCTCAGGTCTTCCAAAATGTCTACAGAGTACCCCAGTTTTTAAGGGATGTTCCCCAGCATGATATTCCTATTTTGTTTCCCACAAGTTGTATGTTTCCATTATTTGTTTCCAACTAACCATCAACATTTCATGACTGCTAAGTATGCTTTGTATCTTCGTGGCCCTGCTTTAGATCTAAACTTCTTGACACAGATTTATATAACATTTGCAAATATTGATTTATATGCAGAAAACTCCAGGGAGGCAACCATTGTAGCTGAAAAGAACAAGATGTTTTGAGGCGTCTTAAAGACTAACAAGCTTGATATAAGTTCTTGTGATCTTTGGCCCACATCATCTTGTCTGAGATGTCTGAAGAACTGGATTACCATATGTGAAAGCTTATGTTAAATTTATTAAACTCTAAAATGCTGCATGACTCCTTATTAATGTACCTATATGCATGAACGTTTAGAAAGCATTACTGTCATTTAATAGGGAAGACTACCTGTGTAACTCTTTAATCTGCAACTCCATTCTTAATTGTTGATGAGCAACATTGAGGCCCTTGTTCTCTATTTTGCATGTACGAATATTGAGGTGGATGGCTCTTTAAGTGAAGGACACCTCCAAACACAAGACCGACTACTTTCTGTAAAGTAGTTTAGTTGAAATCTGTTCTGTTTCTTTTCTACTGCTTGTAGAAAAGAAACAGAAAAGTTTAGAATGTCTTTTTTTTACCTATAGTATAATGCTGTAGTCCAGATTGGCAATACAATTTTCCAGGCAAATCAAACTACAAAGAACAAGGGGACAATTTTGCTCCTAGAAAATCAATTAGTAGCAGCTCTCCAATTTCTATCCTGTTTGGGGTGGGGTGGGGGATAAGAAATGTACAAAAGATATTATGGGTAATGAATTGATTCCTCCATAAATTTATATTGCCTTTTAGAGGAGGCTTTCACATCCACTTTCTATCATAGTGCACTTCAACCCTGAAGCCACACCATGAGCATAACTAGAGGAAGCCCTGGGGAGCTGATAAGTCTCAACACTGGAGCCACCTAGTACTGGGAAAGAAACCGAGCAGTCAGAAATTGAATTATGCATAGGTTTGCAGCTTAAGTTAGCAGAGCTAGATTTGGCTATCATTTGCAGGTTTAGTCGTACAGGTTTTGAAACATAATTTTATTCAGTTTCAGTTTTTCCCTCACATTTATATCCTGCCTTCCTTCCAGAAAGCTCAAAGCACCATGTATGGCTCTCTTCCTCCCTAGTTTGTGGTCACAGCACTCCTTTGATGTAACACAGGGTGAGAGACTGAGGTGATCCAGGGAGATGCATAGCCATGAGCCCTCCTTTTTTTGCCGTCTTGCCATTGACTTTTGACTCTCTGTTGAAGTGTCTTTATTATATAATAAATATATTTATTTTTTCTTTTACACCATTTTTTATTTTTGTCTTGATTGTTGTATTGTTTCCCTTTGGTCTGTTTTGCCCTCTTTGTTCACTGCCCGGAGTTCCTTTGGGAAGATGGGCAGTATAAAAATGGATAAATAAATAAATAAATAAATAAATAAATAAATAAATAAATAAATAAATAAAAAAAAGAGTGCAGAGGCACGGCTAGGGTTTGGAGCACCCAGGGACAAAGCCAGTTTTTGTGCCACATCCTGCCCCCCCCCAACTGCATCTTACCCACAGAGCAAGGGATGCCCAATCCTGAGGGAATAGCAGGGGAGGGGATAAGGGTCCCTCTTTCTCATGCTGTCTTTGGGGGTCTCTCAGACAATTCTCTCTTATGCAAACCGCACTGCGCACGGATAGGGCCAAGCAGTCAAATTTCTTTCCACGCATCACCTCCGTAGCATGTTTTCCCATCCTCTCCTGTTAGCCTGGGGGAAGGAGGAGAGGGAAAACAGGTGATGGGTTTTTTTCCCCAAGCAGCACCTCCATTGCATGCTTCCCTCTCCTCCTTTCCCTGGGCTAATGATCGCCAAGCCTTAGCAGGGAGAGGAGGAGGGGGAGCAATCAATGGAGGTGCTGCTTGGAAAAAAATTGCCTTCTTCCCTCTCCTCCTTTCCCTGACTAAGGATCTCCAAGCCTTAGCGGGGTGAAAGGAGGACTTCTGGCCAGATGGCACATGGCGTCATCCTCCTTCTCCCCCTCCAGGCGCCCCCAGATTGCTGCAGGCCCAGGGCAAATGCACTCTTCCTCCCCTCCCTAGTTAGGCTAGTGCATGAGTGAAGGTATTGGTCCTATGTGGCATCTCTGTGTAAGCATATATTTGGATGAATCTCCCCCCCCCCAAAAAAAAAATGTATTCACTATTCCTTTCATTCACTCTGCTTTGTTCTCTTGTTCTTCTGAACTCTGTAGTCTTCCCTAAGTTTAGAATTTCTAAAAATAATGCTAGAAGTGGGCACAAACAGCTAGCCATTCTTTTCTGTTGCCTCAACGTATTTTGAATTCACTTACTATGCCGTCTTATTGATGCTTGCAGACAAACAGACCAAAGTTTGCAAGTAAATAAATAAATAAAGCAGTGAGGACTGCCTTTACAGCCAGTAAATGTTTCCTTCTTGTCCATTTAAGCTCTGTCAGCTGAGGAGGTTTGAAGCTTACAGGGCTCCTTTTTTCCAGGTGAAAGAAAAGCAAGGAATACTACTGTTTTCTTTTCCTCAAGCTCTCCGTAATTGGTGCAGACTGTCTCTGTGGACAACCAGTGTATTTTCTCCTTGAGAAGCAAAGAGTAGACAGAAACAGAGTGAGAGCAAGGACTGAACAAGTGACATTTTCCCTCTAAAAGATACAGACAATTTCTCAGGGCGTTTATACACGACTCCTAAGCTCCGCCGCAAATGGCTGCAAGGTCCGGACCTTAAAAATGTTTACCCACCAGCTCCGGACTTTGCAGACAATTAAGTGCGACCCCGCCCACTTTAGCGTGACCAAACAGCAGTTTTCTTGTACCTGCTTTTTGGATGTGACAAATATTTGATCCGGTGCGGGGCTCTCCTGGCTTCTGTTTGTTCTTTTTTTGCGCCCCGCCCCTTTAAGAGATCTGAATGCTGCCGGGAACAAAACGGAGGTAAACCGGCATTCTTTTCTTTCTTTTTTCTCCCTCCCTCAGGCAGCCAGCAACCAGGAAGTGCGGAGGGGGGTGGGGACAGAGAAAGAGCGAAGAACCCCTAAGATCTCTGGTCCGAATTTAAGTGGCCAGCGGATCTTAGGGGTCGTGTAAAAAGGCCCTCAGTGCTTCTAATCCTTAAAAGTCCATGATATGCGCTGTCTACACAATTTTGTAGAAGGCCCCCTATTCTCTCCTCTTTTCTTCCTCCCCTTCTTCCATCATCAGAACTCTTCCAGAAAAAAAAATCAACACTATTGAGTGCCTCATCTGAACATGGAAGGATGAGATGATCTTCAGGGTTTCACAGTTATTTCTGCCTAACCCCCAACCAGGACGTCCCACTGCAGGCTTCCTCAAACACAGGGCTTTCTGGGAAAACTCTGCAAAAGCAAAGACAGATTATCACGAAGAGTGGAGATAAAACTGAGGAATTGATAATACAGAGCAGGAGTGAACGAGAAGAAATCAACAAAAGAGGGCTGGTGAGAGAGTATTCACCCTCACTGCACAGATTCTGACATGAAAACAGACTTGTAAGAGCTTTGAGCATTCATCTGTGTCTAACTAAGACAGTTACTTCACGTTCTTCCTCATCCCGAGATGACGTTTGTTGCATGATAACGTCATTCGCGGTCACGTGGTCTTGTCCCAGTTCTCTCCCTGTTTCCGTGTACCCACGGGCGTGATTGATGGTATCGTGATGACTTACTGCACGTCCTTGTTTTGTGATAACATCTGTACTTCCCTGCCTTCTTTTGCCTTTTTTTTTGGTCCAACCTTCCTTTTTTCAATATTTCGAATCTCCATAACTTTGCTTTCCATGCGTTAAAAAAGAAAAGTTTGAGGTTTTATGTCTTTTTATATCTCTGCACTGCATTTCTAATGCCATAGGGAATGTAATGGCAAATGGCACTTCGCACTCCTGCCACTAGATGGAGAATGCATTCGTTCTGTGATGAGCCTTACTTCACTGGCTCTTGTCTCAAAATGAGAACCGAGACAAGCTATTCCCAAGGCCAGGGATAGGTATGGCTCATCACGCTTAAATCCCAGTTCAGGGGGCATGGTCGGGACAAACTCCCATCATCACGCAACGGATGTGCGGTATCATTTCTTCATACTGGTCCCAAGCGGGATGGTGAACAGCGATGAGAGGGATGTAAAGTAACCCTCTAAGACACTGGACTTCATATTCACTTACTGTGCTACAGAGACCTCGGTGTTAAGACTGTATACCTCCCTTCCTTTTTCAATGTCCTTTTAAGCCACGTTCAGAGAGACTGGATATTTTAGTACCAAGTCACTTTCTGCTGGAGAACCTCTACAAATGTCGGCAGACAAGAGAACCATTTTACAACATTACCATTTGAAAAATGGTAAGCAGTGTGTCTATGGTTCATTCACTTGCCATGCAGAGTTCTTTCTTGACATCCAGAAAACCGCTAGGGCAGAAGTGTCTCAACAAATGTACTGAATTTTTTAGAGATCCTTTTTGTGTCCCAGAAGGTGACTGCATAAGCATTTAGCCCTCGATTGGTTCCATTGCAGAGGCAGGTTGGTTCAGTAATAGGACACAGAGAATATATTTGCTGGAGGGAACCATCCTGAGGATTCCTACTCACATTTTCTAAGTCCTTATCAGGGGCTACTCTTTTTTAAGGTGTAGGTAAGACCACTTTGGTTTGGTTCATTTCCAAGATATGTGATTGCTGGGAACAAACCAAAGTGGGGACTCTTGATTTCCTAGCAGTTTTGCTTTCCCAATATGATGCACCTTTTCAAAACAAATAAATAAATGAATAAATATAAAGCTAAGGGTTTCCTCCTGGAAGTGGGATGAGACAAGAGGGGCAAAGAGGTTTCCCCGTTTTCTAAAGCATTTCTTACATTACAGCTTTTCTTAAAGGAGGGGGATAAATAGGGTTGCTTGAGTTGCATTGGCCACATGGATGCAAATATTGCAGCATATGCAATACTAGATCAATGCCCAACCTTAACAATCCCATATCACCTGTACCAGCCTGTTCCAAATGAGCCATATACTGTAGCTAGCTCTCTGGCTGGCTGTATAGGGACAACAACAACAACAAAAGACAGATGGCATTTCTACGTGATCTTTAATGATGAGACTTATAAATAGTATATTCTCAGCAGTAGATTTATAAATAGTATATTCTCAGCAGTAGATTGGCCTCATTCAGAGAAATAAAAAAATTATCAGTGAACTGAAGAGACATAAGATCTGCTGCTAATTCTAGACCCTTTCCTAACCAAAACCTGTTGCTAACTCTAACCCTTCTACAGTTCCTGAATGCACTGGACTTTAAATAAAGACAAAAAGACACTCCCACACTCCCAGAGTTCTTCAATAAAAGTGTGTGTGTGTGTGTGTGTGTGTGTGTGTGTGTGTGTGTGTGTGTGTGTGAGAGAGAGAGAGAGAGAGAGAGAGAGAGAGAGAGAGAGAGAGTTTGGGTAAAGGTTACATGAATCCTAGTTCTTCATTTTTTCTTTTCTAAGAACTTATTTGATTCTCCTACTTATTTGATTCTCCTACTACATATTTCCAGGAAAATTGGTGGCAAGATATCTCTCAATACCATTTGAAGGGAATCTTAAGCGGGTTAAGACATCTGCTTGGGAATACCCTGAAGCAAATGGTGAGCCACTGTGTGAGACAGAATGCTGGACTGGATAGGCTGTGCCCTGTTCCAGCAAGGCTGTTCTTATGTTCTTTTGTTTTTATGGTGGCTGTAGGTACTACACTATATTTGGGGGGCCCAGAATCTCCTTCATGCCACAACCAAACAAAATTGCACTCCAATTTATCTCCATGACCAGCAGTATCTATGCTGTAAAGCTGAGAATCATGTTTGTTCATTTGTGTGTACTTTAATTAAACTATGCAATTAGCTGCAGTGAATTGGTACTAACTAAGGAGGTATCTGGCATGTGTACTTGTCATGTGCATCATATTGCAACAAACATGCATCTCATTCTACAGTTGGATTATCAGTAGTTTAGTTTGCTCTGGTCTTTCTTTTGTGGGAGAATCCTCCTCAAAATAATGTGAATGCATTTGGTATTCCCCTGGGCAGTAACAGCATCAGTCAGCTGGTCCTTCCACTCCAGAAGATTCATGCAATGAAATGAAGAGACACATCTATGAGCAACAGGAATCTGGCTAATGTGGGATAAATATAGGTATAAACTCTGAAATACAGGTATACCACCACACAGAAATCATGTTGATAGGGTTGTATCTCTGTCCATCAATCTCATTCTCTTTCTGGAAAACCTTTGTACCAAACAAATCTTAGATTAATCATGGAGACGACCATGCCCTCGCCGTGGTTTACGACTGAGCTCCGAGCGATGAAGCAGGTGAGGAGAAGACTAGAGCGCAGCTGGAGAAGAACCCGGACGGTTACTAGTAAGGCTGCTGTTGTATCCCAGACTAGGCGCTATTCCAACACGATCAGGGAGGCCCAAAGATCTTTTGTCTCCCTGAGAATTGGTGAGGCCTCGAAACGTCAAGCGGAGCTCTTCTGTGTGGTTCGGGACCTCACCAATCCTAGTCTGGCTAGGCCTCCTCCTACTGAATTCAGTAGTGAGAATTTCGCAGCCTTCTTTTGTTCTAAAATAGAGGCCATCCGGGCCGGCTTCGACTCCGGTTGCAGTAGCACTGCCCCGGCATCTCCGGTTGCTGGGCCGCCTTCGTCGCCTCGGTTGGATGTGTTTGGGCCTGTTTCTGCTGTCAAGGCCTCCAAGGCTATGGCTCACTGCCGACCGGCGTCCACCCCTTTCGATCCCTGCCCAGCCTGGCTTATTAAATCTGCCAGCGGGACCATGGCTGAATGGGCCTCGGCTATTGCTACCGCCTCCTTCAGCGAGGGGGTTTTTCCCCTCCCGTCTGAAGGAGATGGTGGTAAAGCCCATTCTTAAAAAATCTGGCCTCCCTTCGGACGACTTAACCAACTATCGTACAATTGCCAACGTCCCGTTTATGGGCAAGGTGATCGAGAGGGTGGCGGCGGTTCGGTTGCAGTCATACCTGGAGGATCGGCAGTGCCTCGATCCTTGCCAGTCCGGGTTCAGGCTTCGTCGGGGGACCGAAACAGCTTTGGTCGCGCTGCAAGACGACCTAATCCGGGCGGCCGACAGGGGTTGCTCTACCCTGTTGGTTCTCCTGGATTTGTCAGCGGCCTTTGATACCGTCGACCACGGTATCCTGTTGGATCGGCTCTCCGAGGCTGGTATCGGGGGCACTGCTTGCAGCTGGCTCCGATCCTTCCTGGAGGACCGTCCACAGTACGTTCTGCATGGGGGGGAGTTGTCGGCTCCTTGGATACTCCCTTGTGGGGTTCCACAGGGGTCATCGCTGTCCCCTATGTTGTTCAACATCTACGTAAGGCCGCTGGCTGGGGTCGTTAGGAGATTTGGAGTCTGCTGTCATCAGTACACTGATGACACGCAGCTCTATCTCTCCTTTTCCACCTCTGCAGTGGAAGCTGTGAGGATCCTTGATGAGTGCTTGGACGCGGTGCTGGCCTGGACCGGGGCGAACAGGCTTAAGCTCAACCCCGAGAAGACGGAGGTCATGTTCTTTGGGAGCTCACCATCTGGGTACGGTGGCCCTCTTCCGCAGCTGGGGGGGGGGGTTCCCTCCAGCCTGTGGAGAGGGTGCGGAATCTGGGCGTGGTCCTGGACCCGGCGCTGACCATGGAGGCCCAGGTGGCGTCGGTGACCAGGGCCGCTTATTTCCATCTTCGCCAGATCGCCCAGATCCGCCCGTACCTGGATGTTGACTCTCTGAGAACAGTGGTCCAAGCGCTGGTGATCTCGAGGCTGGACTACTGTAACGCGCTCTACATGGGGCTGCCCTTGACTCTTCTCCGGCGTCTGCAGTGGGTACAGAATGCGGCAGCCAGGCTGGTGGTTGGTGTGCGTCGTTATGACCATATCACCCCAGTCCTGGCTCGCCTGCATTGGTTGCCCGTTGCAGCCCGGATTAGATTCAAGGTCTTGGTTTTAGTTTATAAAACCCTCCATGGCTTGGGACCGGAATACCTGTCAGAGCGTATCGTCCAGCGATCCATCTCGGCCCGCCCAGTTCGGCAGGTGCGAGCGCACTCGCTTCGGGTTGCCACTCCTCGAGAGGCCCGGAAGACGGTCACCCAGAACCGGGCCATCTCTGTGGCAGCCCCATCCATATAGAATGCCATCCCCAGCGAAGTGCGCTCTGCAGAGTCCCTGCAGGCCTTTCGAAAGTCCTTAAAGACCTTTCTATTCCGAGAGGCCTTTGGCGAATTTTAACTTAATTTTTTTTCTCTTTCCTTCCCGCCATCGCTATTATTATTATTATTGTTATTATTGCGAACATTGATGCCTCCAATTTTGGGATGCACTGGAGGCCTTAGGATCTAAGGATTTTAGGTTTCTAGACGGATATATGTTTTAACCTATTATACTAGTGATTTGTGTTCTGTATCTTGTTATCTGTTGTTAGCCGCTTAGAGTCCTATGTTGGAGATAAGCGGGATACAAATATAACAATAAATAAATAAATAAATAAATGTCAAGAAAAGACAATGACTATGCAGTGTTATTAATTACGCATACACAGAGTTTAGGGGTACAATCATCTCTGGTCCCAGGCTGTGTGTCTCTGTGAGTTCTGCATGTCTGTGGGTGTCTCTCTATCTCTGTGTGCGCTCATGAGCTGTGTGTGTGTGTGTGTGTGTGTGTGTGTGTGTGTGTGTGTGTGTGTGTGTGTGTGTGTGTGTGTGTGTGTGTGTGTGTGTGTGTATCTGTGTGAGCTGCCTGGGATCCAAGCCTTTATTGATAAGAGTAAACAAGTACTCACAATGGGAATAATGCATTCCATTGGGGGGGGGGGGAGAGAAATGTACATTATCTGGAGGAACATACTTGGCAAGTTATTGATAAGGACAGAGAGGAAGGGGCTTTTGGGCCTGGGTGTGCCCTGATATCCCGTCATTGTTTTCCTGGCATTGCTCTCTGCTTTGCCACCTCCTTGAGCTAGTAGGTCAGCTCAGGGTCAGCACACTGGGTTCCTGCTCAGTCTCTGGAAATCTCTGGAAATCCAGGCCTTCAGCTTCCTTGGGTGCTTGCCAACTTATTGGGGTTCAGAGATATTGGGGTATGGAATCCCCACATGACAGCTGTCTCAAGCGGTTGGTATAAGATCGGGCAGGTTAAGAAGGTGGAACATTGGTGACTAGATACAGTGATACATTGTGATGAGAAGAATTTTGGAAGCAACCTTATTCAATACAGCATGCTGCTAACTTATGCAGATATGTCAATTCTCAAAGGATCAAATTGCATAGTGCCTTTGCACCATTTTACTTAGGCCAAATTGCAAAGAGTGAAAGTAATATGTTAAAGTAACATTGCCTATAATACATTACTGGGGGAAGAGGTATAATGGGATGGCATAATGCAGCATTTTTATGAAATAACATCACTGTTTTTTCTGTATCTAGGGAAATGTTTATTCATTACTCCAAAGCAATGTTTTGAATCATTCTGGAGGATTTCAAGATGGTTTATGCTGCTATATTTAAGCATTTTTCTAAAAGCTAAGTTATATGTAACCTGTTAAAAGCATGCATCTAATGCATAATGTGTAAAATACAATGCAAAAATAAATAGTTCCTTTTCACAAAATAGCCACTGACATTTTATTTAACTTTTAAAGAATATTGTCCACTTTTTTTGTATTCATGCCCACAAACATAATGCCACTTTTTAAAGGAATTAGCTGCAAATTAAGAAGGCAGCATAGTACCAAGTAAAGCAAGGTGCAACGGATAGGCTGAAATCCAGGAGTAGATCACAACTTCGAATAAGCCCACTGAATCTGTGAGGATCTGATTAGTCAACTCCTTAGTAATCTCCAATGGGCCTCCCTCAGTTGGAACTTCCTGATTAGATGCGTAATCATCTTAGATTTGGTTGCTGAGACACATCTGTTTTACGCTGCAGTAAAGTAACAATAGGATTTTGGCCGGTATTTTACTAGAATTACCTTGGTTTTGACTTTGAGGCGTGTTGCGAAAAGACTGAGTTGGAAAGGAGGAGGATTTGAAGTTGCTGCTTAAAATTGGTTTTGATGATATAACTAGAAATTAAGAGCCTTGGAAGGGTGGTAAGTTGCCTTTCCACGAAATGAAGGCAGTCATGCTGGCTGCCCTCCTGCTGTAACCCTAACCCTAACCCTAAACCCTAACCCTAACAAGAGAGAAAGAGTTTCCTCAAGAATAATGGGACCCCTTTGGAATGCCTAAGAGCCAAAATTGTGACTGAGTACATTTTCCTTGCTCAAACATCTGTATCTGAGTGCTAGTAGGACTCTCTCCCACAGACCAGTTGTAAATAAGCCCGTGGGTGCTGTAGACTGGTCTCTTACCTATTTCCTTTGTGTCCGGATCCTTTGGATTCCTGAACTGTACCCAATGTCTAGCTTTTCTGGATCAAACCTTTGGAGTCTTCTTGGTGGTGGATACCGATCTAGCTTTAGATTGATACTGGGCTATAGCTTTGAATCTCTTTACCCTAGTCCTTTGCTTTGGTGATCTTTTCACTACCTGTCCCGGCTGCCTTGCATTTTCTCCATTTTCAGACTTCTCTGGCTGAAAAAAGACACCTGCCTTGCCCAGCATGTACACTGACAAATAGAAGACTGAAAGGCACTATGGCAGCCATGTCTACATATTTGAAGGGTTATCACACTGAAGCTGGAGAAAACTTGTTCTCTGTAGCACCAGGTCTAGGAGCTGAATAAGTGAGTTCAGAAAAGGACATCTCCCCTACATATTTGGAAGAATAGCTTTGCAGTAAGAACTGTTCAACAGTGGAATGGAGTTTCAGAGAGGGGGAATGGAGGTAATGGATTCTTCTTCACTGCAGGTTTTTTAAAAGTTGCCGGGGCTGGTATAGCTTGGGTTCTCCTGGTTTGGACTTGATGACCCTTTAGACCCCTTCCAGCTTGACAATTGTATGATTCTGCCCATGCAGTGTCAATGACTTAATTGCCAGCCACTGATTAAAGACCTTTTTGGATTTCCGAGTTCACATGGCTCAGATGGAAATAGACAAAGCCGTGTGTACCCCCAACATTGAAACAAGAAGTGTTCAATCAGAGGTAAATTAATGATGATACCACTCGCATTCACTGTCAGAACCCCTAGTTTTACCCTACAAGTTAAGGATATTTGCTGCAATTGGACAAATTCCGAATTACCAATTGAGTTCACCTGATCCAAGTTTATTTGTGTACATTCCAGATAAAAATGGAATGGTGCAAGAAGTGATTTTTTGTTGTTGCCTGGAACACAAATGAGATCAGATCAGGTATACAGTACTTCAGCAATTTATTTTTATTTTTTCCCCAAACAAAATTGAAAGGTGGTAGTTAAGCAGACCCCAGAAGCAAACTTGTGGAAATGTGGCAGGCTTACTGTCCTCTTTAGTGTCCCCAAATGTCATACACATCATTTCAGAACGAAAAATTACAGTCATTTTGTTTCCCACTGTAAGTCAACAAGAGTCTTGTAGATTGTTTCAGATCCAGGTCATAAATCAAATGGAATAGGATATAAATCATGTTAAACTAAGGCCTCAGACTAACCTAAATTGAGGGACCTATAGGCAGCCATTCTAAGAACCTTTTTTTTCTGCCATGCATCTGATTTTTGGAGGTTAGGTGCCTGTTTTTTCTTCCTTTCATTCACTGCTGATGTAAGGATTTGCCTATCACAAGGTCTGCAGATATCAATAGCCCAGGGATTACTTTTGTGGTTAAAGAGGACAAGCTCAAAGCATTTCCTGCACTGCTAAATTCCTTGCAAACACAGCAACTTAATCGTTCTGACAATTTGCAAGCAAAATGTGTCCCTAAACTGTTAACCTCCAAAAGTATGTGGCAATGTAATAACATCTCAGCTATCTGTCATCACAGGGGGAATAAAGGTGTTTGAAAACAAAATCCATTAGCATGCAACCACACACAGAAAGAGAGAGAGAGGCCATAGCTGGAAACATTTTAATGTTTTCCGTTAAGACTAGAGACGAGGAGAATAAAACAATCTTTATAGACCAGTTATGATCCTTTCTGAAGACAGCACTTGTAAGCAAAAGAAGTGTGTGTGTGTGTGTCATTTTTTGTGACATGGCTATTGAAAGAAAGTAAAAGAAAAGCAGTTATTCCTTATACCAGTTTTGTGGGATAGGTTACTTTATTATTGCTTTACAGCAGGTAAAATATTGATTTTTCAAAGTTCCTTTCCTAATCCTCAATCGTTAGGAAATTTCTTAGAAAAAATAGTTGGCATTGAATTCAAAGCAGAAAACCAGAGGTGAGCACAAAACAGAAAACTAGTGATTTGTGGTGTTCCATGGCTACCATGGCCGTTACTTCACGAACCTCTCGCTGCGCGGCGAGCAATGATTTCTGCGCGAATCGATCGGTTTTGTCCGCACGATCCTCCTTTTTGGATGCGGCGCCACCCCGACCACGCCCCCTAAACCGTGCTCCAAGCGGGGCGAGTGATTCCCCTGCCGGAGGCCGGGAATCTTTTTCGCTTCGCATCCCGCTTCGCATCCAAAGTCACGTGTGGCCAGTGATTATATATATTTAATTTTTTTTTAGTTACTTTTTCTCCGAAATGCCGATGCATCGATATTTTGGTTAACCCGTTCTTTTGATCTTGCTTTCTGTGCTTACAATATTCCTTGGAGGAGCGATGGTATACACAACAAATGTTGTGTGCTGGTCCACCTAGTGACCCTGACGGAGAACAGCAATTTTTTCACATCGCCAATGGACGAAGCAATACAAATCGGGAATAGAAAACAAAGGAACATACAGTTATTCAGCTCTGCCGCAAATGACAGCCAGGTATCGATGCATCGATACGCCGTGGTAGTTTTTTTTTAAAAAAAAAAGCAGAAACCGGACGTTGCAAGTAAGCTTCCCAATGCGAAGGGAGCACGTGAGGTAGTACTGGATTCGATCCTAAAACCTCACCCCGTGAGGACACGGAAAGAGGGGTGGGGGCGAATGGAGACCACGTGACCACCACGTGACCGCCTTCGGATTCACAGCGAAGGCAATCACGCTGCGAAGAGAAGTACTTCGTGAAGTAACGGCCCATGAATAATCACAAACAGCCCCCAAATAAACCAGTTTGTGATTCATTTGGGGGCTTCATACTGTGAGGGCTACCTAGCCTTGTTACCTGGCCCTGCCAGCTCCATCCACCACCACCTCTGCTTCCATGACACACTACCAGTTCCATCTTCAGAGGCAACATTCTCCTAGCAGGGCAGCTGAACAATTGCCTCTGCACATCCACCCACTGTTTAGCTGATAGGTGGGGACGTCTGCAGAGGAGGTGGGCTGAGATTCCCTGCTAGGAGCCTGCTGTTGCCTCTGAAGATGGCACTGGGACCCTGTGGCAAAGGCTACAGGACCAGGTGGAAGGACCACGTGGGGAGAGGCAAAGGGGGCTGCAGGAAGAGGGCAGGTAAGCTACTAGTCTAGCATTTCATTTTGCTTTAGCAAAACCATATCACCCAGCTGGGTCATGAGTCAACCCATGAACCAGCCCAGTTCATCAGCATTCCAGTCCTCTCACACAAATATGATGACACTTAGAGGATATCACTGCTGCGTCTTGGCATCATGCTTGGATGAAAAATGTCATCAACCTCCCACCCCATTTTGTCAGCAGGGACATATAAGTATGAGCCCTACCGCACTTAGGTTTTGAATTGCCTTTTGCTTAAAGTCAAATCGCCTTAAAAATCACTTACCACATTTCCAATCGCTTTTTCCGTGGAGCCTCCTTGGCCATGCCCCTTTTCGGCCTCTGTGTTGGTTTTTCTTGCAACGACCACCAGGGGTGTTTTTTTAAAGCCAATTTCAAGACGCTTTTTGAAGAAATTTGGCTGAAACTGCGGACACCATGCACCGGTTTTTCCCAGGTTTCCCCCTCTGTATGCCTTATCCTGCCGCTGGAAAAGCAAAAAAAAACAACAACAACAAAAACCTCCTGCAGTGTAATCATTTCTGCCGACTTCTCCAGTCTCTGTACTTCCTCTATATGCAGGTAAGCAATGGAGTTAGCCTTTCAAAATCAATGTGCCACGTTGTAAGTAATCTAAAGGGAGAACCGGAAAATTAGCTGCATTACTTAGAATGGAAGAACAACAGCATGACGTTACCCTAAAAAATAAATTCTGAAATAGAAGCAGATGATAGGGAAATGACAGACAAAATCAGAACCAAAAGTAGTTTAGCAAAGTGCGGACGGGAAAACCAGTTCATGAGAAAACGCCAAGTGCGGAATGCTGAATCGCTTCAGCAACCACGTGACCAGGGGAGGGCACAAGGCAATTCAAAACAAAAAGCAGTTGCTGTTTCAAGTGCAGTAGCAGCCTGTGTCTGTGGGGGTAGGTGTTGGGAAGGCTTGCATAGGTGGAACTTTCACACATCCCAGGCCATTTTGCATTTAACAAGCCCTGTTCATGCCATTGTTCTTCTAATGAGCCTTTTCAGGCCACTGACCAATAACGAGCCTATTCAGAGCAAGGTGACATGAAACCAAGGTAAACTAAGGGAAGGCTGAGAGAAAGGACTCCCCAAAAGAACTTAAAAACTGGGGAACTTCATACGAGACAGATGGTTTTTCAGATTACCGGTGTTTGGTACTTCAGGGCTTTTTGTCCAAAAATAGTCTTTTAAATTGTGCCCTCAAATGGTGCTCTAAGAAGAATGTTATGTTTTTGTTCTAATCACCTCTGGTCAGGAGATTAGCTACAGTATTCTCTACCTGCAGAATTTTTCACTTTCTAAAATCAGCCTCCCTATAAGCAGGGCTGGTGCTAGGTGTTTTGCGTCCTAGGTGAGGGGTGGGTGGTGGGTGGGCGGGGCAGGGGGGCAGGGGTGGCAGGGCGGGGGTGGACGGCAGGGGACAGCAACGGGGGTGGGGGGGGCGGCGATGTGCACGGGGGCAGAGGGCAGCGGGCAGCGATGGGCGGACGGCGACAGGCGGCTGGCAGGCGGTGGGTGGCTGCAGGGGGGCCACAGGCTGGCCAGCACCCTCTCTCCATTTTAGCGCCCTAGGCAACTGCCTACTTCGCCTTAATGGAAGCGTCGGCCCTGCCTATAAGGCATGTTACTGTACATCTATCCAAGCAAGATGTAATAAAGACATGCCAAAGAAAGATCAGAAAATTACAAGGAATGGGTATTGATGGTGCACTACTTTTAATTGTGCAAAGGCCATCCTGGCCACGACTGAATTCTGTGTGTCCAGGCTCAAAGATGCATCCTGTATCACACTCAAGCTTGGGAACATGGGATGGATAAATGACATATGTGTGCAGATACCATCAATATTTGATTCTTCTCCCTATGTGATTTTTATCCCCTCATAAGATAGCACAGCCCTTCACATGAGAGAGTGATGAGGAAGTAAACTGTTGGGTATATTGAGTAAGACATGCTATTGTGAAGCAAACAGCCATGCAGTGTCTCCTTGTAGGCTGGTTTTGAAATATTTTCCATGTCAAACAAGGGCATAAACATTTATGGTTTGTTGAAATGACTAGAGTGCCATTTTCTAGGACTGCAGCATGAAGGTTGAAAATGCCATAATATCTTCCCCCGAGACATCTTTTCTCCAAATGTAAGTCTTCACTAAAGGCAGTTGAAACTACAGCATAAAAACTCATTCAGAACTGTTTTGTCATATAGAATATTTGAATGAAGTTGTTCTCCCCAGCACCAGTTCTCAGTGATATGTGTTGTACTCAGTTCCCCCAGTGACAAGACATGATATTAAAGGGGAGGGGGTGGAATGGGGAAATTAAAAAGTTTCTGTATAGAAGAATGACTCTACAACTAGCCTGCATGTGATATCAAAGCAATATCCCTTCTTAAGTGCATCATTCCAGCCTGAACACATTGCATCTCACCTGATTTCAGGAGTTAAACGGGGTCAATCCTGATTAGTGCTTGGATGGAACAGCAGATGGAAATAACAGTTATCCCAAGTTACAGCAAGGGAAAATTGTACCTGATATTCTGGAGAACTAATGCTGGTCAGAGGTGATAATCCTATGCTAGGTAGACCAAGGATCTTATACAGTATAAGACAACTGTCTATGTTCTTGTCTTAATACTTTTCTGTTCAATGAGATATTTCTTTATGAGACCAAGGGTGTGATCACCCAGCCAGTTAACACAAACTTCTCTATGCCACATGGTGACATGTAAATTACTGTTGATAATCACACAGAAATGCTTAATTATCATAGGAAAGTGCATTTCGCTATGCCACATAGCACCCCTCCTCCTTCACTCTTGTCTGTCACTATCACCACTCTCTTACTCAGCCCTTTCACTGACTTTCAAATAACTTCATTTTTAAAAATTACATGGGAAATAGTACTGAACTGACGAGACATGATAAACATTGGAATTAGCACTTTGTCAGTTCAGGGGAATTTTTTTTAAAAAAATGCATTTTGCAAATTACATTGCAGTTACAGTCCTTGCCACAGTGAGTAGAAAGCTGGCAAATGGATACAATTCATTGCCACTCTAACTACCAGTGTGTGCATCATCAATGCCATCAGCTGGACATGCCCAGCAACTGCTCCAAAGCATAAATATGGGTGATCACACAAGCCAAAAGCAAGAAAAAATAATGCAACAAGAAACACTGAGGGGGGGGAGGGGAGCCCTGCTAACTGAAGAAAATATACAACACTCTTTTGCAAATAGATAAGATCTACTCTCAATTAAAACTTGTCATATAATAAACAAAAGAAATATTGAATAAAGCAGCGAAGAACAAAAGACAAAGAGTGGGACAAATACCCATCAAAGTTGCTTCAAAATGTGGTTCAGAAGTCACACAGGACTGGCCCAAGAGACCATGGTGTTAGATAGGAAGAACAAGATGCCATCCTGTCCTGGTTTCCAGGCAGTGTAAGCTCAAGATTTCCAAGAATGTATTTTCATAGCACCAGAAAGAATCCTCCATCTCCTGGTGAGAATTGCAGCTAAGCCTGGATGTAAGAAGGAGGTCTTACGAGAAATCTATCTCAGCATGTTGCTATCTCTGCTAATAAAAAAAAGTGCTGTTCATTTGGTCCTGTGATCTTCTACACCCCAAAGCTCAGAATAGAGCTTGAAGTAGTAAGGAACGGTGGAGGATTCTGCCAAGATCTGTAGCTCCATTTCACACCCTGATTCTTAGCAGGATGTCACTGTACTTTGTGTCCTATCCAAGGTCCCTGAATATGCTCTCTGCATGAAATCCTGCAGTGTTACTGGTGATTGTGGGAAAATCACAAAACGATATTGCAACATGGCATGAACTGATATGGTAGAGGAGGAGGAGGAGGAGGAGGAGGAGGAGGAGGAGGAGGAGGAGGAGGAGGAGGAGAGAAAGAAACAGAAATCTGCCATTGTTGTTCTTATTTCTTTATGTAACATCCTAAACAGAAAAGGGATTATGGCCTCTTAATGACTCACATGTTTTAGTTGGCATATATCATTTTAGGATGCAGCCATATGTATCTTATTAGAGATGGGCACAAAACATTTTTTTTGTTTCAGTATTCATTATTTGTTTCATTACAGAATGAAACGAATTACAAATGGACCCATCAAAGAAAACCAAAATGAAACGAAACAGAAATTTCCATTTAGTTTGCTTCGTTTTTCATTTTCCCATAGGAATGCATTGAATGCATTCCTATGGGTAAAAGCCAGTGGTTTCCCCCTGAACACACCCAGGTGTGTGCACACCCGGGTGCACAAAGCCCGCCCTTTCCCCCACCCAATCAGGTGCCATAGAGTGGGGGGGGAAATAATAGTAATAATTTTAAAATGCTGCAGCTGGCAAACAACAACAACAACAACAACAACAACAACAACAATACTACTACTACTACTACTACTACTACTACTACTACTACTACTACTACTACTACTACTACTACTACTAATAATAATAATAATAATAATAATAATAATAATAATAATAATAATAATAATAATAATAATAATAATAATAAACCCCCGATCTGGCATCCCCAAGCACCGGACCAGGCCCATGGGCCATGGAACCGGCCACAGCTGGCAAAATAAAAATAAAAATTTAAATTTAAAAAAAAAAACACCCGATCTGGCATGATCCACGGGCCGCAGAACCAGCTTGCAACCGGCAAAAAAATAAAAAAATATAAAATAAAATAAAATAAAATAATAAAAAAGCCAAACGGCCCGCCCGGACTACAGCTGTAGCATGGGCCACATGGTCAGCAGTTTGAAAAAACAATAAAATAAAATAAAATTATCAAAAATAAAAGGAGCACCGACCCGGTCCCAAGGGTGACTGGGTTGGCATCCTAAAATAAAGAAAAATTATAAAAAATAAAACCAGCACTGACCTGGCCCCAGGGGTGGGTGGGTCGGCGCCCTAAAATAAAGAAAAATTATAAAAAATAAAACCAGCAGTGACCCAGTCCCAGGGGCCGCACAGTCGGTGCTTGGGTAAAAAAAAAAGAGGCGCTGGCCCCAAGCCAGCACCTCCAAAATCCCCTGCCACAGGGGCCAGGATCTCCCACTGCTGCTGCCACTGCCCGGTAAGGATGATGTGTTTCTGATTGAAGATGATGATGATGATGTGGATGATGAGGATGAGGATGCTGCCAGTCCAGTTTGTGCCGTTGTTGTCAACGTTTTATTTCATTTTATTTTTTGAATGTTTTTTCCACCTGCACTGTCAAATGGATTAAACTGCACAAAGCGGGGGAAAATGAATGATGAATAACAAACCAACAAAATGAAGTTTTCAAAAAAAATTGTTAAAAACAAAACAAAACAAAACAAACCCTAAAACGAACTGAACCAAAAAGAATCACCATTTTTTTCATTTTTTCTCTAGTTCCTTTATAAATAGTTGATTCTAATGTAGCAATCAACACATGCTAAATGCAACAGGATTTTGGCTTTCAGTTTTAATATTTTCTCCATAGCAATCCTCAAATGTAGCATGCTCTCTTTACTCTTACAGGTAAACAGTATCCATTCTATTTTTGAGGGAAAGGGAAGATGATCAGTAAATGGAGAAAAGCAATTGAACACTGGCACATCCACTTTTGAAAATATTTCCACAGAAGAATCCCCACATCCACCAATAGTGCAAATGAACCTGTACAGGTTATTGTTCCTGAAGAAGTCGTAGAAGTGTTGAAAAGGATGACTACAGGCAAGCCGACCTGATGATATTGCCAGAGAAATCTGGAAATTACATTACTGGAACCCGGTAAACTGGCTCACACACTTCTTCAACCGGATCATCGCTGAGCAAAAGACACCTGGAAATGTCTGTGAAGATTCTCAGTCATCCAGGTGAGTTTATCTGGAAGTTTACTCATGGCTACTGGACATCTTTTTTGAGAGATAGAAACGTTTCGCTGTTCATCCAAATAGCTTCATCGGTCTGAATACAGCTGGTGCAAGTCCTCCATCTTATAGTCACCTTTGACTTCTTGTCACCCTGGTCTGAATTAGGCTCATAAGATGAACAATGGCCTGAATAGGCTCATTGGGTAGACAACAGTATCCATAGGCTTAAGGTGAACAAAGGCCTAAGGTGCTGAAACCTATCAAGAATGGGTCGTTAGCTATGGCCTTGGTGGTGAAGGCTTTTTGATTTGTCTAGACCAGAATCAGCAGTACACCTCCATTTGAAGGACAAAGGGCACTCTTTCAAAGATGAGGATGTACACATATTAGACAAAGAAGAGAGGTGATTTGAGAAAGGAGTAAGAGAAGCCATTCATGTGAGCATTGAAAATCCCTTCCTCAACAGAGGTGGTGGGCTCAGGCATAGTCTATCTGCTACTTAGGCTGTGCTTTCCAAAGTACCAGACAAATAAAAAAGCCTTCACCACCAAGGCCATAGCTAATGACCCCTTCTTCAGAGGTTTCAGCACCTTAGGCCATTGTTCACCTTAAGCCTATGGATACTATTGCTCCCTAACGAGCCTATTCAGGCCATTGTTCATCTTATGAGCCTAATTCAGACCAGGCTGACAAGAGGTCAAAGCTGACTATAAGATGGAGGACTTGCACTAGCTGTATTCAGACCGATGAAGCTGTTTGGATGAACAGCGAAATGTTTCTGTCTCTCAAAAAAGAAGTCCAGTAGCCATGACTCAACTTCCAGACACCTGGAAATGTAGCACAACTGTACCAGTTGGGAAGAAGAAAGGCTGTCCTGATCAATTTGCAACTTACTGGCCAATTTGTTTATGATATTGCTCAACTCACAACAAACCAAGCACCTTTGTTAGTGGCTGTGGCACGATTGCCACAATGCACTCCATCCATCTCCTAGAAAAGCACCAAGAAAAGCAAAAGCCACAGCACATCACCTTCATCGATCTTGAAAAAGCATTTGATTGTGTGCCATGTGACATCATCTGGTATGCACTGCGTAGATGAGAAGTGTCAGAAGAGTTCATCCGATGGGTGCCTCTCTTCTACGAGGATCTGAAGAGTCTCATCCAGATTTTAGCTGGAACACTGAAAGATTTCTGCATTATCACGCACCAAGGCCTGGTGCTCTCACTGCTGCTGTTCGTCATAGTGATGGACGTCATCATCACCCATGACCTGCAAAGACCCCTGCCATGGATGCTCCTCTATTTAGATGGCATTCTTCTCACATCTGACAACAAGGCAAACCTCGAGCAGTATGTGCAAGCTTGGAGCAACCAACTTGCCTTGTATGGCCTCCACCTCAAGATTAAAAAGATGGAACACATGACGAGAGACCCTCAAGAGCCTGGAACAATCCATGTAAATGACATTAATTTACCTGTGCTCAGACATTCTGGTACCTCAATTCAATGATTGTAGATGATGGCAGCCTGAGACACAAGTCCACAGTGCCAATAATTGCAGCCTGGAGAAAATTGTGCAGGATGACTGCTTAGCAACAAGAGGATTAGCAACTGACTCAAATTGAAAATATACAGAACAGTTATCCAACCAGTGCACTCTATAGTGTGGAATGCTAGCCAGTAGAGATGGGCACAAAACAGAAACATGGCATCTCAGTTTTTTGTTTGTTGTTGAGAGGTCTGTTTTGGTTCGTTTCCGTTTGTCGGGAAACTTTTGAAAAATTTCGTTACCGTTTTTCTTTTTTTTGTTTGTCGTTTCTACCCGCTTTTCACACGATTTTTAAAGCATTTCCGTGCACAGGCATCCCCCAGCGCCCCAGACCAGAGGGAAAACACTAAAAAAATGGATGCTGGCAGAGACACAGTATAGACTAGGTATGCAGGGAAGCTGCAAAGGTAGCGGCGGGCGTTGCCCAGGGTGCAAGGCAGCCGCAGAGTGACTGCACTGCGGGGCAGGGGAGGGTACTCACCGAGAGGTACACAGCCCACATGCACACAGGGAGGCTGCATGACTGAAGCTAGAGTCGCAGAGACAGCAATCCCACCCTAACTCCCACCAGAGACTGCAAGGAGGAAGGGGGCTGCCAGACCTTTTTATGCCCTCTGTGGCTGCCAGACCTGCCTGCCCAGGCTGCAACCTGGGCATGCTATTGGTTGAACATGATCCCATCACATGGCTTGCCTCCATTTTGTGGCTGGTGGTGACATCCTTTTTAAAAGGAAAAGAAAAATACATCGCGATGGGAGAAGACAAAAACAAACATTTTAAGGCCCCCAACCCCCCTGGTAGGTATTATCAGACAATATAAATACTTATCGCTGCATTTTTACAGATGTCCAGGGCATTTTTTAGCATTTAAAACAGCTCATTTCATTGTGCGTCGCCATTAACAGAAATGAAACGTAACAACCACAATTATCTTGGTTCTGTTCATTTTGTTTCATTTTCATCACAATTTTCGTTTGTCATTTCATTACATAACAGAAATGACAAACGGTAACGGAAACAAAAAAATGTTCATTCCGTGCCCATCTCTACTAGCCAGTGATAAAAGAAACTGAGTGTCATCTTGGTGTTGTGGAAACAAAAATGTTGCATTGGATCAGCAGTAATACTCACTTTGACCACATCCACAGTGATGACATCAGACAGTGCTACGGCATTGCTCCAGTTTTCAGCAAGATAACTGAGCTTGGCTACAATGGTATGGCCATGTCTTGTGCACCGATGCCAACATTCTAGCACAGAAGGGTCTTCAGTTGGAGGTCAATGGCAAACAACCAAAGGACCAACCAAAGCAACATTGGCTTGATACAATACACAATGACAAGATGGCCACTCACATCCAGACCAAACCGGAGACAGAGAGAAATGGCATCTTTCATCTAGAAGAGCAGACCCCATTAACACATGGAACAAACAATAAAGAAGGAGAATGTTCTTACAGTAGTAGACATGGGAACGACTCAGCAAAATCCTCGTTTCCGTTTCTCGTTTCCGTTACGTAACAAAATGAAGAACGACAATTACTCCTCCAGAACTCGAACTCGAACCAACTAAAGAAAAATTGGGTCTGATTTGTCGTGGTCATTCCTGGCGGCATCGCAGCGATCACGCGATGCCAAGCGGCACAGGAAAAAAGTTTTAAAAATAAAAAACCCGATTCCTGGCAAAAAAAGCAGGCGAAAATATGCCTGCCTGAGGGCACCTACCAGAGGGGTGGTTTCTGGGGGAGGGGGTCCCCGTCCTCCCCCCCTCCTCTCCTGGGCTGCGCATCCTCGTCATCTCGTCGCCAACTCGCCAAGCGGCGCGGCACAGAAAAAAAGTTTTAAAAATAAAAAAACCCAATTCCCGGCCCGGCCAAAAAAGCAGGCGAAAATATGCCTGCCTGAGTGAGGGAACCTACCAGAGGGGTGGTTTCTGGGGCTGGGGTCCCTGGCGTCCCCCCCTCTCCTAGGCTGCGCATCCTCGTCGTCTCGTCACCAACTCGCCAAGCGGCGCGGCACAGAAAAAAGTTTTAGAAATAAAAAAAATCCGATTCCCGGGCCCGGTCAAAAAAGCAGGTGAAAATATGCCTGCCTGAGTGAGGGCACCTACCAGAGGGGTGGTTTCTGGGGGGGGGGTCCCCGGCCTCCCCCCCTCCTCTCCTGGGCTGTGCAATGTACATCCATTCCTCGTCGTCTCACCAACTCGCCATGGCATGCGGTGCGGGCGGGGGATCCAAAATAGGGCGGCCGCAATTTATTTATTTTGAAATTGTGGTGGTCCAAAAACATATCAAAGCACCACAGAAACATGCGAAAATAGCTATTTTAAAACTGCCTGAATTTTTACAGTAGCAGCAGTGGGTTTTTCTTACAACAAAACGTCTCCATTGATTTTATTTTATTTTATTTTTATTTTATGTTTTTACACCTGCACAATGATGGGCTGGCCATGGGAGTGGACCACGCAAATTTTTGGAGCCATTCCACCAATTGCATGGCCACTTGACCAGGTTTTGACTGAGACTTCTGGGATGTGCCTGTCGGGCATAAAAAGCCCACTAACCATAGCCCTAACCCTAACCCTAACCCTAACCCTAACCCATACGCCAGTACACTGTCCTTCTTAGTGGGTCAGAGAGGCACCCAGAGGTGTACCCCACGAACTCACCTTAACCTTACCTGTAACAACCCTAAGCCTAGCCCTTGCGCTAACCCCCCTAACCCTAAGCCAAATCTGTACTCGCATTGCACACACGCAAGTACAGTTCCCTTCTTGGTGAACCACAGAGCACCGAGACTGAGGAGGTGGAGGAGCCTTCCCCCAGTGTGCTCACTGTGACACTGCAGTTAGCAGTGGGCCTGTGGTCAACAGAGAGGCACCCAAAAAAGAGGTGGCTCGAGTCTCAACTTGGTATGCATATCCAATTGGCTATGCATGCCATTTTGTAGCGGGCCAGAGGAGGCACCCACCCCAGAGAGGTGCCTCCAGGAGCCCGCTTTCCCTTCATGGCGGGCCAGAGGAGGCACCCACCCCAGAGAGGTGCCTCCAGGAGCCCGCTCCCCCCCCAAACCAGTACTAATGACAGACGAAAAACCGACAAACGAAACGACAAATTTTTGGAAAATTTTGCAAAAAACATAAACGAGCTGAAACGGGCCAGCTCCGACACACGACAACTCGAAAACGTCATTTTCCCTGGTCGTGCCCATCTCTATACAGTAGCACTACACATGCTGCTTATCCTGTATTTAGAAGCAATGCTCCCTCGTGCAAAAGATATCTGGTTGTGTCTTTACACTGTTGAGCTTAAATATCAATGGCAGGTTCCTCTTCATTTCTACTATTGGCTGTTTGGTTCATTGCATGAGTGATTGTGCTCTCCTGATGGAAAATCATACTGGTTTTGAATTGTGATCTAGTTAAAAATTGTACAGTATGATATGTTATAGAAGAAGAAGAGAAGAAGAAGAAGAAGAAGAAGAAGAAGAAGAAGAAGAAGAAGAAGAAGAAGAAGAAGAAGAAGAAGAAGAAGAACTACTCTAATTCACTTCTGAGAGTTTTCTAGATAGAGAACACATGAAATGGTTTGCCATTCCCTTTTTCTGGGGACATCCTGGGACTATGCCACTTGCCCAAGGCCAGACAATCTGACTCTTCCCCAGGAAGCATAGTGGGAAATCAAACTGCCAACCTCTGTCTCCACAGCCAGATACCCAAACCACTGAATTACTGAGCCATCTAGTTATACTCACAAATTTCCTTAGAATCAATTTCTGTGTTTCATTGGGACTTCCTTCCAACTCTTAAGTGCTTATGTACATATTTGTTGACAATTTACATCTTTTCTTCCTTTTGTTCAGTACGGTGTAAAAAAACATAGGGACTCTTCAAAGCTGCCAGCTTGTTATCTCAAAATCTGTTGTTATAAAGCCGAGCTCTTGCAACCAGCTATAATTGCCCACATTCGTGTGAAATCATGGGATATTAAAGTGCAGAAGGAAACAGGGGACAGCATGGATCAAGCTTTGCATGCCAGGAGCCTCCAGGTGATTCAACAGCAATCAGTTTTGACAATGGACAACTGCAGAGAACCAGCTTTACAGACTTCTCTGTGTTTCTTCGATTTGTTTATTGCTCTTTGTGCCTTTGAAAAGAATTGATGTCAGAAGCCAGGGATCTAAGCAGTGAAGGGCTGTTGTTTGGGGATTGCTTATGCTGCTTTGGGTTGAATGACCTAAATGATCTCCATGATGCATTCCATGCAATGATCTCAAAGTAAGGTGATTTTCCCATAGATATGAAAGTGACTAATAAAATTATTGTAGGGTGTCCTAATTCAATTTCTACCACTAGAAGCTCCCGTATACAATACTTGATTTAATTAGGGGGATACATTTTGTGATAGGATCAATGATGAAACCACATCAGGCCTATCCCTCCATTACAAGGCAATCTTTTTTGTTTGTCCTCTGGGGTTTGCATTCTTGTCAATTCCTACTCCCAGTGTTCATTTTGGTTTTACCTTCAGTACTCCCATGGTTATGGGGACAGAGGGGAATGGCCCACAAGCAGGAAGAGAAGAGAGAAATTGCTATGGATTATACATGTAATAATGGGTATTCGTTGCCCCTTAAAGCAATTAATGGTGACTCCAGAGGAGGACCTCCTAAGGCTATAGCAAGGTCATGTGTATTCAGAGAGCAAAGCAGAGTCCAAGATAAACAGTCCAAAGGTCAAAGCCAGAATGCCAAGGGTAGCTTACGCCAGGTCCACTGAGAAAGTCCAGAGCCAAGGGAGACAGGGTCCAGGGTCACACCAAGCAGGAACAAGGATTGAGCAGGAAGGCAGTAGCAAGTTGTTGTGTCAACGCGTTGCTTCCACAGTTTGCCCTAACCCTGAATGCTTAATTTATGTCCCCAGGGAGCAACATAACTTCCCCAGAAACTATCCCTGTCAAAACTCAGCACTCCCTGAATGCAGACCTTGGTGGCTCAGATAAAGCTTGTTTCTGCTTCTCCTAGTTGTAAGTCTTCGCTGCCTTTGACAAGCAGCCCTCTGTGGAGGTGGAGACCCTCCTGAAGATGCTGAGTCACTCTCCTGTGCAGCTGCTGGAGGAACTGACAGCTTGTAAACCCCATCTTGGACTTCTTCAGGCATTAACTCTTCAGCCTCTGGAATAGGTTATGGCAGGGCCCTGACACTATCCCCCCCCCCTCAGAACCCACCTCCTCTGATGGGCCCGGGAGGTCAGGATGCTCTATGTGGAACTGCTGGATCAAATCGGGTGCATGTAGATTGGAAGCCAGTTCCCATGATCGGTCTTCTGGTCCATAGCCTTCCCAATCTACTAAATACTGCAGTCCATCCCAATGCATTTGGGAATCCAAGATCTGCCATACTTCATATTCCTCTTCTCCATCCACCAATATAGGTGGAGGAGGCTCAGGAATGGGAAGTTGATTTGGGTCAGATTTGGCGGCTGGTAACAGGTATAATATTGCAGGTACTGCTCCAGAGTCTCATTGACACGTTCTGTTTGTCCATCGGTTTGTGGGTGATACGCAGAGCGTAAGTGGACCTGAGTCCCAAGAGCCCGGTGCAAGGTTTGCCAAAATCGTGAGGTGAATTGGGGTCCGCAATCTGAAACTAGGTAAGCAGCGAGACCATGGAGCTGGAAAATGTGTTGAAGGTAGTACTGGGCAGTTTTGGGTGCAGTAGGTTTTGGACAGGGGACGAAGTGAGCCATCTTCATAAAGAGGTCCACAAATACCAGTATGCAGGTGTGCCCTTGGGATTGGGGAAGATCTGTAATAAACTCCATTGAAATGGTATCCCAGTGACCAGCAGGTGTGGGTAAGAGGTGCAGCAGACCGGTTGGCTTGGTCTGAATGTCCTTAGCCCGATGACAGGTATTGCAGGAGTTGATGTACCAGGCAACATCAGCGCAGACTAGGGGCCACCTAAACTCCCTTGTGAGCAGATGGAGGGTTTAATACTGGCCAAAGTGGCCTGCCGGAGGAGAGTCATGAGCTAAATGTAGAACATGGGCACGTAGGGGAACAGCTGGGATGTATAAGTGTCCCCGATGCAGCAATAGACCCTGATGGATGGCATACTCTCCCACTGGTCCATTTTGAAGGTCCTGGAGATGCTGCTGGGTCCATGGATCTCTTCTGCCAGAGTGGGACACGGGTTAGCAGCTGCAAATATGGAAGGTGCCAGGATGGGTGCATCTGGGACCTCCTCTGGGGGTGCTGCATACCCAGGCTTTCAAGACAATGCATCTGCTTTCCGATTGTGACTTTGGGGTATATACTGGATGTGAAAATTGAACCGGGCAAAGAACAAGGACCATCTGATCTGCCACTGGGTGAGGCACCAAGCAGTCTGTAGATATTCTAGGTTGCGATGATCTGTGAGCACCAGATGGGATGCCGGGCACACTCCAGGTAATGTCTCCATACCTCAAAGGTCGTCTTGATGGCCAATAGTTCTTGCTCCCAAATAGTGTAATTTCTTTCTGCAGGGGTAAACTGTCGCAAGTAGAATGCACATGGTCATAGCGGCTGAGAGGGGCCATCTTGTTGGGATACAATGGCCCCCAATGCTACGCTGGATGCATCTGTTTCCACTACGAACAGTAGTAGCAGATCGGGGTAACGCATGATGGGTTCCATAGTGAAGCAGGTTTTCAAAGTTTTGAATGCCTCCTTGGCTTCAGGGGTCCAATGGAATACTTCTTTGGGATGGAGGAGTCTGGTTAGAGGCTTGGTGACTTCTGCAAAGGCCGGAATGAATTGCAGGTAATAGTTTGCGAACCCGAGGAACCTCTGAACATTCCTGTTTCGAGGTTTCTGCCAGGAGAGGTTGGACTCCACTTTTTTGGGATCCATCCATATTCCTTGAGGTGAAATGATGTGCCCCAAGAACTCACCTTCCTGGATATGGAACTCACATTTTTCTAATTTGGCATAGAGTCCATGGTCCCGGAGATGTTGCAACACCAGGCAACCATCCTGAATATGCTGAGCAGGGTCCTTTGAATAAATCAGGGTATCATCCAAGTAGATGACCATGCAGTGGTCTAGCAAGTCCTGGAAGACATCGTTCATCATGCTCTGGAAGACCACGGGTGCATTAACCAGGCCAAAAGGTATGACCAAATACTCATGGATGCTGTACCGGGTTTGGAATGCGGTTTTCCATTAATCCCCCTCGTGGATCCGCACCAGATTGTATGCTCCACGTAGTCCAGTTTGGTATAAATTTGAGCCCCTCGAATCTGGTCCAAAAGTTCTGAGATTAGTAGCAATGGGTAGTAGTCCCTGATGGTAATCTTATTTAAGGCCCGATAATCATTACAGGGACGCAGCTCTCACCCTTTTTCTTAACAAAGATAACAGGAGCCGATAATGGTGAGTTCGATGCCCAGATAAACCCCCGTTTCAGGTTTTTATCCAAAAATGCACGCAGGGCTTCCAGTTCAGGTTCTGACATCAAGTAAACCCTCCCTACTGCGAGAGGTGCTCTGGGTACCAAGTTTATGGCACAGTCATAGGGTCGATGATGAGGGGAGCTGGTCTGCCCCCTTCTCCTCAAAGACATCTCAGAAGTCCTGGTATTCGGATGGTAAAGAAGAGGGGTCTGTGCTAATTGCTGCAAGGACAGTGGGTGAATGGGAGTGTGGGCAAGGCACCTTGAACTGTAACTCTCCTTGTACCCAGTCAACCAAAGGGTTATGTGCTCAAAGCCAAGACAGGCCCAGTATGACTGGAAAATGGGGCATGCGGGCCACATTAAATTTTAGCTGTTCCACATAGTGTAACACCCAAAGGGTCACAGGGCATGTTTCCAGGGTTAGTGGACCCGAGCAAAATAAGCCGGCCATCGACAGCTTCAACGAGGAGTGGCGTGGCTCGATCCTGTACTGGGATTTGATGCCACTTGGCAAAACCAGTATCTATGAAGCAGTAGGCCTCCCCGGAATCCACCATAGCATATACTATACTGGTAGTTCTCGATCATCAGGCAGTCTCAGGGTCACTGGTACCAGAAAAGACCCTTCAGGAATCCCCACATGACTTGGGAGGCCATCAGCAAGCTCCAAACCAGCAGCCTCCTCTAGGCTTGGAGCAGATATTTTACTGCTGAAGACACTGCAGTATCCCGGGAGGGACACTTGAGGGGGCAGGCTGAAGCAAAATGACCACTTCCCCCACGGTATAGGCAGAGGTTTAAAGAGCGCCGCCGAGCCTTTTCTTCTGGAGAGAGGCATGGTTTGGCAGCCCCCAGATGCATTGGTTCTGGTTTCTGGGCTGTGGCAGGTGGTCTTGCAGCCGGATGTCTTACAGGGAGTTGGGAATGGCTGCTGGCTTTAGTCAGGCGATGGCTCTCCAACCGACCGTCAATCTTCAGACACAGAGTGATGAGCCCCTGCAACGTATCTGGCTGGTCTGCTCTGGCGAGCTCATCCAAGATTGCATCCGATAATCCCTCCATAAGCTGGTCCATGAGGGCCTCTTGGTTCCATTTCAAATCCTGTGCTACAAGCCTAAACTCTGCTGCATACTTGGTAACAGAAACCTAGCCCTGTTTTAAAGATCGAATTTTCCTGTTTGCAGTGGCTGCCTGTACAGGGTTAGCAAAAGGCAGCAGTGATGTAATCCAGGAACCCTTGGTAATTATTCAGCAAGGGTGAAGGCCCAAGGAACAGAGGAGTCACCGATTTGGCTGCTTGCCCAGTCAATAAGATGATAATAAAACAGACTTTAGATTTGTCTGCGTGAAAATCCTGGTCACAAAGCTCTATAAACAGTTTACATTGGGCCAGGAAGGTAGGGAATACCTCCAGTTGTCCTCCAAACTTATCTGGAGCTAGCAATGGACATTTTGGAGAGGGTCCAGTCTGTGCTTGCTGGAGCTGAGTAACCATTTGGGTCAGGAGCTGTACTTGGTTGGTGACTTCAACTAACAGAGCTGAACCCGAGCCTGCAGCCTCTTCCATGCTTTCTGGAAGAGTTTGTGGGTGGGAGCAACTTGTCACAACCCACAGACTCACACACACAGGTAAGTTCAGGCTTTTTACTGGAAACTCAGATCCAAACCCCAATACAGTAAATAAGAAGCAAATCAGAGTCCAGAAGAACTATAGCAAGGTCACGTGTATTCAGAGAGCAAAGCAGAGTCCAAGATAAACAGTCCAAAGGTCAAAGCCAGAATGCCAAGGGTAGCTTACGCCAGGTCCACTGAGAAAGTCCAGAGCCAAGGGAGACAAGGTCCAGGGTCACACCAAGCAGGAACAAGGATTGAGCAGGAAGGCAGTAGCAAGTTGTCATGTCAACGCATTGCTCCCACAGTTTGCCCTAGCCCTGAATGCTTAATTTATGTCCCCAGGGAGCAACATAACTTCCCCAGAAACTAACCCTGTCAAAACACAGCACTCCCTGAATGCAGACCTTGGTGGCTCAGATAAAGCTTGTTTCTGCTTCTCCTAGTTGTAAGTCTTCGCTGCCTTTGACAAGCAGCCTTCTGTGGAGGTGGAGACTCTCCTGAAGATGCTGAGTCACTCTCCTGTGCAGCTGCTGGAGGAACTGACAGCTCAGAAACCCCATCTGGGGCTTCTTCAGGCATTAACTCTTCAGCCTCTGGAATAGGTTCTGGCAGGGGGCTGATAGTCTGGGCCATTTTTAAAGGGCTCTAGCCCATGACAGCTCAGCAGGAACCCTCTGAAAATGGTTGGGTGGGCAGTTCTGGGCAATCGCACTGCCCACCCAACCATTTTTAGAGGACCCTGCCAAGTTTGACTTTAATTCAGACTTATATACAACCCTGTATTTCATTCAGTATCATACAACTACAGGTGGGCATGAAATGGTGGTTCGCTTTCATCCAAATAATTGTTGGGCTCTTCTCAGGCCCAACTTCTCTGGTGGGTGCTCACTCAGAGGCAGTGACCCAACTTCCTAACCATACATCCTCCAGGAACCAGAAGAAGCAGGGCTGGGAACACTGGACACCTGTTCCTCCAGTACTGCCAAACCAGTGGTTCCTGCTCATCTCTACAGAGATGCCTGTTTCACCTTGTTTGGGACAAATGTCTTTTCTGAAGCCTATCCACACCACCACTCCAAACCAACAGCATTTCACTGTGTGATTAAGTTGCATAATTCTTCCGCTGCTTTGAAAACATTTTTAAAAATGGTCTTATTGTCACAACCATTTCACGTTAGGTCAGAATCCAGCTCACCCATCCTTGCCTTCCTATTTCCTGAGGCTAAACATCCACTGCCTTCCTTCCTTGATAGGATCTTCTTTCTAGGTGCCATATCTCCCTCGTCACTTTCCCTTGTCCTGCTCTCTTGATGTTTGTCTTCATGTTTGCAGTGAATTGAATCTAGCTCTGTGTGAGTGGCATTCATAAAAAAAAATCTTCCCAATAGTTCCAGATAAGATATTAGGCTAAAAGAGATTGTCGGACTGCTGGAGAGATGCACTGAAAGGCTATATACAAAGGCAAGTAAACAAGCATGGCTTCATTACACAGTTCACTACACTCAGCAACTGATAGGCAGTCCCCGGCCACCCACCACATCCAGCATCTCATCAGCGCTGCAACCTAGGAAAACAAATAAAATGTGAATGAGGACGGCCAAGACAATGTTTTCAAGAGTTATAATTTTGGATTTTATGTTAAGGGTGAGGTTAAATGTGGAGATGATCGACTGAATTGGAAATATGGTTAGACGGAACTTTGTGGTTCCCCCACCCCTACCCCAACTTTGCTTTAGGCTGGGATTGAAAAGCTTGGTAAAAGAAGATTGTTAAAGGTTCAGCAGTACATAAAATAAATCCAGCTTATACTTTTGGAGAGCCCTCTGGCTGTATAAAAGATGATGACAGTGACAGTGGGGGGGGGGGAATTGCTTATATCTACCATTCTCCATTATTTTCTCATTAACTTGAGTTTTAAAGGGAATCATATTAGTGCCCCCAGAGGATGAATGATATAAACAAGAACCACAGATTTATCTGTGCATTAAGAGCAATGCTATGGTAACAGGTTGGATTGCCTTCCACTGCAGTTTAAAATCCTAAAGGATGAATTATCCTGACTGATAATCTCACCCTTGTACCCTTTTCAATATTATACTTCATGCCTCTAATCCTCTAAGGCTGTGGCTATCTAATAATATCCCTTCCAATTTCCTCTTGTTTTCTGGGCTACAGCTAAATGGATCTCCCTGCAACTTAACTAAGACATATCTATTCAGTTAATTTTAGTTTGAGTGCCTCATGCAGTGAGTTACTGCATCAGATTTGCATCTGGAAGATTTATGGAGATGAATCTATTGCTAGATGGGCAAACCTTTTGTCACTAACTGCTTGAGTCAGAACTATCCTATAAAGATTATTTCAGAACGTCACCACACTTTGCTGTGAAGAACCATCATTGTGCAGGATGTAAATATTTCTTTTAAAAATAAGGATAAAGATCTGGTGCATGCAAGTGGGCATCCAATGTAATGTCCTCTAAACAATTTAACTGGGTTTACCAGGACTTATACTATTATGGGAAAGTCAAGACAAAGGTTGTTTTTCCCCAGGAAGTGTAAATTGAGGCTGTTCCACTTGAATAGTTGCTACAATGGAAAAGAAAACCAAAGAGAAGCATTTGTAATCCATATGTTACATATGCAGTCCATTATAAAGTGATTTTGGACAACAGACACATTCAAAAGCCTCATATGCACTTACCTAAGAGCAGAAATAAGTATCACTGTATTACAGGCAA
Organism: Phrynocephalus guinanensis; assembly: GCA_037367245.1. Lineage (NCBI taxonomy): Eukaryota > Metazoa > Chordata > Lepidosauria > Squamata > Agamidae > Phrynocephalus > Phrynocephalus guinanensis. The sequence continues at coordinate 116,516,632 of CM074735.1, read as the reverse complement.
TTACATTATTAACTAAGTTGCTCATTTGCTAATGTAATTCATTGTGGCCAAACTCCTGTTGGGATTTTACATGCCCACAAGTTGCTGTGGCTAATTGACAAGCTCCTTGATATGCGTCAAGCAGTATCCACAGCACACAATTAGGAGTGTGACTAGGGCCATGACTGACATGCGCCTGTCATGTCATCAGTTAGACTCAGCAGCTCACATATTTCTCTTGCATGCATGCAAAATCTCAATAAGATTTTAGTCTCTAATATTTTTTTACAGTGAAAGACTTTCAGTGGAATTTCCGCAAGAAAACATCTCAAGTCAAACTTTTAACACTGAAGCTGAGTAAAGGATCAGAATTCCGGGAAGCAGAAGCTGTTTCTAGGTGACAGCAATTAAGTAACAGAGGCATGATGAGCTTCAGATAAGGATCCGAAGTCCAGCATCCCCAGCACTCTTTGTGGAATGCTGCCAAGACTACATATCTTACACAGTTCCAGTAGGATGACCTGAGTTAAAGGAGCTTCTGAAATTAGCAGTAGAGATGGGCACCAAACAAAAAATGAAACACTGTTTCATCGTTTTGTTATGTACCAAATCGATTCCTTCCAAAATGAAACGGTGGAACACCTTTTGTGACAAACAAAATTAACCACAATTTTTTACTCTAAAAACAAAATGATTCATCCTAGAGGCACCACAGTTGGTGGGTAGCTTCCTCGGACACTTCCCTTTAAGACCTCCAAACATGGAGAGGATTGGGGTTTAGAGGGTCAAATTATTCAACTCCAAATTGGGTCACCAGGCATCTAGCAGCATGGAAATGATAGCATAGCTTCCTCAACGAATTCCCTGTAAACCCCTCAAATGTGGAGAGGTTTGGGTTTCAGGGGGCTGAGTTATTCATCTCTAAAGTGTGTTCACCCAGGAATCCATTTTTAATTAGAAAAGTGTTAAAACATATAGCCCCATTTTGACTGACAGGGATTAGTTATGTTCACGAAAAACTAAATTAGCAGAGATTAGCAGTGTTGTAGAAAATCAAATGCACTTAGTAATTATGGAGCTAGGAGACAAATGACTAAGGCAATACAGCTTAGTACAAAACTTATATTACATAAGTACACGTGGCAAGAGTAATGCACAATAACAACATATATACAAAGCACAGCATATACAGATCAGAGAAAAATACAACAGAGCATGGGGATCTGTCTCTCACCTAGACAGTCCCAATTTAACACTGGCTTGCCTAAGACCATTATACAGTACATGAAGCAATATGGTATAAGCCAATCACACACTACATGAGGTGAGGTGACTATGTTATACCACCTGTGCGTAATCATCCTGATCTTCCAGTGCTAATTACTGCTTGCACCTGTGTCCTAGACCTAATATACATCCTTGTCTAGTTCATGACATGGCACATTTACACAGAATGCATTTTGTAATCTGTTAAATATATATTATAGACATTTTGTCAAAACTATATTCCTTGCATTTTTTAAAGGAGAGGTTTGGTTTCGGTTTGGTTTCTCTTTCATATTCATTCTTTTGTCGGAGGATGAGGAGGAGAGATGAATGCTACTCTGCTGTGCTTGCTTGATGAAGTTGCTGTTATTTTGAATAGAGATGAGAAGTAGTGGGTGAGATGAGTAGTAGTGGGTAACTAAATGATTTTTTCCTGGGTGGACCCACTTTGGAGTTAAATAACTCATCCCCCTGAACCCCAAAGTTTTCCAAATATGAGGGGCTTACAGGGAAGAGCTCAAGTAAGCTCTTCTGTAATTTCCATGCTGCCAGATGCCTGGGATCACTATTTTCAAGTACATAACTTTCCAATTACAAATGATTTTTTTACTGGGCAGTAGTTGAATAACTCAGTCCCCGGAACTCCAAACCTCTCCAAATTTGGAGGACTTAAAGGGAAGAGTCTAAGGAAGCTACCCATCATATGTGGTGCCTCAAACTAAATCATTTTGCTTTGGTTCATTTAATTTTGGAAACTTTATAAAATCCATTAATAATGAAATGAAACAAAACAAAAACAACAAACAAAATGAAATGAAACACTTTATTTTCATTTTGTGCCCATCTCTAATTATCAGTCTCAATCCCTGTGTTGTCCTCCACTCCACTTCTACTAATGATGAAGGAACTGAAAGCAGACTTTTCTTTATATCTATGAAATCTGAAGGACTCCTGAAAGATTTGAAAACTCTTTAAATTCACAAGATTAAAACAAGAAATGCCTGAAGAACATAATCTCAACATTTCCCAACTATTTCACAAAAATATCTTCTGTCCTGATACTTGTCCATACATTCCAAGTCCTTAAAACTCGAATACAATAATGTTTTAGATTTTGCCAACATTGAGGTGAATGTCAACTGGGAAGTGTGAATATATAATATATAATATTATATGGTGTGATTATACTACAGTCTCTTTAATTTCAGTTGCTTGGAAAAAATAGAATTAAAGAAGAAAACATTGATGTAAATGTGTTATATTAAATTGTAAGACATACATTTAGGAACTGCGAGACTGAAATTAAATATTACAAACTTGATTTTGAATGAGAAGAGAAACAGAAAAGTATGCAAATTTTCCTAGCTTGATATCGAGTCTCCAGCATTTGATAAATTTAAGATAGACCCATTTGGGACGTGCCATTCTTTGGTCCACTCCCGCTTCTAGACAGCATGGTCTATAGAGTAAGCACTGTCTATGGAGACAGAGAGAATTGATTCCGCATCCTCTATGTGAAACTTACGAATCTATGAAACGCCCCGGAAGAGCCACTTTTAAACAAGGCATCCTTTCTCCTGCTGCATTAACATGGTTCAAAAAGTGCTGCCATTGTCCTCATGTCCACGGCTGCTTTGCTATCTGTTGTTCTGTCCCAACGGACGGAAGCTGCTTTTTAAAGTGATTTGTTAACTACAATTCCTGGGTTTGTGAGACATAATTAAAAACTCAGCTTTTTAACTTCAAAATTAAAAGTTGGTAAAATTAAAAGAAGGAACAAACAAACCGGCTCCTGGGGAAGTGGTGCGTTCAGTGGGTGGCATCCCATCCCTCCATCCCTCCTCTCAGCCCCACCATCATGCACATACACAAACACAAAGGGCTTCTCACTTGATCGAGCGATGGTGAATGAGCATGGGTGGTGATTTGCAGCCTTCTCGCATCCCTCTTGGTAGCAGCTCCAATTAATTGTTGCCCACCCGTCCGGATACCAATTTCCTGCTTTTGTATCATGGCTAATTGATTCCTGCATTCCACTCAATGATCCTGCGCTTTGCAGGATTTTTTTTTTTGGCATGGTGTTTTATTGATGTACCAAAATATAAAGATGTTTAAATTTTTTAAAAAAAAAATTAAACCAACCAAGACAGCACTGGGAAACCCGGAAGTAATGTGATTAGAAGTGGCTCTTCTAGTCCCCACTGTGTAAGAGTCATTCAAAAAAGGTGGCTCCTAAGCATGTGTGTGTGTGTGTGTGTGTGGCGTCGTTACAGTCGTGACTGACTCTTCGTTATCACATGTCCATGGAGTTTTCTTGGCAGGAATACTGGAGTGGTTTGCCAGTTCCTACTCCAGGTGCCTACAGCACCTGGTATTCCCTGGTGGTCTCCCATCGAAGTACTAACCACAGCCGACCCTGCTTAGCTTCTGAAATCAGGCGAGGTCAGACATGCTTAGGCCATCTAGGCAGCTCCCAAAGCTCCTAAGCATAGCAAATAAGTAGAATGCCCTTGCAGTGGTTCCAGGAAGATGCACTTCAGGGGGTGTGGCGGAGGGTTTTTAAAAGAAAAGGCACCTCTCCATTAGGACATGATTTTTAAAGTAAGATTTTCTCATGGCAAAAAGCGCATTTTGGCAGTTGTGAGATAGTGCCCTTAGTGCCACCATGTCTTTACTTGATTCTTCATGTTTGCCTTCTTGAAATAAATTAGATCAAGCGGCCCTAACATAACTAAGGGCCTTTTTACACGACCCCTAAGATCCGCTGGCCACTTAAATTCGGACCAGAGATCTTAGGGGTTCGTCGCTCTTCCTCTGTCTTCCTCTGTCCCCACCCCCCTTTGCACTTCCTGGTTGATGGCTGCCTGAGGGAGGGAGAAAAAAGAAAGAAAAGACTGCCGGTTTACCTCCGTTTTGTTCCCGGCAGCATTCAGATCTCTTAAAGGGGTGGGGCACAAAAAAAGAATAAACGGAGAGCCCCGCACTCACTATCCTTACACCGGATCAAATATTTGTCACCATCAAAGACCAGGTACAAGAAAACTGCTGTTTGGTCATGCAAAAGTGGGCGGGGTCGCACTTAATTGTCTGCAAAGTCCGGAGCTGGAGGGTAAACATTTTTAAGGTCCGGACCTTGCAGCCATTTGCGGCGGAGCTTAGGGGTCGTGTATAAACGCCCTAAGCAAGAAGATTTGGGGACTTTGTTCTTTCTCACTGTGTTTTAGCCTGCCTGATGAAAAGTATGTTAAAAGAAAGAAAATATACAGTTGAAAGGGACCCAAGAGCAGAGGCTATGGTAGGCTTTCACTATTTATATAGTTGTTTCCTTCAGAGTGGTACAAGACAGGAAGGAGTAAGATAATGTATGGGTTCTTTTTCAGCATTTCATTATGGTAAAGTTTTAAGCACAGTAATTTAACTCTAAGTACTAGTTGCAAAATTAACATAATTCACTTAAAATGGTGCAGTAAGTTGCAACTAGGCCAATGGAAGCAATGGGGATTTGGAGAGTAAATTCTCCATAAATTCCATGGATTCAAGGGGCATACTCTAGTTGCAATTTAACCTACAGTTGTCCCTGATGCAGAACAGAATGTAGAGAAAATCCTCTGTTGAGATGTTTGTATCCCCATAAATAACAACAGCATATATCTCATGACATCCTTGTTAGATTTCATAGAGAAGCAATCCTGTCTATATATTTCATCTATGTCACACTTTTCTTCCAACAAAGTTGCAGTAATATGTACAGCTTTACCATCCTGTATTCTGTCAACAAAGGTAACATGAGACTCTGTAACCTAAGACTTGAAACAATAGTTTTGAATTTAATCCCCAACAGCAACTTCGATATGAGAGTGATTCAATTTAGCAACCATGTTCCTAAACCTCTAAGGCATATGGGGAAGAAACATTTATCAGTTATTTACAAGTCCCATTGATACCCTCCATTTCTTCTCATGAGATCATAGTAGTAGAGATGGGCACGAAATGAACTTTTAACTCATTTTGTTATTCATTATTCATTTTGTTAGCTAACAAAACAAATAATGAACCAACCCATCAAACAAAACAAAATGGAAATTTCCATTTCATTCACTTTGTTTATTGTCCCCCCCCACACACCTTGTCCTTGCCAGAGTTGCCGCAGTCCTCCTGGTCCTCGAACTGGTGGGAAGCTAGCCCTGTAGAGGTGCTGGCCCCAAGCCAGCGCCTCAAAAATCTCCGGGTTGGGACTTTTTAACATAAAATAAAAATAATAAAAATCAAGCGCCGACCTGGCCCCAGGGGCTGTGCAGTCTTCGCTTTAAAATAAAAAATAAAAAATAAACCCAGCACTGACCCGTCCCCAAGGGCCACGTGGTCGGTGCTTTAAAATTATTTTTTTTAAAAAAACAGTGCCAACCTGGCCCCAGGGGTCGCATGGTTGGTGTTTAAAATAAAAGTAATAATAAAAAACACCCAGCGCCGACCCGGCCCCTGGGGCTGAGTGGTCGGCACTGGAAAAATAAATAAATAAAATAATAACATGGAGGCGCGGGGAAGCTAGCACCTCTAGAGGGTTTGACCCCAAGCCAGGACATCAAAAAGCCCCTGCCACTGCTACTGCTGCCAGGATCGCCACCGCTTTCGCCACCACCACCACCAGCACCACCCAGTAATGTAAGTCATCAGACTCGAACCAGTTCAGCTCTGTTCAGGTTTGCATGAATTTTTTTTTTTTTAAATTGTACAAACCCAAACCGAACCAAGGGTGGGCCCAAAACAGAAGAACCCGAACCATTGGGTTTCTGTTTCGTGCCCACCTCTACATAGTAGCCTACAGTGTTTTCTTTCTCCCTTCTTTCTTTTTACAGTAAGAAGATGGTCAGGTGATTGCAATGGGTTCAGAATCATGCGGCATGGCTGGTTAATGGAATTGTATAAATAAATAAATAAATAAATAAATAAATAAATAAATAAATAAATAAATGTGTAAAGTAACAAGATGGCTACATTGACAATAATGCAGGATATGTCTGTTAAGATTCTCAGTCATCCAGGTGAGGTTATATGAAAGTTGAGTCATGGCAACTAGACTTATTTTCTTGTGAGATTGAAATGTTTCACTCCTCATCCAAGTAGCTTCATCAGTCTGAGGAAAGTTAGTGGCAAGGCCTCCAAGTTATAGTTCACTTTGATTTCACATCACCCTCATCTGAAATAGGCACATTTGGTGGACAGTGGTCTAAATAGGCTTTTAAGGTGTACAACGGTCTGAATAGGCTTGTTAGATGTACAGTGGCATGTGCTGGGTGAAAGTCCCTCCTATGCAACTCTTCCAAATGCCCATTAAATATGGCTCATTAGTTGTGGCCTTCCTGGTGGACCAGGAAAAAAAGGTTGGGAAACTCTAACCAGGGGTGTGTGAAGGAGGAAGCAGTAGAGGGAATAAAAGAAGAGGAACAGGGGGCTCATGAGCTTTGGGAGCAAAGAGAGGGAGATGCAGGAACCTTGGAAAAGGAGGAAACCTGTGGGAAGGCAGTATAAGCTTGGGATCCTGTGTGTTGTGCCTTCATGAATGTAGCTAGAAGGGGTCACCCTGGAAAGAAACCTCTAATACCAGCCCAGCTAGCAGAGGAAGGGGCCAAAGAAGAAGGGCACCTGTGGAGGTTACCTCAAAGATCACTGCTGGCAACAAAATCTTGACATACTTAGACAACCAGTGCAGTTGTGCCCAGCCCAATGCCGTTGGAGTGCTGGTGTTGCATGTGACAGCACAAGAGTCAGAGGAGGAGGAGGAACATAGAAGCCTACTCAAGTACCTGCCACCCATTTGTATTTATTGTCACTGTAAGGTTTACTGGGATACATCGTGAAACAACACAGCCTGAGGGGTTAGTACAGGGAACCCAATCCTCCCAAGAACTCTACAGAAGGGACATAAGACCCTGACTGTGTAACTGCTTTGTTTGCTCCTGTAAATACTGTCACTGTATTATAATAGCAACCTGGAACCAATGGAGTTATTGCCAGGGGACAACACAGCTACCGTACCTATGCTTGGGTCAGTATCACTCACAGTCACCCTGTTAATGAATTAGAAAGTCTAGACCAGTCTATGACAATGGACAACAGACCACATTAGCTGTTCTAGCATTCTCTTTTACAGTGTTCTTTTGATATATTTATTTGGAAACATTCTGCAGAGTGCTCTGGTTTCTGGAAATGTGGCTGAATGGTGCCATTTTGTTACATAAGGACAGGCATCTGGGGAATTGAGTGTGCTGTTCTATATTCTTCAGCTGTTGCAGTGTTCCAAGTTCCCTGAGATCTAAGTGGCTTTATTATATAAACTATACCTTTCAGGCATAAAACAGTACTCAGATAGATTATACACTGAGGCACGCCAGTCTTATTAAGGGGAAATGGTCTTGGTGTGTTTAAGCCAGATCTTAGGTCCATAGAAGGCTCGTGAAGGTCGGCTGAATTCAGGAAAGGGTATATTTTTTTCTGTTTTCCCCAGGTCTAAATTGGTGCTGTGCACACCCCTACCTGTCAGTAATGAGCACCTATTTCCAGGTGCCACAGCCTCCCACCTCTAAAGGCCAGGCCTTGAAACGATGGCTGTAATTATCTCACAATGGCACAGAATATAACAATTGTTACTTACTGGCTTGCAATGGAAAGCAATAGTTGGCAGGAGTAGGGATTTCTAAGTGCTATGTATGCAAAAATGACCATTTTCATATGGAAATAATAGGTTCAGTGCAGGCTCCAAAACATTATGCTCACTGTTATTACAGGGACTGTAACAGAAACCATTGGAAGGCCTATCTCTCCAGGTATCCGTACAAACACAGCACAGGTCTGGAGTCCTGTAAATTCTGTGCCATCAAAACCTGAAATTTAAGAGTAGAGCTATTGGTTCTCTTTAAAAAGAAGTCCTGGATTGCCACTGAAAATAGCATTCCCATATATAATGCATAGAGCAGGGCTGTTCAACTTTGAACTGGCCAAAGTCTACTTTTTCCAGCCCAAAGTGCCTGAGGGCTACTAAACTAAAACCTTTACTTATGGATTTTATCTGTTCTGAGCACATGCTCATAAGTAAAAAAAAATTGTAAGTACAGCAGCAGCTTCATGCATTGAAAATCAATTAATCCATTCTGGAGGAAGCATATTTCAATGCATTCCTATGGGAAGGCTGACCATGCACATGCTTCCCTTACACCCGTTTGGATGACATGAGTGTGGATGAGTGCAAGGGAGGTGCATGCATGCTTGCACAAATCAGCCCTTCCAAGAGGCAACCCATACAAACCATGCACATGCCTCCCTTGCACCCAGCTCAAGTGGATGCAAGGGAAGTGTGTGCATGCTTGCGAGCAGCCAGGGAAAGTGGCGGTGGCAGATTCGCCACCGCCACATGCCTGGGCTGATGGAAGATTTTTTTAAAGAGGTGCACTTTCTCTCCCAACCTGCCCAGGGTTTCTCTCTCCCCCCCCCTTTGGCCTCCTCCTCCTCCTCCTCTTTCCCCCCTTCTCCCTTCCAGAACCCTTGCTGCTGTCACCGCTGCTGCCACCTGTGGCTCTCACTCACCTCCATTACGTTTGCCATGCAGCTGGGATGGGCTGAGCCAGCAGTGGGACTATCACATTGCCACGATGACACAAGGAGGAGGCAATGGCTCAGAAGGAGAGCAGGAGGAGTGGCGGTGGTGGCCATGGGGGTGGGAGGAGGTGGAGGAGGAGGAGGAAGAGGAGGAGGAGGAGGAGGGGAAGGGAAGGGTGGGAGGAAGGAATTCTCCAGGGGAGAAGAAGAGGGGAGATGTCACCATGCAAAGGAAGTGGACATGACCGTGACCCCACCTCTCACTGTTCCCTCCCCTCTCCTCCCTCCAATCCATACCAGTGTCTCAGCTGGTTATGAGACAGTGGCACATCGATCATCTGGCTGGCAGGGGGGGGACAGGAGATTGCACCATGGCCCTTGAACTGCCCCGCTCGGCTAAGACAGTGGGCTGGCAGACCCAGAACTTTGCTGGGGCAGTGGTGGTCCTTGGGATGGGGGAGGGAAGGGTGGAGAACTTATCCCCTCACTTTTTTATTGATGGCCAGTGGGCTATTTTTGAACCCTTCATGGGCTACCTGTTCTGCAGGATGGCTCTCTCCTCAGACACTTATGTCTCTCCCACTTGTGCCTCGATGCCCCTCTCTGGGATAAGTCTTCCCCTGGGCTCTAGCCATCATTCGCTAAACTGCTAGACGCTTATGAGCGATGTTTGGTATTACAAGGGTGCCTATATGAAGTCCTCGATGGGTGCCTGGAGGCCGTACTGACCTGGACCGGGGCGAACAGGCTTAAGCTCAACCCCGAGAAGACGGAGGTTATGTTCTTTGGGAGCTCGCCGTCGGGGTACGGTGGCCCCCTCCCCTGTTTGGGGGGAGTGTCCCTCCAGCTTGCGGAGAGGGTGCGGAATCTGGGCGTGCTCCTGGACCCGGCACTCTCCATGGAATCCCAGGTGGCGTCGGTGACCAGGTCCGCCTATTACCATCTTCGTCGGATCGCCCAGATCCGCCCGTACCTCGACGCGAACTCTCTGAGAACAGTGGTCCAAGCACTGGTGATCTCGAGGCTGGACTACTGTAACGCCCTCTACATGGGGTTGCCCTTGACTCTTCTCCGGCGGCTGCAGCGGGTACAGAATGCGGCGGCCAGGCTGGTGGCCGGCGTGCGTCGGTATGATCACATCACGCCAGTCCTGGCCCGCTTGCACTGGCTGCCCGTTGCAGCCCGGATTAGATTCAAGGTCTTGGTTTTAGTTTATAAAACCCTCCATGGCTTGGGACCAGACTACCTGACAGAGCGTATCGCTCAGCGAACCACCTCGGCCCGTCCCGTTCGGCAGGCGCGAGCGCACTTGCTGCGGGTCGCCACTCCTCGAGAAGCCCGGAAGTCGAGTACTCGGGCCCGGGCATTCTCAGTGGCGGCCCCTAGCCTTTGGAACTCCATCCCTCCTGAAGTGCGCTCTGCAGAGTCCCTGCTGGCCTTCCGGAAGGCATTAAAAACCTACCTCTTCCGGGAGGCCTTCGGCGATCCTTAGGTTTTTTTTTTTTTTTGTTTTTTTTACCCCGCCATCGCCATGTCTTTGAATGATATCTTTATTAGATTTTTATTGGATAGTATCAGGAACACTATCTGGTTTTTAACTATATTAGTTTGTAGTGTTTATCGTCTGTTTGTTCAATTGTGATTATTTGTGCCAACTCTGGCTTTGTAAGCCGCTTAGAGATCTTTGATATTAAGCGGGATATAAATACAATAAATAAATAAATAAATAAATAAATAAATAAATATATTGCCTATATGGTTTTATTGTATGTTTTAATCTGTTTGCTATGTTTTCTATTGTGACTTGTGCTGAACTGATCAGCTCTGTAAGCCACCCAGAGTTCCCTTGGGAAGATGGGCGGGGTATAAATGTAATAAATAAATAAATAAATAAATACATAAATATGATACCACATTCCACCGACAGCATAAGAAGCTTGTCTATACTGAGTCAAACCATTAATCCCTTTAGTATTATATTATGTGTGGTTCTCCAGCATGTCAGCCTGGATTCTTTCCCAGTGCTATCTGGAGAAACCTGAAATTGCCTGATGGTCTCTCATCAAATGGTTAATCAGGCCTGACTCTGACCTGAGTGTCAGGTCACTAGATGGATTTCCATGTCCTGATGACAGCTGCTTTCATCCCCATGTACCACACCATTATTTGCTGCCAATAAGGGAAGTGTAGTAGGGGAAGGCCCTAAAAACAAAGCCAAGCTCTGTGAAAGAGGGAGAACAGGAAACAATTTTTTCAGTGGCTAGACAGAATACAGAGTGTGACGTTATACCACCTAAGACCATTGGTTTAGCTGGCTGCTACTCACTGCTCTCAAATTCTTCAATGGTAGCCAATGCTCCATTTAATTTCTAGCACCACTGTGAAGGAACCAGAAAACTAAATGGGCACCAACTCCAGTGGCCAATGCATCACCGACTAAGACGCATGCATGCACACACATGCACACAGAGCTTCTGCTGCCTTTGTGCTGTTCATGCATGCACATGCACAGATGCAGCTCAGAGGGTATGCTGGTGATTGTCCTACCCTGTATCTCTGTCTGAACAGTTGCATTTTTCTATGCAAATGATGATGATGAAGACCACTGGATTTTAGTTTTATTATATTTGTCAAAAGAACAAAATCTGAAGCACACACATATATGCAATATTTTAATGAGAACCATCTGCAGCTTCACAATAAACTGCTGCCTTATGACCTCTTGAGGGTTCTTTTGAGTTTTTAACATTTCATTTCTCTCCATGTGCTTAGAGGGCTATGTCTTGTATACTACATGCTATATAAAAGTTAGAATAAATGGAATACCATTGGAATGCAGTTTATACAGACCTTGTTAGACTTCAGAGTACCATAATTTATTTAATTATTTATTTTGAGCATTTTTTACACTGCCTGTTTCCTTGGAAAAGGACAACAGGCAGCTTACAGTACAATGTAAAGTCCAGGAAAATTCAGAGTGTTCTTTTTCATGTAATTATTTATATCAGTTTGTAACTTCCGAAGATGATGAATGGTACAGAAAACCTTTAAATAAATTGACTGAAAACAGCTAATATAATTTGCACAAGTAATGCACAATTTAACTGAAAGAACTGGATTGCTTTTATCTTAAAACTGATTCGCTCAAGCCATCTTGTTTGTTTCCCCTGAAAAATCTCTGGTATGTGCTAAGATAAACATCGATAAATCAATCAATCTGGCATTCTTGATTGAAAAACATAGAGGTTTGGAAAGGTAGTACAGATTTCCTTGAATGAATGAATGAATGAATGAATGAATGAATGAATGAATGAATAGGATTGGCTATATCTCAGAATTATGAATATGATATAAAATATTCAATGTATGGTTTCATGGATAAATTCCACTTCTTCAAGGCAAGTATTATTTCAGCCTTTGTGAACGTTGCTAACAATTTCTTTTATTTGCACAGAGGTTGTGTTTCTGACTGCTGTGGCCATTTAATGGCCACTCCTCTTTTTTAAAAAAAAAATATTTTAAAGGCATATTGATATACTGAAACATCTAGCCCCAGCCCCAGCCCCAAAAGGAATGTGTTGCTCAGAAACACCCTTGCAGGTGAGGAAAGAGAACTTTGCAGAAAAAAAGCAATTTCCTGCTTGGGATTGAAGAAGAAAAAACAGAAAGACACTGGAAGGTGAGAGGAATATATTTCTCAGATGTGAGAGCCTCTTCCTCCTTTCTGAATGAAAGAGAACTTGAGATTTCCAACTATGCTTTGTAAAAAAAAGAGTTTTGCATTTTTTTAAAAACCCTGCTCTTCACAATACTCTGCAATAAGTATATCAAAATTCACTTCCTCCTTACAACACAGTATTTTTCTACAAATATGCTGCCTTTGGTACTATATTCTTTTAATAAACAGACAGGGGCATGGCTGACTAAAAAAACAGTAGAGAAAATGAACTCATAACAAAATCAAAGAGCAGTGTAGAATGCTTTAACAGTTTAAATTGAAAGAACTGAATCAATACAGTTAAAATTAATGTGAATGTTCCTGTATATACTATGTGACCACAGGGAAAATGTATTGATACAACAGAGGCATGAAAAGAATCGGTATAGCTGGTGTTATTTTCTCATGTGTGATTGAGACCTTATTTACAGAAAAATTGCAACACTATTAAATTTGTGTAAACATGAAAGGGTTTGACTCAAATAGGTCACAACTAGAGATGGACACGAAATGAATTTTTAATTCGTGTTGTTATTCATTGTTCATTTTGTTAGGTAACAAAACGAGTAACCCAACCCATCAAAGAAAAACAAAACAAAACAAAATGGAAATTTCCGTTTTGTTCATTATGTTTTTCATTTGGGGAACACTTACCTTCCTTCTGCACCAAGTCCTGATGTTCTCTTCGGCGCAGGGAAGCAAGCACCTCTCACCTGTGAAAAAAACCCCCAGCATTGGGGTTTTAAAAATAAATAAAAATAAAAAATAAAAAAGTGCCAACCTGGCTTGGGAGCTGCGTGGTGGGTAGTGTAAAATGTAAATGATAATAATAATTTAAAAAAAATAAAAAAACACTGACCTGGCATGGTTGGCGCAGTAAATACTCATTAAAAATAAAAATAAAAATAAAAATAAAAATAAAAATAAAAATAAAAATAAAAATAAATGGTGCTGCCCCAGCCCTGGGGAAGCAAGCACCTCTCACCTGTGAAAAACAAACAAACAACAAAAAAGCCCTGGCATCAGAGCTTAAAATAAATAAATAAATAAATTTTTTAAAGTCCTGACCTGGCCTGGGAGTCACATGGTTGGCACTGTAAAATGTAAAAAATAAATTTTAAAAAAAAGGGCTGACCTGGCCCCATGGGCCGTGTCGTCGGATCTGGAAATATAAAAACTAACAAAATAAATTTTAAAAATGGTGCCGCCCTTGCGGCAGAGGCAGCGGTCCCTTGGCAGCGGCGGCGGTCCCTGGTGTCCTTGTTGGCGGTGGTGGCAGTTCCTCAGCGGTGGTGGTGGTCTCCAGCCAGGAAAGCCAAACCAGTTCGTTTTGGTTCGTTTGTATGAATTTTTGTTTTAAAAAATGTGTATGAAATGAAATGAAACGAACTGAGGGCCCCCCCGAAACAGAATGAACCGAACCATCCTTTTTCTGTTCCATGCCCACCTCTAGTCACAACCACTGCTATTCTTCCTCTGTTCATGGGAATTGCTCTTTCTTTCTTTCTTTCTTTCTTTCTTTCTTTCTTTCTTTCTTTCTTTCTTTCTTTCTTTCTTTCTTTCTTTCTTTCTTTCTTTCTTTCTTTCTTTCTTTCTTTCTTTCTTTCTTTCCCACCCTCCTTCCCTCGTTCCCTCCTTCCCTCCTTCCTTCCTTCCTTTCTCATAAAAGAAAGTTGAAATACCAAGCAAAGTATTTGTTTCCCCAGTATGTCATTGTCTTTAGTTTTGTATGGATTTTTTTGTAAAAATGAAACCAAAAAAACAAAAATGAAAGAGAAAATATTGTAATGAAATGAAACAATAAACAAAATGCATTGTTTTCTTTTGGGGGTCTGGAGGCATCTCTGGTGTCTGGGGGCCTAGGCATGTCTGCCAGGCCTGCTCTCGCCCTCTCTTCTCTGGTGGTGGCGGCAGCGGCAAGGCCTCCCATTTGGCCCACTTACCCTCTTGTTTTTGGTGGTGGTGGTGGTGCAGTGGCAAGGCCTCCCCCTGGGCCCGCTCACCCTTTCCTCTTTGGCTGCAGCCGCAGCTCTCTTTTTTTTTAAATGTCTTTTTATTGATAACATTCTTCAATTATACATTTTTTATCCTCTTTAAGGTTACATTTTTCCCCTCTTATCATCCCCCCCTCCCCCTATTTCATTATTTTCAGTCTTTTTCTCTCAGCCAGGGGCACAAGGTCTGGAGCTTCCACCGAACGTCTTCGATCTCTTCTTCCTCTATCCATCTCTGGTACACAGTCCATTTCTCCTTGATTTTCTCTATTTTGTCTTTCCACGGCATATCTTGGTCAATAATAAAAATTACATCTGATTGAATGATATCAAACAAATAGTTATGCCATTTCTTTTCAGTCCATTTGCTCTTGTCTTTCCATCCTGCCGCTATGACTGCTTTGCCTGCTAATACCATTGCTTTTAGTAGTTCTGTCTGCTTCTTTTCTATTATATCTATTCCAATTGAACTTAAGCACATTAGTTCAGCATCTATTTTTATATTTACTGGGAGTAACATATTTATTTTATTAACAATCATTTCCCAAAATTTTTTAACTTCCTAACAGTCCCACCACATGTGAGAATACCATCCTTTTGTTTCTTTGCAGTGCCAACAATTGGGATTTAGTCCTGAGAACATATTTGCTAGCATGGCAGGGGTTCTGTACCATTTAGTAAAGAATTTCAATTCTAGTTCCTTAAATTTGTATAGTTTTATTTTAGTAATTCCATTCATTAATCCTATAGCTTTTTGCTCTGGTATTTGCATTTCTATCTCCCATTTTTTTTGTAATTGCTTAATTGCATAATCCTTGTCCGTAGTCATTTTCTTATATATGACACCTGCTAGTCCTCTATTATTTTGATTCATTATTCTGTATATTTCTTCTATCGGTTCTTCTGTACCTATATCCCTTTCTTCGATTAATTTATAAGCCTTCTTATATAGGCCAGCTATTTTTAGCCAATATTGTGGGCCTATTTCCCTCTCTAACTCTGAAATTGTTTTCAACACTTCTCCATTGTACAAATCTTTTATTCTTCTAAATCCTTTTTGCCTGAGTAAATCCCACCATCCAGGATCTGTATTGTCTTTTTCTAATGTTTCTATTGGTGCCCATCTAGATATACCTTTTAACCATTTTGGTTGCCACTTCTTCCAAATTTTCAAAGTGTTTCTCCTAGGTCCCTTTTCTAATTCGTCTTCTCTAGTTGCCTTATTTGTAAATATACCAAATTTTCCTACCCCTTTGTTTGCCTCATTTTCAAATCTGACCCATTTAGAGTTCTCGCCTTCTATTTCTAAGAATGTTTTCAACTGAAAGGCTTCATAGTAGCTTGCTATATCTGGTACGCCCCACCCTAATTCTGAGTTATGTCTATGGATTGTACTTTTAGAGATTCTAGTATTTGAACTGCCAAAAATCCATTTCCTTATTTTTACATTCCATTTTTCTATTCTTTGTTTGGTGATTTCCAATGGTAGGACTTGAAATAGGTATATTAATTTTGGTAACCAAAATATTTGTACACTTCTAATTCTAAATGTTACATTTAAAGGGTCCCTTTTCCATCTTTTCTTATCTCTTATTATTTTCTTCCAAACTTTGTTGTAATTTACTTCCACTATTTTATTAATATTCTGAAATATTTCTATACCTAAATATCTAAATCTCTTCACTCCCAATCCTATTTTAATTAGTCTATTAATTTCTTTTTTTTTTCATCTAAACTCACATTATGATACATTACTTCTGATTTTGTCATATTGATTTTTAAACCTGAAGTTATTTCAAAGTCTTCTAATATCACCTTAATTTCCTTAATTCCTTCCTTTGGATTGCACATTATTATAATTATGTCGTCCGCAAACAGATTGATCTTCATCTCTTCTTTCCCTATTTTACAACCTTCTATCCTTCCTGAATTTCTAATTCTTTCGGCTAATTGCTCTATTGCCATTATAAATAAAAAGGGTGAGAATGGACAGCCTTGTCTTACTCCCCTTGTGATAGGGAATTGTTCAGTGTGCTCACTATTTATTCGGACTACAGCTGAACTATCTTTATAGATTTCTTGTATTGTTTTTATAAACCTTTGGCCCATACCATATTTCCTCAAGCAGCCGCAGCTTTTCACCAGCAGTGGTGGCATGGTGGCAAGGGCTCTAGCTGGACCTGCTCTCCTCTTGTCTTCGTCGGTGGCAGCGGCAGTGGCAGTGGCAAGGCCTCCCACTGGCCCCGCTTGCCCTCTCCGGCTGCGGCAGTGGCTGCTTAGCAGCTGCGGCAGAAGCAACAAGGCATCCAAGCCGAGAGGTAAGGGAGCTGTACCCATTTTACAGATGAAACAAAATGGTTCGTTTATAAGGGAAAACCCACCACTTTGTTTCATCTGTAATGAAATGCTGCTTCTACATTTGGTTTTGTTTTGTTACATAACGAAACTACAAAACAGCATTTCATTTTTTGTTTCATGCGCATCCCTAGTTTGAACCTACTGATCAAAACATTTTCCCCATCTTCTTCACAGACTAACCCCTTCTCCAGCATAAAACTGTTCTTTTGTTTTTCACATGGCTGATCTACATTAAATACTGCCATTATACCATTATGAATGAGAGTCACCTTAATTAGAGGCTTCACAACAAATCAATGACTCTTTAAGCACTCAAAACAAGCTACTAATATCATTATCATATCATTGTTGCTGTTCTCAGGATTTGCAATGTGAATTTCTAAATCAATCAGGCACAGAGACTGAAGCAGAATGGATGGGATTAATGACCATGACAGAATCATGGAATAAATCTACCTTTCCATCCTTCCCTCACATAACACAGGGGAAAGGAAGATTTCTTCAGCAACAGGGGAGGCAAACTTAAATTTGCATGCAAGGGCTAACTCATCTATGATGAGGGACCTGCATTTAAGTGAGGCCTTCAAGCTTTTTTTATTTAGGCAAGCCTTCTGAGCCTCCAGCCTTTTACAACTTTTTTATCTATAACATATTAATATTGTTTTATCAGCTGGGGGCCCTTTAAATTCTGCTGCTGCTGCTGCTGTTTTAGTATTGTTTTAAAAATTTGTTTTTACTATTTCATATTGTACTGAATTGTACTGTTGTAAGCCACCTTGGGTCTCTTCGGAGAGAAAGGTGCCATAGAAATAAAGTTTATTATTATTATTATTATTATTATTATTATTATTATTATTATTATTATTATTATTATTATTATTATTATTATTATTATTATTATTATTATCTTCTGAACACTGCTGCTAGGTATTAAGCTGGAGTTGGTCTTCTCCAATGATTGAGCTCTTTCCAAGAGCCTAGGACAGTGGTGGTGAACCTTCGGCACTCCAGATGTTTTGGACCACAACTCCCAGAATTCCAAGCCTAGATTGCCAATGACAAAGGGCTGTGGGAGTTGTGGTCCAAAACATCTGGAGTGCCAAAGGTTCACCACCACTGGCCTAGGATGACTGAAGATATCTTTGTAGAATATATGCTCTTCCTAATAATGTTGTCATTTGTAGTTGACCAATGTTGATCTTGTCAATGCCAAGAGTTTTCAAATGTTGATCTAAGTCCTGACCAGCTGGCCCGCAGGGTGGGTTGGCACTTTTTTGGCTGATTTTTCCTTTGTTTTTGTTTTTTTGCTAGCACCGGCCAGCTGGATTGCAGGTCAGGTCAGCACTCCCCCCCCCCTTTTTGTTTACTTTGTTCAGTGTAAAGGTGTCAGAATTTGGTTTACTTGAGAATGTTGGACCAATATTACTTCACTTATGTATTCATATATTTACTCATATATTCAAGAAAGCTTATGGATTTATCCACTCCGGGTCATTCATTAATTCATTAATTCATTCATTTATCACCCCCATTTACAACAGTAGAAAAACATACAATAGTAAATAATCATTATACAAAGAGGAATGGTTCTGAATTGCACTTGGACTACTAACTGGCTTGAAGCAAACTCATCAGCATTTGTAAGAGTGGAAGTTGAGTCATGGCAACTAGACTTCTTTTCTTGAGAGATTGAAATATTTTGCCACTCATCCAAGCAGCAGTCTGACTGCATCAGTCTGGTGCTTGGCTGAGTAGCAAGACTTTTGATTTCTCAAGGAAAAAAGTCCAATTGCCATGATTCAGTTTCCAGATAACCTTGCTTAGATGACTGAGAATCTTCACAGACATTTATAGGACAAATGTATTGGACCGAACCAAAATGGCTGCTGTTCACATATTTATCAGAAATTAGAAATTATTTTTTGGACCACAACTCCCAGAATATCTTGCCTTTTGGCCTAAAAATATCCTAATTATCATGAGGATTTAAAGATTCTTGTAGGCAAAATATTAACTTCGCAAGCTGCCATTTTATACTCATTGATCTTAGCTTTAAATATTGTCTTTTAGTTATGTAAGCCACCATTGTAAACTCATTATTATAATCTACCTTGTGTCCTTTTTAAGAAGAAAGATGGGGCAATAAATATATTAAATTAACAAAAGTGACATGTTTTAGAGCTGACTGTAGCTTCCATTCCCAGATTTTTCACAGAAAAAGAACTCACAGGACCTCATTCAAATCCTTGCCTCTTTATTCAGCTTTACCTTTTTTATTCATTTTCTGCTCACCACGTAGCCAGTGTTTCTATCCCCTTCTTTTCCCACCTTATGCATTCTCCATCTTTCCCCCCATTTCTCATCCTCAATCAACTGTGGGATAAAAATGACTTCATTTGTATTCTGGTGACTAACAATCCAGTTACTCTTGAGTCGCATACTTCATTTACAAACCAAAACGTGCACTCATATGAGGCGGCTGACACTGTTAAAACAGCATATTTAAATGCAAGCTTACAAACATTTCAACATGCACCAGTTCCAAGCGGACCTTTCTCTACATTTCCTGGTCTCCGCGATAGAAGCAAAATCCTTTGTTTTCTCACCCCAAATGTCCTAACTGAGAGACATCATATTGATGTACTGTCGGAAATAAGCTGAAGACAAAATTCAAATGTTGCACATTAATTTTTCATTGTTTTTTTCCTAGGGGAAGGTGGCATACAAGTGTGGCAAATGCAGTAGCTCAACACTTCAGACATCTCAGCCTGTGGCACTGCAGAGGCTTTCCTAGGGACCACAACATTGGATATGTGTAGAAAGGTTGTGCTTTATTGAGTAATGAGAAAAATATCCTGAGTGAAAGCCAAACAAGCTTTGATATGGATTATGAACACCACCAAAGATGGGAAGGTAGGCTTAGGGTGTGACAATGGCTATCACACAAAAATTGTGCTTCACACAAAAGTCTGTTCATTCAAAACTCGTGCCTTTCTAAAGCTATGCTAACAGACACAGAGCCAGTACTGAAAGAAAGAAAGAAAGAAAGAAAGAAAGAAAGAAAGAAAGAAAGAAAGAAAGAAAGAAAGAAAGAAAGAAAGAAAGAAAGAAAGAAAGAAAGAAAGAAAGAAAGAAAGAAAGAAAGAAAGAAAGAAAGAAAGAAACCACCATCACCAACTTGGTCACAAAGATGCAAACAACCTACCCAATCCTACTACTTTACTAGTTTATGCACCAAGTGTGCATGTGAAGAGAGAGTGGGCTTACCTCCTAAAAGAGAAGCCAGCTTGCTGTTTCTGAAGAGGGAAGCAAATGAGGAGGAGGAGGTGAAGAAGGCAGCAGAACCAGGTAAGGAGGTGATGAAGACATTGGTAAGTGGTGGGAGAGCAGCAGATCAGGTGGACACATTAGGTTTCCTCCCCTCCCCCTACACACTCCCGGCACAAACCATAAAAATAAACCACAACATTTCCCCAGGGTTTGGGTGTGGCTCATGGTTCATGGTTCATGGGTAGCCACAAGATGTGCACATCTCTATCTGTGACCAATTTAGGCTGGTTTGTCTAGGGGGGGTAGGCAAACACAAATCTGGTATGTAACAGCTGTGCTATGCCAAGGCTGGATTGTGGCAGTGTGCTCTGGATGTGCTGGCTGCCTTCAAAGAGTTTTCAGAAGCTGTAGCTGGTTCAGAATGCACCAGCAAGGACATTAGTATGTGTGCATCTGAGAAGTGAGAATGAGCCTATCTTGTGATATCTGCCTTCCTTGCTTTAGGGCATGATGCAAAGTACTGTTTATAACTGGCAAAGCTCATAATGGCTTTTGGTTTCCCCATAGCAGACTGGCCTCTTGATAACATCAGAAAAAGAGAGCTTTCTCTGTATCCTGTTTTGGAGGCAGGCATGGTTGTTGGTGATATGACATAGAGGCGTTGACCTTACCCTGAGGTGTAGGTAAATAATTTTCTGAATGCTCTCTCTGCCATTTGGCAAAGACTCTGTTTTACTTGTTAGGTTTATTCTCTTTAAAGGTTGTTTTGTCTGCACACACCTTCTGCATGTTTGTGTGTGTGTGTGTGTGTGTGTGTGTGTGTGTGTGTGTGTGTGTGTGTGTGTGTGTGTGTGTGTGTGTGTGTGTGTGTGTCCAAATTGAGTATGTGGTTTTATATTAACTGGTGACTTTCAGAGGTTGTGAGTTGCTCTGAGTGGTGCACAGGCCCTAAATGAGGAGGGGGCTATAGATCCCTGCAAAAGGAAAATAAATTATGAATTATAAATGCACAAACTTCATCTAAAACAGAGACTTCTCCACAGAGACCAATATCTTTCAGCTCTATACTGTACTGGCTTCAGCTCTTTTACATCCTGAATTTCCCATGGTGTCACCTTATCTAATCATAGCTTAGTAAATGCTAACTCCGTAAGAAGCCTTCAATAGAAGATGAGAGTTCATACATCACTCTTGCTGAAAATGCTCATGAATAATGATATATGGCTGTTCAAGTCACTTTGAGAAGTGAATGCTCTGACGCCAGCTCTCTTATGAATGGAGGAAGGCTGCAAAGGAGTACAAAATAGGAAAATAAGGGTCTATGTGTTGTCTTTTTCAAGGACAGTAGACATTGTGTCTTCCCCCGGAGTCATATTTTTAAAGCCAAAGGGGCATTGAAGTACATATAAAGGAGGTCTAGGGAGGTTTTCTATCTGCTTCAATAAACTTAAAAGTGAAGGTGTTTCAAGTGTTCATCAAGGTGCCACATCTGCTATGGATTTTTTCAAATCCCTTTCACATATTTATTATACCTCCTACGGTCAGTGATGGAGAGGCTGAGGGGCTATATTATTCATTGCAAGCTGGTATAGTTCAGGGGACTGGAGCCAAAGACTGGGAATTCAAATCTCTACTGTGCCTCCTGAGCAAGGAACCAACTAAGAACTCCTGTCCCATGAGTAGCTAATGGGGCTACATGCCCTGCCATCTAGTGGCCTTGGGTAAACTAAGGTGCCACCAGAAAAGGGAAGTGGTATGCCACTTCTGAATAATTTGACACTAAAGATTTGATGAAGAAAGCACAGCAGAGATTATACTTCTTGAGAATCCTCAGGAAGAATAATCTTTCAAAAATCTGCTGCTGGCTTTTTACTACGGTACCATAGAGAATGCTGTGTGTGTGGTTTGTGTACAGCCAGAGAAAGAACAATTCTGTTCAAGGTTGTTAAGACTGCAGAGAGAATAATTGGATGTACTCTCTCCACTTTTGACCAAATCTATAATTCCAAGTGTTATAAGAAAGCTGTAGAGATTGTGCAGGATCTCACACACCCTGGAAATGATTTATTTCAGCTTCTGCCCTCTAGGAGGAGATACAAGGTCATTAAGACCAGGACTAGTTGCTTGAGGAATGGTTTCTATCAAAGAGTGGTTTCGGCTTTGAATACAGCACAATACAGTTTCTGAGGGAGCTTCTGTAATTAGTTTTTAGAGTTGTTATTAGAGTTTTTTAGTTGTTTTATAGTTTTTAGAGTTTTTAAGTGTGTTGTTAGTGGGTTAAATGTGTTTATGTGGGGTGGGGGATAGATATTTATGTATGGTTGTCCTGTTGTCCTGTAAAAGCTAATGTAGATTCTTTCAATCTCATTGTTCGGCACAGGACAATGACAATAATCTATCTAATATATACCGTACATAGAAAAACCTGGGAAGGTCAGACTCAGCTTGATAATTATTATTTGTATTATCCATTCCTTCCTACAAAACAATGATTAACTGCATTTACATATCACTGTTAATTAGATGGTTGTTACTTTGAAATGAACTCAAGAAAGATCAACTGCAGTACTGGCCTAGTGGGGTTAAAGAGAGAGCTGGTGAATAAAGGGTGCGCTGGGTGCTCAGATTAATTGCTATTTGGTGTTTCTATTGTTTCTAAAAACACTAAGTTGTAGTGAGTGTAACTATTAAAATCTAGCCAAGATAGCAGCTTATGTAGAAAGCCAATCATGCCATAGTCGTTAATAGCTAATTTCTGCTTCAATCGAAATAAGGGAAGGATTATTATCAAGCGGAGCCTCATGCAACTGGAAACTGGCTCTTGAGAATTAACATGCTCACGGTTGCAACCCAGCCAAAGACAATCTGCAGCTATTTCCAGGAAATTACCAGCACAAGAAACGAAGCAATATATCAAAGAAACACTCCAACATTAAGTGGTGATGGCTTACTGATATTTCTGAAGTGCTTTATTGGGCTAGAAAATCAATAAAAAGTTACAAACCATTTCTAGTGGTATTTCTCATTAGCTGGACTATCAAGAACCAACAGGAGCCTAGTGGAATGTGCCAATAGTATGCTTATTTAGCTTTGACAATTTTCATCTGTTTTTAAAGAATGCAATAACAGATTGATAGAGGAGTTTTAAAAAAATCTTTACTAGTATGGGCAAGACAATAAATGGGAATGACTTTAGTCAATGTCATCTCCAAATTAGGGATATCTATCTATCTATCTATCTATCTATCTATCTATCTATCTATCTATCTATCTATCTATCTATCTATCTAAAAACATAGGCACATATATAGGGGTGCGTATATTCACACACACACATGCAAATACATACAGAGAGAATGAGAGAGCACCGTTTATAATTGTGATGTGGCTTTGCTTGAGTGAATTTTCATTGCTCTTTCTGCTTATACCAATCACAGTTTTAAACATCCTCTGACAAGTAGTGTTTTTCCCCCCCTACTTCTAAGGAGGAACAGCTCTCATTATGTGTGCTACCAGGATCTCCTTTCACATGGGCACAGAGAACAGGAACTGATACATAATTTCCTTATAGATTGCCTGTTGGTCTTCAGCTGGAGTTTTACCCGTGCCATTCCCCCCCTCACACACACACACACACAAAAGAAGGGTTATCTATGGCCAATTGGTGATGTATCCAAAAGCTGATGGCAATTGGACTTCTTTTATTGTGAGATTGCAATGTTTCACTACTCATCCAAGCAGCTATGCAACCCTTCCCAACACCCATTCAGTATGGGTCGTTAGCTGTGGCCCTGCTGGTGGAAAACCAATGTGTACTGAAAACCCCTCTCTCAGTAGAGGTGGGGGTCTCAGGCACCATCTGTCTGCCACTTATCATGCAGCCCTTCCACCAGTTCTCAGACAAATCAGAACCACTTCACACTTCCACCAGCAAGGCCACAGCTAGTGACTCATACTGAATGGGTGTTTCAGGAAGGGTTGCATAGGTGCAACTTTCATGCATCCCAGGGCATTGTGCCTCTAACAAGCCTATTCAGGCCATTGTCCACCTAAGGAGCCTATCCAGACCAGAATGATTTCAAATCAAGGTGGACTATAACCTCACCACTAACTTTCCTCAGACTGACAAAGCTGCTTGGATGAGTAGTGAAACATTTCAGTCTCATAAGAAACGAAGTCCAGCTGCCATGACTGAACTTTTGGATAACCTCATCTGGATGAATCTTCACAGATCTATGGCCATTTATTTTCTCATGGTGACCTAGTACACTACATTGCTTATTTATACTGTGACATTGACCTCCTGAATGGATATGTTGCTGCACATATTTTGCTTTAAGATAGAATGTGGAAGGGCAAAAAAAGAGGATATTCATGCCTCTTGCTAAGTATGAATGAGATAATTTAAATACCTTGCTTTAGGCAGTATTTTTTTAAAAAAAGGTATACTCTCAAAATGAAACTGTAAGCATAATTTTCGTTTCAGTTTGCAAATGTTGGAACCATTTAATACGCATTTAGAAAGCTGATTGTGTGTGGAACTCAGCATTAGGTGCCACCTCATAAATTAATGTGTATCGTGTTAAGTGAATTCAGAGTCATTCTTATCCCTTGATCAACTTGGAAGCTGCTGCAAATAGTACTTTGCAGACTATATTACATTTGTTGTGATAACAGATAGGAAAGATTTTTTTTTCTTCATCTCAGTGTTGCTGTACGTTTCTCATTCAGAAATGGCAGTGGGGAAAGACAAACCTGAAGATGTAATATAAGACAAGATAGGATAAGATGGCGAATTGATTTTTTTTTGAAATTCGTGCCCTAAACACCGACAGTAGCTTGAATCTCTCCCTGTTAGCAGCATTGGCAAAAAAAGGTTGATTTTATTTTATTTTAGTTTTACAATGGATTTTTTTTTTGAAATTGTTGCCCAAAACCATCGGAAATTAGCTATTTTAAATGCTTGAATTGTATTTTTTCTTGCAAAAAAAGTTCCGTTGATTTTAGTGGCAGAAGAAAAGAAGAAATCTTAATTAGAGGCATCATGAATATAAAAGGCAACACAAAGTCCCTGGAAAGTGGGTATCCAACCCATAATACCACACTTAACATATAAAAAGATCCTGGCCTCAGAGCCATAAAACTATACTTCACATATCTACAGAGCCTGGCCTAATCCTTCCCACCATCTCTACTAATCAACTCTCCCTCCTCTTCTTCCCCTTCCTCCTATTCCCCCTCCCCTATCCACCCCCCCAACTCTTTATACTACAGCCAATGAATATCTGGTATGAAATGAATATACCATCACATATTATATTGCACACCTCATTCTGTTGCTATATGTCTGGAGAAGTGAACGTGTCCACAAAACATTAAAATATGAAAGTTAGTTTTTAAGGTGTCATGTGTTTTGTGTCTTTTGTTTTGTTTTGTTTTTCTTTGATTTTCTTGCCTGAAATTCTTGAAAAGACTAACATGGCTACCCTCTCTGAAACTTAAAAAGAAGTGTGTTTAAAACCTGTGGTAATATTTTATCTGCAGGAGGGAATTTCACAGGGAAGTTGTCAAGTCTTTGGATCCAAGTACCAAGTCTGAGTTTTTAGTACGGAGTCTTTGACACCAAGTCCTGAGACCTAAGCCAAGAAGACTCAAGTACAAGTCCCTATTAAAATTAAGTCTTCCCAGAAAAAAGAAGATGGTGAGTGGGTTCCAAATGAGTTCACTCTGAGTCATTGATAAAACAAAAAACAAACAAAAAAACAACCTGAGTCGAGTCACTGGTGAGACTGAAGTCTGAATAGACATTAAGTCTCACAGATTTAGAGATGGGCACGAATAATGAAGAGACCCATCAAAGAAAAAGGAAACAAAACAAAACAGATATTTCCATTTTGTTCGCTTCATATTTCATTTTCCCATAACAATGCATTGAAGCAATGCATTCTTATGGGGAAAAGCTGGTGGTTCCCCCCCCCCCCATGCAGGGAAACCTCAGCCCCTGCCAAAGCAACTGCCAATTAGCTGTATTGTAGTGCGGGGCTTTGGCAGGAAAAATGTTTTAAAATCCCACCATTTCCCCCACCCAATGAGGCACGACCGGGTGGGGGATAAAATAAAAATTAAAAAAATTAAAAAATGTGCTGGCCCAGCCGGCACGCCTGCTGTTCGGCACAATAAGTAAAAACAAAAATTAAAAACGCACCAACCAGGCCATGGCCCAGCTGGTCAGTACTGAAAAAATAAATAAATAAAAAATAACACACTGACTTGACCTGAGGGCCAGCTGGTCGGTGCTGTAGGAATTTTTTTTTTAAAAAAAACCCACACCGACCCAGCCTGTGGGCCAGCTGGTTGGTGCAAGAGTCAAAAAATAAAAAATAAAAAACAAAAAATAATGTGCTGACCCAGCCCGCAGGCCAGGATGATAGCATGGGATAATAAAAATAAATTTAAAAGCCCTGATCAGCTGTAGTGCAGGCCCCTTGCTGTGCGCTTGCAGAAAAAAAGAAAAAGAAAAGAAAAATTAAAAAGCGTCAAGCAGGCGGCCCGTGCTACAGCTGATCAGGACTTTTTTAAAAAGCCCCAATCAGCTGGAGCGCATGCCCTCTGCTTGGGACTTTTGTATTTTATTTTTATTTTATTTTATTTATTTATTTATTTTCTGCAAAAATCCCCCATTAGCTGTAGCTCAGGCCCCATCTTGTTGCTTAAAATGTTTTAAAATATTTTTATTTATTTATTATTTTTATCTTTTATTTTCTGGCAGGAAGTTCCATAGACCAATGATCCTCTGGGTGACAAAGTACTTTCTCTTATTTGTTTGTGATCTAGCACCCAAACGTTTCATGGAGTGCTCCCTACCTAGTTCTAGTGTTGTGCAATAGGGAAAAGAGTTTTTCCTTATCTACTTTGTCCACACCGTGTATGATTTTATAAACGTCAATCAGGACACCTCTTAGGCACCGCCGTTCAAGAGTGAAGAGGCCCGGCCATTGCAGCCTCAGATGGTAAGGAAGGTGTTCTAGTCCCCTAATCATTCTGGTTGCTCTCCTCTGCACTTAAGAATGGTTGAAGTGTATTCTTGGTAAAAGTACCACAAACACACTGGAGTAAAGACAAAAGCCATGTATATAAATGTGTGCATTAAAAAAAATACAAAGAAGTGTACTTTAAAAATGGTAGGAGAAATGCACAAATTCCATTGTAAGAAGAAGAAAACATCTTGTAAAGTGGTACAAATCCGGATGGAAGAAGATTGCAAGGTGAGATTTGGAGAAACAACAAAACAAAGACAACAGTTTTCACATCCTTACCTGAGATTGCATGCCGCCGATTGGATTTGAAACTTTACTTGCGTCCACCACAATGAAAGGCACTAATCTTATGCTCGTTACTTACATAAAGCAATGAAACTGGATGAATGCTATTACTTAAATTCATTGAAAATGGATACTTAGATGGTTAATGAGCATGTTTGCCAATTTCAGAAGTTACAAACAGCTGAGAGGTGATTGCTCAGTTATGCTACGGAAATTCTTGCAGTATTATGAAAAGCACATAAAATTCAGAAGCAGAATAAGGAAAGAGGTTGGCAAGATCTGTAATGAGTGACAAGTAGAGATGGGCAGGAAATGAAAAATGAAACACTGTTTACACTGCTTAAATTAACCTTTATATTGCTGGTGTGCAGTGAATATACTCTTACAATTAACTAGAGGGACTCCCTTTGGAGTTTAATAATTCAGCCCCCTGAACCACAAACCTCTCCAAATTTTGGGAGCCTGAGGAAGCCCCCTCCCCATGATTTTCATTCCTCTAGGACCAAGGGGAACTATTATATAGCATTTCATTTTGTTTCATTCCAAAATTCTTTTAAAATTTTGTTAGTAACAAAATGAAACAAAACTACTAAAGAAACAAAACAAAATGCTATATTTTCATTTTGTGCCTTTCTCTAGTGCCAAGACAAAGAAGTTCTGTAACACTGATGGTCTCCATAGGTCTCATTGGTATTGCATTTTCATGCAATTTACATGACGTTTAATCTTCAACTCTATTTTCCCCAAATATTGTGGGAAGGCTTGTTAATTAGGAATGTGTGTCCTTGTCTAATTTCATTAGTTTGGCTGTGCAATTCAACAATATTATCTCATGTTTATTCACTCATATCTCTTATGATTAGAGATGGGCATGAAACAGAAAAATGGCGTTTCGGTTTTTCGTTTGTCGTTGAGAGGTCTGTTTCGGTTCATTTCCGTTTGTCGGGAATTTTTTGAAAAATTTCATTACTGTTTTTCAATTTTTTTGTTTGTCGTTTCTACCCACTTTTTGTGCGATTTTTAAAGCATTTCCATGCGCAGGCATCCCCCAAAGCCCCAGACCACAGGGAAAACACTAAAAAAATGGATGCTGGCAGAGACACAGTATAGACTAGGTATGCAGAGAGGCTGCAAAGGCAGCGGCGGGCGTTGCCCAGGGTGCAAGGCAGCCGCAGAGTTGACTGCACTGCGGGGCAGGGGAGGGTACTCACCAAGAGGTACACAGCACACACGCACACAGGGAGGCTGCAGGACTGAAGCTAGAGTCGCAGAGACAGCAACCCCACCCTAACTCCCACCAGAGACTGCAAGGAGGACGGGGGCTGCCAGACCTTTTTATGCCCTCTGTGGCTGCCAGACCTGCCCACCCAGTCTGCAACCTGGACATGCTATTGGTTGAACATGATCCCACATCACATGGCTTGCCTCCATTTTGTGGCTGGTGGCGACATCCATTTTAAAGTGGAAAGAAAAATACATTGTGATGGGAGAAGACAAAAACAAACGTTTTAAGGACCCCAAACCCCTGGTAGGTATTATCAGACAATATAAATACTTACCGCTGCATTTTTATGGATCTCCAGGGCGTTTTTTAACATTTAAAACAGCTCATTTCATTGTGCGTCGCCATTAACGGAAACGAAACGTAATGATCACAATTTTCGTGGTTCTGTTCGTTTTGTTTCATTTTCATCACAATTTTCATTTGTCGTTTCATTACGCAACAGAAACGACAAACGGTAACGGAAACGAAAAAATGTTCGTTCTGTGCCCATCCCTACTTATGATATCAACACTACCTTAATCCAGTGGTTCCCAAATGTTTTGCAACACTCTTTATTCACCATAGATCCTCCCCAGCACAAAGATGGTGCACCACTGCTACTGCCCCTTCTCCTCCTGTACAGGAGAGCATCTAGGGACAGGGGCATGGCTTCCCCGGGTCTACATCTGTGCATGGTCAGGGCATTAGACATAATCCTGGCCAACATACAGGGAAACCTGCCAGCCAAGGAGAAGGAAAGGGAGGAAGGATTAGAGGATTTGATGATGTCCCTGTCTAGGCTCCACAGTACACAGTTTGGGAACCATTGCTCTAATTTATCAGCTCAATTTCTCTTTTATGACAGAGGCCCAGCAAAGAAACATATCAAATATTTTGTGCAGAATTGTCCACCCAATCGTTAAATGGTTCAGGAAACAGAGCCGGTAAGCATGTGTTCATTTATTAAATCTAAATACCTACAAAGCCATGAACAATTTACAGAAAGCTGCAATGAAACTCAAAAAATATTAAAGGTTCAGACAGTTCAATAACATACAAATCTTGCATCAAAAATGGGAATTTGTTGCAAAGAGATCCAAGATGGAGATGTTTGTACCTGAAATCTGAAAGCAAATGGATTGGTGCTCAGAACTGGTAGAAAGAAAGATTTAAGGCTTGCTGCCACTTGCTGTGCTTCTTATGTTGTTAGCAAATCAGTATATTGGAAAACAGCAAAGAGTTCTACAGTGCCTTTAAGACTGAGGGTCAGATCATAGGTTAGCAAAAGCATCTTTCCTCTTTTTGAATGCCATCTCTCCAGGCTACATTGATCTTCTAATCTTACTTGTCTGAACTATTGAACTTGCAAACCAACTTCCACCCAGCCAAATGCAAAACAAAAGGAAGCTAATTTGCCAAATGTTCTTTGAGGGGGTGGGTCATGTTTCAACACCCAATCCAGTATCCTATAGCAAATGTGTAAATGGGAAGGGCATTGACCCCTTTGTAGTAGAGATGGGCACAAAATGAACTTTTAGTTTGTTTTGTTATTCGATATTTGTTTCATTACATAACAAAATGAATAATGAACCCCAGAGTGGATTTAGAATGAAATGAAACAAACAAAAAAATTGGTTCAGTTCAGTTCGGTTTATTAATGGCAGTGGCGGAGATGTCTCCTACCTGGTACTGGTCCTGGAGGTCTAGGTGGGATGATGCCTGTCCCTGCACAGCTCCTGATTGTCCAGCACCACAGAGGAGCAAAGATGACATTGGAGCCTGCTTCCTTATTGGAGCTCAGCTCCGTGCAGGTGCAGAACAAGGTAAGTAATTGGCTGCTTTTGTCTCGGAGGCTTCCAAACACCACCTGGGTTTGTGCGGATCGTTTCGGAACTGGTAGATTCCTAAATGAATTGCCTGCCCCTACCAGGTGCTGTAGGCGCCTGGAATAGGAACTGGCAAACCACTCCAGTATTGCTGCCAAGAAAACATGAAGAGTCGATCATGACTGTAACAACACAACACACACATACACACACTGTCCATGAACTGCTGGTGACAATGAAAACATTTGGGCTATAAAATAGTGGGCATGTCTTGTGTGATAAGTATAAATTTCTTCTCAATAGTGTATTTTAGCATGTTGGCCAGAATCTTGTGGCACAGTTCAGAGTGTGTGGTGTTGATGAGGACTTCTCACAGTCGTTCATTTTTAATAAAAACATTTGTTTTCCCCTGTCCCAGATTCTGAGTTTCCTTAAGTATCCCTTTTCAGCTTGGAGAATCTTTTGGGAGACTCAGAATGGGAGAATGGAAAAGTCTTCTGTGTCTGGAAATTGCTATCATCAGTCATGGTTCTGGCAGTGGTGATTAGTAGAGATGGACACGACCAGGGAAAATGACGTTTTCGAGTTGTCGTGTGTTGGAGCCGGCCCGTTTCGGATTGTTTCCGTTTTTCGCGAAATTTTCCAAAAATGTGTCATTTCGTTTGTCGGATTTTCATCTGTTGTTAGTACTGGTTTTGGGGGGGGGGCTCCTGGAGGCACCTTTGGGTGGGTGCCTCCTCTGGACCGCCATGAAGGGAAAGCGGGCTCCTGGAGGCACCTCGTGGGTGCCTCGTCTCCTCACCCGCTAGCCGCTACAAAAAGGCATGCATAGCCAATTGGATATGCATACCATTAAGTTGCAACAGCAGTAGCAGGCAGAGGCACCTCTTTCGGGTGCCTCATTGCCTGCTGGAGAGCGAAGTGACAGAGGACTGGAGTGAGTCACTGGGGACCACTAAGGGCGCCCGCTGTGACTCACTAAGAAGGGAAGTGTACTTGCTGTAGTGCAATGCGAGTACACAAATCTGGCTTGGGGTTAGGGGTTAGCGCAAGGGCTAGGCTTAGGGTTACTGGTAAGGTTAGGGTGAGTTACTGGGGTGCACCTCTGGGTGCCTCTCTGACCCACTAAGAAGGACAGTGTACTGGCGTATGGGTTCGGGTTCGGGTTCGGGTTCGGGTTCGGGCTAGGGTTAGTGGCTTTTTATGCCCGACTGGCACATCCCAGAAGTCTCGGTCAAAACCTGTCCAAGTGGCCATGCAATTGGTGGAATGGCTCCAAAAATTTGCATGGTCCACTCCCATGGACAGCCCATCATTGCGCAGGGGTAAAAAAAATAAAAATAAAAATAAAATAAAAAAAAATCAATGGAGAGAGATGTTTTGTTGCAAGAAAAACCCACTGCTGCTACTGAAAAAATTCAGGCAGTTTTAAAATAGCTATTTTCGCATGTTTCTGTGGTGCTTTGGTGTGTTTTTGGACCACACGATTTCAAAATAAATATTGCGGTCACCCCATTTTGGATCCCCTGCCCGGACCGCATGGCATGGCGAGTTGGCGAGTTGGTGAGACAGACGAGGATGCGTAGCCCAGGAGAGGAGAGGGGGGGAGGCCGGGGACCCCCCCCCCCAGAAACCACCCTTCTGGTAGGTGCCCTCACTGAGGCAGGCATATATTCGCCTGCTTTTTTGGCCGGGAATCGGGTTTTTATTTATTTAAACTTTTTTCCTGTGCCGCGCCGCTTGGTGAGTTGGCGTGGGCGAGTGCGACTCGATGACGAGGATGTGCACTTTGCGCAGCCCAGGAGAGGAGGGGAGGGAGGCCAGGGACCCCCGCCCCCAGAAACCACCCCTCTGGTAGGTGCCCTCACTGAGGCAGGCATATTTTCGCCTGCTTTTTTGGCCAGGAATTGGGTTTTTTTTTAATTTTATTTTTAAAACTTTTTTCCTGTGCCGCGCCGCTTGGCGAGTTGGCGTGGGCGAGTGCGACTCGACGACGAGGATGCGCACTTTGCGCAGCCCAGGAGAGGAGGGGAGGGAGGCCGGGGACCCCCCCCCAGAAACCACCCCTCTGGTAGGTGCCCTCACTGAGGCAGGCATATATTCGCCTGCTTTTTTGGCCAGGAATCAGTTTTTTTTTTTTTTTTTTAAACTTTTTTCCTGTGCCGCGCCGCTTGGCGAGTTGGCGTGGGTGAGTGCGACTTGATGACGAGGATGCGCACTTTGCGCAGCCCAGGAGAGCAGGGGAGGGAGGCCGGGGACCCCCCCCCCCCAGAAACCACCCCTCTGGTAGGTGCCCTCACTGAGGCAGGCATATTTTCGCCTGCTTTTTTGGCCGGGAATCGGGTTTTTTTAATTTTATTTTTAAAACTTTTTTCCTGTGCCGCGCCGGTTGGTGAGTTGGCGTGGACGAGTGCGACTCGACGATGAGGATGCGCACTTTGCGCAGCCCAGGAGAGTAGGGGAGGGAGGCTGTGGACCCCCCCCCCAAGAAACCACCCCTCTGGTAGGTGCC
This sequence comes from Phrynocephalus guinanensis, assembly GCA_037367245.1. Classification (NCBI taxonomy): domain Eukaryota; kingdom Metazoa; phylum Chordata; class Lepidosauria; order Squamata; family Agamidae; genus Phrynocephalus; species Phrynocephalus guinanensis. The sequence goes on along the minus strand of CM074735.1, from coordinate 116,483,530 downwards.
CTCACTCAGGCAGGCATATTTTTGCCTGCTTTTTTGGCCGTGAATCGGGTTTTTTTTTAAAACTTTTTTCCTGTGCCGCTTGGCATCGCGCGATCGCTGCGATGCCCAGGAACGACAACACGAAAAATCAGACCCAATTTTTCTTTAGTTGGTTCGAGTTCAAGTTCTGGCAGAGTAATTGTCATTACCGTTTCCGTTCCGTAACGGAAGCGAGAAACGGAAACAGAAACGAGAATTTTGCCAAGTCGTGCCCATGTCTAGTGATTAGGCATCGGCGTTTGATTTTGGAAGTGGTCCGGTTCCAAAACGAAATGTGGGAGCCCAGCTGATGTTCAGAACCAGAGCAACCCTCCAGAACAAATTCAGCTAATCCCTTACCTTGCTCTGGGTTTGCACGGGGCTAAACTCCAATGAGGGAGAAGCCTCTGATGTCATATTTCCTTTTCCCTGGCACTGGCCAATCAGGAGCTATGCAGGGAAATGCATCATCCCACCTCCCTGTCTGATTGGCCAGCACCAGGGAGAAGGAAAGATGATGTTGGAGGCTTCTCCCTCATTGGAGCTTAGCCCTGTGTGAGTCCAGAACAAGGTAAGGGATTGGCTGAATTCATTCCAGAGTATTGGTTCGATTCTGGACACCAGCTGGGCTCCCACATTTCATTTTGGAACCAGACCACTTCCAAAATGAAACACCCATGCCTAGTGGTGATATTTCAGATGTTAAAGGCTACCCTTTCTGAATCTTGAGTTTCCTAAAGGGTTTTTTTTAAAGCGAGCCTGGATTTTCTTCCCGGGGATGTCAGTAGGGGAAATAGAAAATTTAATTTCAAGATGAAAAAGGCTGTGGCTATGACATCATCAGCCTTATGCACATGGATTTATGCCAGTAGGGTTCTAGCCCTTAGCTAGAAGAATCTCTATTTAGACAGGATGGGCCTAGGCCAGTGGTGGTGAACCCACTGAAGGGAATGAAACCACAACAGAATCATAGCTGAAAATAGGCTGCAAACATGAATCATGTCTGGAAAAACTAGTTAATTGTCCCAGTCTGTTTTTCTTGTGGTTGTCGTTGTTTTGTTTGTTTGCGATTTTTGTTTTGCTCCCAACCACTCATACAAGTTAAAATTCTTACTGCTACATCTTGTTTCAACTGAATCTTCTACTCTGCTTTCAAAGACAGCTTCATGTGCATGACTCCCATCCAAACTAGAGGTTGCCAGAGCATGAGTAAGGGAGCCCCCAAAGGTCAAAGAGATAACACTTCCAAATAAAGCCATCGATCCTCATCAGCAGTACCACAAGATTTTCACAAATCACTTTCCTTAATGGTCTGTGTGAAAGTGCTTCGACAGCTACCTTGATCTTTATGTTCAGCCACCACACCAGTGCAAACAGTCACTCAGGAAAAATATAAACACAAACCTACAATATATGCAGTTAAACATCAATTAATGGGTTATAAATATGCCTACTGGTAGGCAGGGGAACCTGGCCTGAAGAACCTCTGCTCTGAATTAAAAATCAAATGACTCTCTTTTGCTGAGCCAGGTGCATCAGTACAGTTAAGGACCACTTGCTTAATGTGTTTAGCTTGTGTAGATCCCTTGTCTTTGGTCAAGGGTAGACACAGATGGTTTAATGTAAATACAGATTCTTTCCAGTTAAGCTTGCTTTGTTTGCTTGGGATGGGAGATAATAGTCTGAATTAAACCTTTCTGCAAATGCATGTTCCCAAATGTTCTACTCTGGCTGATTTTCACCCAGTAAATATACTGTACTGGGAAAAGGGCATGTGAGAAAAAAGAATATCTCTCTCTCTCTCTCTCTCTCTCTCTCACTCACTCACTCACTCACTCACTCACTCACTCACTCACTCACACACTCTGTGTGTGTGTGTGTGTGTGTGTGTGTGTGTGTGTGTGTGTGTGTGTGTGTGTGTGTGTGTGTGTGTGTGTGTGTGGGAGGGAGGGAGGGAGGGAGGGAGGGAGGGAGGGAGAGAGGGAGGAAATGGAAGAAAAGGCAATGAGTGAGCCATATTAAGACAGTGCATTTTTTTTCTGCTAGAAGGCTATGACTCGTTCAATTTGTCATTGAAGAAGAGCAAACCTCTTCAAACTGAGCACATATACAGTACTTACAGCCACTTCTCCCTGGCCACAAGGAAATGCACTACAAAATTGCTATATGGAACATTGAAGACATAAGTTCAGGAATTGGGGAAGTGAAGCAGAGAGACAGTGAGTGGAGATGGAGAAAGAACACATTTCACTTAAGAGACACAAGAGCACAGAGGTTTAGACAATTGCTCCTTGGCAGCCAGGTCACCATAATTACCATTGCAGTTCCAATCACAAAAGTAGTATGGTGTGTGGAATGTTATGAAATTTTCAAGCTGATCTTGACAGCAGGGCAGAAAAATACAAAGAAATACTCCCCAATTCCCTCTTGTGGCCAGTTTTCATAGAATCATAGAATCACAGAGTTGGAAGAGACCTCAAGGACCATCCAGTCCAACCCCCTGCCATGCAAGAACCCCCATCACAGGACTCCCGACAGATGGCCATCCAGCCTCTGCTTTAAAACCTCCAAAGAAGGAGACTCCACCACACTTTGTGGCAGCATATTCCACTGCCAAACAACTCTAACTGTCATGAAGTTCTTCCTAATGTTCATTTGAATAACTTTTCCTGTAGTTTGAAACCATTGCCCCGAGTCCTAGTCTCTGAAGCCATGGAAAACAAACCAGTCCACTTTTCAAAATGACAGCCTTTCACATATTTAAACATTGCTATCACATCCCCTCTCAGCCTTCGTTTTGTAAAGCTGAACATTCCCAGCTCCCTAAGCTGTTCCTCGTAAGACATTTCCATCAAAGTACTCCCGGCAGATGGCCATCCAGCCACTGCTTACTGTACCTTGGAAATAGTCATGAAAAGATATAAGATATAACCTAAGAATATTCCCCTTGACACTTTGAATTGATAATAAAACAGCACAAAATCTTTAAAATGCCTTTTAAGATGCCTCTAATATGCCTTTTAAAATATCTTTTGAAAATAATCAGGTGTTACTTGTTACACATAAAAATAAATTTGTGATTACTTTGCTCATTTCTCTAAAGCAACTGTGCAACTTGTAATTACTTACTTTTAAGCTCTTCAGCAAGAAAGTAAGAACATCACCACAAGGAAGGAGAGATGGAGAATACATTTGTGAACAGAACGGAGGAACATATATTGTTTAAAATTCTAACATCCCCTCCCATTTCCCCTGAGCTGAGAGAATTTAAGACCACCAGCTCCCTAATAGGCAGGAGCATTTGTGCTCTGAGCTACATGGGTACCTGAGAAACTGTGTGGCTAACACACTACCATAAGGATGATTTTGCACTTGAGGAGCCTATAGATTGAAAGAGGAGATGATGCACCCTCTGATCGGCTATTAAAAGCTCCACAGCACCTAGTCGGAAAGGTATGCACAGGTTTAAACAGCTGAAAGAGCCTCCCAGGAGCAGCCGTCTTTGAGGCTGCATTTCTGTGGCTGAGCTAATTAGGGGAAGCTCTGAGCCGCTCCCAGGGAGAAGGGGCATTTGCGGAGGCTTTTCTCCCACTAGAAAGGTTGCAGAGTTCCAAAACACAGTCTGTTAGCTTCTCCTCTCTTTCATCTTTCAGACAGTTCCTCCTGCCTGTACCAGCAAAAAGAAATCTTGCGGAGGTGGATAGGGGACACTGTTATGTAAGACTGGGAAACATCATGGCATTAGATTCAAATATGCCTAGGAAAACAGAGCCACTGCCTTCTATGATGGGGATTCTCCATGCTCTTGTAGGGGGCTTTTACCATCTTCTCCTTTTCCTCCTACCCCCTTTGCCTGCCTTGCAAAAATGGGGGAAGAGCAGGTGTCTAATTTCGAGAGGCTGCTTCTTTCATCTTAACCCTGAGTGTCATCCTATGGTGGTTGGGCTATCCCCATCCTCCACCCTCCACCTCCACCCCCAGCCTGGGAGAAGAGGGTATAAATGCACTATCTTGAGGTGCCTGGAGGCATTTGCAGCCACTATTTATGCCTACAGTGTGAGATGCAATGGCAGTTTTAGTGGGTGGAAATACCAGAGAGCTCAATTTAAATGAAAATCAACCTACAGGATTTCCAGCAAGGGGAGGGGAGGGGAAGACTATGTGACTGCCTGTGGATGCTCTTCTAACCAATCTCTACTGTGGGTTCTAATAAATATGTTTAATTGGTACATTGGATTTTTAGCCCTTCTTAGCTGCGATGCTAATGTTTCATTCAATATTTCTCAGAATGTTGGAACATCTTCCTTAACTTCGTACCCTGGTTCTAAACTGGTTCGTCCCCTGGTTCTAAACAGAGGGATCAGTCCTCTGTTTGTAAGTCAATCTCTATACAGCTTATTTTCTGCTGAGGCAGTACTCTTGTACACAATAACACTTAGTACTAGAGATGGGCACGAATCAGAAAAATGGCATTTCGTTTGTTGTTTGTCGTTTGGAGGGTCTGTTTTGGTTCGTTTCCATTTTTTGCAGATTTTTGCAAAAAAATTGTTTTCATTTTCATTCATTTCGTTACCATTTCGTTACCATTTATTTCAATTTTTTGTGATTTTTTTTAGGATTTTAAGCAATTCACTCATATTGCAGGAAGGGAAACGAAACACACAACAAAAATTCTGGTGTTTCTGTTCGTTTCATTTCGTTTTAGACACAAAATTCGTTTGTCATTTCATTACATAACGAAATGAAAAAACGAAAACAGAAACAAAAAATTGTTCATTTCATGCCCATCTCTACTTAGTACTACTCATGTTTTGTTCACATGTACTATATCTATATAGATATACATTGGTACCTTGTATAAAGGAATTAATTTGTTGCAAATGAAATTATGTTAAGCAAATAAAAATAAACAAAAACCCGTACCTTGACGGGAGCTCCCTGAGGACTGTGGTACAGGCAATGGTCATGTCGAGGCTGGATTATTGCAATGCTCTCTACATGGGGCTCCCCTTGAACCTTGTTCGGTGATTGCAGCGGGTCCAGAATGCGGTGGCCAGGTTGGTGGTTGGTGCGCGCCGTTTCGACTGCATCACCCCCATCCTGGCTCGCCTACACTGGTTGCCCGTTGCCTCCTGAATAAGGTTCAAGGTGTCAGTTTTGGTTTACAAAACCCTCCATGGCTTGGCCCCTGATTATCAGGCAGAGCACCTCTCCCGACAATTAGATCCGGCCCGACCCACCCGTGCATCCCTGGCCCTTTCGCTCCGGACTGTCCCCCCGAGGCAGGCCCGCAAGACGAGCACGCGTGGGCATGCCTTCTCGGTGGTGGGGCCATCCGTTTGGAACAGCCTACCGAGCGACCTGCAGCAGGCGTCATTTAAGAAAGGGCTGAAGACGCTACTCTTTAGGGATGCTTTTAACAATGACTAGCTTCCTTTTTCTGCCCCAGCTCACTTACATATGTTTGGACTGCTGCTGTGACTGCCCCTGTTGTTGTCCGCCTTTCGCCTTTTATCTTTTTATCTTTATAATCATTTATGTTAACCGCCCTGAGTTCCCGTCCTGGGAAGAAGGCGCGGTATATAAATATAAAAATAAATAAATAAATAAATAAATTTTCCTTTATACACATTTCCCTTAGGAATGCATTGAAAATGGAGTAATCCCTAATCACAACCATTTTTATGCTGTACAGATTCGCCCCATAGGTGATTCTGTTAAGCAAATTTCCCCTATCACCAGAATTTTTTATGTTGTACAGATTTTATGTTATCCAAACCATTTGTTATACGAAGGTCCTCTCTCTCTCTCTCTCTCTCTCTCTCTCTCTCTCTCTCTCTCTCTCTCTCTCTCTCTCTCTCTCTGTCTCTCTCTCTCTCTCTCTCTCTCTCTCTCTCTCTCTCTCTCTCTCTCTCTCTCTCTCTCTCTCTCTCTCTTGTGTGTGTGTGTGTGTGTGTGTGTGTGTGTGTGTGTGTGTGTATGTGTGTGTATCTATATCTATATCTATATATATTGCCTTGGGTTATTTTGACATTTTGGGAACATTATATAATTGTCATTATCCTATTGCTGAGCATAGTAAATTGCAACCAAATGATGCCCATTTGACTTACTATGCTGAGCAACAAAATTTCAGCAACTGATGGCTAAGATTGTACGATAATGCTTTTTCCTTCAAAAACCAACACTGCCACTATTACAGCCTTGTGGCACAGTGGTCAAACTGCTGTACTTCAGCTATAACTGGGCTCACGACCTAGGGTTCAGTCCCAGGTGTGACAACACCCTGGATTCAGGAGAAATACATATGTAAATTATCAGCCAATCCCAGCAGGAGGGCGAGGGATTGTATGGTATAAAGAGGGTGGAGCCTGGTCTGGGAGTAGAGAGTTGAGAGCTGAGAGAGCTGAGAGAGCACAGCTCGGTTAGAGTTCAGGCAGGCAGGCAGGCAGGCAGGCAGGCAGGTTAGGTGTGAGGGCTTTATTATTTACTGTTTATTAAAGAAAGGGAGGCTTGATTTAATCCATTTTATGTTTAAGGCAACACATACCAACTTCAGTCATTGTATTTATTTATTTTCTCAATAAACATCATTATTATTTTTATATTATACGTCTGAGTCTGTCCCAGTTCATAAGGCGTCGATTTAAAAGGTGGCAGCATTACCAAGAGGATCCGGTGAAGATTAATAACTTGGTTCTTTACACTTCACGTTTTCATCACAATTACACGTCTAAAAGGGAGGTGTCGTCACACCAGGTAGCCGGCTCATGGTTGACTCAGCCTTCCATCCTTCCTTATTCTTTCCGTAATGCCAGGTACTCCACAGGCATAACTTATGCAATAGTATTTTGGTCAATATATAACAATAAATGTAGGTGCTATTCTAGTTAACTGAATTTAGGTGATAATCTGTAGTTAACTGAATCCTTTTTGGGGTAGATATGCACAGAGCCTTGTGGCACAGTGGTTAAATGCCTGTACTGCAGGTAAAACTGTGCTCACAACCTGGGGTTCAATCCCAGGTAGCAGATGGTTGACTCAGCCTTCCTTCCTTCCGAGGTCGGTAAAATGAGTTCCCAGCTTGCTGGGGAGGGGGCAATGTGTAGCATGCAGACTGTAATTAAAAACTGTAAACCGCCCAGAGACTACTTGAGGTGGTATGGGGTGGTATATAAGCAGAACACTTTGCTTTTAAAATTTTATTAACATTTTAACCCCACCTTTCTCCTTGGAAAATGACCCAAGGTGGCTTACAATAATGAGGGACAATATACAGTCCAGAACATATAATACATATTCACATTCAGAACAGGGAGTTAGAAGAGGCATCTTAGAACATTAAAAGGTAACAGTAGAGCTACAAAGAGCACACAAAAAGAAAAGAAAAATCCACTATGAGTGGTGGAAATACGTTAAATATGTATTTTAAAAATCCCTGGATATATTTATTGGTGTACATTCCTGCATATTTCAAACCAGAACCCCCTCAGATTTCATCTGATGTATCCCTGGAAGAAGAAATTTGAATTGCTCCAAATGACATACTAGATGAAATTGTGCTAGCACAACTTTCATATCCCACCCCTGTTGGCTCCAGTATTTATTTGTATCCATTCCAGTACTGCACTTATCTAATGCTGTTGAGATCCCATTCTCTTTCTCCTATGGAAGCATAACCTGAACTTGAACTGGTCCTAATTCCTAATAGGATTATTATCAATTTAGCAGATGGAACTGCCCCATCTGGCTGGAGTGAGTATCCATTCTGGCGGTGGGGTTTTAAGAATTATAAGTTCTAACCTTTGAACTGCAGAACTAGAAGGGAACTATGGGTTAATCGCACTCAGCCCTTGCCAAAGGGGCACAGTGGGGAATTGAACTCCCAAACTCTGGCTCCACAGCCAGATACCTAAACCACAGAGCTACCTGAATTCAAATTTTTCCATTCAGCTCTGCTTTCTGCCCTCTTCACCATGTTATTGAATCTGTAGGAGTTCTTGTCTTAACTGTGAGAAACATTGGTGAAACAAAATTAACAGATAGTTTGCTGAGCACCTGCACGCTTTGCTATCTATAAATGGAAAGATCGGCTTTGAATTGCAACCTGCCCTTGAGGTGCATGTAAACTGAAAACATACACTCCAGTCTTATGGTCTTTGGGTAGGGATTTAAGGTGCTATGGAGTCTATAGGTATAACATATGGGCATCATGAGTTTTGAACCTTTTCTCTGGTGTGTTTTCCCCACCTCCTTCCTGGGATTTAAAACACAGGATTCAATTTTTCCCCTTTTCACTGGAATTTTGGAGGCTGCAGTAAGAGCATTGCCCAACTCCACTGTTTGATTTTACTTATGGACTGCATTAGAGAGAGAGAGATACACTTCTCTCTCTCCCCCCGCCCCGCCCAACATTTTTAGTGGAGCTTCTTTGTTTGCAGTCTTCAGGTATCTCTCTGGCTGGTTTTGGGAGAAAAGGGCTTGTGCATAACATCAGGGAACTTCTGAAATTCAATTATGCACCCTATGCATCACCAGTATGGACCACAAATATCCATCTAGTTTTGGGGTTGATAATGATTTCTTAGCTGTGTTCTGTGTCTTGGAAGGGAGAATGATAGTGTGTACAAGCAGATTCTGGGTTCAGGCTGGCCAGTAGAGATTTGTAGGTACAACAAGTACAAACATATATTTTATGAAGGAGAATTTTGCTTCGGATAGGTGAGCTAATTTTCCCTAAGGTAAATAGTTTTGGATTGATGCTACTAAGCACAGCTCTGAAGGGACTGTGAAACCCCCTAGAGACTGATTTTAAAGCTGCAGAGAAAGATGTAATTAATGAGCTATAGGCCCAGAGGACTATTCAGGATACAGTAAGACCCCTGTAGCGACCGATTCATTAACCACTGATTCAGTCACCCACGGTTGGCAGAGGAAGTAAATAAATAAATAATACAGCTGCTGTAAAGCAAGCTACTGTCACAAAAAGGCAGTTTTGGGAAGTTTCTCGGCATTCTCTCTTATCCATGGTTTTCATTATCCATGGGAAGTCCTGGAACCGATTCCCAGTGGATACTGGGGCTTTCTGTATATCTGCAGCATGTGAGCTGCCTAATCCTTGACTGAATTAGTGACAGTTGCAGCCGTTTTATCTGTAAAACCTTTTTTCAGTCAGTATATTTCTTATTGACCCTTTATTATTTTTTCGTTGATTTTTATATTGATTTTAATTGATCTTTATATATTCATTTATCAGAGTTCTATTCATATTTGTGTAAGTTTGGGGCAACATTGTGGTTAATTGTGGCTAACTCAGTTGTGCAGCTGGGCTTGTGATTAAGCATGCAACCAAGATGCACGTTAGCAGCTTGTCAAATAGCTGCGATTAGCCAGAATAAGTTACCTAAAGTTTGCACAAGCACCTACAGGATACTAGCCACAATTATGTTGATATTACTTGAGAAAAATGAAATATAAGAAGTCTGATCTATTAGTTTCCAGAGGAATAGCCATGTTTGTGTGTGACAGCAAAAACAATTGCACACTTTCTTGGGATGAGCTTTTGTGGAGCATAACCTACTTCAGTTTGAGGACGTGAGTTGAATCCCAGAAATGCTTATGAAAATAAAACTTGTTAATTCTCAAGGTATCACCAGTTTCTTCCTTGGTTTTTGTTTTACTAATTCTCATTTTCTCCATTTCCTTGAGTTATATAAGAGAAGAAACAGCCTTCTGTATTTCAGAACTCATGCCCTAAAACATTTATCTGGACTTAGCAGGAAATGGTTTGCATCCGACTGTTAACACTGGGTTTGATATACAGTATTTGACTCTACTGGATTGTCTTTATATGCTGGGTTTTGTGTTTCTGATTGTTTTGCACAATGGTTCCTGAAAATATACCTGTTGGACTGGTGCATTATGCGCTCATGTGACAGCAATTGAGCAAGCTATGGGAGGACTTTTGTTAACTCTCTGTCATATGTTTGCTTGTCCTCAGGTTGAGCAATCAATACCAGGATTGGCTGTGTGACCAATAGTTGGCAAATTGTGAAAACCATTTTCACAATTGCTCTTAAATTTGTGATAAGTAGTAGATTTGTCCAAATGATCTGAGTATTTTTATTTGAGTGTTTTTTTAACCTGGCCTTTCCTTGGAAAAGGGACCCAAGGCAGCTTACAGTAATGAGGGACAATATACAGTCCCTCATTACAATTCAGACATATTCAAGTTTGAGAACAGATAATTGAGGGACATCTTACAGCATTAAATTTGTATATACCTTAGAAGTTACCAATACATGGTGGTCCTTCCTTCTTATGTAGCGCTGAGGAACATTATGATGGCTGTGTCTTCCGGATAGGTTTCCCCTCATTGCCTTACATATCCTCTTTTAAGTTAAGATAAAGATCCTGCATGTTGGGCCCCAAGTGTTTTCAGGTTGGGAAGCTCCCTCTCTTTTGGGGACGTGTCTTTGTGAAAGATGAGGTTTGCAGTCTTGAGTGTGGTCCTGGACCATACGCTATCCCTGGAAGCCCAGGTGGCATCTGTGATCCATGAAGCCTATTTTCACCTCAGGCATATAGCCCGGCTGCATCTCTTCCTGGGCATGGAAATTGTTTGGGACCTTCCTACCTGATAGAATGTCTTCAGCCAACAGACTCTGCAAACTGGGCAGCTAAGACAGTTAACCCCAAGGTTGGTGCTGAAGAAGAAGACAAGATATTGCACCTTCTTGGTCATTGCCCCATATCTTTGGAATGACTTGCTGTCCAAGAACTGTCTTGCCCTCTCACTGGACTGTTTTAAAAGGCAGCTAAAAACATGGTTAGTTTGTTTATTCTCGAGTAATTTAGGATATAATAGCCTCTTCACCCAAGGAATCAATTTCAGTCCTCTTGATATTTAAAATTGAGTGATTTCTATCTGTATTAATATTATTAATTTTATTATTCTTTGTTCTTGATTGTGTAATTTCTTCTTTATTGTTGTTGTTTTATGGTATTTGTGTATAATGTATTCACACAATTGAATGCTGCAAGCCTCCCAGAGTGGTCTTTTTGGCCACATTGGCAAGATATAAATAACTTAACTAATTGAATAAGTGAGTGACTTTAAATAAATAAATAAATAAATAAATAAATAAATAAATAAATAAATAAATAAATAAATAAATGTACTAGTCATATCTGTGCTCCAAACTGTGGGCAGAGATGGGGCCTGGTAGATAAGCATGAAACAGTGCTTGTACCCATGTCTTTGTGCCATTTTGGGCCATGCACTGACTGACCTGTGATTCCTGGTGTGCAATCTGTGGGCAGAGATAGGTCCAGACATGGGATAGTACTTGTAAAATGATCCAATATAAAAATAATATAAATATCAAGTAGATCCGTGCCATGCACCTATGTTTCTGAGCCACTGTGTGACCATGTGCTGATGGACCCATGATTTTTGGTGTGCAATCTGTGTGCAGAGATGGGGTCTATAATGGGAGAGTGGTTTGGGGGTGATCCTGGATAAAAATCAAGTGGATCCATGAGGATCCGTGCCTTGGATCCATATTTTTGTGCCACTGCAGGGCTCTGTACACAATTTTTGGTGTGCAACCTCTGGACAGAGATGGAGCCTAGGATGAGACAGTGGTTTTGGGGTGATCCTCAATAAAAATCAGGCTGATCCATGAGGATCCGTGCCCTGGATCCATGTCCTTGTGCCACTGTGCAGCCACAAACTGAAGGACCCATGATTCCCTCAGTGCAATCTCTGAGCCAATGTGGCACTCATGATATGACAGTGGTTTTAGTATGACCCAATGCAAAAATCACACAAAATCAAGTGGATCCATGTCCCTGCTGCACCACTGCACAACCATGTGCTGGAGGACCCATGATCACCATTGTGTAGTGTCACAAGAGATCCACCTTTTACCCAGACCCGGTAGGACAGAGCTCATACATCTCAGGTGGCACCCTAAGCTTTTGTGGGTGCCCACCGGTCAGTCCCCCTCAACATCTCCCTTGCTTCACGACACTGGGGCAGACAGGGTGTGAGTGGGAGAGTCCATGAGGGAGTACAGGAGGACGAGAGAGGGGGGGCTCCCTTCCTCCTTTCCTTGTGCTTTCCACTGGGTTTGAGCGGGGAGCAGGATGGGGAGACTAATTAAGGCCCAATGAGGAATCTCCCCTCCCTCCAGTGTCTCCCCCATGATCTCTTGGAGTTCTTTTTATGTATGTGTGTTTTTTGGGTTGGTTGCCTTCGGGGGTCTCTCTCTTTCTCCCTCCAACAGCAGGATTGAGACCCACCATACACACAAGACACCCCATCTTCTCATCTCCTTCAGGATGCGACCCTTATGCCGGTCCCCTTGCAATGCCTTCATACAGTGTCGACCTGGGCATTCAGATGACACCAAACAGCTCCCCTAATACCTCCACCCCAAACTCACCTATCCTGTCTCCTCCCTCCTGATTGTCCAAATCCTTCTAGGTCCCAAAGGAGAAACTCTTGAGGAGGCCATGCAGCAAGCCAGCTCCCCCGGAGACCACAGAGAAGGGGGGAGGGACCCCACCCGAACTCCGCAGAAGTGGAGGGCTCATCTTTCAAATTCCTAGCTCTAATTTCCTTGCCTCCAGAAGGCCTTCAGGAAGGAGGAGGGGAAGACTGAGGGTGTCTCTCTCAATTAAAATACTTCTCTCAGGGCAAATTTAGAGTGTATAATTATGTTGAATGTGAAGTAAAAATATTGGAGTAAATGAAATATTTCACTTAGCTTTATAAACAAACTAGACAGCAACAATCTAACAGTTCTGCCAACATTATTTGACTCATACACATGATCTTTGTGTATGTGCATAAACATGTGCCCATTATGATATAATGCTTATCAGTTTTCAGGAGGAATAACAAAGAATGATCTGGAAGTTGAGTCATGGCAACTGGGCTTCTTTTCTTGAGAGACTGAAATATTTCTCTGCTCATATAAGCAGCTTCATCTGTCTGAAGAAAGCTAGTTGTGAGTAAATCTTTATAAATCTGTGGTAAGGCCCCATCTGGAGAACTGTGTACAGTTCTGGTCACCATGCCTCCAGAAGGATATTATGGAAATGGAAAAAGTACAGAGGAGGGCAACCAGAATGATTAGAGGACAGGAATACCTTCCTTACCATCTGAGGCTGCAATGGTTGGGCCTCTTCACTCTTGAATGATGGCGCCTAAGAGGTGACCTGATTGAAGTTTATAAAATCATACACAGTGTGGACAAAATGTTTTCCCTATCATACAACACTAGAACTAGGGGGCACTCCATAAAACGTTTCAGTGCTAGATCTCAAAAAACTAAGAGAAAGTACTTTTTCCACCCAGAGGATCACTGGTCTGTGGAACTCCCTGCCAGAAGAAGTGGTGACAGCTGTCAGCCTTGACAGCTTTAAGAAAGGATTAGACAAGTTCTTGGAGAACAAGGGTATAAATGGCTATCATTATGGATCCCTAATGGCAACCTCCGGGTTGGAGAACTAGGCAGGATATCTCTCTATGCCGTTTGCGGGAAATGATAAGCAGGTGAAGACATCTGCTTGGGAATACCCTGAAGCAAATGGTGACCCACTGTGTGAGACAGAATGCTGGACTGGATGGGCTGTGGCCTCTTCCAGCAAGGCTGTTCTTATGTCCTTATGACCTCCATTTTATAGTTCACTTTGGAGTCAAATTGAGGGCTCACAACTAGCTTTCCTCAGATGGACGAAGCTGTTTGGATGAGCAGCGAAATGTTTCAAACTCTCAAGAAGAGAAGTCCAGTTGCCATAACTCAACTTCCAGATAAACTCACCTGGATTACTGCGAATCTTCACAGGCATAACAAAGAATGATAGAATTTTGGAAGTGGAATGAACGGAGACAGGAAAAAAGCTGGGAGGAGCATCAACTCCAAAATGTATGTCAAGTGAGTCTAATTCTCTGCAGGAATCTTTTAGCTATGATATCCCTGATGGATATATTCTTTTTAAGTTTCTCCAGCAAGGGATTTATGTTGTAGACTGCTGGGACAACAGAGTTAAAAAAAAAAAAAGATCTTAGAAGTTGGATGGTCTCACCTGCTGCTCCATGCAGGAATCTTTCAAGCTTGACAGATTGTTATCCAGCCTCTGCTTAAAAGCTCATGGAGAATGATGGGCATTTATCTCCTCTGCTCTGATGGTGTAGGGCAATGGAATTATCGTCAAGGTGAGCAGTGCGAGAGAATTTAAGAGAAGGATGGAGAGGGTCTGTTGAAGGTCATGCCCAAGCCTTAAATGAAATGATTAATTCCTGCTTTGTCTGCAGTTGGCCCTGGGTATTATCTAAATCTAGACTTTAATGTGAGATTTAAGATTGCATTAATCCATAACAAATGCGTATCCGAATGAACTCTTAGTAAAAGTGCCTGCTGGCAATATATCCACAGTTTTCATTTATTTATTTTTAAAAACAAATCTTCAGTTTTTAGATATTATAGGAAGAATAAAGAGAGACTTTCCCTAATTTCTGTGATCCTTTGACTACAAACTCATGATTCCCAATCAAGTTAGAACATTTGAAATACTTGATGCCCATGCTTGTATTGTTACAAGTCTGTTCAGATTAGGTTTGCCTTGATGTGACTTTGTGGTTGTCCATATTTCAGTGAAAAGTCCTGTGGATTAGTGTGTCCTTAAATCTCTGTAAGCTGCTTTCCCTAAAATGTGCTTTATAGGGATAATTCATAAGAATGCATGAGATAAAGCATTAATTATTGCTATAAAGATGGGCCTGTATTGTTTGGTGCAGATCTGTTTTGATGCGTTCTTCCACATCTTTCCACAAATACAAACAGTCTGGGTAAAAATTGAAGACAAATTCAAAACATCACAAACTTGTTTTTAACTGTGAGTGAAAATCAAGAAATAAAAATCCTTTGTTTCTTTTATCAAATACACTCTATTGAACATTCTGAATTTCCTCCCATCTTGCTTACACATGTACAAAATGGATGCTGCAGTTTCAACTGGATAATATGTTAGGTTGCGGTCTTACCAGAGTTTTTCTCTGTATATAAATTTCCTGCGTATTTTTTTGGTGCGGTCATGTGGTTTTTAATGTGCAGTTAGTGTCCTCTCTTCTGCGTTGTATTTTCCTAGTGTGGTTCCATGTCTATCTGTCTACTTTGCATTTTGTCCTTCTTTCCAGTTCTAGTTTCCATGCCTCCGTGGTGTTAAAGGGGAACAACTGATTTTACTGCGTATTTTCAGGGTTTTGTTTTGGTTACAGAAGCAAATAAGTAAGCATTTTTGAGCGAAGTTTCTAAATCCATCCCTGGCGGTGGTTTAGGAAACTTCGCTGAAACTGCTATTCCAGGGGCATGGTCGGCCGGGACCAGAATTTACTTTTCTTCCTGGATAGCATGCGATCTTTTACTATGCAGTTCGCCACTGGGAAGTAGGCTGTAAAACAGTTTACCAGTATTGTATCTACTTTAATATGCATTCTACCCAATGGGACAGCAAAAATCAACTGCTGGAGGCAGGTTTTCACCTTCAGGTATGTGTGCACATCATCTAAATACAAAAGGAACAAACACAACAAACACAAAAGCAATGCTTGTGTAGATTATTCTTTCTTGCTTTTCACTTCTTGATCTGATGTCTCTTCCTTTGTTTTCAAGCAGGAAGCTCTTAATAACTGAGTAGATGTTTGCTTCTTATTGTTGATTGGATCCTTGCTTTGTATTTCAGACCAGTTGTCACAAAAGTTTTCCCTTTGGCTGTTTAAATGTGTGTCTGTGTGTGTGTTGGTTGGGGGGGGGGACGACTCAGATGGCCTGAAGCAAAAACAAGAGGGAAGTAAATAAAACCCTTGTTCTGGTTGCACAAAGCCAAAGAGCACGGGAGAAAAAAATATATATATATACAAAAATTATATCTACTATCCCAACACATGTCATTATGAAAAGAGCACAAGGTAGGTAAAAATCAGTGATTTAAAAACAAATCAAATTAATCAAAATTATAATTTAAATTTTAAAACATTAAATTTAAATCATGAAAAAAAAATTAAAAATTAAAATCAAATCTACCCATAAACACCACCATAGTCCATATTCCATATTTAACAGCTCCCTAACTGGACAAATTCTCCTTGCTTAAAGAAAAATACTTTCTCACTTCTCCATTCTTACTCTCTCCATGTGGATAACAATTCAGTAGGGGAGATGTTCCCATTCATGCGTAGGCAATACAGCAAAACCCCAAGGAAGACTCTGATTTTCTATCATGTTGCTCCCCTCTAAAGTTGGATGAACTCACAGAAGTATGAATAAGGCTTGTGTTACCAGTTTCAAACTTTGTGCAAGTATTGTGCATGTTTGTGGCTTACCAAATTTCTGCACTCTTTGGGGGGGGGAATGAACAAAGGGTATGAATAGAATGCAATGTTGTATTCTTAACTGAGGTGCAAAATTTGACAGTTATGGCTCCCCTGTTCATTGACAGGGGAGCATATTATGCTTTGAATATTTCAATGAACAGGCAGGTTATGCTTTGAATATTTCCCAGTACTATAATACCCAAAGCAATGTGATGCATAGTGTGAGTATTGGACCAGAACTTGGGAGGTTAAAGTTCTCATTTCCACTCAGCCATGAAGCCCATTGGTTGACCTTCAGAGGTCACTCTTTACTTCCATTCACATTGGAGATACAGTGCATGCTATTTCAGCTTTGGGTCTCCATGTTGTGAGGATGGAATTGCTTTGCTACAAATCTATATTTTATTTTAGTTTTAATAATCATTTATAAGACACATAGAGGGTGTTGGCTGTATGAGAAATACATGCAGCACTTCTGCATTTTCAGAGCTAAGACAGGATAGGTCTGTAGATGCCTGATCACAATCATGACATAATGGCAAATGCGATAAACAGATAATGCAGAACTACGTTTTGGGGATTTTCCACTATAGGAATTAACTCTTGATGAAAAATCCACTTGCCTTGATATGATCATTAAAAAAGTATAAAAAGTCTCTGAAATCTTATTTTGAGCTCTTAGGGCAGTGATGACGAACCTTTTAGAGTCCGAGTGCAGAAACTGCAATTCAAAGCCCACTAATTTTTTTTGCAAAGTGCCAATACAGTAATTTAACCTGTATACAGGTGGCTAGGAAGGGGTGATGTCGGGTGCCCACAGAAAGGGCTCCGAGTGCCACCTTTGGCACCCATGCTATAGGTTCGCCATCACTGTCTTAGGGTTTGAGACAATAGCTACTGTTATGTCATTCTCTCTCTTGAAAACCTGTAATGCATTAGAAGGAAACTGTTTTTGTCTGTTTGTTGTCTTTGCTTAATACAAGTTATTTTCTTTGCTTTAAAGTTACGCTTGAGTTTGCCTATTTCATTTCAATATTTTATGCGAGAACTTTCACTCTTAACAATGTTCAGCACAATAATGAAGGGATAAGGTAAGCAAACACCCTTCACTATGTATGGGCTTGCACGCTTCTCATTAATGACTGCATACCAGTTCTCAGGATTCTACATATGTTTTTATGTATTTTATGCTCCCAGATTGGAACATATTTGGGTGTTTCTGCAGATATTGGCCATGCATGCTTCTGGATTGGGGGGGGAGCCCTGAAAATAAAGGTATGTCACCTGGGGCAGGATGGTGCTATGTTGTGCTATCAAATCTGGAGATATGGTGGAACCTTCAGAGAGGATAGCCATGTTAGTCTTTTCAAGAATTTCAGGCAAAAATCAAAGAAATCAAAACAAAACAAAACAAAAGACACAAAACATGTGGCACCTAAAAGACTAACTTTAATATTTTAATGTAACATTTCCTGGACACGTCCACTTCTTCAGACATATAGCAGCAAAATGAGCAATATAATATGTGATGGGATATACATTTCATACCAGATGTTCATTGGCTGTAGTATATAGAGTTGGGGCTGGATAGGGGAGGGGGAAGAGGAGGAGGGGGAAGAGGAGGAGGGGGAAGAGGAGGAGGGAGAGTTGATTAGTAGAGATGGTGGGAAGGAGGATTTGGCCAGGCTGTGTAGATATGTTAAGTATGGTTTTATGTCTCTGAGGCTAGGATCTGTTTATATGTTAAGTGTGGTATTATGGCTCCAATGTAACGAGATCAGATCAGAGAGGGTGAGGTGGGGGAAAGAAGAGATGGGGGGGGATGGGAGTCTGCCTGGGCACTGAGAACATTAGGGGAGGCTTTTCTCTTAACCCCATCACATTCACAGGAGTCTTTGAGGGGAACACAGGTGAGATCCTTCTTTGCCACTATTTCCATATTTTGGAACTCCTTCCTACAGGAGGCCAGGCTGGCTCCATCTTTGCAGTCCTTCTGCAAGAAGAAAAAAGACTTTTTTCTCAGGCAGGTTCCCCCTTAATGACTGCAATGGGCTGTCTGAGTGGGGCATTTAAATGGATTGTTATGCTTTGTATGTGGTTTTGGTTTGTTTGATTCTTTTGTAATATGTGTATGCTTAGTGTTTTTTGCTTTGAGATATTGTACTCTATTGTTGTAAGTCACCTTGGGTTTTCTTTAAGTAGAAAGGCAGGATACATATATTTTAAATAAAATAAATAAAAATAATGCTAATGGTAGGGCTTATGCAGCAAGAAAGAAGTTTATGCAGAGTTGTGTAGCCAGCAGTGTGGCATCCCTCTACTAATTGCATGGAGTTGAATCCAACTAAGACCGCAGTCATACCTGGGTTTCCTTCATATTTAAATATCCTGCGTATTTTTTTCGGGAGCGGCCACATGGTTTTTAATGAGCAGTTGATGTCCTCTCCTCTGCGTTGTACCTTCCTATTCTGGTTCTGTCCTAACCTGTGTACTACGCATTTTGTCCTACTTTCTGGCTCCAGTTTCCAAGGCTCTGTATTTTAAGCTGGGTAGAAAGGGGAGAAACTGAATTTACTGCGCACTTTCAGTGTCCTGTCATTGCAACAGAAGCAAACAAGTAAGCATTTTTGAGCGAAGTTTCTAAATCCAGCACCCGGCAGTGTTTTAGGAAAGTTCGCTGAAACTGCTGTTCAAGGGGTGTGGTCGGCCAGGAGCAGAATTTGCTTCTCTTCCTGGTTAGCACACGATCTTTTACTGCGTAGTTCGCCGATGGGAAACTAAGCAGAAAATGCAGATATGACCATGGCCCCTGAATGTATCTAAACAGTTGGAGCATAAGAATTGCAGTTGCCTTTGAATGCCTAGTTAAATTTTTACAACTTCTTTACCTGGAATCCAACACAAACCTTCATGTTTCACTTTTGCCTCCATTAAAGGAAATAACAAAATGTTCAATTCCATGCCCACAGTTGCTCTGTACTTCACCCTCTGAGATACTGGGCTGAGTTCTGCTCCTTGACCGCATCTGATTACTAGAATAAATTAACATTCTGAAAGATGGCAATTATGTTTGCCCTTTGAAAATCTACCCTGCACAAAAGCAAAGCTATACTTTCTCTACATGTCTTGTTGTGATTAGTCATGAAAAGGGGGTCAAAGCAAGAGTCACCACAATGGCAATGAGAAAATGGCTCTTTTTGCTCCTCCCTGTGCATCTGTGCTTGAAAAAGTTACTTTTTTCACTTCCAGCTTTTAGATTTCCCCAAACAGTAGTCACCCAGCCAAATCCTCTGCATGTAGGTTTAATTTATGATTATTACAAATTCAACAGCTAAGCAGGATCTTTCAGAAGTGCTTATATTTAATACAAGTGTTTCTGAAATGTGGGGATTATGTATTTTTAATAATGAAACATGCCACTGTATTCATATATTAATATCCTGGAACTCGTTTGCAATCTCCATTGTGTCAAGTAAGTTGTTAAGATGTCTAATGTTATAGCATTAAGCAGTATCCTTGGACCAGCTCCAGTTTCTTTTATGGATCATTATTATTTGAATGACATGATGTGTTTACTGAAAGACTGGTTAATGAATAGCTTTGAGTGACCTCTATGGAAATGCTCCCTTTGTAAAGCAAAATTGGAGAAGGGTTTTCATTTCAGTCCCTAATGTAGAGAGAATAATTCTTGTGGGTGAATAAACACGGGGCCTAATTGATTACTCAGACAGCAAAAAAACCCAATTAGAGAGAAGGAAGGAAGGAAGGAATTTAGCAGGACTTGATTAATTTATCAGGGATCAATCTTTCTTAAAGACTGTCTATTGCTTTGGAAAACTCTACAAGTCTGGAAAGATCAAAACAACAAGGATTCCTCAGGTGATGGTTTTCAGGGGCAAGCATATTCTACATTTGGTTGCATTTTCTGTTCCCACAGGACCGTGGGTTAAAATTCCTACTCTTAGATAGGCAGCATTGTGGAGTGGAATAAAACAACCAGAAATTATTGCTGTGGCCAGCTCTTCTGCTGACCACAGCTTTGGAATAGGCATGGGCCTTTCATTCTGGAATGGGTCCATTCCAAAATGAATCATGGCAGCACAGCTGCTGTTTGGAACTTGGACCCACCCTCCAAAATGAGATCACTCATTGATTTACCTTGGTTTACCTTGCACGGGGTGATACTCCAACCAGGATGTAGCATTTGATGCATCAACATTCCTTCTTCCTGGTGCTGGCCAATCAGGAGCTGGCAAAGACATGCACCATCCTGCCTCCCTATCTGATTGGCCAATGGCAGAGAGAAGGAACAATGACACATCAGAGGCTACTTCCTGCATGAGGTAAACCCTGCAAGGTAAACCAAGGTAAGTCAATGAGTGATTTCGTTTCAGAGGGTGGGTCCAAGTTCCAAACAGCAGCTGTGCTGCCATGATTCATTCCAGAACTGGACCCATTCTGAAATGAAAGGCCAACACCTACTTTGGAATAACAACCATTTGTAGGCATGACTCCATGGTGCTTAGTTTATAAAACAGAGGAAACACGTGGCCAGGAAAAAAGAAGAAAATGAGTAGCAGAGTTTATATATGATGATTTATTTGAAAAGATGAAACAGTAGAAGGATCCAATACAATTTTAGTGGAAATATATCTCACCATTTTGGAGAAGGCTGCATCAAGTTTACCTGTGTGTCTCCTCTACCTGTTGTCCAGATGCTAACTGTGGACCAGAGACTTAAGGATACCACTCCTTCATACCACACATACAATTCTGTATAGTGTATGTGGATTTCTTTTTAAGAACTTCTGCATGTTCACTTCCATTAGAAGGAAGAATGATGGGAGGCAGAGTGGAAGGCACCAGAAGAATGAGGGTGGTGCTGGTTCTCATTACAGAAGTGGTAGAAGTCTGTAGAAAGGGCAAAGCAAGGAGAAACAAGGTCACAAGTTGAAGATAAGGGGTGAAATCCCAAAGTAAATCACAACTAGAGTAGGGTCATTGAATTAATTGAAGTTAAACAGGTATTAGCTCACAAATATCAATTGATTTAATAGACTATTCTAGTTGTGACCTACTGATCCAATTTGTCTTGATACAAAAATCATTCATTTCATTTCAGGAATTCACCTGATCTTACAAAAGTTTCCAAATAAAGATAAAACATTACAAACCAAACTTGTCAACTGATCCTTGATGTATTTGTCAGTTTCACACGTTAAATTTAACATTGACTCATTCTGTCAATATGTTATGTCCTAGCAGCAAGAGCTGCAAACAGGTACAAGAAACAGGGCAGGATAAGTGAGTCACCATGAAAATCTCCAACTTGCACAGTGATGAGCTGTAGACCACAGGATCTATGCATTTGGAGTATTTGGTTTGTTCCAGAACTTGGATATTTACTATTTAATTTGTTTACGGTACAGTTTTGGAAAAGTAAAAGATTATCTTCAGTTATTACATCATTGAATATGTACATATTTTCTGCTTTTTGTAACACTGCTTGTTACTTTTCTGTTACTTTTTTCTGCCCAAGCTAAGTTATTTATTTATTTATTGGATTTTTACACTGCCTATCTGGCAGTTAGGCCATAGTGAGCTGATAAGAAAATGGCATAAAACCTCATAAATTCTCGTATAAAGCTGGAAAACTAACTTACAAAGCAATGCTTGAATAACATTAGAAAGTGTTACTTGTGAAACCAATGAAATTAATAGAAATGAGCACAAACAGGAAAAATCATTCCAATTTGTGATTCATCAAGGTCGATGAATTATGAAGAAAAAAATTCCAAAAACATTCTGACAAACTTGACAAATTGATTTGTCAGTTCATTTTTACATTTAAAACACTGTAAAATGACCCCAGCCACCAAGAGATACCAGCATTGCAAAAACATGTCCCCTGATTCTTCTCTACAAGCCATGTACAATTCGTGAAGATTGGATTTCAGATTTCTCAGTTATACACCCACAAAGTGGCCCTTCAGGAAAATGCCTTTTAGAAGCTGGCTTGAGGAAAACCCAATCTTCAACAAGCATGGAGTAACTGTAGAGTCAACTGAGGCTTCTCTGAAATCGTGGTGTTTCTAGGTGCTTTAGGGTCAGTGGGGGACTTTCCTGGGAATGGTCTTTAAGAGACAGGGAACATTTCTCTTCAATTTTAGCATCTCCGGGTGCCTGGGGATGTAATATCCTGACAATTGAATCAATCAAATATAGCTAAAATGTGCATTCATCGGGTATATTGATTTGGGTTAATAAAATAAACAAATTAGTGATTTTGGATGATTTTTGCAGTTCATTTTTTTAAAAGTGCCGACCTTTAGAAATAGCTTTATTTCTAGCATCATTGCATGTGGCAAAGCTAGCCTGCCCCTGTTGGCATCCATTGATGACAGTGATTGGTCTTCTAAATATTTGGAAATGCAACTCTATGACACCTTTTCAGCTACTCTAAAAGCAGCTAATGATAGAAAACTATGTTACTTGCAACTTTTTTATTTCCCAGTTCTAAGTACTGTGTATGTGTGATTTTTAACATAAAAACATAGAAACATAAGAAGATCCATGCTGGATCAGGCCAAAGGCCCATCTAGTCTAGCTTCCTATATTTCACAGTGGCCCCACCAAATGTGTCTGGGAGTGCACAAGACTAGATATTTTTCTCCTAATACCACTCCCCTGCATCTGCCCCTTGAAGTACCCTGATTTTAAGCCTGGAGATTACACACCTCCATCATGGTTTGTAACCTGTTTTTGATGGACTTTTCCTTCAGGAATCTGTCCAATCCCCATCTGAAGGCATCCAGGCCAGATGCCGTCACCACATCCTGTAGCAGGGAGCTCCACAGACCAACAATGCTCTGGGTGAAAAAAATATTTTCTTTTGTCTGTTCTTACTCTCCCCACCCACAATTTGAGTGTATGTCCCCTACTTATAGTATTTTGTGAGAGGGAGAACAGTGTTCCTCTATCCACTTTACTCATACCCTGCATTATTTTGTACGTCTCAATCACATCCCATCTCAGGTGGCTTTTTTCCAGACTAAAGAGCCCCAAATGTTTTAGCCTTTCCTCATAAGGGAGGCCCTGAGCCAGTGATCATTGTAGTGACTCTCTTTTGCACCTTTTCCAGTTCCACTATGTATTTTTTTGAGATGCGGTGACCAGAATTGTACACAATACTCCGGGTGCAACCTTACTATTGTTTTGTAAAATGGCATTATAAGGTTGGCTGTTTTATTTTCAATCCCCTTTTTGATAATCCCTAGCATGGAATTGGCCTTCTTCACTGCTGCAACACACTGGGTAGACACAGGAGCGGCGCGCCCATTCAGGCGAACTAGGCAGTTGCCTAGGGTGCCAAAATGGAGAGGGGGCACTGGCCAGCCTGCTGCCCCCCCGCCCACCGCCACTGGCCCCCGCCGTCTGTCCCCCCCGCCCCCTGCGCCGCCCACCCCCTGTGCCCGTCGCCATTCGCCACCAAGCCCATCGCCGTCCCCCATCATCTACTGCCCCCTGCCACCCCGCCACCGCCGCCCCCTGCCCCCACCCCCACCCCTCGCCTAGGGTGCAAAAAAACACTAGCGCTGGCCCTGGGTAGGCACCTTCATGGAGCTGTCCACCAGCACACAGAGATCTCTTTTCTGATCTGTCATGGATAGCTCAGAGCCCATTAGTTGATAGATAAAGTTTTGATCCCCCCCCCCCCCAATATGCATTACTTTACATTTTCCTACATTGAAACACTTTTTTCATTTCACAGCCAATTCCCCCAGTTTGGAGAGATCCTTCTGGAGCTCTTCACAATCTTGAGAATCAGAGAATTATAGAGTTTGAAGAGCTATCCAGGGCCATCCAGTTCAACCCCCTGCCATGCAGGAGCCCACATCAAAGTACTCCTGACAGGTGGCCTTCCCGGTTCTGCTTAAAATCCTCCAAAGAAGGAGACTCCACCACCCTCAGTGTCAGCATATTCCACTGCCAAACAGCTCTAACCATCAGGAACTTCTCCCTAATGTTCAAATGGAATCTCTTTTCCTGTAGATTGAAACCATTGTTCTGAGTCCTAGTCTCTGAAGCCATGGGGGGAAAAAACTATCCCCTCTTCAATATGACATTCTTCCAAATATTTAAACATGGCTATCATGTCCCCTATCAACCTTATTTTTGTAATGCTAAACATTTCTAGCTCTCTAAGCTGCTCCTCATAAGACTTTTCTTCCAGGCCTTCAACCATCTTCATCGCCCACCTCTGGACCTGCTCATGGTTTCCAATATCCTTTTTAAATGGAGGTGCGTGGAACTGAGCACAGTACTCCAGGTGGGGTTTGACCAGAACAGGATAGAGTGGTACTATCACTTCCCTTGATCGAGACATTGTGATTCTGTTGATGCAATCAAGAATCGCATTGGTTTTCTTGTCCACCACATCACATTGCTGACTCATGTTCAATTTGGGGTACACCCAGACTCCCATATCCCTTTCACAGGTACTATTTTCCACCCATGTATCTCCCATCCTATATCTATGCAATTCATTTTTTCTGCCTAGAGGCAAGACCCTACATTTCTCTCTGTTGAATCTCATTCCATTAACTTTGGCCCAGCACTCTACTCTGTCAATGTCATTTTGGATTTTTATCATATCCTCTAGGGAATTAGGAACCCCTCCCAATTTAGTATCATCTGCAAATTTAATCAGCCTACACTCTATTCCTTCATCCAAGCCATTAGTAAAAATATTGAATAGAACCAGACCCAGAACAGAATCCTGGGGCACCTCACTAGGAGAAACCATTTATGATCACTCTCTGGGTATGATCAGTCAACTTCTTACAAATCCACCTAAGAGTAGCTCTGTCTATCCCACATTCTACTATCTATGCCACATTCAAGAGTATAAAAAGTTAGATACCCCTCTGCTTTTCTGAACCAACAAGAAGATGGTTGAAAGGAGATAACATGGTATATTATTTATGTTAGAAAAGACAGAGTAGTCAAATAACTGGCAGGACAGTTGTATTCAAAGTGTCAAGTTTTTATAAAGCATCTAACCTTTGAAAATTCCTTTGGATGGTACCCGTAAAGGAAAAAAATGGGGAGAAAGGCAGAATAACTTCATTTGGATACAAATGCTGAGGCATGCTCCACATGCATCTTCAGGCCAAGCTTTTCCCATGTGCTGTTCACTGACAGTTTGAGTCAAGCAAAAATTGTACCCCATTTTTTGTGTAGAAAGCAGAATGCATTAATGTTCCCTTTTTGGACTAAAAATACCAGCATCCCCCAGACAACTTCGCCAGGTGGGTGGTACCAGTGCCTGTATCTGAAATAAACGTGTTTTGTTGAACCTCGAGGGGAGAAGAAGACCCTGATTCAAAGCGGCCATGCTACGAAAGATAGAGGGCTTGGTCCTTGTTCTCAAAAGGGCTTAGGGAAGGGTTTGCCTCAATTCTAAATATATTTTCCCACCTCTCAGCGGCTTGTAGTTTCTACTCTGGGGCTAATAGCAGCTTTAGGGAAGGCAGACTTGGGAAACAGATCAGGCAGATTAAAACCCTCCTGCCCGGCCTTGTTAGTTTAATCCAGTTCAGAGACGTCAAGGGAAAATTACACTCCCTGTGCTCATTACTTCATAAATTCTGGCATTCAGTTCTGATATTAAAAGAAATGTTCAGAGGAAAGGAAAATATACTTACTATATTTTTGGAGCTGTTGTTTATGGAAAAGATCCGTCTCAAAAGGAGGCCAGGAATGATAAAGACCAGTCATTTTAAGTCTTGTTTTTGTTGGGTTGTTGACTGCTGTGCACATTAAAATGAGATCTTGTGTTAAAATATTAGGAAACACTACATGTATTTTAACAATTTTCTATTTCTCCCCTATTCCTCCAACCTGAAAGACTAGATGTGTGTGTTTGTGGTTCTGCATAGCTTAGGGTTAAAGAAATGATGAAAACTTGATACATTCCTTGTTCTTACTGATTTAGGCTTTCCCAGCACAAAGGCAGATCTTGATTTACAAGCCCTGCAATCTTCTTCACATTACACAAGAGCGAGACAAGGACCACTATTTTTTTCCTAATCAAGATCTCCTTACTTTGCATAGTATGGTCCTGTATAATGCACACATCTACAGTAAGCATAGAATGGGTGTTCAAAAGAAAAAAAGGGGGTGGGACAAGTGGATTCCCACAGTTTTTCATTCTTAAAATCACATGCCGCTCAGTGGCACTTGTCCTTAGTAATTTGCGTTATTTGCATGTGTTGAAGGCTCTCTTTTTTTGCACACTTCTGCATAAGCTGACTGCTATGCAAGAAGTCTTTCCAGTTCTTTTGTTATACTGCACCCTTCTGTGGGATGAGGGGAATACTTTTTATAGCAATTCATCCTCACATACAGTGACAGGAATTTTCTAGCCTTTCAAGATTCTTCATCTCTAATGAGAGACAATCGCCCATACTCATGCATTTCTAATCACCACCTACAATGTGGAAGCTGAGGAGGTAAGAGAGCTAATGGGGGAGGGATGATTTTTCTGAAATATGGTGCTCTAAGAGAGCTTTGGGGATACCCTGGTTTACTTGGGGGGGGGAGGACACAAGTGGGTCCTATCTCTGGAGGCAAAAATGTTGAAACGGAGGCCATCCTATTTTGGGCACATCATGAGAAGGCGGGATTTTTTTTTTGTTGAGAAGACAATAATGCTGGGAAAGGTGGAAAGCAGCAGGAAAAGAGGGAGACCAAATATGAGATGGACTGACTCTCATCAGTCATCATCATCGACAACAATGACAACGACGATGACGACAACAACAACGTGAGAGCAAGACAAAGAGCTAATTTCTCCACCAACTCTCAACTATTTATCCTTTCTCTGAGAAAAAATTAATGCACTGTCCGTTGAGAAATAGAATATGCCCACAAAGAGCCCACGCCATGTGGGTCGTTGTTCAAAAAGGCACAGACAACCCATTCCATTATTCTAGTTCTTCAAAGTTCATGAAACAAAGTAATAGCTACAGTAGTTTTTCACCCTTGAATCACTATGGTCTTTGTACAGAAATGAAATGTGAGAAAGTTTTCAGACCATAAAAAACGATCTTCCCTCCTGACATGCAAATAAAAGCTGTTATCGGCTCTTTTTGACATAGATCTCACCAGAGCAAGCAAAGACTTGCATCCCCACTTGTTTTATCTCCATTCTGCTGGTGCTTTTCTCTTGTATGTTGAGCCCTGTTCAGAAGAGAAAGCTGTCCCTACCCCTATTATTGCTTGGGTTTGAAGAGTGAAGACTTGCTGAACATTGAAGGCTCTCATGGAGTACCAGAACATTAACTTCTCCATGTTCTGTTTCATGGGGAGAATTTTCATGGGCTAGAGTTTCCATTCTTCCAACATGTTGCTTCATGTGACAAAAATGGCAAGAGAGAAGGCAGGGACACTTTGCTGTTCTTTGTTCCATGTTTAGACCTCCTCAATATGAACAACCACATAGCAATTAGATAGATAGATAGATAGATAGATAGATAGATAGATAGATAGATAGATAGATAGATAGATAGATAGAGATCATAAGAACATAAGAAGAGTCATGCTGGATCAGGCCAAAGGCCCATCTAGTCCAGCTTCCTGTATCTCACAGTGGCCCCACCAGATGCGTTTGGGAGCGCATGAGACTAGATATCTGTCTCCTGATACCACTCCTCTGCATCTGGCCCTTGAAGTACCCTGGTTTTAAGCCTGGAGATTACACATTTCCATCATGGTTTTTAACCTGTGATGGATTTCTCCTCCAGGAATCTGTCCAATCCCCTTTTGAAGGCATCCAGGCTAGAGGCCATCACCACTTCTTGTGGCAGGGAGTTCCACAGACTAACAACATGCTGGGTAATTGCTCCTCTGGGCAATTGACCACTCGCTGGTAACAGCATAGCTCTCTCCGCTCAGGTGAGGATGTGGGGAAGGGAAGGAGAAGGCAGGGGAGGGGTGCACGATGCTGTCATTGAGTGGACAATTATGTGGACGAGGTGGGTGAGGGAAGCACACCGTGCCATCAGAACACCTGTGGAGATGCTGGACCAAACCAGGCCAAACGGTAGTTTGTGCCCATCTCTAAATATAACTGGAATTTTGAATAGCATCATACTGCTCTTTGGGAGGGGTTGGCTCCCACATATTCTTGGTTATAGGCATTGTTCATTTTTAGAAACTTTCTATTTAAGATCTGTCAGGCAATTAGCTTTCACTCATGCAGTGGGAAGAGGAGTTATTTTCCAGTCAGAAACTTAAGCAAAGAAGCCGCTGGACTCTGCTGCTGGAAATAAATGCTGTGTGTGTTGTATTTCCTATAACATGTCCAGGATGTTTGCTATGTTTTCTTTTCTCTTCTATTTTTTTTTAAATAATGGATCTCCCCAGATAATCTGCTCATCCCACAGAGTGTGCAACATTCTTATTTAATTCCTTATAGAAGACAATTCTCATTTGACACAGGTATATGCCCTATGAATGTGGGAATAGAGACAGACTACCTTGCCAGTTGTATCACAGAATCATTACATTACCTCAAAGAGTGTACTATAAATCCATCATAAAATCATTAAGGGGTCTTAAAAGGAATAACTCATTTGGCTTTAGAGA
The DNA here is from genome assembly GCA_037367245.1 of Phrynocephalus guinanensis. Classification (NCBI taxonomy): domain Eukaryota; kingdom Metazoa; phylum Chordata; class Lepidosauria; order Squamata; family Agamidae; genus Phrynocephalus; species Phrynocephalus guinanensis. Next base: position 116,454,477 of record CM074735.1, on the reverse strand, counting down.
GCTCATGGACATGACCTTGAATTTCAGAATAGGACACAGGCGTGTGTTCTCTGAGGCCAAATGAGTTACCCCCCTTTAATAACTGTTAATGGCAGCAGTTAAATAACTCTTTAGCTATGTGAAAATGATAGAGAACGGGGAGAGATGCAGAGAAAAAGAGCCCAACTGCAGAAGATATCAGCATTTAGTTCTTTAGGGACAGAAGCTTTAGGCTAGAGCAGTGGTGGCAAACCTTTGGCACTCCAGTTGTTCTGGACTGCAACTCACACAGTCCTTTGCCACTAGTAATCTAGGCTTGGAATTCTGGGAGTTGTGGTCCAAAACAACTGGAGTGCCGAAGGTTCACCACCACTGGGCTAGAGCAATGGTTCCAGAAATGGACTAAAACTCCCTGAAGCCTTCAACACTAGCTGTCCTGGCTAAGATTTCTGGGAGCTATAGTCCAAGAACATCTGTGGACCTACAGCTGGGAAGCAGTGGTGGAAGGAATAAGAATGTCTTGATTTATTTCAAATGTTGAAATGTTGTTAGCTATCCCTGCAGTGGCTGCTGAGTGGTTCATTAGGCTTAGCTACCCCAAGGTGATTAAATAGGAGGCAAACAAGAGGAGAATTTTCTATCTTTCTTGATTAAATTCTAGGAAACACTGGTGGTGATAGGGATGCCTCCACCACTACATCTGGGGTTGTAGGCAATGACTTCTTAGGGTCCAATTGATGTGTGTGCTTCTGAATTCACCAAGGATGGCCAGCCAAGCAGTGACCCTCCTTATGCTGGAGTTCATGAATTGATGGTAACCAATGCCCCCGCCTTGTAAAGAATGGAAAAGCAATGTTTGGCCTTACAGTTGTTAGACTGAGAACTTCTGTCAACTCCAGCTACCCAAGAGTAAGTGATTGTGGTCCCAAATATCTGGAGGACCTAGCTAAAGTTTACTGGCAACATCATGGCATTTCAGGGTTCTACAGTCAACATCCCATGGCTTCCATCAGCAAATCCCTTTGTTTCTTACCACCAGCATGCCCCATGAAACTAAAACTGAATTTCCAGTCTCCTTTATTACCTATGCCTTTTACAGACTAGAAGTGCAAGCTCACATGGAACATAGAGACATCAGGTAGAAATGAAATAACCCCCTTGCTTTGTAGATCTGTATTAGAAGTGACTACTCATTCCCTTTTCACTGTAATATGCTATTTCTGTTGGCTGGATATCGTCTGAAACAAGAATGGGGTAAATCCAACCTGAAGCCTAAATACACCTCTCCAAGAACTGCATTACAGATTCTCAGAAAACTCCCATCAATTCAGTGCTCAAACAACTTTTTAAAAGGAGGACCATGTCACAAATCTCATAAGCTCAAGAGGTGTTTCCCACATTCAGGTTTAGGACAGCTATTAGTTTAACTATATTCATGCACCTCTCAGAACCTCTGGGACTCAACCTTTAACCCACTGCTCTGATAGGGAAAGTAGGCCAACATATTAGCACTAGAGATGGGCATGAAACAAACTTTTAGTTCATTTTGTTATTCATTATTCATTTTGTTATGTTACAAAACAAATAACGAATCTAGGGGTAAATGTAAAGGGGGGGAAAAATGTCTCCTACCTGGTGCTGGTCTGGAGGTCTGGTCTTCCTGGATTCAGGGACGGCAACCAGGGGGGAAAAATGACGGCCATGCTACAGCTGTAGTCTGGCCACATGGTCGGCAGTAAAAATAAAAAAACAATCAAAATAAAATCAAAATAAAATCAAAAAATTAAAAAAGGAGCGCTGACCCATCCCCAGTGGTGGCTGGGGTGGTACCCTAAAATCAAGGGAAATAATAATAATAAAAAAACCAGCACTGACCTGGCCGGGGGGCACACGGTTGGCACTTGAAAAAAAAATTAAAAACTGCAATCCGGCACCGAGCACTGGCCTGCTGGTTGCAACTGGCCACAAAACTGGCAAGGCCAGAAAAAAGAAACAAAACAATACTGGGCCACGGACCACCAGCTGGCAAAAAAAGCTGACCAAAAAAAGCTGACCAGCCCATGCTACAGCTGTAGCGCAGGCCATGTGGTTGGAGTTAAAAAAATAAATAATTAAAATCAAAATAAATTAAAAAAATGAAAAATAAAAAAAATAAAAAGGAGTGCCAACCTGGCCCCAGGGGTGGCCGGACTGGCACCCTAAAATAAAGAAAAACTAAAACCAGCACTGACCTGGCCCCAGGGGCCATGCGATCAGCACTTAAAAAGACAAAGGAGCGCCGACCGGGCCCCAGGGTTGTGGTACCATGACTTAAGAGCAGCTTGACTAAAGAGCAATTTGACTTAAGAGCAGAAAACTATTGGCATTTTAACTGCCGCCTTACAAATTTTAGATATGGTCTGCTCGACTTACATTTTTTTTTCATTTTTTTTTTTAACTTTTTTTTTCAATTTTTTAGATAGGCACCCCAACTTAAGAGCAGTTCAACTTAAGAGCATGCATTTGGAATTGATTAAATTCATAAGTCGAGGTACCACTGTATATATACACCCAGTTAGAGATGGGCACGAAACGAGTGATTTTTCGTTTTCATTTTAGTTTTTCCGTTTCGTTACGCAATGAAAACGAAATGAATTTTTTTTTAAAACAAAATGAAAACGAAAACGAAATGACAAAATTTGCCATGTTTTTCATTTTTTGTTGCAGCAGATGCATTGAACTAAAAAGAATGCTAACGAAACAGCAATTTTTTGTTTTCATTTTCGTTTTTTTGTTTCGTTACCTAACAAAACAAAAACGATTTTTTGCGAAAAACATCACGAAAATGAAAACGAACCGAAACGAACCCCTAAACGACCAAACGACAAACGAAACACCATTTTTTTGAGTCGTGTCCATCTCTACACCCAGTGCTGACCGGGACCCAGAGGCTGCACGGTCAGAGCTTGAAATTAAAAAAAAAGCTGGTTGTATCACGGCCGGAACCTGGAAGTAAAAATAAAATAAAACACCATCAACAGGCACCCATAAAAGGACATTTATTTATTTATTTATTTATTTATTTATTTATTTATTTATTTATTTATTTATTTATTTATTTATTATAATTCCATACCTTCCCCTTAGTGCAAACTCTACTACTTGGTGTGGTTTACAAAATGGTCAATCTTAAATTACAGTATTATAAAGATAGTTATAATTAAGATACAATATTAATACAATTAAAAGGTTTTTAAAAACACCTTTAAACAGCCATTAACCGAACCTGTTAGATGGCAAACACCTCATCCTGCCCATGAAAAATTAAAGGTGAAATTTAAAAATGAAATATCCCCAGATTTTGGGTGGTACTAAGAAAAAAAACTGCACTTCCTGATTAATCCATACGTGGAGGAGAGAAATTACATAGGACTTGAAAATTCCTCATCAAGTTGTATCATCAAATGGAAGCAGCCAAGATCAATGAGAACAATGAAATGAGCTATTGTTTCCACCGCGATTTGCAAGTGGTCCAGTTGTGAAACGAAAGGCGGGAGCCCTGCTGGCATTCGGAACTGGACCAACCCTCTGGAAAAAAATCAGCCAATCCCTTACCTTGCTCTGGGGTCGTGCAGAGCTAAACTCCAACGAGGAAGAACACTCTGATGTCATCTTTCCTTGTCCCTGGCACTGGTGTTGAGATAGTGTTCACTATAATCCAAGTTGTTCAGCATCCATTGGGGGGGCATGCACCATGAATATAGTTCTCCCCACCCCCATTATACACAAAATGTTTGAACACATTCATTCTATTGATCACTTAGCAACTGACTGTCTGGGAGGGATATTAAAATGAAGGTTGTGCCTTGTTGCTCTGAATCTGTTTTTGGTGCCAATACCATATCTGTTTGATTTTTTATAAATATTTGTATTGTGCTTTTAATATTGAGTTTTAATGAAATGAGGAATCTGGGGTCCTTTTAAAGGACCCAAGATAATTTTAAGAAGAAAATTGAGGTAAAATATTTAAGTTTCTCCTAGGGCTGGAAATTGAAAGAAAGAATCTGGCATGTTTACCCTAGAGCAGGCCTGCACAACAGGTAGACTGTGGGCTACTGGTAGCCCATGAAGGGTTCAAAAGTAGCCCCCCACCCATCAATAAATGCCCCAAGCACAGGACATGCAACAATATGAGAGCCCTGCTTTTGGCTGAATATTAGGGAAAACTTCCTAATTGTTAGAGCAAAACAGCAATGGAACCAATTACCTTGAGAGGTGGTGATGAGTGCTCCCACACTGGAGGCATTCAAAGGAAAATTGGACAACTACCTGGCATAGATCCTTTGATTTGTATTCCTGCATGGAGAGGGGAATTGAATTCGATGGCTTTGTAGGTCCTTCCCAACTTTACAGTTCTATGGTTCTGTGATTCTATAAAATTAAATAAATAAATTAAATTCAAGTGTGTCAAGCAGCACTTTGTACCTAGTCAAAATTCTGTGCACATTTTTCAAAAGTGTGTGTTCTTGTCTGGATGCCATTTGAAGACCACTTTTAGCTAAATGGATCAAAAGGGGGGAATTCACCTACTAGAAAATTAGGGCTCCACACTGTGTGTGGAGTGTCTCTTTGTAATACAAGTTCTTATTTTCAGACAGTTCCCTCACCCACACACAAAATATAACTTTAGGGTGGAGCGAGACCATTCCTCTTCCCACGTTTTTACATTCTCTTAGGGACAGACAGCATTCTTAGTAAATTTATCTTTCTTGTTGATTTATGGTATAGGCCTTACAAACGGAGATGTTTTGGGACTGGCTGAGCTGGCACAGCTTAGGTTGTGCTGAACCTACAGATGGGCATGAAACGAAAATATAGCACTTTGTTTTGTTTTGTTTTTCTTTAGTAGTTTCATTTCATTTTGTTAGTAATGAATTTTTAAAGTAGTTTTGCAATGAAACGAAAAAACCAAAATGAAACACTATGCTCCTCTGAGTCCTAGAGGCAACAAATAGGCAGCAGAGCTTCTTTGGATTCTTCCCTGTAAGCCCCAGAAATTTGGAGAGGCTTGGGGTTCAGGGGGCTGAGTTATTAAACTCCAAAAGGGGATCCCGCTGGGAGAAAACCATTTCTAATTGACCCAGGAAGCTGCTAATTTCTCACCTGCATGGGGACAATTATCAGCTTCTAACTCACTTAGAAATGACGTTCCAAACCTTTCCAAATTTTGAGGTTTACAGGGAAGAGTCCAAAGAAGCTCCCCTGCCATTTTGGTTCCTCTAGGATGAATTCTTTTGTTCCTAGAGGAAAATGTGTTTTGTTTCATTTTGTAACAAAACACATCATACCATTTTGTTATGGAACAAATTTGTTACGTAATGAATAAAAAACAAAATGCTGTTTCATCATTTAGTTATGAAACTGAACGACGAAACAACATTTCATTTTTCATTTTGTGTCCATCTCTAGGTGAAACCAAATTCCTCCCAGCCATGGGTCGCTGGAAATTACTTCAGAGTATCCTGAATATGGCTTCATTTTGCGCTGGCATAGTGGTTGTCGAGAGAGATTTGGTATCTTGGTTAACTCAGCTCTTCCTGTGCTTCTCCCTTTTTTCTGCCTCTTTGTAGGTTCTTCTGCTGGTGGATCCTAGCCAGTGCCACTCTTCTGCCAGCAGGATCACAAAAGGCCTGCAAAAGAAGAAGGGCATGTTGTGCTGACAGAAGAGACCTGCCTACTCCAATTCTTCTACAACCATTGTATCATTGAGTTTGGAATGCACTGTTATCACGGTTTCAATTCCCAACACAGCAGTGACAGAAGAACTGCTTTCTCCTGTTACAGTTTTGGAAATTTAGAAGTGGCTCTTGGGAAGTCTACAAGAAAGTAGCATCCTTTGCCTTTGATAATAAAAGCATATTCTGCAAGCGGAGAAGGACTAGCTGCTTGGTGATAAAGATGCAAAGAACACACATTCTGCTTCAAATTTTTGCAAGTCCAAAGCTACCGCTATCACAGCCTGGCACAACCCGCTCAAGTCATGCAAGTTGCTCAAATGACAGAATCAGCATGAAACCAACAAATTGATAGCACCAGAAATTACCCTACCTTCTCACAGGATAAGGAGAAAAAAGATGGTGATGTCTTATCCTCGCCTGTGGGGACAAAATAAGCAAACATTACTTTTCCTAGACAGAGGATGGCTTAGAAGGAGTCATCAGGGGAACACATACAGTGTTCAGCCAAAAGACAGTCTGGGAGAGTGTGAATTGATGAAAGTATATTGAGTTTGGGATGCAATGTATATATTACTAGGGATGGGAGGGTAATAAAAATGAATTAAAATTTTGTTCAAAAACAGCTAATTTGTTGTTTCTTATTCAAATGAATTGATCCCCCAATGAATATGAATTGACGAAAGCTTAGGGATGTTTTGCTTGTTTTATTGGCATATAAAATGACAATAAAGAAGGGTGATTTTGATGCTTTTGAGCTTTAGTGCTGGAGGAGACTTTTGAGAGTCCCCTGGACTGCAAGGAGATCATACCTATCCATCCTGAAAGAAATGAACCCTGAATGTTCACTGGAAGGACAGATTTTGAAGCTGACGCTCCAGTACTTTGGCCACTTCATGAGGAGAGAGGAGTCCTTGGAAAAGTCCCTGAGGTTGGGAAAGATTGAAGGCAAAAGGAAAAGGGGACAGCAGAACATGAGATGATTGGACGGTTATCATCAATGCAATCAACATAGATTTGACCAAACTCTGGGAGGCAGTGGAAGACAGGGGGGCCTGGTGTGCTCTGGTCCATGGGGTCATGAAGAGTGGGATACAACTTAACAACTGAACAACAAAAGCCACCCATCTAGCAGTGAGGCCAATCTGGGCAGTTCTCTGCTGAGTCCTGATGTCTGATGGAGAAGCCACCATTTGTTTTTAAGATTTTAAACATTTTAAAATCCCTTCTATAAACCACTGAGGGCTTTGGTACTTAATTGAAGTCTTCTGTAAGCACATTCGAGCCTACAGCTTGCAGTCTCAGTGAGTCAAGAGCTGTTTTCTTCTTTATCTCAAAAGCAGTGTCTGACTAAATGCTTCAACTGGTTCAATGCAGTGGGGTGTATGTGTTTTGGAACTTGCTATTCGATTTTTAACTCCTGAACACTTGACAAATTCTGAAGATACCTTGGGCAGCCAGAGTCACTATTGTGGCTGTATTTACAGCACATGAATAAAAAGTTAGAAATCCTCAATACCGTAAAGAGAAGAAAATTGCAATATTTTGGACACATAATGCACAAAAAGAAATATCATCTGCTGTGGGGTATCCTTCAAGGAAAAATATATGGGAATAGAAGAACGTTCTGGCTTAAGAACTTAAGCCAATGGTCTGCAGTGAGCACAGCTGCTCTGTTTATAACAGCTTTAGATAGAAACCAGTTCAGGCTACTGATCGCCAATGTTCTATGGGGATATGGCACTTGAAGAAGAACACTTGACAAGTGATTCTGTTGAGCAATTAAGGGGGATAAAGCTATTGCTTTCTGCTGGTACTACAGAGACCATTACTCTCATAAATTTAACAATGCATGTGAGCCCATAATAAGCATACACACATACATTTTAAAGAGTTTTAAAGAAAAAGCAAGTGCTGCATTCTCTATTAAAAATTGGTTTCCTAGGCAGCCTAATCAGTGACATGCAGTTTGCTTCAAGAGAAAAGTCTTGGACTACTATTGGAAGGACAGCAGTTAGGAGGCCAACACAGTCTCTAAAAAAAAGAATTTTTTTAGAAAGCTTGTTTTATGAAGTGGCATACACTTATTACCACTACTACTGAGGATAACAATAATTCAAAATAGTCAATCAGTCACTGAGGTACAATCTTTCCTCTAGGACTGGAATCTTCACAGTGACATTCTGTGAAAAATCTCTCTTCTTAAAAGCACTAGCATGGTGGCATATTTTTTTAGAGGCCAAAGCAGAAGGCTGTAAAGCAGCTTCAGCAATGTCTGTGAAGCATAACAGCATCAGGGAAACGGCATTTCTGCACCATAACAGAGGAAGTTGATAATTTCTGCAGCTCGGATGGGAAAATGTCTGATAATGCCCTGAGGGAATTATCTGCCTTTGATCCACACATGAAACCCTTTCCCCTCCCCCCCACATCAAAATGAGTTGTGCTTGCATAACCATGGCAATATATCACCCTAATAAAGGTCAATGAGACGTTAACACAGGTACAGAATGCAGGATTTACTAGAACTCTGTGAGTAAAAATACGACAGCCCAAGGTGGACAGAAATACTATAATTTAGGACTTAGGTATTTCTAGTGAAACAAAATGGAATGAAATATAAGCTGGTTGCATGGAAGATGAGTATAGTTCTATGTTCGTGTTCTTTCTTTCTTTCTTTCTTTCTTTCTTTCTTTCTTTCTTTCTTTCTTTCTTTCTTTCTTTCTTTCTTTCTTTCTTTTCTTCCTTCCTTCTTTCCTGACAATTATAATCCATCTCCCTGAATTAAAATTGAACAATAAATTACTTCTTCCTGAAATAAAGTACAATAAAAGTTTAAAGAAGCAATTCTGGGATTTTTCCCCCTTAGCAAAAAAAAAAAAAACAAAAAAAAAAAAAAAAACCATGTTAATGAAGAAGAAGAAAAAAAATCCTACCAAAATATCATTTCACTTCCTCCACTAAGGAATTGTTTTTTTTTAAAAAAAAAAATCTTTGTTCTCACCTGTGAGAACAAAGATGCCCATCTCTAAGTGGCCATTTAGTGAGTGCCAAGATCAATATTTGGCAGTTCAGTAGAATCACTTGTGGATCACTGATGGGTCAGTAGAGAAGCCTGTGCAAGATCCCACAAAGGGAGATTGATTGAAAGGAATGATGTGTTAGAGAGAACAGTCCAATTGACCTGCCTCTTTAAATCTGTTTTCAGCCTGAGACTGCCCCTTAAAAGACCTAAGAAGCAAATTTCAGCAATCCTACCAATTAATTCCAAGATTATTTCTCTCAGTCCTTAAATTGGCCAATTAGCTATATAGACAAACCAGAACAGCAGATTCCTCACCTTCAAACAATAAAGCAAAAAGCAAAGTGTTCTCCTTGTATACCACCCCATAGTGCTTAGAGCACTCTCTGAGCGATTTACAAATAATTATGCAGGATACACATCCCTCCCCAAGTGAGCTGGGTACTCATTTTACCAAACTCAGAAGGATGGGGGACTGAGTGAATCTTGAGCTGGCTACCTATCCCAAATGTAATGTTGTTATTTTTTCACTTTTTACTGGAGGGAATGAAAATCTATTAAATAAAGAATTGGTGGCAAGGAGTGAAATAGCCCACTGCTGGAAATCTGCACAAGACCTAAATATGGGAAAATATAAGAACAAGGTATGGGCAGTGGGGTGGGGGAATGACATAATGAGTTAGAGACTGTACAGAGGGGAAAATTAAACAAGACCTTTTTATGAAAATATGGTACCCATATTTTGAATCTAGCAATAGAGTAAGCAACATGGAAAATGGGTTACATTGTGGATTGTTATAAATCAAACTAATATAACTTATAAGGAGAATAATGTACTACGTTATGTTACAATATGGTTGTTAAATTGTTTTTGATTAGCAATAAAAAAATAAAAAATAAATAAATCTTGAGCTGGCTACCTGGGATTGAACCCCAGGTCGTGAGCACAGTTATAACGGCAGTACAGCACGAGGTGCAACAAAGGGAAGCATCAATGCACCAATAGTAGAATCCTATCACATGTGCCCATCAGCACAGTAGAACACATTCTATATGATTGCTACTAGTTAAGAAGTGGAGGACTGTATTTCTTGTTGCACACCAGCTAGCCACCTGAAGAAAATTTTTAGTGCTGACTTCTTGGCTAGCTGCAAGTCATGGCAGTGATTGATACTGGCATAATACGTGAGATTGTGGCCCTAATATCACACAATCTCTCTAGATTAGGGGCGGGGAATTTGTATCCATTCAGATGTGATTGAATTGCAACTTCTATCAGCAAAAAAAAAAGAGGTGGGTGATCCTAAGTTACTTAGAGGGAGAGGAGGTGATCACAACCATTTCTTGCATTTATATCTGTGGCGTTCTTTAAAGCCAGAAGTGAGAAAAACCTAATACGTTTGAGGTTCCCTCACTTTTGTTCTTTTCCCCTGAAAAAACTTTTCTTGTTGCCACCCCAAGCATTACAAGCCCAGTGATCCACAGAAACTTAGATTGGACCTTTCCCCACTCCCCTAAAACAAAAAATCTTTTAATACCATCAAGATTTCAGCAATGGACAGGCCGTGGGAGGAGGGAGGACTGTGCTGTATTTTCTTTTAAAGTTTGTTCTTAAACTGTTTTGAATTAACAGTATTTAAATATTATATTTCAATTGTTGTTGTTGTTGTTCAGTCGTTTAGTCGTGTCCGACTCTTCGTGACCCCATGGACCAGAGCTCGCCAGGCCTTCCTATCCTCCACTGCCACCCGGAGTTTTTGTCAAATTCATTTTGGTTGCATCGATGACACCGTCGAACCATCTCATTCTCTGTCGTCCTCTTTTCCTTTTGCCTTCTTTTTTCCCAGCATCAGGGACTTTTCCAATGAGTCCTCTCTTCTCATGAGGTGGCCAAAGTACTGGAGCCTCAGCTTCAAAATCTGTCCTTCCAGTGAACATTCGGGGTTGATTTCTTTCAGAATGGATAGATTTGATCTCCTTGCAGTCCAGGGGACTCTCAAGACTCTCCTCCAGCACCACAGCTCAAAAGCATCAATTCTGCGGTGATCAGCCTTCTTTATAGTCCAGCTCTCACTTCCATACATCACTACTGGAAAAACCATAGCTTTAACCATCCTGACCTTAGTTGGCAAAGTGATGTCTCTGCTCTTTAGGATGCTATCTAGGTTTGCCATTGCTTTCCTCCCAAGAAGCAGGCGTCTTTTTATTTCGTTGCTGCAGTCGCCATCTGCAGTGATCAAGGAGCCCAAGAAAATAAACTCTGTCATTGCCTCCATTTCTTCCCCTTCTATTTGCCAGGAGGTGATGGGACCAGTGGCCATGATCTTAGTTTTTTTAATGTTGAGCTTCAGCCCATTTTTTCACTCTCCTCTTTCACCCTCATTAAGAGGTTCTTTAATTCTTCCTCACTCTCTGCTATTAGAGTAGTATCATCTGCGTATCTGAGGTTGATGATATTTCTTCCGGCAATCTTAATTCCGGCTTGTGATTCATCCAGACTGGCCTTTCTCATGATGTGCTCTGCATATAAGTTAAATAGGCAAGGTGACAGTATACAGCCTTGTCGTACTCCTTTCCCAATTCCAAACCAGTCAGTTGTTCCATATCCAGTTCTGACGGTTGCTGCTTGTCCCACATATAGATTTCTTAGGAGAAAGATAAGGTGGTCAGGCACTCCCATTCCTTTAAGGACTTGCCATAGTTTGTTGTGGTCTACAAAGTCAAAGGCTTTGGCATAGTCAATGAAGCAGAAGTAGATGCTTTCTCCATAATCCAGCGCATGTTGGCGATTTGATCTCTAGTTCCTCTGCCCCTTCGAAATCCAGCTTATAGTTCTGGAAGTTCTCTTTCCACATACTGCTGAAGCCTGCCTTGTAGAATTTTGAGCATAACCTTGCTAGCATGTGAAATGAGTGCAATTGTGCGATAGTTGGAGCATTCTTTGGTGTTTCCTTTCTTTGGAATTGGGATGTAGACTGATCTTTTCCAGTCCTCTGGCCACTGCTGGGTTTTCCAAATTTGCTGGCATATCGTATGCAGCACCTTTACAGCATCCTCTTTTAAGATTTTAAAGAGTTCAATTGGAATGTCGTCACCTCCACTGGCCTTGTTGTTTGCAATGCTTTCTAAGGCCCACTTGACTTCACTTTCCAGGATGTCTGGCTCCAGGTCAGCAATTACGCTATCTTGGTTATCAGGGACATCCAGATCTTTCTGATATAATTCTTCTGTATATTCTTGCCATCTCTTCTTGATCTCTTCTGCTTCAGTTAGGTCCCTACCATTTTTGTCCTTTATCATATCCATCTTTGCACGAAATACCCCTTTAATATCTCCAATTTTCTTGAACAGATCTCTGGTTTTTCCTTTTCTGTTTTTTTCCTCTATTTCTTTGCACTGTTCATTCAAGAAACTGCCCTGTCTCTCCTTGCTATTCTTTGGAAGTCTGCATTCAATTTTCTGTATCTTTCCCTTTCTCCCTTGCATTTTGCATCCCTTCTCTCCTCCGCTATTTGTAGGGCCTCGTTGGACAACCACTTTGCTTTCTTGCATTTTCTTTTCTTTGGAATATTTTTCATTGCAGCCTCCTGTACAATGTTGCAAGCCTCCATCCATAGTTCTTCAGGTGTTCTGTCCACCAAATCTAGTTCCTTGAATCTATTCTTCACTTCCACTGTGTATTCATATGGGATTTGACTTAGGTTATACCTGACTGGCCCAGTGATGTTCCCTACTTTCTTCAGTTTAAGTTTGAATTTTGAAATAAGAAGCTGATGATCTGAGCCACAGTCAGCACCAGGTCTTGTTTTTGCTGACTGTATAGAGCTCCTCCATCTTTGGCTGCAGAGAATCTGATTCCGGTATTGTCCATCTGGTGATGTCCATGTGTAGAGTCACCTTTTGTGTTGTTGGAAAAGAGTGTTTGCAATGACCAGCTTGTTCTCTTGACAAAACTCAATTAGCCTTTGCCCTGCTTCATTTGGAACTCCAAGGCCAAACTTGCCAATTATTCCTTTTATCACTTGACTCCCTACTTTAGCATTCCAATCCCCTATGATGAGAAGAACATCTTTCTTTGGTGTCAGTTCTAGAAGTTCTTGTAAGTCTTCATAAAATTGGTCAATCTCAGACTCTTCAGCACCGGTAGTTGGTGCATAAACTTGGATTACTGTGATGTTCAAAGGACTGCCTTGGAATCGTACCGAGATCATTCTATCATTTTTTAGGTTGTATCCCAGCACTGCTTTTCTCACTCTATTGTTGACTATGAAGGCTACTCCATTTCTTCTATGGGATTCTTGCCCACAGTAGTAGATGTGATAGTCATCTGAACTGAATTCACCCATTCCTGTCCATTTAAGTTCACTGATGCCCAGGATGTCAATGTTTATTCTTTCCATCTCACGTTTGACCACATCCAGATTACCCTGGTTCATAGATCTTACATTCCAGGTTCCTATGCAGTATATTTCTTTGCAACATTGGACTTTCCTTTCTCTTCCAGGCACGTCTGCAGCTGAGCGTCCTTTCGGCTTTGGCCCAGCCACTTCATTAGCTCTGGAGCTACTTGTACTTGTCCTCCGCTCTTCCTCAGTAGCATGTTGGACACCTTCCGACCTGAGGGGCTCATCTTCCAGCGTCATATCTTTTAGCCTTTTGTTTCTGACCATGGGATGTTCTTGGCAGGGATACTGGGGTGGCTTGCCAGTTCCTACCCCAGGAAATCTTATTACAGGCCTCATTGTCACCAGTGTAATTAGCCTTACAATGATGAAAGCACAGTTCAGCCTGTTTTATTTTGTAGCCTCACTGATCGACTGGGACACAAAAGTAGAAATGTGCCCCATTTATAAGATATTCCCTGATTTTTTAAATCGGATTTTTATACCGCCCAATTGGCAGGAGGCAGTATATTTCAATATTATATTTCAATATTTAATATTTAAATATATTTAAATATTATATGTAAATATTAAAAATTTAAATTACTCTTTGACATAATAACATTTTAAATGTGTTTATTTTTACCTATGGCTCAGTGGGTTGCCAGAGGGCAGGGGTTTGATTCCACAGTGTACCTCCTTGGAAAACATTAAATCATGAGTAGCCTATGAGGAACTTGATTTTTACCCAGAGATCTCTAAAAAGGTGCTTCAACATCCTCTCAATGCCAAAGAAAAAGAGATAAAAGCTGCTCCATGCTCTAGTGCTGCCTATTTGATCTAAAATGTCCCTTCCATCAAAATTTGCTACTTGTTGTGAAGTTTTGAACAGTGGTCACCGCAGAGACTGGTGACTCCAGTTTCCTGCTGGCAGTAAATCTGCTTCAGATTTTTATTGAATTATACAGGAACAATCCAAGGCACTGGATCAATGGGTTGAGTTGGGGAGGAAGAGAGTTCAGAACCTTAGACAGCTCCTGCAAAGGTCAAATTAAAACTAGGAGCAGATTCATAGTCCCCATAAAACTGGATTCATCAACTATGAAGCAATTTCTGCTCGGTTCTGAACTTTAAAAAAACTAGAGCACAATGAGTCAGATTTTAAGACAATTTTTACTCGTGGGAGCATTTTGGATAAATTTAAACTGAGTTCCATGTGATAAATGAGCTAATGAAAAAAAAACCCCACCAGATTTATGTTTGTAACAGAATGTTCCTCAGGGCTCTGACAATATGTGGAGTAAGGATTCAGTTGAAGTGGGTCCTTTCTGAGTCAATAGTTAGAGATGTATCCAAATGATGGATAGACCTAATGAAGCAGCCAGGAAACAAACAAAAAAGAGAAGAGAGATGTGCTCTAAATTTATAATTATGATAAGTATGCTTTACTCTAGGACCCAGGCATGTTGGGCACACTGTTTGCAAGGGACAAGTGAAATTTATGTCTCCTCACCCCACCCCCAGGTGACACTCATTTATGCTGTTGTCATAGCCTTATTTAGAGATTTTCAAGTGGGATGGGGAAAGGCAAGAAAGAGAGTGCTATATGCATACAGTTATCTGTGCCACAGAGACATCTGTTTGCTATATCCATGCAGTCTGCCATTTAGAATCTGGCCACCTCCAGCTTCTGAATCTCCAGGATTTTAAATGAAGACAGGGACCCTATAGGAGATCAGCCAACTCCCTGCTCCAAGCAGTCCCCCTTCCGACTGTGGAGGCAGCAGCAATAAAGAAGCGGAGCTCACGCACTTTTAAACATATGAGATGCTATTAATGTCTGAATAGGCTGCACGAGAGAGAAAGCCAGTGGAATATAGTTCCCTAGACAGAGCTCAGAAACGTTGCTCTATTGGAGCACACGGTGAAGTTCTCAGCCAAAGACTGGACCATCTAGATATCTCTTTTCTAACTCTGCACTATTCCTCTCATCCCCATCTCTGCCATTCAAAGCACACCTATAAGATACCTGCAGGTTTCTTTATTTATAAATTTAGTTTCCTTTTCTATGGGTGGCTTGTGGATGTTGGGACGAGATGTCCACTTAGTGGACCACAAACCTCTATGGTCTATCCTCTCATTTTACCACTGCTGGAAATAAAGCTGCCCTACAATTAAAACAAAAAATATAATTAAAACATACACTGAATAATTGTATTAAAGCTTAAGAACAACATTTAGATATATCCAAATAAAACAAACAAAGACTTATAAGCAAGGCCAGCTGTTAAAGGCCTATCAAAATGAAATGCCTGCTGATGGAAAGACAACAGGGAGGGTGATATTAGGGGCCCCACCATAGGGAGTTCTACATCCTTGAAACAGACATTAAAAAGACCCTCCAACAATACAGATAGACTTCTCAAAATCTTGCTCCTAACCATCTTTCATCAGGCTACTTTGGCTCATGTGGAGCCCTTATGTAAAATGAATGACAGAGTACATAAGAACATAAGAACATAAGAAGAGCCATGCTGGATCAGGCCAAAGGCCCATCTAGTCCAGCTTCCTGTATCTCACGGCGGCTCCACCAGATGCGTTTGGGAGCGCATGAGACTAGATATCTGTCTCCTGATACCACTCCCCAGCATCTGGCCCTTGAAGTACCCTGGTTTAAAGCCTGGAGATTACACATCTCCATCATGGTTTGTAACCTGTGATGGACTTTTCCTCCAGGAATCTGTCCAATCCCCTTTTGAAGGCATCCAGGTCAGATGCCATCACCACATCCTGTGGCAGGGAGTTCCATAGACTTACAACGCACTGGGTGAAAAAATATTTTCTTTTGTCAGTTCTTACTCTCCCAGCCCTCAATTTGAGTGTATGTCCCCTAGTTCTGGCATTTTGGGAGAGAGAGAAGAGCTTCCCTCTATCCACTTTACTCATACCCACTTTACTCATACCCTGCATTATTTTGACAATCTTGCTAAGCTGGCTCTTAGGATGGAAATTCTAGGGAGAGAATCCTGATGCAAAGTGTAACTCTTCTTTGAATGCAGGACTCTCTGTGATCTTGGGCTCGTCCACACATAAAATGGAGATCATCATCATCATCATCATCATCATCATCATCATCATCACCACCACCACCACCATGTTTTAATATCTGAAAGGATGTCATATCAAAGAGGGGACTACTGTAGTTTCTTTTCCATGGCTTCAGAGATTAGGACTCGGGGCAATGGCTTCAAACTACAGGAAAAGAGATTCAATTTAAACATTAGGAGGAACTTGTTGACAGTTAGAGCTGTCCGGCAGTGGGATGTGCTGCCAGGGAGAGTGGTGGAGTCTCTTTCTTTGGAGGTTTTTAAGCAGAGGATCTGTCCAGAGTCCTGTTATGAGGGTTACTGCATGATAGGGGGTTGGACTGGATGGCCCTTGAGGTCTCTTCCAACTCTATGATTCTATGTTTCTATGATCATCTTAGAACTGTGGAGCAGACAAAGACCATTATCGATTATTGGGTCCAGTCTTTGACAAGGGGCCACAATGGGGAATTGAATTCCAAGCCATACCTAAACCTATCTGATGGTGCACAAAGCTTCTGGCTGTACAAGGGAGTAGAGATACCTTGTCCTTGTGTGAATTCCAGGAAAAGAACCACATGCACCACAGCCCATTGTGCACATGTAGGAAAACAAAGAAGATTCTGCCAAAAGACTGCCAGCTGGTCCTGAAGTAGCTAGCTTTTTCACATGGACTAGGGGTGAGTCATTCCCCATCCTCTGATAACTTCTGTGCTGCATTACACCATCGTGCCTGTTTAAAATTCATAGTTGACTCATAATGCCGGAACAGCTGCCTCGGTTTGTGATGATGATGGGATGCCATCCTAAATATTCTCTAGCTCCCTGCAGAGAGTTTTCTTTGGGAGTCTGCCTTCACTCTTACAAGCATCTAACCCTTCCTTTTCCTTTCTTTCCCAAAATTGCGAAAAGTGCAAGAGTGCACTGCCATCGGCATCAGAGATTGAGATAACGCCGGGTCTTCCTCTCATTGCATTCTGAGATAAACAGGGTGGCATGGGATTATCCTTGGCCACATTATTGCTATTGTCATGAAAGCTCCTTCTCCCAGGCTGGACATAAGAGATACCATCCGTGCAAGTGCAGACGTATTTGCCAGCACTGCAGCTTGAAGGCTATGAAAAAAATGACCTGGACAAGAAGAAATGCCTTCAGGATAATGTCTAGGTGAACATTTGTGGAGCATTAAGAGAAGATCACCTGTCAAGCAAAGGGATTGACCCAGATCGGGTGAGGAGCATGGACGAGAATTCTAATGAATTCCTGCAGTGCCAAGCACTAGGCTGTGCAGGAAATAGCTTTGAGTTACGCACGGTGGCACAATATTGCACACCATTGGGAAGACCAGGGCAAGGTCTCTGTGAGGTGAAATCTTGACGAAGCATTGGGGGCGGAATCAGGAGAAAACAACTCGTTGTTCTGAAATTCAGATAACACCAAGAGTATGATTTTCACATTAACCTCCTAGCCCAGAAGGAATGGAAAATGGGCACAAAGCCAGTTTCACAGGTTACTATACACACAAATAGCCAACATTCACAAAAGAATTTGGTAAGAAGTTTACGTCCACACCATGGTTTATGTACCTGGATGTGGAATCTGTTCTGCTTTGGACTAATGACTGGATTTTACTCTGGATATTTAATATGACAATAATAAAGTGCAATTTGTAGCCCTATGCACACTTGACTAGCTGCTACATGACTAGAAATTGTTTGAAAAAATAAAAATGTTGAAACAAATTAATATAAATTTAAAGAAAAATAAAACTCTAACCTACCATGTTCCTGGCTGGTACAAGGGAGACTTTTAGTCTTGCTTGTATGCTCCATTGCTTTGTAGACTGCCTGAGAGGGAACGTTCCAGACAATCACAATCCATCAGAGGGAGGAAGGGAGGGAGGGAGAGCCATCATTGGCTCCCTTGTGATCATGTGACCTGCTCCAGTGCTTATATATTAAAACATTGCTTGTTGATCAAGGCAAAATTTAAAAGAAATGTTTGTTTGTCTTGCAAAGCATTCTTAAACCAAGTTACTCTTAAACTAGGGTATTATTGTAGGGGGAAATCTAAAAGACAAGAACAGCAAGGGAGAGGTGAAGCCTGAAAATGGGGTAGGATATCTACAGATTATATCTAATTATATATTATTCAAAATATATACAATTGTAGAAAAATCCCTATATTGTACCCTCTAGGATGTGTGAGGCTATTCTGCCCTATTATTTGGGCTCCAGCAGTGCTGGTCACCTCCCCACTTTAATGGCAGACCTGCCTCACAACTCCTAGAGAACACTATAGTATTTATTATTATTATTATTATTATTATTATTATTATTATTATTATTATTATTATTATTATTATTATTATTATTATTATTATTATTATTATTATTATTATTATTATTATTATTATTAGGAGGAGGAGGAGGAGGAGGAATAGGAACTAGATTGAAATGCAACCCACTGGTTTTCAATATAGTTATCTTAAACCAAGCATAAGGAAGGGGAGGAGGGGGAGGGGGAGGGGGACAAGACAATGATAAAAAGGCTTTTGCTGTAGGAAACATGAATGGCTCAGTAGACTGGTAATTAGATTTGAAGCTTTCACCTCTTAGTCAGTGGTTAAAAGCTATCTAGGGTCATCACCTACTCCACAGCATTATCACATGACAGACACTCTCACCACTGATAGTTTTCATCTAGTGAATAATTGCCCAGTCCAAATTTCACTCCTGGAAAGTTTTGTCCTCTTGCTGTGACAGTCTGGTTCTGGCCCCACAATGAACCTAACCGCTTCTCTCTAGACGTATGTACTGCCAGCTGGAAATCTCAAAGCCTGTGTTCTTTCATTCCCCTGGCAGAAGCCTTTTAAATTATTTTCCTGACTTCAAGTCCAATTGCTCAGGGAGAGAAACAAAGGAGGATTTTGCTCTTCCAGGTTCTGCTCACGGGTGCCCATCTCCACATAGGAACATTCTACCCCTTTGTTGGGGGTTACCGAAATGGTAGTGAAATGACTGAGAGAAGATGGATGATTGTGACTAATGAATTACATGCAACATGCCCCCCCAATGTGTGAGCAACTATGGAACGATTGAGGTTGACACCCAATTCCTGTTCTACACACCCACGTGGACTGCACCTGCTGCTCTGCTCTGCCACCAAACAAGAAATGTCTTGAAAATCATTTTCAATTTTTTATAAATAAAGCTTTTTTGAAGAAGAAAAAACTCCCTCCACTTGGGTGCACTTAGAGTGGGAAAGGATTGCATAGATGAAATTTTCCCCAGCTGAGAAATTCTGAACGTGCGATTATCCAGTTTTAGCTTGAATTTTTAAAGCTTTTTGTTTATTCATTGCATTTATATGCCCCACCCCACCCCAGGTATCAAGGACACTCAGGGCAGTTTACAACAAAACAGAACAATCACCAACATCAAATTATAAAACAGGCTTCAAATCTAATCAAAACAATATAACTTACTGGTACATGTAAAAGTTTTGGAAGAGGTAGCCGTGTTAGTCTGTGCAACAATTCCAGGCAAAATTCAAAGAAACAAAACAAAACAAAAGACAAAAACATGCAACACCTTAAAGACTACCTATAATATATTTAATGTAAGCTTTTGTGGATCAAGTCCAATTCTTCGAAAATAAGACAACAGAAGTGGACTTGATCCACAAAAGCTTAGACTGAAATACTTAAGGTGTCATATGTTTTTGTCTTTTGTTTTGTTTCTTTGAATTTTAGCTTCAATCCAGAAATACAACATAAGTGAAACACTGCCATTCACTAGAAATAACCGATTTTTGAAAGCAAGGGGCAGGCTCAGGGTAGCTTCAGGATCTGCACAGGTGGTCCTTGTGGTTCATATGTGTCCTAGCCATGCAACAGACTGCAACTGATTAGTCAGGACACAAACGAGGGCTTTTGACATCAACTAAGCATTGCTGCATGCTAAAGACAGCAAACACCAGGTTTCAAACTACAGGGGAAAAGATTCAATGTAAACCTTAGGAAGAATTTCATGACAGTTGGAGCTGTTCAGCAATGGAATATACTGCCACGGAGGGTGGTGGAGTCTCCTTCTTTGGAAGTTTTTAAGCAGAGGCTGGATGGCTATCTGTCAGGTGTCCTGTGATGGGAGTTCCTGCATGGCAGGGGGTTGGACTAGATGGTCCTTGAGGTCTCTTCCAATTCTATGATTCTATGGTTCTATGAATATGAAGGCAGGTTTACTAAAATTTAGTGGTTAAACTAAAAGGTAATCCCAGATCTCTGATGGAGGCCTGCCATATAGCTGTGTTATCTCCCACTACCACCACCTCAAGCCAAATAGAAGAATGGAGCTTCAGAGGAAGGCAATATTGGGGGGGGGGGGGGAAGCAGAGAGATGCAAACTGCTTGGTGATTTTTGTGGTTGCTCTTGAGGACAAGTTTCTACCCCAACTCCCAAACTGGGTGGAAGCTGAACCTTATGAAGGCTTCCCTGTCATGAACAACGACCATGCCAAGGAGCTTTGTGAAACAGCTTGAGGCAGATGGATATTGCCATCAAAAGCTTGGCATGTACTATTGTTGGATTAGGCTGATGCTAATCAAGTAGGGTTACAGATCAGCTGATTTGGAGACAGCTGCCATCATGGCATTTTGTACCTCATTCTTCCATTATACATTGAAGCTACTTTCCATGTCTGCGCCATAGAAGATATTGCTGAGAGATTGTTGGGATAGAATTAGAGAAAGGCAGGGGAAAGCTTCAGGGCACATCTCTGTTTCAGCTTGAAGCGTAGACATTTTGCCAATGAGTTCACAAATTCGCCTCTGACGTCCTCTGCCGGGAACACCACCTGAGGAGACTGCAATGTAGAAAGGTCAGTAAGATGTCTTCCACAGTGTGGGGCCCTCCAGGTAATTGGACTACAACTACCATCATGCCCCCCACCCCACCCCAGCCAGCACAGTCAATGACAATCCTGGCAGGAAGTGATGGGGGCAAAATTGTCCTATATTCCCAGCAAGTCCCAAAATAGAGACTGCACCCATATGGCATGAACAGGCATGTATGGAATTCTGCTGTAGTTCCACCGTTATAAGGCGGCCTCATCTCTGCTGTCATCTTTGCAAAATGAATGACGATCAAATGGTTGTCATTCTTCCTTTTTCCTACAAAGGATGTCACAGGGTGACTACAAAAATGATCAGACATCTTTCCTTGTATTGCTTCAGGTAGAAGGGAGTTTGTCTACCTTTAAGATCTGTACGAGTGCAGACGCATGGTGTGTGGCTACAGTTTATCCTGCATCAGAGCAAGGAGCTTTAGGAGTCGATCTCCAATTTCAAAGGGCAAACAGATCAATTTCCTCCCAAAGCTGGAATCCTATGAGCTCTTCTGATTTTGCCAGAATGCAACCAGTTATGTGACCTGTACTTCTTTAATCCCCTTTGACTAGCCACCATGACTTGTGTGACTGCAATATCACGTGAAAGGGCAAGAACAACAGGATTTCACCCCCAATATTTGTTTCAGTGGCACTGAAACATTGTCATCTCAAAAAGCCCACAGATGTACCAGCGTGTAGCAGTGTTGCTAGCCATATCTAATTTGAATCTGTACTTGCCATCTATAAATTTTAAGGATCAATCTTAATATTATTATGGAATGTACAGTGGTACCTTGTATAAAGGAATTAATTCGTTCCAAATGAAATTCTGTTAAGCAAATTTTCCTTTATACAAATTTCCCATAGGAATGCACTGAAAACAGAGTACTCCCTAATAGCGACCATTTTTATGTTGTACGGATTTGCCCCATAGGCGATTATGTTAAGCAAATTTCCCCTTTCTCCGGAATTTTTTATGTTGTACAGATTTTATGTAATGCAAACACCGTTTGTTATACAAGGGTCCACTGTATATGTGTTTGCTATGTATTTTTATTATTACTTATATTTATAATTATCTTAGTCTTGGTCTTTGACCGTAAATAAATTTAAGTAAGTTGCTAGCCTCTTCATTGTTACTGCAATGACCAATTGCAAATGAAAGCTGTGGTTTTTTTTAGTCGCTGCAGAGATTATAGAACCTTTTTCCAAGCAGCTCAGTCTAAACAGGAAGGTGACAAATCACTGACAATCTGATCTGAGAAGCGAGCCACAATCTTTTACATATCATGGGAGTGATGAGTTACAAATAAGAGTTGCCTATAACTAGTTACTTTGAGAAGAATTAGCAAAGATGTAACAACCTTGAATTTCAAATGTCATTTATAGCATTTACTTTATTGGTGTAACAGCCCCCATTTCTAATTGAAATGCATGCAAGCACATATTAAAATAAAACACTGGTCTTTAATGTGCCACATGTTTTTGTCTTGTCTTGTTTTTCTTTTTGATTTTGCCAGATAACATTTCTAAATACTGTCAGAAGTTACTTTAAATTAGTGTTTTGAGCTAATCTTCAGGCATTTTGATTTTTTTTATTTTTTTGCTCAAGTTTTCTTGTTTTTGCAAGAAGGGGTTCCTATCCCTCCATGTTTGCCACCCCCCCTCGGAAAAAAAGGACTGTAATCAACAAAGGTGTAACAAGATGTACAGCAAGCAACGGAACAAATTACTTAGTAAGCATTTTGCAAAGTGATGGCAATTTAAAAACTGTAACAGGTAACAGGAATAATTTTTTAAAAAAAAGCAAACAAGATCATATAATCAAGTGTTTGAACAGACTGGCCTAACCTTGCAAAATACTCCAAAAGGTCAACTGCTGATGAATTCCCCATTTGTTAAAATAAAAAGGGTAGGAAGAGATTATATAAATCTGCTTCTGAAAGCAACAGATATTGCAATGGTGATAAGACTTTTTTTTAAAGATAGCTGATTGAATGTTTGGAATGACCATGAGATTCCATTCTGGAAGTTCTCCACAGGACAGGCATCTGCTGGCCCGGGGATGCTGGAATGTGTACTCCAAAACAGGACCTTCTTACAGGCTCTGGTTGTACCTGTCGGATCAGGACAGGAGACACCAACACTCTCGTTGTCTGCCCTTCACCGCATGAATCCGCTTCATGACTCCTGATTCTGCACTTCACCCTCCCTCGTGAATTTCCCACATGTTCCCTTTGCTTTGGTGCATCTCCTCTTCCTACTGAACTGAACCCACTCTGTTCTTTCCATACAGAACGTGCCTGAAAAGCTACATATTCAAGCTTGTTCTCGGGATATTATTAGAAATGCAAATAGAGCTGGCAAGGCTGCACTGGGCAGATGAAGCTTGCCTCTTTCACAAACACGGCCTTCCTTGCCCTTCTTGTATGAAGCTTTCAGTTCAACAGAAGGTGCCTATGACATGACTGTGCTCCTCCTTCCATGATATTTATCCTTGCCCCACAGCCAATTTTGAACGGCGAAATATGAGGCTTCTCACATGAAGGTCAAGTTTCTGGATGTATGCAGACACCTGCTCCTTGTTACAGGCTGTCCTCTCCATCTGTAGGCCACTTGACATCACGGGGCATCCTACACAATGCATAAAATCCTTTTATTCCTACACTGCAGGGGCGGGTGACTCCCAAAAATTCAGAGCTATAGACACCATCCATGGACCTTCATGGGCTGCACCTCCTCCTGTGATCCCCATTCATCCCATATTTTGCTCAGAAAAGGGGTACTTTTAATTGACATTGTCCCTTGTGCAAAACTGGAATTTTTTTAGAGTGACCCAAGATGATGGAGGCCCTCAATATATGGCAAAAATGGCCCCATGCCCGTACAGAGCACAAAGTAAATATTGAGACTGTTTGTTTGCTTTTGACAAGTATTGTGAATTCTTTTGTTTGGGAGGCCATATTGGAGTCCTCCAAGAATCTCACACCTCTGGAGATGGCCTATTGTTGTTCCCTGATCTATAACTGTCTCTTCCGTCTTTAATGTTAGAGAGACACCCATTGGGACAGAAGTCTCAAACACTTTTGCCCACTCCAAAAGCCTCTCCAGATCCTGTGAGGTCCTCCGTTCCCTCCATTCAGCACTGGTTAGGCCTTATTTAGAGTACAGTGTAGAGTTCAGTTGCATTGAGTCCTATGTTGGCAGCAGTCAGAGATGGCTGGTGGACCTTCAAGCACGTCATCTCCCATGAGTTCCATTGAAATGGAAGATGTCTCATCTTAACACTAATGCTCCTATACAAAATATGACTGTGCGGCATTTGGAGTACGGTATACAGACCTAGTTGAACCAACAAAGAGAGCAACTCAGAAAAGCTGGGAAAGCTGCAGAAAAGGCCGCCAAGACAATCAGGAGTTTTCTATATGGACAAGCTCAATATTTGTGGCTTTTAACAAATAACAAAGCAGCGTAGGAATTGTCAGACAATATATGTATAAAGTTATGCAATGCTATGGAGACAGTCAAGAGAGACACATTTTCTGATACCCATTAACACTCAGGAGGCAGATTTGAATTGTTGCAGTCAAAACAATGACTCTTCCAAGTGCTGATTATGGTAGATGTTCGGCCAGTCTTAGGTGGAAGGAAAGTCAGCCCAAGGTCTAGCCAACTAGTGATGGGAAGTGGCTCAATTAAAAGGATGGAGGTAGACAGTTTTTTAGAAGATGGATGCTTCAACGGGTAGCAGCAATAATTGCTAGGTTCAAAGATCAGGGACCTCTGAATGGGTGTTGTGCATCTTCAACAGCAACAGACCCCACGGCCTCTTACTTTGATGCTCTGTTTTTGGGGGTTTCTTAGGTACAAGGAAGATGCTGAAATAGATGGACAATCTGTTCCTAACTGAGTCCAGCAACTGAGAATGATTTTGTATTCTTAAGGAACAGAATGAGTGTACTCTGAGAGAATGATGACAACACTAAAAATATTGTGAAGTTCCTTGGTCATCTTCCACTCTTATCAAACCCTCATTCTTTATAACCCTCTAGAATCAGACCTGTAGCAACTTTCTTTTACTCCACCTGTTTTCTCCCATGAACTTGGTCCTCCTCCGCTCCATTTTGTTTATTTTTTCTTATCGACCACATTTTCCAAACACGGGTAAGAAGAGTACCTGTTACAAAAGGCTGGGGGCAGATTTTAAACAGAGGACCGAAGGAAGCAAATGACTGCATTAAGGAGGACTGCAGTGAAGGCAGCAATGGTCGTAGGCAGCAGTACAGTACTCTGCCCATGCGCTCAGAAAGGGAGATTTCCTTTGTCAAACCGGAGCCAAAGAACACCCCTAAGTATTGCTTTTAGAAGGCTGGTGAGGGTAATTGTAGGAATATCATAATTAATAGAGGAGACAGGGGGAGAGAGAATAGAACTATTTTCACATACAGCCTTGGTGAGATCAAGAGATATTTACTGTTCCCTGCTCTTCTTCCTTTGTTTTTTCTTCTTAAATAATGTCAATATAATTTTACTTCTGGAAATCTAACAGATTCATTTAGATTTATAATCTTCCCCCTCAACTGCAGTTCAGGGGAACTAAAACCAATATGAAGAGAGAAGTCATAGAAGAATCACTGGTTTAAAACAGATCAGCAACAGATAGATAGATGGATGAATGGACAGGATGGGAAGACAGCAGAGTGCAATCGATTTAAAAAAAAAACACATCATGGCAACAATATTAAAAGCACCAGTATCGCTAGTGAAGCATTTCAAGGTCAGTGTTCTGGACATTTTTGGGTCCTAAAAAAAATCACGCTTGCTAACATGACGTGTTTTGCTTCCTAATATATCTGAGGCTCTTTCACTTCCTCATATAGCCATAGCTCAGCTATTTTATGATTTTTGAAACAAAATGGAATTGCATATAAATAAAACACTCAGTAAGGGGAAGGATACAGTGTGAGGCAGATGCTTCTTCTCAATCTCTTGACCTCTGTCAAGGAATTTCCTTGCTGCGTGTGTTGTGCATGGCTTATGTAATTAAAAATCAGCATCACATTGTTGGGGGACACAAAAATGCACTCCAGATCCAACATGATGCCCTCTGACTTCTTCTGCAACCATGGCATAGATAACTAAGGGCGCTTTTACATGACCCCTAAAATCCGAGGCAAAGGGCTCCCAGATGCGGAGCTTAAAATTGTTTCCCCACCAGCTGCGCACTTTAAACAAAATAAAGTACGACCACTTTTCAAGCACCTGGTCTCCAGAGGTAAAACAATCTTCCGATGCAGATTGTAAAGCTGTGGATGCCGGGCTGGGAGCCTTCTGTTTGTTTGTTTTTGTCCCCGATGCCCCTTTAAGAGACAGGAATTCCTACGGGGCTGCTTGGGGCTACTTGGACAGCAGACAGAGATGAGCGGAGGTTAGCTTTTCTCCTTTTTCTCCCTCCCTTCACTGCAGACAGGAGCAATGGAGGTTGGAAGGGTGGGAACAAAGGAAGAAGGACAAACCCCCACGATCTCTGGTCCGAATTTAAGTTGCAGGCAGATTTTAGTGGTCGTGTAAAAGCACCCTAAGGCTAAGGACCTCTCTCTACATATGTTTTTGAAATCTGCTTCTTATCAAACCTAGTGATTCTTCTTTCAGTAACAAACAAAAGGTTTCTCAATTTCTGGGTCCCAATTATATAGTTACTGACTCACAATGCAGTCCAAATTCAAAGATGTATCAGCTTTAGAAGGGTAGGAATAGGCCAGGAGATTATCTCCTTAGGGTGGTAACAAACATAAAGTTTCCACTGACTTTTTTTCAGAGATCTGCCAATAGAGGGATCTGCCAGCAGAACAGCTCTGAAGATAGCAAAGTTCTGCCAGCAGAAAAGTCAAAAAAGGAATGAGGGAGGAGTCTAGTTACTGTGCACAAAGATGGGCCAATGTGAGTTTAGTCTTCAGCAGTCTTCCATAACCGGAGCCTGAGAGGGGGTGGTAGTAAGCATAGCTTCATCTGACTTACTGCAACTAGTCAGCACTGCATTCTTCCACAACATTTATAGTCTTTGATCATAGGTCAGGCTGTCTGGGGCTTCAAAAAAAAAACACCCTGAAGTCTAATACCTGGAATCCCAAGCTTGGGTGCCATTACACTGATCGCTACACCATAAAGAGGAATGAGTTAGAGAGTACCCATATTACCGGCTCCTTGCGTGAAGCATCTTTTGGAATTTAGCCTGCCTGCCTGTGTGCCTTTCTTCCTTCCTCCTTCCTTCCTTCCTTCCTTCCTTCCTTCCTTCCTAAAGATTTGGATACATATTACACATACATGGTTTTCCATTTTCCAGGGGCGTATCCTAAATGCATGGGAAACAGGCCATTTTAACACACACCTAGTGCTTCTACAGATAAAATGTCATTTCTCCCCAAGTATATCAGACAGGGATCCCTAATAGCTAAACAGAGACCCAGGTAGAACCTCAAAACATGAAGAGTGAGGCACAGACATGGATGAAGTATCTGTAAAGTAAATCATCTGCTTTGTGTTATGATTCTACAGAGAAGGATTGAGTCCCTTCTGGTTGGTGGTCACTACATTATGGAATATTTGTATGGCAGAGACCTCACTTTTAATTTCTGTCAGCACTTGATAGGCTTGATAGCCAGACTGCTGACTGGGGTGGGGTACAGAGATCACATTACACACCTACTAAAGCAGCTCCACTGGGTGCCAATCAGCTATTGGGCACAATTCAAACTGCTGATCTTGACCTACAAAGCACTGTACAACCTGGGTCCTAGATAACTCAAAATATCAAATCTCACTGTATGAACCAACTCGGGTGTTAAGGTCATCAGGAGAGGTCCTTCTCTCCATCCCGCCACCCTCTCAGATATGTCTCGTGGGAACCCATGAAAGGGCCTTCTCAGCTGCTGTGCCCAGACTCTGGAACTCCCTCCCACTAGAGGCCAGGACTGCCTCTTCTCTGTTGTCTTTCTGGAAACAGGCAATCACCTTTTTCTTCAGGCAAGCTTTCCCTGAATGATGGACTACCTATTATGTGACTTTTATATGAATCTACAGGATCACATAGACTTTGTGTTTATAACTACTTATAACCTTATGGGTTTACATTGACACTATGTTTTCAATGTTAGTTTCCATCATTCATAGCTTTATGTGAAACTCTACTCCCCTTTAATTGCTCATGTTCTCTTGTAGCTTTAATGTAATGTTGTCTATTAATGCTGTAAGATGTCCCTCAATTCCCTGCTCTCAATACTTGAACATGTCTTAATTGCATTGGACTGTATATTGGACTTACCTCATTCTGTAAGCCACTTTGGGTTCTTTTTTCCAAGGAGAAAAGTGGGGGGGGGGGATAATCTAAAATAAATAAATAAATTGTGTGCAAAAACATAAAAAACTACTACCAGTCAATGGACACCAGTGGTTTCCAGTCCCCATTTATGTCATCCAATTGTTTGGGATTTGAGAATTCGCTGATTATGCTTGCAGAACCTTCTACAAAACTGAAATCCAAGAAAAAATACAGGAGACAAAAAACTCAGAAGCACGGGATGATATGGAATTAGAATGACTATGATCTGACAAGGTATACTATTTACTTTTCTCTGTTTCTCAGTGATGCCCTAGAACAGTGAAGAATTTGTGACTTTCGAGATGTTGAATGTAACTCCCCTCATCATCACCAGCAGACCTGTTGGCTCTGGACTGCTGGAGGTCAGAGGCCACCAGCTTCTGGAACTGCTTTACTGTGGGTCAAAAGGGCAGTTCCCATGTGATCAGATCAGGAAAGCTGGGCTTGGTGGCTAGGGATCTCATCTTAAAACCAACACTCACTAGGCAGCCTAGAACAAATCAGGTCCCTCTTATCTTCAAGCTCAGTTAGGAGTTGGTTTGAGTGGACCCAAGGAAACAAACCCTTTGATGCTGCACCAAGTTTTGTTTGCAACTCCATTGTACAGTACACGATCTACCTATGGACCACTGTTGGTTCCCTCCTTACCATCCTGGTATAGGGCTTGAAAACACCCCTTGTCTGATGCCCAGTGGTTACTCAACAGTAGCCAATGCTGAGCTACATATAGACAAACTAACTTACTAATTATTGTAAGGCTCCAGATTCCATGACCCTTACCAATTGGCTATTCTGGCTAGGGCAGCTGGGGGTGACATCTGGAGGGCAACCTTCCCTGACCTTCCACACTAGATGGACCAATGTCCTGGCAGCTCCCCATGTCACTCCCTCCTCAAAGGAGGTCCTTAATGCACCAATACAAGGCAGACACAAAGACGCTCCACCTTCTCAGGGCCACCAGGGGGTAGGTATCTTTGCGATTCACCAGTGGCACCACAAGTTGAGGTGGGTTGCCCTTAGCTCCCGGTCTCTCTGCGGGCCGCTCCACCTCTCTGTCTCTCTTGATTCCGATTCTGTCGGCACTTTTGTATTTGCACAGTGGTATCAAAACTATCGTTCTCCCGTAAAACAGCTCTCCTCCCCATCGCTGGTGCCCACCACCGCCCCTTTTTCAGGGATCCCCTCTCCGACACAGCCACTGACTTCAGTGGGACTTAGCGGCACGGTATGTGTGGGGACCATCATCATCATCATCATCATCATCATCATCATCATCATCATCATCATCATCATCATCATCATCATCATCATCATCATCATCGCTGCCTCACCCGCACAACGCGACTGCAGCAGATCTGCGAGCTGCGGAGACTTCCCCTCACCCCACCCCTCGCCAGCTTTTAAAAGCTTGCCCGGCCATCTGGGGAGGTCCTTGTCTTCATTTCGCCCACCTCCCGCCCGCTGGTCGCCTTTGAGCCATTTTGTCTCCTGCCTAAGGCTGGCCATGAGAAGCCGGACCTGAGCGATCGCTCGCCTTGCTCTCTCTGCGCCGCGCCACCCAGCTCCTCCGCCCACGAGCCGCCGAGCCGCCAGCTTTCTTGCTCCGGCTCTCCAGACGGCCAGGAGATACGGCCCGGCGCTGGCGGATGATGCCGCGCCTCCCACTTGCCCGAGGAAGGCGAGGCAGAGGCAGGCAGCCGCGTCCATGCAGCCCGCCATGCAGCGCCGGCGATCCCCTTGGGGTGATCGCCCTGTCCGTGGAATGAAGCAAGCCGCGATCGCCCTCGGAAGCCTGAAGGAGCGAGGAGCGGACTATGTGGGCGGCGGTGGCAGCGGCGGCGTTTTTCGGCCCGGGCGCCATGACCTGCTTGCCTGATTCGCCTCCCGCGGTCCCTCCCTGCTCGATGCGCTTCTCCGGCGCCGGCGCCCCTTGGCCTGCGCCGGACCCTCGCGTGGCATCCCTCGGCAAGGAGGACGGAGGCGGACGGGTGGCCCAAGAGCCCCGCTCGGCAAAGGATTACAAACCCCACGCCCGGGCCGCCGGGAAGGGCCGGCGGCCAGCCACGAAGGCTCGGCGAGGCTGACATGGAGCCCCGGCGGACTCCGGGTGGCCCCCGCGATGGAGTTTCCCCAGCAGCAGCAGGAGGAGGAGGAAAGAGCTTCGGTTTCCGCGCCCTGCAAAGCCGCACCGCCGGAGGGGGGGGGACCCCCGCTTGACCCCTGCCCAGAAGTCAAGCCAGCGTGCGTCGCGTTAGGTATTCCTTCTCCACTCTGGTTTCTTTTGTTCCTTAAGACCGGGCTAAGGAGGGAAAGGTCTCGAGGGACAGGTTTTGCCGAAGGGGTCTTGGGCGCGTTTGGGTGTAAGAGGGCGCGCCTAAATCGCGATGCGGGTCCTTTTTCAGGGTGATGTGTTACAAAGGCCCTCCAAGAGGAACGTGCCGCGACAATGGCTGGTCTCTCTGCCGATCTCCCCTCACTTTCCCTTTCTTTATTATCTCCTGCCATTCATTTCTCCAGGCGATCCAAATCCAAATTAACTCAGCCACCCACCCACCCTTCAAATGGCGCGTGCTCGCGTGTTGCGTTAAGTAAATCACGAAGCACGCCCGTTTTTATTAATACATTGCGCTGCCTCCATGTTGCATCAAGACACTAATAGCCATGATTATGATGACCATGGTGGTGGTGATGATGATAATAGACGTGCCGCCGATGGGAGCCGTGTGAAGCGGAAGGGTGGGGAAATAGGGGCCTCAGTGGTGGAGCCACGGTACTGAAAAGAGCGGAACTCGGCCCCTGCACGTCGGAGGACCGCCTGGGGGCAAGAGAGCTCGGGTTGACACAGGTGGATCCCTGCCCCGTACCCCCCCCCCCTAATCCCCCGTATCCAAGCGACCTGCCCCCCTCCCCATAGCCACTGCGATGCTGGGGATCCCAGCCCGCGGAGTTTGGCCGAGAGGGCGCCCGCTGTGGCGCCGTGGGGATTCTTAAGAACGATGTTGGAGAGACGTAATTTCCTCCAGGGCAAAGGGAATCATCGAGGGCCCCACCTCCTTCCCGAGTCTCCACGGGGAAGGGAATCCTGCCTCGGACGAAAGCACGAGTCTTCTGATGAACCCCCGCCCTCCCGCGCAATCTCCTTTACCACCCCCACCACCCACCCTCATATTTCCAAAGGGCGGATTTCGAAAACCGATCGATTTGGAGTATTCCTTTAGAAAGTGCTGGCTCCCCCCCCCCAAAAAAAAAAACACAAACAACGGGATGGTGGTGGCCATTCTGAGTATGTGCTGGAAGAGCGGGGGATGGTCTTGAGAAGGATGGAGCCAAGTAATTGAGGGAACGTGAACCCATCTGTGCCAACTTGGTCCTGGTGATCCAAACTCTTATCCGTGCTTTGGAGCCACCAGGAATCCTTGGGTTCGCTGCTCCCCTTTCAGGCCAATCTCATACTGGTCGTTATCTTTTTAACCCCTTACTACTCCGTGCCTCCCCCCCCCCCCAAAAAAAAAGAAGGCAAGAGAGAAAGCTAGATCCGTTTACCTTTTTTGAGCTGCTTTCCTCCCTCTGGGATCCGGGCTGAACCAAGGCAGAGGTTTCTCCGTCTCCGGTGCCAAGTTAAGGTGTACATGTTCTATTTCGAGGCGCGCGCGCACGCGCGCGCGTGTAGGCTACATGAAACCGAGCAGGAGAGGGCTGTGGCAGCCCAGGGGTTAAATCCTGTCCCTCTCCTTTTCCCTCGCTCCTCCGGCGAGGCAGGATGAAAAGCGCTCCCTCCGAACCGAAGTGGCGCCAACATTTCAGAAAGCGCGTTTTCTCCAGCGCAGGCTGGAGACAGATGGGAGCCTGTTGGACGGAGGAAAGGGCAGAAGGGGAAGGCTATTCCGTCCCAACCCCAGCCTGCGGCAAGGGTGGGGTGGGCGAGTGGGAAGACGAAGGGGCGGGAGAGGGAGAGAGAGAGAGAGAGCTCTCCAGCAAGTTTGCTCCCAGGTGGCCCTTGGCATATTTCTCTTCCCTGGCTTGCATCTGGGACAGGTTTAGGTCTTGACGGAGGACTGCCGGCGATGGCTGCAAAGAGTTGAGAACAGAGAGAGGCGTGTTAGGATGCCAAGGAGGTGAAGGTCTTTCCTGGCTGGGGGTGGGGAAGGGGTGGGTGGGTATCATCTCCTCCTTTAGTGGCTGCGGCGCTCAAGGATTTGTTGGAATGTGCACCCTTCGCCCAACCCAGGAGACACTCCATTTCTCCCCCTCTCTTTCTCTCTCTCATTTCTCTTTCTCTCCTCTCTACCTCCGTCTCCCACATCCAGCCAGGAGGCTAGCGCTCGCTCCATCCTTCTCGGATTGGCTTCTCTGCTGGCCGCTCATCCGCACCTCCCCCCCCCCCCGGTCCTCTCAGATCTCCCTGCTCCTGTTCCGTCCCCTCCTCCACCACCATCTCCGCCGCCGCCGCCCACACCCCCCAAAATAACTTCCCCCAAATAACCCTCCCCCTCCTTCTCGACGAGAGGAAGGGGGGGAGGCGAGGGAAGGGGGAGGTAACAAACCCGGCACAGTCAGGGCTTCCCATACGCCGCCGCCGTGCGCCCCTGACCTGGTGCCAAGCGCGTCCTCCTACATTTGTTCCCCTTTTCTCGAAGCTCGGATTCATGACGTGGGGGAGAGAGGGAGAGAGAGGGAGAGACTGATCCGGGGGCCACAACAGGCAGAGAATCCTCGGGAGAGAAAGAGACATTGAGAGAGATAAAGGAGTGGAAGCGAGAAGCCCCCAGCCGGAGCCTGCCAGCTAGAGAGACCTCCCCTCCCATCCTTTTCCAAAAAAGATGAGCTGGTGGTGGTACCCAGGAAAGGCAGTGGTGGTGGCAGCGGCAGCAACAGCAGCAGGAGGAGGAGAGCCTGCATCAGCCCCCTTTGCCTCCCTCCTCCATTGACTGTGCCAAACAGCATCTCTGCATCCTAAAGAAGCTCATTGCATTCCTAGCACGTCTCTTCTTTGCTTGCTCGCCCCCCCTCCTCCTTTCGCCTCAACCCTCAGCAGGAGTATAGAACCAGAACAGACAGAAAGAAAAGAGAACCGGCTATCCTTTCCTTTTGCTTTATTTTATTTTATTTTATTTTATTTTATTTTATTTTATTTCATTGTGAAGAAGCCCTTGGGAAATTCTCTACATGCCTCTGGCTTTTTTCCTCTTCCCCCGGCTGGTTTTGGTGTTCACCCTTGCGCTCCCCAAATGTGCTAAAATCGCTCCCCTCGACCTGGTGAGTACAATCCTCAATTTCTGGATTCCTCTTTTCTCTCTCGCTCTCCTCCCCTCCCCCACCTCCCTTGGCTTCCTGCAAACACCCTCCAGATCCGTCGATGTTATTATCATCGATAGATCTAGAGGCACATTGGAGTAATTAATTTATTTCTGGGGCGAGGCAAAAGGCAAAAAGGCAGCACAGAAAAGGGGTCCTCTCCGATTTCACCCATTTCTCATCGGAACCCTCTTCGGTACTTTCGTTACCACGGGCATCTTCTGGCTTCCTTTTATTTTAATTCTATTTTTTAAATCTTCTCTCTTCTTTTTCTCTTCCCAAATATGTCATGTTCTCAGTTAAGGATGCACCCCTTCCTGCTTTTTATCCTAGTCGGATGAAAGGAATTCCCTTTCTCTGCATGGGGGTGGGCAGGTGGGGGTGGGGGTAGAGGAGGAGGAGGAAGAGGAGGTGGGCAACATAATCCATATCTATGAAGCTGCTCGGGTAGCCAGGGAGTTGGAATAAATACCAGGACTGCTGGGACGAACCCTTTGAATGGGCAACCGCCAGAAGGGCTGCAAAGCCGGGGTTATCAGGATTCAGAGTATTTCTTCTCAACCCTCAGAACGAGCCAGTGGTGGGGTGCCGGGGAGGCCAGCTCATCTGCCTTCTCCAGTTCATTAAGCCGTGTAGGTCACAGGGTAACCATGACCCTATTAAAGTAGATTCTTTTGTGAGCCTTTTTAAAGGATGAAGTAGGGTGGTTTATTTGGAAAAAAAGACCTGTGGTGAGTGTGAAGGTATTCCCTCCACCTTCCTCTCTCACTTTTTTTTGTCTTTCTCCTCACTACCTTTCTCCTGGTGGATCATCCTGGAGGTTCCGACTGGCAGAAGACCTCCTGATTAGAATCCCGTCTACACCTACACACACACACACACACACACACACACACACACACACACACACACACACACACACACACACACACACACACACACACACACACACACACCAAGCCTTTTGAATCCCTCACCTTCCACGGTCACTTCTCCCTTGGACCCAGGGACGGCAGGGGCATGTGCTTCCCAACTGTTAATCATCTCAAAATGCTTTAATCGGCCGAAATGATTAACATGGAGTGTGCCTTTCTCTGGTACTGGACCGCTTGCGTTAATCCATTTGGACTGCTCAGAGGACAAGATTTTTCTCTCTCCACCCCCTTCCCCCTCCTTCTGAGCGAAGGGTCCCAGCAATGAGTTTCTCTCCAGAAATGCTGGGAATGTGTTTTGTTCCCTTTTGAAATAATGGCTAGCTTAGCCTGGATGGATCAGCTCTTTTCAGGCTGAAAACGCCTCACTTCGGAGTTAAATAGATGTGCATTTATCACAGTTTATTTTAGTGGGTAGTCGAAAGTGATAGCACAGAGACCCTTTCCCTCACCCTGCCAACTCTCCCCCCCCCCCAACAGTACAGGCAAGAAGAGAGGTAAGACAGAAATATCTATTATCTGCCTCTTGAGATTTGGTTTCTGTGTTGGAGGTTAAAGAAAAAAACACTGGCTGCCCTACCTTGGCCGACATGGGCCCTTCTATGTCCATCTGCTGGTTTTCATGGTGGTGTCATTTACGAAACAGCCTAAAGGGGGATGGATAAGGGTGGGAGAGAGAGAGAGAAGGCCTTTGCATGATTAAATATTTCAACATCAGTCCAGCTGAGAACAGGGGAAGGATTTAGGCGCAGACTGAGAATATGTTTTCTGAACGAACTTCCAAAGATTCTGGCAACCATCCCCCACCCCCACCCCCGATAAAGATGGGATGGTTTACTTGGGGATATCAGCTTGGGGAAAAGAGTGACCAGCGGTAACCTTTTCGTGTGTTGCTGTTGTTGTTTTTAATTTCCATTGCAGCTTGGTAACCCGTCGTGGCCATGAAGTCTCCAGCGGCAGATCCTCCCCGTAAAAGGAAGATGCTGTGGATTATCCTTTTAAGCACAACCGCTGTAGCGTGGACTACCCCTATTCCGTTGATAGAGGACTCGGAGGAGATTGAGGAGCCGTGCTTTGACCCTTGCTACTGTGAAGTCAAAGAAAGCCTTTTCCATATACACTGCGACAACAAGGGATTTATAAATATTAGCCAGATAACGGAGTCGTGGTCGAGACCTTTCAAACTTTACCTGCAGAGAAATTCCATGAGGAGACTATACACCAACAGTTTTCTCCACTTGAACAATGCTGTTTCTATTAACCTTGGGAACAACGCACTACAAGACATTCAGATCGGGGCCTTTAATGGGCTCAAGATCCTAAAGAGGTTGTACCTGCACGAGAATAAATTAGACATTTTCAGAAATGACACTTTCCTGGGGCTGGAAAGTCTGGAATATCTGCAGGCCGATTACAATGTCATTAAGCGGATTGAAAGCGGGGCGTTCCGGAATCTGAGCAAACTTCGGGTCCTCATCCTAAACGACAACCTTATCCCTATGCTCCCCACCAATTTATTTAAGTCGGTCTCCTTAACGCACTTGGACTTGCGTGGGAACAGGTTGAAAGTGCTCTCTTACCGAGGGATGCTGGATCATATCGGCAGGAGCTTGATGGAAATCCAGCTGGAAGAGAACCCGTGGAACTGTACTTGTGAGATTGTGCCGCTGAAGAACTGGCTGGAGCGCATCCCTTACACGGCCCTTGTGGGAGACATAACCTGTGAGACGCCTTTCCATTTTCACGGTAAGGACCTGAGGGAAATTAAAAGAAACAAGCTCTGTCCTATGTTGTCTGATTCAGACCTCGTCAATATTGGAGTCCCTCAGCTGCCTTCGAGCAAAGAGAACGCCTGGCCTACCAAACCTTCTTCCATGTTGTCCTCCTTCCATTTCACGGCGTCCTCTGTCGAATATAAAACGTCCCTGAAGCCGCCCAAACCCACAAAGCACCCCAGGACGCATAAGCCACCCCCGACACCTCGAGGCCTCTATCCTGGGCCCAACCAGGCTCCCGTGGCTGCCTACCAGACAAGGCCTCCGATCCCCATTATATGCCCTAGTGGCTGCTCTTGCAGTTTGCACATCAATGATTTGGGCCTGACCGTCAATTGCAAGGAAAGAGGGTTCCACAACATTTCTGAGCTCCTGCCCAGGCCGGTGAATGCCAAGAAACTGTACCTGAGTGGGAATTTGATACAGAAAATTTACCGTTCAGATTTCTGGAATTTTTCTTCCTTGGATCTCCTGCATCTTGGGAACAACCGGATCTCCTACGTGCAGGATGGGGCCTTTATCAATCTGCCGAATCTGAAGAGCCTGTACCTGAATGGCAACGACATCGAGAGGCTGACGCCAGGCATGTTCAGAGGCTTACAGAGTCTGCATTATCTGTACTTCGAGTACAACCAGATCAGGGAGATCCAGCCTGCCGCCTTCAGTCTCATGCCCAACCTGAAGCTGCTCTTCCTCAATGACAATCTCCTGAGGACCCTGCCAACTGATGCCTTTGCTGGCACCTCCCTGGCCAGGCTCAACCTGAGGAACAACAAATTCCTGTACTTGCCTGTGGCAGGCGTGCTGGAGCACCTCAACGCCATTGTCCAGATTGACCTGAAGCTCAACCCTTGGGACTGCACGTGTCACCTGGTGCCTCTCAAGCAGTGGATCGAGACCATCAGCTCCGTCATCGTGGTGGGGGACGTCCTTTGCGCTAGCCCTGAAAACCTCACCAACCGGGATATCCGCTCTGTGGAACTGGAGGTGCTGTGCCCAGAGATGTTGCATGCTGCCGTCGCCTCACCGGTGCCACCAGCACCGGGCCGTCCGAGCCCCACCAGCCCCTCGCCCTACGAGCTCCCCCCAGCTGCAGGAGGCCCAGTTCCTCTTTCTGTGCTCATCCTTAGCATCCTGGTCCTGTTGTTCTCAGCGGTCTTCATCGCGGCGGGCCTTTTTGCCTTCGTCCTACGCCACCGCCGCAAGAACCTTCCCTTCCGAAACAAGCAGCGGCAGGAAGCCCTGGACTTAACCGGCATCCAAATGCAGTGCCACCATCTTTTTGAAGAAGGTGGCAGTGGCGGAGGTGGGGGGATGAGTGCCTCCCCGGAGAAGGCACCCCCCGTGGGCCACGTCTATGATTACATCCCACACCCAGTAACCCAGATGTGCAACAACCCCATCTACAAACCACGCGAGGACGACGAAGGCGTAGCAGGGGAACCTGGGCCACCCGGGGACATCCTTCTCGGAGGCAGTGGAGGTGCTGGCTGTGCTGGGGAACAGTTTGTGGATCCCGCTAAGGACAGTGGGAGCAGTAGCTGCTACAGGACCTTGCTGGAGAAGGAGAAAGAGTGGAGCTTGGCTGTGTCCAGTTCACAGCTCAACACCATAGTGACCACCAACCATCATCCGCACTCACACCCACCTGGAGGGGGTATTGGTGGGGGATTGCCTCTCATGGGGGAACTAGCGCTGGCGCCACCCGTCTTCCATCACGAGAAGAACGGTGGGGTGGTGTTGTTCCCCCCTAGTGGTGCCATTTTAGACAGCAGGGAGAGGCCACCCTTAGCCCCTCCATGCACAGTGGGCTTTGTGGACTGCCTCTACGGCACGGTGCCCAAATTAAAGGAACTCCACGTGCACCCCCCTGGCATGCAATATCCAGACCTGCAGCAGGACGCCAGGCTGAAAGAAACCCTTCTCTTCTCAGCTGGTAAGGGCTTCCCAGACCACCACCAGAACCCACCAAGTGAATACCTCGAGTTAAGGGCCAAACTCCAAACCAAGCCGGATTACCTCGAAGTCCTGGAGAAGACCACTTATAGGTTTTGAAAAAAAAAAGTCTAGATTTTACAGCCAAATCCTATCCCCAGGTACCCTACAGCCTCTTCCCCTTCCTCACCACTTCGGTCCCCACCCTTTCCTTTCCCTTCTGCCTCCCCCCCTTAATCCCTCCCGACCATCCATCGCATGCTGATACTAGAGGATACAGCTCTGTGCTTTCCCCCTGCCAGATGTTGGTTTGGAGGAAGGGCCCAACTCAGATGATCATTAGTCGATAAAGTGCCTTTGCAGACTTTTGCCAGCAGATGTTAATCAATCATTATTTTTTTATACTGAAAAGGAAAACAAAAACAAAAAACACTGGGACTTTGACTGTGCCATGTTGTCTAAGGTATAAGAATATTATTATAATTAGCATCATGGGAGTTCTTTGTCTCAATCCTGACAAAGTAAATTCTATGTGTATGGCGCTCTCTCTCTTTCTCTCTTGCGTCCGTGCACGCTTTTCTTTTTTTCTGCTGTAGCTTTTTTTTAAACAACAACAACAAACAAAACAAACACACAAACCCTTCCATTCATCTTTTCCTTTCCCCCCCTTTTGCCCTGTACAGGGGAGGCATCCTTCAAGAGAGCATCTTTTGTCACTCGGTTTCGTTGTCGTCTTTTTTTCTTTTTCTTCATCATGGCACAGATTTTGTACATTTATTTCCTAGCAAACAAAAAAGTGTTGGCGGGGTGGGGTATTTTAAAACGAACACAAACAACAACAATGCAGTTTGCTGCATGTCTGGAAACTGCAGGATGGGAGGGGATGGGTGTTTTTTGAATGTTCACACTGTCTAGTCTCTTCCCTCTCTCTTTCTCTCACCTCCATGCACTCTTCCCCCCACCCCATCCCAATGAAAGCATACCCCATCCTGCCCGGCTCCCACCCCGACATAACCCCCAGTCAGCATCTCTAGCCTTCCCTGGTTGCCAGCACTTATCTGGTTCTCCTCCTTCCTCCCCTTAAAGGGGCGCCCAAGTAAATCTCCCTTCCCTTAGCAGAAGGGGAGACGAGGGACTTAGAACGAGCCGAACACCAAATAGAAAGGTTTATATTTGTTCCTTCCTGTGGCTCACTTACATGAAATGTCATTACCATTTTATTAAGCTTGCTCTTTGGAGGGAAGCCACGTTTCTTGTTCAAGTGAGTTCAGGATAATAAATGTACAGGTGGGGGAAGGAGAAGAAAAACTCATTAGGTTCCAAAGCAGGCATTTCTATACAAGAAGCACTTTTAACATCACTCTCTCTCTGTCCTCTCTCTCTCTCTCTCTTTCTTCCTTGCTTACACATGCAGACACACAACGACAAATGTGCATATATTTATTCTGTACTTTCAAGTGAATATAAATTGTAAAGATAATGTTTAATCATTGTACAGTGATGCGTCTGCTATAGCTTTCCTAATAAAACATTTTTGGAAAAATTATATATACACTAGAAAATACAAAGCTTGAATCCTAAAAAATCAACTATACCCTTTTCATAATGATGCTTCCTTTATTCCCTTTAAAACCCACGTCATTTTATTGAGAATAGTACGGCCCACTGCAATGTCAATGGACTTCATAAAGCAGAAATAATTCTTTGTGCATTTTTCCCCATACCAAAAATGGTATTCTAGACCTGAGAATCAGATTTCCAGTCTGTTTCTTTTCCCCTCCTCATCTTCCTCTTTTTCTTCCTCCATTCCAGTTTGTTGTAGATCTGTTTTAGGAAGGCTCCCCTTTCGGACGAAAATATGCAATAGAGTTCTTTAAATTGTTTTTAATGTGAGGGTGATTTGCATTCCAGGGTAAGGATGTGGGTAGGTGGGGAAAACCAAAAGTAAATGAAGGTTAGAATTTTGTCTCCTGGGGTTACATTCCACAATATTTCAAAAGGCACAGAAAAGAATTGTGTTTTTAGATAGAGGGGTGCAGGATGGCAGGCAGATATGCTTACATTATTTTATCTTTTTAAAAGCAGTTGTTTACCAAGTTCACCTTTTCTTGACAGCTAACACAATTGGGAGTATTAGGTCTACTAGCACCAATTCAGCTTTCTGCCTCTACTTGGCAACGAATCTCCCACCTGTTTTGCTGAAACCGTAGGCTCCAGAGGAGATGATGAGGCAGTGTTCATGAGTACAATTTGAATTCTTAATTGGGAGTATTTCTGGTTTCTCCTTTCCCTCCTCCCTTCCTTTTTAAACTTTGTGCTGGGTATGATGTCCCTCTGTCTGGTTAATAATAATATCAGTAACAATAACAATGATATTAATAATGTGCTGTCAAGTCAATTCTGACTTAATAGCGACCCTGGTTTTTTTTTTTGGGGGGGGGGGGGGGGGTTAGAGCATATTATTAGGCTTTTGGGGGGGGGTTGTCGGAGTGAAAAACCAAAGAGGGTTGCTTGTTTATTTTTGTTTCTTTCCGAGGTGTCTAGCTGGTATCTTGTTTCTTTTAGAACTGGGTTGACACATGAATAATGCTGAAGGAAAACGCTATGCTTGCGGGGGGGGGGGGGATAAAATACATGTCTGGTCTGGCCAGTAGATGGCGACCGAGCTCCAACAATGGCATCTCAGAGAGACCCGAGCAGAGGTTCCTTTTGAATTGTGCACGGCTCCATCCGGTGCTTTCCGCTTGGACTCCCGAATCTGCCCTTAATAGAAAATCATCATGTTGAATGTAATTCACCAGACGTCACTAATGCCTTACATCGAGACAGAGGTCAAACTTAAGGGGAAATGTGGACATTAGCTCCTTTGATGTATACAGTTATGATGGGCGGGTGGGGGGGACCCTCTTTTTAATATTCCAAGCAATGGTTTTTATGTTTATATATACCTATATCCATTTATCAATATCTAGAGACAAATGCAGAAAGAGAGGGAAATGTATTTAAAAATAAACTGAATCGCAATGTCTATTTATTCTCTCTCTCTCTCTCTCTCTCTCTCTCTCTCTCTCTCTCTCTCTCTCTCTCTCTCTCTCTCTCTCTCTCTATCTATATCTATATCTATCTATCTATCTATCTATCTATCTATCTATCTAATCTGTGTGTGTGTGTGTGTGTGTGTGTGTGTTATCCAGGGAAAACAATGGGTTTTTTTACTGCAAAGAAATGAAAATGGCAGCTGCCTTCAATTTTCATTTTCTTCCCACGTCTTCCTTGTTCTAATTTTGCTAAAGTGTCTTAAACTGCAGGTCTTTGGAGTTAAAACAGAGTATCTGTGCCGTAATGTCACATAGAGCGCTAGTTTTTTTGAAAAGGTGATGGTAGTCAGTGATTTTCAAGAGAAATTGAAAAGTGGTCCATCGAGAGAGTCATCCAAACACAATGCATAAGCCAGCATGGCAGAAAATTTAATTTGGTCCCATTTATTCCCTACTGAAATTGCTGACCTTAATTCTGTCTGTATATCGCTATTCTGACTTCCTGGTTTGTGATTGGTGGCAAACATTTCCCTGCTCTGACAGAAGCTTGAAACGGAGAGCTGCACAGACAACAGACTGCCAGTACAAAATAGGCATATTTCTGGCCAATGCTATCTTCCCTTTGCTCGGCCTTCTTTCCATAAAGAATTATTAAATGGTCCCCCCTTGTGCCCTGCTTAATTCCATGTTCTCTGGGGCATGATGCAAGGAGACAATGCAGCATCTCCACCAATGTTCTCCTCG
Organism: Phrynocephalus guinanensis; assembly: GCA_037367245.1. NCBI lineage: Eukaryota > Metazoa > Chordata > Lepidosauria > Squamata > Agamidae > Phrynocephalus > Phrynocephalus guinanensis. Next base: position 116,412,310 of record CM074735.1, on the reverse strand, counting down.
CTATGAAGTAGTCACATTCAGTGTTGTATTACCCATTACAGGGATTGAGCCACATTGGATCTCAAAACTCACAGAGCAGTGAATGGGTCTATAGTTGAATACGGGCTCAGATGATTGATAAACTTAACTCGGTATTTTAGTTTCTGACTTCACTCCCATCCAATACCTGACATTTAAGAGGCTTCTTGGGGGAATAATAGTGTTCAAACTTGTGGTTTCCTATCTGCAGAGCATGTATTATACTGGTGACCTCTGTTCCTTTCAAAAAGCACTTTTTAAAAATCCGTTTTAGACCCAGGAATGTTTCTCATGGAATGGAAATATGAATACAGGTAGCTACCATGTACTACCATAACTTCCTGTAGACTCTATGTTGGATTCAATTAAAATCCCATATCACTCAAGATTAGACCACATTGCTGTTTTGTGCTGTCAAGATTACAAAGACTAGAAATGAGCCTAAACCAATGCTGGGGCAGTCCATCCCAGTTTGTCGAGCACTGCAACAGATGCTTGGTGGTTCTGCACTCTACCCCTTGCAGCAGTTAGAACTAGGTTGACACTCCGGCTTCCTTGCTGTGCCTCCTCCCAGCACTGCCTCTGAGTTGGCACCCTCTGGAGAGGATGGAGTGCTGAACTCCCCCCCCCCCCAAAAAAAAAAAAACTGTTTTGGCAGCAAATGAACCATGACAAACGGCTGAACCAGCAGTTTGTTTCTCCCTCTTAACAGAGACCATGGGAACTGTCAACCTTCAAAAGGTCTGATAATGACCAACCTTCATATTCCCTGATGTAAGAAGATCAGGATACAGGGGTTTAGGTTCTTTGGGGGCGTAAAACTCTGTGATGTTATATGAGACATAGAAAGACTGATAGGTGGAACTCGAGAAGTAGTTGAGGAGGTTTGTGTTTGTGTGGGTTCACTTCTGTGTGTGCTTATGGTTCACGGGTCAACAGTCTATGAAGAGTGGTCATCTTAAGCCTTCTGATGGTGATTTCTGTATTCACAACTTGGAAAAGCAGTCCCCTGTCTTTCTGGCTGGAGGACTCACAAGTCAAAAAAAGCTTTATCAGGACACCCGAGTGTCCAAACCATGTTCTGCAAATTATTACGGAATCTGGATTTGCTGATCTTGATAACTCTTCAAAAAGGCTCAATAAATAGCTGAATCACTTTATTTAACAACATATATCAATTGTGTATGGATTCCTTGTGCTTCTGTATTGCAGTCAGTGCTATTTTTAATCTCCAAATGATTCCTAGAGGGGGACACTTGTGTTAAACGAACACAAACCTAAATGCTAATAAAATGCAAAACTAGATAGATTGAAGGGCAGTCTGGTTGCATGGATTTGATCACACTGCAGGTGTGTGTGTGTGTGTGTGTGTGTGCGTGTGCATGCGTGCTTCCCAGTAATGTCCAGAGCAGGTTACACTATGATTCTTGCTATGACAAAAGCTGAATGCATTCCAAAAACAGTATTTGCACACATCAAAGCATTTGATAGTGGGAATACATAGTCAGAAATAATTAGTACATTTTATTTATTCCCATCAAAGGGAAGAACATTTTACTGTAAATATAGGGAGAAATTGTCATCCGGAAATCTTATTAATTCCATGAAAATAAATTTATGACACTGGAATTTTGTATTAAAAATGATACCTTGTAGTTAAAATTGAGTAATAGTTCTCTTTTTGGTTCCTTTGCATAGGCAATTTCTTTCTCTTTGTGTTAAAAACTTGCTAAAACCTGATGTGTGTGTGTGTGTGTGTGTGTGTGTGTGTGTGTGTGTGTGTGTGTGTGTGAGTGAGTGAGAGAGAGAGAGAGAGGGGGGGGGATATGAATATCTAACTCTAGTATTTCTCTGTATGATATGATTTTTTGGGGTTGATCATACAATTGGGCTTGAGCTGCTGATGGACAGAACTGGTGTTGCTCCTTTCTCAAAAGTGGGTCATTGTATCAGTGCTGATATTCATTCATTAATCTGAGTGATGGGTAATTAGTGGGAATGATTTATCACTATTAGCAGTGTTGTTAGAAGCTGTAATAACATTGGATGGAGGGAAAGTGGGAACAATGAGATTGTCAGTATTCATAGGAGATATATATTTTTGTGAGGAAATGCTTTGAGTGAAGGAGATCCCTTTGTGTGAGAGATCACAATTATGTGTTCCTGCATGCTTGATATGCAAACGTCAAACCTTTGCTATTATCAGCTGGTGCTTGGGCCACATAACGTCCATTGTGTTTGCCCCCTATAATATTCCACGTGCTGTTTATGGTCGAAGCTCGCTGAATCCAGTGGACTGAAGCACTTGGATGCAGAATTGTGGGCTGGGAATTTGAATCCCCACTGTGTTGAGACAGATCACCTTGTGTGTGTGTGTGTGTGTGTGTGTGTGTGTGTGTGTGTGTGTGTGTGTGTGTGTGTGTGTGTGTGTGTGTGTGTGTGTGTGTGTGTGGTTAATGGGAATGTACAATCTGCTTCCTGTGTGGCTTTGGGCAGGGCACATTAGAATCCTATAGTACCACCAGAACGAGGTAGTGGTAAACCAACTCTAAGCACTTGATACCTAGAAAACCCCTGAAGGGTCCCTCTGTGCTGGAATAAACTAAATGGCACATGCTTTTTGTATAATGCTAAGGAGGATTGTGAACATATTGAATTTTAGAAAAAAAATGAATAAAGGAATATTTTTTCTAATCTGTACTTATGTGCTCTGAGCACACTAAAGTCCTTTCACATGTGGGGATAAATACATGAACTGTGCCACTTATGTCCTGGGGTTTTGAATGACTTAGTGGCAGAAATGTATGGTGCAATGCTCAGAATGTTCTATATCTGAAGAGTCTCCAAAGGTCAAATTAAGAGGTTTAATACGACCAATGAATAAAATAATAAGGGTACAGTGGACCCTCATATAACAAAATGTTTGTATAACATAAAATCTGTACAACATAAAAATTCCAGAGGTAGAGGAAATTTGCTTAACAGAATTTCCTATGGGGCGAATCCATACAACATAAAAATAGGATTACTCCATTTTCAATGCATTCCTATGGGAAAGTTGTATAAAAGAAAATTTGCTTAACATAATTTCATTTGGAACGAATTAATCCCTTTATACAAGGTATCACTGTATTCCTGTATGTTTTTAGTGGTGTGTGCATGTAGGTATTTTTCTGAAAGAATCTGGCTTTGCTATTTTTTAAGGGGATTGTGTTGCTCCGGTTTATGCAATATGAAGGTATTGTGAATGAACATTGCAAACGTATTAGTAGGATCAATATATTTTTCTTTGACAAAATTCTGTGTATAGAACAAGCACAGGATGTTGATTTAACATGGACACAGAAATGCTGACTGGTTACATAGTTAAGTCAGGCTGAAGGGTAGCAATAAATGACAGCCATTAAGTAACATGGAAAACATGAAATATTTCATATCCGATATTTTTAATTCTTTTTTTTTTTTAAAATAGAAGATTAAATATATTATTTATGGGGCATCCTGATCTAAATCAACAGCTTCAATCATAAATTTATTTAATGCATTTAATATTATGGAACAATCATTTTAATCATTTGTATGATTTGATTGCCTTCTGTTCTTGTTTGAAGTACTGTAAACGCACACATACCATTGTTTTAATAGCAACCCTCTGGGTTACCTAGGAGATGTTACAATGTTATATGAAGACTATGACCAGCCTTCTAGTGTTTGAAGGTCATTCTGGGTGTAGAAGAACTGATGATGAACTGACAAGGGACTCCCAAATTTAAGATTTTCATATTGTAGATCAGAGGTTCCCAACCTTGGGTCCCCTGATATTTTTGGACTGCAACTCCCAGAAGTCTTTGCAAGCACATTGTTGGTGAAGGCTTGTGAGAGCTTCCCCAAACTATCCAGGCACCCAATTCTGGGTACTGCTAGTGTGAATGGAAGGCTCTTCCTCACTGAGTCTGCTTACCCATTTATTACATCATTTGTACCCTGTGCACTGTTCTGCATTTGAGGAACTTCCAAAAGATCAACAATAGAGATGAGCAAGTTGTGTCCCTTCACATAGCTGTTGAAGAGCAACTCCCAAGAATCCTAGACAGCATGCCCAATGTTGAGGCATGATGAAAGTTGCTATGCATCACTGGGAAGATCTCAATATATCCACCTCAGTTTTACAGTTTACTATACAAAACACAAGCTGCCTAGATGCCCTAAGCACCTCCGATCTTGCCTGATTTCAGAAGCTAAGCAGGGTTGGCCCTGGTTAGTACTTGGATGGGAGGCCACCAGGGAATACCAGGTGCTGTAGGCGCCTGGAGCAGGAACTGGCAAGCCACTCCAGTATTCCTTGCCAAGAAAACTCCATGGACATGGGGTCACAAAGAGTCGGTCGCGACTGTAACGACACAACACACACACACACATACACATCACAAAAGAAACAGGAGGGAAGGAGGCAAAGAAGAAAATGCTGAGGCCATGATAGTTGAGTGAGAGGGGAGTCCAGTGGTCCCAACTTGACCAATGAAGGAGCCTATACCCACTCTTTGTCAAATTGGCTGTGTTTCATCTGTGGATTATAATTAACGAAATCTGGCTTTTCCTAGATTTGTTTTTGCCGAACGGCAGTTAATCAAAATGATGCAAATTAGCCAAATGTTTCTCAGACTTTCCTAAGCATTCTAAATTGAATGCTAAAAGATCATGACTTTAAAAGCTGGATGGACATTATATTGAATTCCATAATGATGATTATCATTTATCAAATGATTGCTAAGCTCTCCTCCTCTTTGCTCTCAAAGAGAATGTGCAGAATTGCTTTGGAGAGTAGCTGCATACTTTCTACAGTTCGCACTCTTTTTTTCTAAGACAATTACTCTCTCAATATGTGACCCAATTTTACAAATGCATAGAAGTAACGGCTAAAGAGCTATTTACTATTAAAGATAAATACAGGGGGAGGGAATCCTCAAGTGTAGAAAGCACATTGGAAGCTTCCAGTTGTGAATTTGTGGTCAAGATTTAAATACTTGACAAGGGTATGTGACCTAGGATGACTTTTATTAATATTTGTCCTCTTGGATTCTGCTGCAGTGCAAAGCATGGATTTTGTTTTCATTAATTAATGGTAGAATGTAGAGTTTGCTGCCTTAGTACCTCAAACTACACCATGCGGGAAAATTTCAGAAGTGGATCTGCAGGGAAGATTATTATAATTACAAGCCTCCTTCAACTATACCACCTCTTATTGTTTGGTTAGTTTTAGCTCAACTGGTGATATACTGTATATACTCGAATATAAGCCTAGTTTTTCAGCCCTAATTTTGGGCTGAAAAAAAGGGTCCTCGGCTTATTTTCGGGTCAATACTTTTAGCCACTGAGGCAAGTTTGGGTCGGTGGCTAAAAGTCATTTTAAACATTGTGTGCCGCTTCTCATGACCCCACCATGTTTAAAATGACTTTTTAAAAAGTAATTTTAAAACAATGTTTAAAATGACTTTTAGCCACCAACTCAAGCACTTGCCTCAGTGGCTAAAAGTCATTTTAAACATCACACACACACCCAGCTCACAAAGGAGGAGTTGCCAGGCCCTGCTGCATTTCCCACCCTAGGCTTATACTGGAGTCAATAAATTTTCCCAGTTTTTTGGGTTTAAATTAGGGGCCCCCGACTTATACTCGGGTCGACTTATATCGAGTATATACTATAAGTCAGATATTGGTCTCAGTTAATTCAGTCAGAGTAAATGTTCCAGTTTTACTCACAAATATTCATATATATCAAAATAAAAAACAAAACCATTTATTTTTGCATAGTTTGAAATCTGAACTATTGACTTCATAATTTGACTGACTCATTGCATAATAGAGTCACTCAGTCTCTAACTGCTGACTCAGTAACTGTCAGATTGTAACACTCCAAGAATATTTACATTGCTAACTAACTGACAAGGATAGGGTAAAAACGTGTGGAAATGAATCTGAAGTAGAGAGGGAACAATTGGCTTCTACTGTGATCAACATTCAGTCCCAAAGTCCTTCTCATTCAAACTTCTTACTTCTTCAAGTGCCATGTCCTCATAGAATGTTGGTGATCAGTAGCCTGAACTGGTTTCTAGCTCTAAAGCTATTCTAAAAGGCATAATATGCAGGTAACTATAATTCCAACACCAACTGTAGCAAAATATTGCTTTTGCCATCATATATGAACTGTTCTATGTTTTTTCAAAGTGGAAAAATATATTTCTTATACATATATAAAATTGATTTAATTATTTGCTTTCACAAGTATATCTCCATTTAATTCATTTTTTTTAAAAAAAAAATTACGGTGAAAACAATGGGCCTTTTCACACGACCCCTAAAATCCGCTGGCCACTTAAATTCGGACCAGAGATCTTAGGAGTTTGTCGCTGTTCCTGCGTTACCACCCCCTCCGCACCCCTGGCTGCTGGCTGCGTGAGGGGAGGGAGAAAAAAAGGAAGAAAAGAATGCCGCTCACCTCCGTTCTGCCATCCCGGCACTGCATTCAGATCTCTTAAAGGGGCGGGGGGGGGGGGCAAAAAAAGAACAAACAGAAGCAAGGAGAGCCGGGCAGTCACTACGTTATATCCACATCAGGAATTTTCACCTCCAGAGAGCAGGCACCTGAAAAGTGCGCTGGGACGCACTTAGGTGGGCGTGGTTGCACTTAATTATCTGTAAACTCCGGAGCTGGTGGGGAAACAATTTTAAGCTCCAGATCTGGGAGCCATTTGCGGCAGAGTTTAGGGGTCGTGTACAAAGGGCCAATGTCTTATTAAGAAGTATAATTCAAGGAACACTAGGTCAGCCAGATCTTCATTAGTAGAACATGAAAGGAAAATTCTTTCTGTTTTCCAGGAAGAAATAAGATCAGATGTCAGTCCAGTTAAAGTCAGCAAAGCAAATTAATAGCTGGATGCAGCAGAAGGCATGCTATGCATCAGTTTGTAGCTTCAGTACCAGCCAGAGACTGTCATATTGTGAAAGATAGGACTATATGTCCTTCGATAGCTATTACAGTTAAAACATGCAAGACGGGATAAGATGGTCTAATGGTCTGGCTGGAGTTTGGAACTTTTCTGGGCATATAATCCAAAAGAGTAACTTTTCCCAAACTAGGTCTGGTAGGCTGCTTGACATGTTTAATCAAAGTTATGTGGTACAGCCCTCCCCAGAATGCACCACATAACAATATAGGTGTCAAGTTAATTTGTATGGTAAACAGGAAACCTGTCATGCCTTGGCAAAGGTGCTATCCAGTGTTCCTCTTGAATCACTGTAACAATTTGGATGAATTGATTTTTTTAAAGAGTGGTATTCAAATATAAATTCTTCTGTCCGCAGTCCGATATGTGATTGTGTCCAAACACAGTATTGTGCAATATTTCTAAATGTGCATTTTGCCTGGCAGAAAATTGTCGCTGTGATATATGGACAAAATATTCAAATGCGCCTGAATGAGACCAATTTTCTCATCTGGGAGCTGCCTAGAAACTAATGCTAGTTAATGGAAGCTGCATGCAAATGCCGTGCTATCTTACAGAGTCACTGTCATTCATTTTGGAATGCTTTCTAAACCCTGATGCAGACTATTCATGGTGTATTGCATTTTGAACTTGCAGATGTGGTTCTTTTATATTTTAATTTCCTTTGTGTGATGTGTTGTTTGTACATGGTCTCCGTTTCCTTGGATGGGTTGGTCCAAGAGAAATTGTTGAAGTTGCTCTGGTGTGCCAGTGACATGCCAGGTCTATGACACTTCATCAGTTTGTTGTGGCCACTTCCACTGTTCCTTCTGCTTAGGTGTAAACATCCAGTGGGACTCTGGCCATTAAATCTAGGTGGCAGTCAATATATACATGTCATGATACTTTCCAGTTCATTTTTTCTTATTCAGTGACGGTTAGATGTGCTAAGAATCAGTGTGCTTGTGGAATAATGGGCTGTAGAAATGTTGAGTCACAATGGCAACTGTGGTTGTTGTTTGTAACTGGAAGGAGTAGAGATAATCTCAGGTTGCATGATGTGCATGAAGGTTGCATGGTGGAGACAGTAGGCATAGTATGTGTTAAGTTTGTGGTAGTACCCTATTACAGTAGTTTTAGATTGCAGGCTGGTGTACCTTGTGTCATGAAGCTCTGGTCAGTGCCTTTTATTTACCTATCCAAAAGTGTTTTCTATAACAATCACACAGAGGGAGAGAGGGAGGGAGGGAGGGAGGGAGGGAGGGAGAGGGAGCATCCCCATATATGGCAGTAGTATCCAGGCCTCAGGTTGCTGAGATGACATATCAAGGCAGAGAGACAAATGCCTGTAGCACTGGAGATATAGTGAGATAGTGAGTTAGTTTTTTGTGTCTGAGGTGGCTCTGAAACCGAGTACGTCCGTCTTCATAGCTGGTATTAGACACAGCCATTGGTATGTGTTTTATGTTTAGACAATGGCAATGCCACAGTAGGGCAGGGCAAAGCAAAGAGGACTGGAGAGAGGTCCGATGAGTCAATGAAGTTAGATCCATTATGCCATTTACATCGAGACAGAAGGTGGCAAAAGAGTTTCAGCACTCTTTTTATGGTTACACTCCTTGGATGACTCAAGGTAGGGCCTGAGGAGAGGGAAGAATTCCACTGAGCTTTTGGTGAGCCTTCCCTAGGCCTCATATTGCCTGGATTGACAGGCTTCATGTGGATGGTAGGCTAAACGATTCCTTTTCTGTTTCTGCCGTCAGCTGTACCAGAATATGTTCAACCTCCTACCCAACTTTGGGCTTCCCTGCACTGTGCCATCATAAGGACTCACTTCCACACATCACCCAAGCCTGTCCTGTTGTCTCAGGTTTATGACCAAAATCTCACGGATTTAGATGCTAGTCACCTGGCAATCCGATAGAGCAGAAATCGGGGGGGGATCACCTTCTACCTTGCTGTATGCCAAAAAACTCGAAGGTCTTTGTTATTCTGGTGCCCAGATGTCCTTGGACTATAACTGGCGAGCACAGCTAGAATATCTAGGGACCCATGGCCGGGAACCACTGCTCAATGCATCTCAGTTCTCTTCTTTCCCTGCTCCATCATCTTTTCCTAGCCTAGTTTACTTTTCCAGCTAGTATTTATGCAACAGATGAACAAAATCCTCTTTTCTGTTTATGTCTGCTTCAGTCCATTAGGAGTTACTAGCTATTATCCCAGCCATTGGAACTACAGTGTGTAGGGCTTGACATTCTTCATGACCAATGTTTAACTCAGAAGTCATAAAGAGAAGTCCGGGAAGCTCTTGTAAACAATTCCTAAGTGCAGGTCTTTATGATAGTTGCAGCCTACAATGGTATGTGTCATGTATGCATGTGTGCCAGTGGTATGCATTTATTTGTATTGTCTGTTTTCCCAGGCCAGTGTGAGGCAGTGGTTTGAATGCTAGATTTAGAGTGGAGAGAACCAGCTTCAAATGTCTGCTGCTCATTCATTAAAATCATTGGGTGAGATATACTCAGGCAGGCATTCTTCACCTAACCTACCTCCTAGGGTTGATGGAAGAACAAGGGTAGAAAAGCAACAGTACAGTAGTACCTTGGTTTACGAGTACCTTGGTCTACGAGCGTTTTCCAAGATGAGCAAACATTTCTGGTCAATTTTGCCTTGATCAGCTAGCAATGTCTTGCAATACGAGCACTGGAGCAGGTCACATGATCACAAGTGAACCAATGCTCTCTCTCCTCTCTCTCTCTCTCTCTCTCTCTCTCTCTGCTGCATTGTAGTGTATTGTCTGGAAGGTTCCATCTCAGGCAAGCCTGAAAAGCAGGGGGAGGAGAGAAGAACAGAGGTCTCCCTTGTACTAGCCACAAACATTTTCAAAGGAGGGTGCAGGTTAGGGTTTTCATTCTTATATTTTTATTTAATTTGTTGCCAACATCATTTCTTATTTTCTATAATATTGCTAGTCATGGGGCAGTCAATCAAGTGTGTTGAGGGCTAAAAACTGCAAGTTATTGTCACATAAAAACACATAGTAAAATCCAATTGTTAGTCCCAAACAGAACAAATTCTGTAGCCAGGTTTCTAAACCATGGTGTAGACATAGACTTCTAGCCACATTCTTTTGAATTTTGGAATTTTATGTGTACAGTATGTGGTCTATGGGGCCCCAGAACATATCATCTGAGTTTCCTTTATTTCTTATGGGGAAATTTGCTTTGATGGCGGTGGTCCCCAACCCCCGGTCCGCGGACCGGTGCCGGTCCGTGGACCGGTCGGCACCGGGCCGCCTGGGGAGGCCGGGGAGGCTCCTCCCCTTTTCCTCCGCCGCCCTCCTCCTCCTCCTCTTCTCTCCCGCGGGTGGCCGGTGGAAGAGGAAGGCTGGAGGAGTGCAGGAGGAGCCGCCGCCACCGCCTTTGTCTTTGCCTCCCTCCTCTGCCCGCCGGCGGCGGCGGCGCATCCTCCTCCTCCTCCGCCCTCCTCCTCCTCGCCCTCCACTACCACCACCAGCAGCAGCAGGAACCCCGTTTGGCCCGCTTGCCCCTCCTCGCCTCCTCCCGGCCCCAACCCCCCTGCCCTGGGGGCCGGGCGCGCAGGGGGCCGGCGGGGAGGAGGGCCCCCCCCCCCTCGGTCGGAAGAGCAGGTGGGTCCCTCCTCCTCCTCCTCCCCCGGGGCGCGCGCCCTTTGGCCCCTCCCTGCGGACGCGCTCCAGGGCGGAGCCCCCCCGCTGCCGTCGCCGCCGGACTGCACCTGTGTTGGGGGCGGGCGGGGGGGCATTGCGGGCCGACCCGGATGTTTTCCTCGCCCCCCCGCAATCGCCCCCACCACCACCACCGCCGCTGCCATCCCCCCCGCAATCGTCCCCACCCCGCCGCCGCCGCCGCCGCCACGACCCCCGTAATCGCCGCCGCCGCAATCCCCCCAATCGCCCCCGTCCCGGGAGCCACCGCCGCCGCCGCTTTGCTGCCCCCGCCGGCCTCGGCCCCCGTCACCGGCCTCTCGGGCCGTCCCGGGAGCCGCCGCCGCCGCCTTGCTGCCCCCGCCGGCCTCGGCCCCCGTCACCGGCCTCTTGGGCCGTCCCGGGAGCTGCCGCCGCCGCCTTGCTGCCCCCGCCGGCCTCGGCCCCCGTCACCGGCCTCTCGGGCCATCCCGGGAGCCGCCGCCGCCTTGCTGCCCCCGCCGGACGCGACCCCCGTCACCGGCCTCTCGGGGCCATCCCGGGAGCCGCCGCCGCCGCCTTGCTGCCCCCGCCGGAAGCGACCCCCGTCACCGGCCTCTCGGGCCGTCCCGGGAGCCGCCGCCGCCACCGCCGCCTTGCTGCCCCCGCCGGACGCGACCCCCGTCACCGGCCTCTTGGGGCCGTCCCGGGAGCCGCCGCCGCCTTGCTGCCCCCGCCGGACGCGACCCCCGTCACCGGCCTCTTGGGGCCGTCCCGGGAGCCGCCGCCGCCGCCTTGCTGCCCCCGCCGGAAGCGACCCCCGTCACCGGCCTCTTGGGCCGTCCCGGGAGCCGCCGCCGCCACCGCCACCTTGCTGCCCCCGCCGGACGCGACCCCCGTCACCGGCCTCTCGGGGCCGTCCCGGGAGCCGCCGCCGCCTTGCTGCCCCCGCCGGACGCGACCCCCGTCACCGGCCTCTCGGGGCCGTCCCGGGAGCCGCCGCCGCCTTGCTGCCCCCGCCGGACGCGACCCCCGTCACCGGCCTCTCGGGCCATCCCGGGAGCCGCCGCCGCCGCCTTGCTGCCCCCGCCGGAAGCGACTCCCGTCACTGGCCTCGCGGGGCCGTCCAGTGAGCCGCCGCCGCCGCGACCCCCCGTAATCGCCCCCATCCCGCCGCCGCCGCGACCCCTATGGAATCGGCCCACCCCGCAAGAAAGAAAGAAAGAAAGAAGGGAGGGAGGGAGGGAGGGAGGAGAAAGAAAGAAAGAAGGGAGGGGGGGAAAGAAAAGGGAAATAAAGAAAGAAGGGAGTGAGGGAGAAAGAAAGAAAGAAAGAAAGAAAGAAAGAAAGAAAGAAAGAAAGAAAGAAAGAAAGAAAGAAAGAAAGGGGAAGGAGGAAGGGAGGAAGAAAGAAAGAAAGAGGGAGAAGGAGGAAGGGAGAGAGAGAGAGAAAGAAAAAGAAAGAAAGGAAGGAAGGAAGAAAGGAAGGAGGGAGGGAGAAAGAAAGAAAGAAAAAAAGAAAGAAAGAAAGAGAGAGAGAGAGAGAAAGAAGGGAGGGAGGGAGGGAGGGAGGAGAAAGAAAGAAAGAAGGGAGGGGGGAAAGAAAAGGGAAATAAAGAAAGAAGGGAGTGAGGAAGAAAAAAAAAGAAAGAAAGAAAGAAAGAAAGAAAGAAAGAAAAGAAAGAAAGAAAGAAAGAAAGAAAGAAAGGGGAAGGAGGAAGGGAGGAAGAAAGAAGAAGAAAGAAAGAAAGAAAGAAAGAAAGAAAGAAAGAAAGAAAGAAAGGGGGAGAAGGAGGAAGGGAGAGAGAGAGAGAAAGAAAAAGAAAGAAAGAAAGGAAGGAAGAAAGGAAGGAGGGAGGGAGAAAGAAAGAAAGAAAAAAAAAAGAAAAGAAAGAGAGAAAGAGAGAAAGAAGGGAGGGAGGGAGGAGAAAGAAAGAAAGAAGGGAGGGGGGAAAGAAAAGGGAAAGAAAGAAAGAAGGGAGTGAGGGAGGGAGAAATAAGAAAGAAAGAAAGGGGGAGAAGGAGGAAGGGAGAGAGAGAGAAAGAAAAAGAAAGGAAGGAAGGAAGGAAGGAGGGAGGGAGGGAGGGAGAAAGAAAGAAAGAAAGAAAGAAAGAAAGAAAGCCGCCCACCGGGTCCTCGCCACCGCGGGGCAGCCCCACACAAGGAGGAGGGGGAGGGGCGCGCGGCAGCCCCCCTCGGCCCCCCACCCGCCGCCTACCCCGGGCTCTTCGCCGCCGCCGCCGCTACCCCGCACTTCCCCGGTGTCTCCCCGGCACCCGAAGGCAGCGCCTGCTCCTCCTCCTCCTCCTCCGCGGGAAGGATCCAGCCCCGTCAGTGGCGGCGGTCCCCGAGCAAAGCCGGGCCTCCCCGGAAAGGAAGAGTCCCAACTGTCCGGTTTGCAAAGGTGAGAGGGAGGGGGTGGGGTGGTGCGGTCGTGCATGTGTGCGTCTCTCTCTCTCTCTCCCCGCGCCCGACCCCCATTCGCATTCCTTTTTCTCCCCCCCCTTCCCCACCCCCACCCCCATCCCCGGGCCATGGAAAAATTATCAAAAATTTACCGGTCCGCGGGGATAAAAAGGTTGGGGAGCAGTATAGAGTACTTTGGTATACAAGCATGTTTCCAGAATGGAATATGTTTGTAAACCAAGATAGCACCTTATATGCTTCTTTGCATTAGCTGAATGAAGGTTTTAATCAACACACCACAAACATATGCTGACAGCAGTCTATCATGGTGAGCTAATCAATAACCACCACCCCTCATATTCTGTGAGGTTCAAAAGTGTCTCTAAGGCTTCAGGTACTAATGCTTGGAATGTGGTGTGTGCAAAAAGACATGTGTTGGAACAGATGCATGAGGTAGATTAGCACTGAATTTTCATTTATTTCAGGTTTCACCCCCCTTCCACTACCCTTTAAATCGACAGGGATTGAAATGGGGTGATCGTTTGGCCATTGTTGTTTTCCCTCTTTACGTAGTAGTTTTATAAGATGCTTTACAATTCCTCCTTCCTCATTATGAAAATTATTCCGCATTTTTCCTAGCTCATAAAGCATGAAGAACATGGGAGTTAGTTACTTCCTCACAGTGATATGTGTTCCTGGTATTACATGTGCTATGTCCCTGTGTGAAGAGAAGGGAAATGAAATCATGTGAACAGATTTTGGTTTATATGCAGTTATTAGGCCCTTTTGTAGTGGGAAAGAATACAATTTTCACAGTAGCATTTTTTTAAAAGTAATGTTTTATTAGAAAGCAATATTTCTCTGGATTACAGACAAGGCTGGAGTGGAACTTGTATTGGCTGTGAAGTGGATGTCTGTGGCCTTCAGAAGGACAGTTCTTCAGTCAGAGAGATCAATTACAGTCCACTATAGAATTAATCAGTCTGTGATCCCAAGGGTGGCAAAAAATCCATGACGGTGTTGAGGAGAAAGTAGGAATGTAGTCAAAACTGGATATATCTCCAGTTTTGGAGTGAGAAAATGTGGCTTTACTTTGATGTTATTGTTATTAAACCATACCAGATCACAAGAATTGTTACATTGTCTGTAGGCCTCATGGTAGTGGAGGTCCATTGACGCTACTGAGAAGGGAGAAATAGCCAATGTCCCTCCCCCCCACCCATTTTCATGAATAGCATTCTTTAGAGCCCCTGTCCAAGCAGACCTTGGATCTCCAGATGTTCTTGGACTACAACCCCCAGAAGCTGTGTGTGTTGTCCAGGATTTATGGGAGTTGTAGTCTAAGAGCATCTGGGGATCCAAGGTTGGGAACCACTGCTTTGTGAATCTTTCCATTTCTAGAAGGGAATTCAGAACTGAGGCACAAAATCCTAGGAAAATTCTATGTTTAAGTGAAAATAAACCTATTGTGACAGTGTTCCAATTTAGAATTATTGATTGGTGTTCCAGATGACTATAGACTGCATCAGTTATTAGTACTGACTACTGATTTCTCCCACGGCAGTACTGAATTCTCCTGGTTCCACCCACCAGCTCTTACTCTCTGGAAGACAAACTCTACTTTCTAGCACTCACTACAAATCTATAACCTAAAAAGCGATGACCCAAATTCCATTTTATGAAATTACAGTTGTAACTATGGGATTTGCTTATTTCTTTGTTTGTTTTTGTTGGTTAGTATTAATATTCATGTAACTTGTGAGAAATTGTAAGAGAATTATGTCTGTTCCTCAAATATTAGGATATGCATGATGGTTCTTCAAATATTGGGGCATCTTAGGGTTGAGGAAAGCTGTACAAACCCTAGGGTTCCTTAGGATAGAGAACTACAGGAGTTAAAAGTGGCTTGAGGCTCTTGTCACTATGAAGTGTAGATGGATTGTAAAGCTAGCATCTTGTTTGCATTTATCACAAACAGAATGGATTGTGACTTTGTTTGCATTTACCACAAACTGAATGGATTGTGACTGTTTTTCACCATTTTTGTGGTCTGCCAAACACCTGATCATACTCACCGGTTTGCACGCCTAACCTCGTAAGCATGGGGTGAAGCATGTGCTGCCTCACCCAGTGGCAACAACTGATTGCACAACTTCTGCTCCTTATGCAATGAATCCTGGTTCATAAAAATAGGAAAAGCAATTTCTGAGAACAAGTGAGGGAAGTCTCAGAAGAAGGCATCTGATCACACCCTAGAAACGCAAAGTGTTTCATAAGCAAGGATAGGTTTTCTTAACAGAAGCATTTGGCAATAAATTGTTCATGTGTTTGGCAGTTGCAAAGCAAAGTTTTTTTTAATGCAAACAGAGAGACTGCCTTAGTTTTTGTTTTGTTTTTACTGGCTCAATTCCTGAGTAGAAGTTATCACTCTTGGAGCTAATCCCACCCAATCCCATCCACTCTGATGGCACAAATACCATTACAGTAGCATCCCAGTAGGCACAATTCCTTCTCGAAGCTACTGCTGCTTTGGACCTCCCCTTCCCTGTCCTACAGTGCCACCTCTTCCTCCTTCCTGGACTGATAACTGTTGACAATCTTATCCAATTGCACACCATACAGTGTTGTGACATCATAAGGCTGCATGTCCAGTCAGGCTTGGCTCTGTGTCTATGCCACTGAGGGCAAACTAGGTGCTACTTTTAATCAATATACGTACATTAGGAATGGCTTGATGTGATCCCGCCACAAGCCAAAGAGATGGGGAAGTCTTAAAGACATGTATTTTACTTTTACTGAAAAGAAATAAGCAATGCAGCAATGCACACTAGAAGTATGTTCAGCTCAGCTGTTACTAATGTATTCATGTTTTCAAAAACACAGCACAACTTATGTAACTTGCTGGTGCCAGTTGGTGTGGCTGACTGTATACATACTGATTGGAAGCAGGCTTCACAAGCACGCTGTCGTTTACCAGCTCATTTGCCTGGTTCGAGGGGGGGGGGAATTGCTTATGTAGGTCAAATGACATATTTCATTTAATGTAATTCCTTTGTCTACTGACTCAAAAGAGCTTGGCTTTCTTTCTTTTATTTTCTTTTCTTTTGTCTGTGCATAAAATCGACTTTCTACACATGTAACTGTGCAGATCAAATTTTAAGGGGGAAGGCTCAGTGACAGAGCAAGGACTTTGCATGTCAGATGCCTCCAGGTACAGTCCTCAGCATCTCCAGCTAGCATCCCCCGGAACTGAAAGGAGTTCTGTAAGAGACTTTAAACCGCTATTGCTAGCCGGATTTGATAGCTGGACGCTAGAGCTCTGGGAGTGATTCTCTGACTTGGCATAATACAGATTTGCATTAGAGAGCCCAGAGTCCTTCAGGGTTGTCTCTGGTTTGGCTTGCTGATTTTCTGTACTTGCCTCAAGAGGGAAAATGGAAGACCTCTGGAGGAGTTAAGGGGCAGGATCCTTAATCAGTCCAAAGGGTTATAAAATGACACTTTGTTATTAGCCAGAGGAGAGCAAGCAGGGGCTTCCATGCCAAAACCTGAAGCTTCTTTTTGGACTGGAACAAACACATATTCCGAATCCCTTAGGCATCAACTTTGTTGCCGACAGACAAAGGAGTTACATTAGAAATCTTGCTGGTCATGGTGAATTCAAGTGTTATTGGAATTACAGCCTGAAGAAGGATCTTTTCTGAGCTTTAATCTTTTAATTTGTCCAAACGGATTCTACGGTTAGCAACATGATGGGATGACAGAGAAAGGTCAAAGGAAGGAAACCTCTATTTCCTTTTTACCCACTCAATATGATTTTTTTTTTGCTTCTGTACCAGCTTGAATTAAAGGAAGAAGGACTGGGCTGTACCTCAACATGAGGTGGCACTGATAGCCTTTGGAGCTTGAAAAATCAACTGGGGGGGAGATGGGAGGAGGAGGTGGAAATTATTCTCTGATTCAGATTTTGATCCAAATACAATAACCTCAAGGCATGTAATGCACCTTTCAAGGTGAGCTTGAATAGCTTTTGAAGTTGAACTGGTAACCTGAGTTTGGCTAACTTGTCCAATGTCTCTAATGTATAGTGGTATTAACTAGTGTGTTGTGCTTCTTACAAAATTCAGCACTAAGCTCTCTGCACTTGGTTTGCAAGAAAGAGCCAATGGCTTGCCCTGTTTTGCTTTGCAGAAATACCAATTCACCATGGGTGCAGCAGTGTGAAAGAGCAATCAAGAGAGTGTGTGGCAAGCAAGCCAGGGATTGTGTGACCGATGTGTCAAGAGTCACATCATATGGCATGCCAAGTTCAAAATGTCTCTGTTTGCAAGCAGCGGGAACTAGGGCGGGTTCAAATTAGTTCAGAGGATGAACAAGAGGGGCATTTTGTCAGATAACCAGTGTAGTGTAATGCCTTCTAAATGTCAAATGCACAGAGGCTTGATGTAATCTGGATATTGCTTGCATTTGGTAGCTATGACAAAGATGACTTTGGGCCCCCTCAGTTGTAGGCTGTCAACTCTGGTGCTTTAGAAATAACTGTCAGTTAGAGGGCCAATTCCCCATAGCAACAGTATCTATCCCTCCTGTTTTCCTCAACAGCGAGATAATATGACTTAAGATCGTGCAGATGAGTAAGTCTCTCTCTTTGTGTATGTGCAGGGCTGGCCCTATTGTTAGTGCCTACGAGGTAACAACCAACCACAGGGAGCAGATGATGAGAAGGAGAAGTGCTAGCCTTATTATTAGGGAAAGTGAGTAATCACCTCAGGCAACAGTATCAATCCCCAACCTTCTCCTACTCTTGGAAGATAGAGGGTGTGTGTGTGTGTGTGTGTGTGTGTGTGTGTGTGTGTGTGTGTGTGTGTGTGTGTGTGTGTGTGTGTGTGTGTGTGTGTGTGTGTGTGAGAGAGAGAGAGAGAGAGAGAGAGCTTGTCTTGTACCTCAAAACTACACATCTGCCAATAGATGTACAGGAGGGTCCTGTTCATTAGTCAGTAGTAGAGATGGGCATGAAACAAACAATTTTTCGTTTCTGTTTTTGTTTTTTCATTTCATTACATAACGAAACAACAAACAAATTTTGTCTCTAAAATGAAACGAAACGAACAGAAACACCGGAAATTTTGTCGTGCGTTTCGTTTCCGTTACTGCAATATGAGTGAATTGCTTAAAATCCTTTTTAAAAAATCACAAAAAATTGAAATAAATGGTAACGAAATGGTAATGAAACGAACAAAAACAAAAATGATTTTTTTGCAAAAAAATCACGAAAAACGGAAACGAACCGAAACGGACCCTACAAACGACAAACGACAAACGAAATGCCATTTTTTATTCGTGCCCATCTCTAGTCAGTAGCCTACTCTATTCATTGCCTTCAAAGGGGTGAAACTGCATAACAGCTGTTCTTAAGGACAAAGTACAAATCATATTGTCAAAAAGACATTTAATTTAGCTTTGTCCCTAGAAAATTCACCATGTCTTTTTTACATGGCATCCCTCTGCCAAAAAAAAAGTCTAGTGTGTGACATGATGTGACCCAACTACTGTCATGCCGTAAACCTCAACAGCCTCCTCACCCCTATACCCTTCAGGAAGGAAGACGACAGAAAAATAATTCTCTATCTGGAAAAAAATATATGGGTATCGGTGTGTGCTCCCTGATGCACTGCTAATTGGAATGACACTTAGACAGTTGGGTAGATTTGTCTGCTGTGATAGCTGTAAAACAAAAAGATAATAAATTAATAATTGTTATTGCAAAAGCCTTGCATGTCTCTGAGAAGACTACTGTGTCCCACCAGCTGTATGCATACCACCCACCGGAAACTATGCCTTATGGGCAACTACAATCAAATGAAATCCTCAAGACACCTTGTCCGAACTAGATCATAGCGGTGGGGACAAATCAGAAAAAATTGTTATTTGTTTCCTTTGTGATTCATCAAGGTCAATGAACAACAAAAATGAATTTGATTTTTTTCCCCCTTACAGATTGATTAAATGATTTACAAATTCATTTTTTAAAACTGTATAACACTATAAAATGGCTACCAAGCCAGCTAGAGACACCGAGTTTTCAGGGAGCGCTCCCATGACTCTCGTCTACAGCCCCTCCATGTTTGGTGAAAAGTTGGGTTTAAGATCTCTGCATTATACATCTACAAATGCACGCACACCTAGGAAAGTTCTCTTTACCAACTTGCTTGGGGAAACCCAATATTCCTCAAACTTGGAGGGATTCTAGAGAGAACTCATGGGAAGTCTCCCTGCAAATTTAATTATCTAGGTGCCTCTGGGTCCCTTATATAGGCAAACAAATTGACAAATCAACAATCACTAAACGAAATATCAATTGATATATGTTGGGGGTATCAATTTATATTCATGTACAGTGGACCCTTGTATAACAAACAGCTTGTATAACATAAAATTTGTACAACATAAAAAATTCCAGAGATAGGGGAAATTTGCTTAACATAATCGCCTATGGGGAAAATCCATACAACATAAAATGGGATCACTCCGTTTTCAATGCATTCCTATGGGAATTTGCATAAAGGAAAATTTGCTTAACATAATTTCATTTGGAACGAATTAATTCCTTTATACAAGGTACCACTGTTTTAGCAATATTGGAATGATTTTGGCAATTTGTTTTTGAATTCATGCCCCTCTTTAGGCAATAATAAAATTGGTTTTAATCCTTGGCCCCTTTCTTTTCAAAATTCCTTGATATGTTCTGGATTTCCCATCAAACTGTAAATACTAGGATTTTTTAGAAGGCTGGTTGGTTGGTTGGTTGGTTGGTTGGTTGGTTGGTTGGTTGGTTGGTTGGTTGTTGTTGTTGTTGTTGTTGTTGTTGTTGTTGTTTGCCTTCCAGTCACTTTTGACTTATGGCAACTGGTATGAAATACACATTAGGTTCTCAAGGTTAATGCTGCCACCCCAATCCCATATGTTTTCATGGTCAAATGAGGATATGAGTTGATTTCTCCTTCATCCACCATCCCTTCTCACTGCCTTTATAAGAATACCTATGTATCATCAAGTCAGTTCTGACTTACGGAGACCATTTTTTCAGGATGTAGCAATCTATGACAATGAATGTGGTATGAAGCTGATCTGAAAGTCTAAGGCAGACACCGTCTAAGAAAATCTTCAGTGATGGTTTTGATCATGCAAAAAATGAAAAGAGCCTAGAGAACAATTAAAGCCAAGGTGTATCAGGGAAGTTCTAAACACAGATGTTAAAGTGTCAAGAGTCTGTGAAAGGCAGATCAGAGAAATAAGCAAAGGCATCAGAAGAGGCAAGGATTCACTGAAAAAGGCTGAGAGTTGTATTTTCCATATGCAGCTGTGGGAGGCAAGTACTTGAGATGGTTGCTGATCATTAAATTTTCACAGATTTTGCCAAGTCAAAAGTAGGTTACAATGCAGGCCCAAGGTTCATGCTTTGTTTTCTCACTCTGAGGGCCTTTTTACACGACCCCTAAGATCCGCTGGCCACTTAAATTCAGACCAGAGATCTTAGGGGTTCCTCGCTCTTCCTCTGTCCCCACCCCCCTCAGCACTTCCTGGTTGCTGGCTGCCTGAGGGAGGGAGAAAAAAGAAAGAAAAGAATGCCTTCTTATCTCCGTTTTGTTCCAGGCAGCATTCAGATCTCTTAAAGGGGCGGGGCGCAAAAAAAGAACAAACGGAAGCCAGGAGAGCCCCGCACTCACTATCCTTACACTGGATCAAATATTTGTCACCTCCAAAAAGCAGGTACAAGAAAACTGCTGTTTGGTCTTGCTAAAGTGGGCGGGGTCACACTTAATTGTCTGCAAAGTCCGGAGCTGGTGGGTAAACATTTTTAAGGTCCGGACCTTGCAGCCATTTGTGGCAGAGCTTAGGGGTCATGTATAAACGCCCTGAGTTTCAGTTCCATGCTCTGGTCCCCCACTGTACCACCCATTTTCTGCTCACAAGAATATCTGGAGTGAAGGAAGCATCTCTGCTTTACAAAAGCAAACAAACTAAGCCACTTTTCTCTTTCATTCCTTGCCCATATAAAAGTGTTGTGCAAATGGAAATTGATCATAATTTGTAAAACCGCATGCGAGTTCAGGGGTAGAAGCAAAACAATTTCCTCCCCATAATCCATATTTATGTGGAAAATAAGAAATCAGTTGAAGTTAAGAACAATTATGTGCCAATCTTCTTTGAAACACTTCCCAGAATCAAACTTTTCCTACGCTTCCCCCCACCCCCACCCCCATTTTTGCTCTAGCACTTTACCTGGGAACCAGTGAAGGAGCCATATTCTGGTTGTGATATACTGGTGGTTCACAGCGAAGCTCCTCACACTACACATTTTGGAGTAATAAACTTACCAGGTCTACAGGCTGCCCCTGGCATCACACAAGGGCTGTGTATCTTTCTTTGCTAGAAGTGACAAGAAGTTTAGAGTGATTATCTGCCTTTTATGCTAGGCAGAATAAGCTAAGGCCATTTTAGGTTGCATGTCCCAGGTTGGCACTGATGCTAAGAACCTAAGTTCATGATTTTTCATGGGGGAGCAGGCATTGATATATTGTTATATTATGGGATGGAATGATGATGAAGGGTTATATCAGTGGTTCTCAACCTGTGGGTCCCCAGATGTTCTTGCACTGCAACTCCCAGAAACCCCTTCCAGAACAGCGAGTGGTGGAGGCTTCTGGGAGTTGCAGTCAAAGAACCTCTGGGGACCCACATGTTGAGAACCACTGGGTATATAATATGGTCCCTACATTTTGGGGGCTTCAGCATGTGCTGTGGAGCTCCATGGTTCATGGAGTGAGCAGGATTTCACTTGACACTAGCAACTAGGTCTACTCTAAAGGATTGGGAAGTGATTTCTGATAACTTTGAGTTTTGAGAAATGTCTTTCCTGGGCCTAATAAAAAACCTCAACATAATTTTTAAAAGGCCTCTGTGCCCCTTTGAGGACATAGTGGAACATTTTGTGGTAATTAGGTTATTCTTTTTTTAAAAAAAAATAACAATGAGGTGTGGCTTCTACTGGTGTGTGACCTTCTAGAATTCATGTGTAGGCTTATGTGGTCTGTGAACTTCTGGAGGTTGCCAACCCCTGCTATAAGTGGAGGTTCCACAATAACATCACAACAATACACCCACAATGCTATGGAATTGTGTATCTTGTGCTCAGTCCATCTGTGCAGAGAAAGGTAGTTAGCTGGCAAAGCAATTCAGACCAGATCTTCTGACACTTCCAGCATGTGACCAGCTCCATCTCATGAGCACCAATGGATTTTATTACCAGAAATAATCACCCTACTTTTATCCATGTCCTGGTAGCCTCCAGGTTAGACTACTGTATGGCTTTTTAAATGTGGGGCTGCCCCTGAAAATTGTTCAGAAATTGCAGCTTATTTAAAATACAGGTGATGGGTCAAGCATAAGCACCAAGAATATATTTCTGGTTTTGGTCAAGCATAAGCACCAAGAATATATTTCTCCAAATTATTTAGTAACTGCCCTGATTCCTGCTCCATTTTTAGACCCAAGTAAAAGTGTGGATATTAAAGGTTCAGACTGAGTCTGAGTACCAGAAGCAACATTTTCTGTACTGTAAGACCATTATCAAAGAATGTTACTGCCCACCATATGATGTAGACAGTCACATTCTTTGATAATCATCTCAGTGTATAAGACTTACAGTGACGAAAATGATGCTTCTGATACTCAGACTTTAAGCCTTTAAGAGGTCTGCCCCCATATGATGTGAAGCCTGTGGATAATGTGGGAAAAGGTTTTCTCTCTGATGATACTCCGAAGAATACTATTTTTGGAGACTCTTGGCTGGTACTTAGTTGATGTCCTTCAGGCTCTGGGCCTTTATAATAATCCAGAATTTTTACTAATGTGAGTTGTATTTTTATGCTGCTTTTTAAAATTTTTAATACATTTTATGTGTATTTTGGTTTTGAACTGCCCCACAAATATTTATATTTATAGTGAAGATATAAAGTTGATGCATCACAAAGTTCTTTCCCCCTCATCTCCTTTTTGGCAGTGCATGGCGTCTTGTGGAGATGTTTCAATGGCCGTCAGTGACAGTCCTTACAAATGCTAGCGTTGTTTTGCGAACAATATGGTGAAAATAGATTGTGCATGCCGGTCTTAAGGAAATATTTACATCAGCAAAGCAAAGCATGTAAAAGGGCCATTAATTTCTTCAGAACTGGTTTGGCAAGAATTGATCTCAGTTCATCCCTGGATATTTCGTTTGGTTTGGTTTATGGCTATTTGCATAGCTCTTCCCTATATATATTCAGCCTACCCTGTTTGGACTGTGGATCTTAAATGCCATTTCTCTCTCTATATATATATATATTTCTAAAGTCTTTCTTCAGCATTCCTTCAATTTCTCCTCAGAAGAAACTCCGAATCCACATTCCCTGATTTCCCTGGGCTTCTTTAACAGACCTGCATTCAAGGCATCTGTAAAAGTTTTTTTTACTTATTTGCTGCTGGACAAGAGAACAGCCAAACAGCCAAACTCAATCTGTGAATTTCCACCCAGATGATGCCTTCAGCTTTGCTTATATGGTTGAAATTGGTCTTTTTTGTGTAAATTACAAATAGCCAAGCGGAGTGCCAGTATCAATGCGAGAGAAGATGAGGCCTGTCTGAGCAAAAAGAGCCACAGGAATGAGGGAGGTTCTGAAGGTCTCTTTTGCCAACAGCTGAGTTTTCTGCTTGCAAACATCTGCCTTTGTCTTCTTTTCACATAAATGTGATATTTAGCATGCATCTTCAAGGAAAACAAAGGTCATTCTTTTCAATTTTTTTTAATTTAGAGAATATAGTGGAAATAGATAGCATACACCAGTACCAAGGAACTCTGTTGTGCTGTTATGTAGTGTTTGAACATTTAAATTGAACTCTTGTTCTCTTTCTCTCATATTTACTTATTTAATGATATAAAGTGTATCAAGAATACTGTATACACACACTTGATCTTAGCCTTAAGAGCCTGAAGATCCACTGTATAATGAATATATTAGGGACACAGATTTTTTTTTAAAAAATCAGCAACTAAATGGGGAAAAAACAGTTACCTATTTGAATAATTTAAAAAGCTATAATAAAATTATTTTTAAAATTTTTACATAATTTGCTGCATCTAATTTTAACTAACTGATTAGGTACCAGGACATATCTTGGGCAGGTGCCCAGCAGCACACCTAATTGTACGTAGCCCATTGTTAATTAGCTACAGTCGACCATCAAAATATTTTTGAAGGATAGGATTCCAGCCTTCACAATGAAATAATTCCCAGACACCTTAAATATATTTCAGCAAATGTACGCATAATTTCTAAAAGTGATATCCATCGCCAAGTTTAGGAAAGGTTGTTTTTTTTCTTGTTGCTTGCTTCAGCTTTCTGCCGCTTAAAGAGTTACTGTTATCTGTAAATGGAGATTCCAGTTATAGACATCGCTAATTTAGCATTGCTATAATGATCACATTCCAAGTTGATTAGTAAAGCAGGAATCAGAAATCAGTGTTCTTCCACATACTGGAGTGGAGCATTTAATTGAGACACCCTCATAGCAATGGTTTATAAAAGAGGTTGGGAAAGATGATGGGGATTACAGACCCACCACATCCAATGGCAGTAGATAATGGAATTTGCAGTCCAACAACAAACATTTAGAGGGCCATATACCCTTCACCTCGCAGATGTAAATTATTGCACTGTTAATTCTCAACATACCCTAATGAATATGTTCTAGTAAATACCCCCCAACAAAAAACCCCACACTCTTGGTTAACGAAGACAACTTTTTGAAATGCACAACATCAGTGAAAATACACAGAACTGAATCATTATGTTACTGGAGGAAGAAGAAATTACAACACTGCTTGGCTAAATGAAAATAAGCTATGCACTTGTTGAAATATGTTTTTCAATACATACAGGCTTCTTAAAAAAAGATTATATTACATATGCACACTCAGAGTAACCTTACCATCTTCCCAGTTTCATTTGAACCGTAACTGAGGGAAAGTGGCTGATATCATGTTTTATAAGTAACACTACATAGTACATAAGGCTGATGATGTGAGCAGCTTCAGAGATTTTTCAGAAATAAAATAGCACCAGTTTCTCCCTGAAACTCCCGTTGAATTCCTTTCATCACCAGGAAACTCTTTGGATCTACAAAGCAGGGAGGAGAAGCTTTGAATTTCCAAAAATCACTGCTACCAGGATGACTTTATGGCTGTGGTGATTTTTGGAAATAAAAGACTTTGCCCTCATCCCTCATTGGCTTCCTGAATATGAAGTGGATTCTGTCGCAGACAAAGTAAACTTCAAAGCAGAAACTGGAAATATTTTATTTGTAAAAAAACAGGCATGGTTGATGACGTCTTTATCCTGCTGTGATATGACTTAACAAAAAAAGTTGCCCACCACTTATTTGAAGGAGGAATTAATGCCCCCATGTTACTGTAGTCTTTAAACATAAAGGGTCACCCTCTGGTGGAGATGTGAAGTACAACTGCAAAGTTATTATTTCCTGAGGAGACAATCTGTGAAGAAGTCAGTGACTACCCCATGAGATTTCCACCTCCATTGCAAGAACAGAACAAAAACCACCTGTTTTCCATGGTGTTTTCCATAATTTATGCACCATACAAGTGCCTTTTCCATTTGTGAAGCAAGCCATACACGTACAGCAAGCGGAGAAAGACCAGATGATTGGTCAAAACCATCCACCTTATGCTTCTAATTTTTAGTCCATGGACAAAGGGAGCATGTGTCAAAGCTCTGTAGAAGTTGCACAACCTTAGTAATCTGTGTTATTTTTATAAAAGCAATGTCTTGTCAATGTGAAAATGTATATTTCACTCTTTCACAAGGATGGAACAAAGAACTGTGGTGCAATCTTTTGTTTTGTTTTGTTATTTTTTGTTGTTGTTTTCTCTCCCTATTATCTGGTCCTGGAATGGAGTCCACGAACTATGTGAAGCAATAGATGTCCTCCAGCAGGAAAGAAAAAGAGGTGCAAGTTCAAAGAACAACATGTGCTAAAGATATCCACCTTTGATCAGCAAGGAAAGCTTTGCTGCTGTCATGACTCTGATGGTTTGAAGGACAGAATGGAGTAACCTGGAATGGCTGTTGAAGGAATGGGGATGCTGTGGGCCTACCACATCCAATGTACATTTCTCCAGAGTGGAGGGGAGTAGAATTACTGGGATAGATATTTTCCCTAGCATTGGACATGGTTTGAAAGAAGTGGGAGGATTCCACGTCATCGCCGTTAGATCACCTATCAGGAATATAGCAGAGTATGTAAAAAATCAACTCTCACTCAGGTTCAGTTTTGGCAGATACATGCTGAACCGGACTTAGGAAGTATTGGTTCATCTACCACTCATTTCCTGAAGAAATTCTGGAATGGTGCTGCCAGTCAGATATGTCAACAATAGGGAGCTACATGGGCCAATAATCTAACTCAATCTAAAACTGAGTTGTCCTCATAGTGGTATGGTCTAATCCTCAATTCCTAAATGTATTGTTTATAACATCAACATTCTTCACTTTAAATGCGATTATAGATTCCTTCAACACGTTCCAGTGCTCATTCATACATATACTGTATGCATTCCTGGATGGTAATGTAGAGTATTTGACTGCATAATATGCTAAGCGCAGCTTTGCTGCACTTAGTGGTTGCCCTCTGATCAGAGTTGTACAAAGCCCTGCCCTAAATGACAGACAGTGAAAGTTGAGCACTCCAGATGTTTTAGACTCCAACACCTAGTCTCTTATAATTGACAATACAAGCTAGAGATTCTGTTCAAAACATCTGGAAAGCCAGAGCATTCCGGCTTCTGTGTGCCTGGACCAAAACACTTGATGTATGACTGACAGAGCCAAGATATGGCCCCAGGCTTTAGATGCCCACATATAATACAACACATGCTAGTTTTACTTTTCTGCCTGCTATGAATATATTTCATTTGACTTATTGATATTTTGCAGCCATACCTGTACACCTGCCACCTTTCTGTTACAGAGGGTTTATTCCTATGCGCAGATCAGTGAAGCACCAGCTTCATTCACCTGTTGAACTGGCATCAAAACATAAAGCGATGAAGCTGCAAATAAAATATCGCTGGCCCGCATAACACCATGACATTTCAAAGAGATAGATTTTTTGTTGTTTTCTGCTCAGAGATTCTTGAGGCACAGAGAATTGTCTGGCTCTACAGATGACAGAGCAAATATTCATTAAAATAAATCGGCATCTAAGAGGAAGCCAAGCCTGGCCCTTATGCTGCAGGCTGGTGTGCTCTAAATAGGATAGGTTGAGGTCAGGGGGAAGGGGAGAGAGGACTGATACGCCATTTCCTGTGATCCTCATGTCCAAATGGAATATCATTCAGGTGACCCTGTTTTCCAGAAATGAAGTTTGTACAAAGTTGGAGTTTGGGAGAAAGGAAGGCTGGTTAAATTATGGCTGGGAATGACAGGCAGTGGAAGCAGGGAAAGAGAGAAGCAAGGAACACATCTGTGCAAAAGGAGCAAGAGGTGGCAATCGCTGGTCAAAAGCAAATAGGAACCAATCTGTCTTGCCAGTGGAGAAAAAGAAAGGAACCCCCTTTTTACACCTTCTACTGTACGTGCACACACACATATACACAGAAAGGAGATGGGGATTGTTTGGAAGGCACAAAGAAGATGCATGCATCCTCTCCATCAGGATCTTGTAACATTCTGCTGTGGATCAATGCACACCTCTTGGTTTCCATTCTGCCTTTCTGCTATGTGCACCTTTTCGGCTTCTGAATTCAACAGACAAGCCCCACCCCCACCCCAATGGGGGGACAGCAAAAAAGAAAAAGAAAAAAAGAAAGAAAGAAAGAAAAGAAAAGAAAATAATGCATTTCTCTTTGCTTTCTTAAGTGTTCAATTTGCCAATATCCTGAAGCGGCTTGTTTATTAAGCCATTTCTTGATACAGGAAATTCAAACCGGAAGGAGCCTTGTCAGGTTTGACAGCTGCAAGGCTGAATTTTAGTCCATTCCCAGTAACTGTAGGCACTAGGAATGGAGTAAACTAGAAAAGAAAAGAAAAGCGAGCAAACAAAACAAACAAACAACCAAAAAAAACCTGACCAGGCTCAAAAAGGTGCAGTTTGGTGTGCCCTGGAGACAAATGTGGGCCAACTGATCAGCAAGTCATGCAGATGTCAGGAAAATAAATAAATAAAAAGGCAGGCCAATCTGCTCCAGCAGTGCACCAAATGGAGACAAATGCCTGTCCAGATGTGTACTTTAGAAGTAATGCAAAAGTCCAAAGGAGAGGCGTACGCCTGGACAGTTTAATCTTTCACCACTATTAAGACCGCTCATCACAGGGTTGCACCTTTAATGTCTGCTAATAACATTAAAGGCTTCTTCCAATCATTTCTGAATATCCATGGCTAGCCATGGTTCTTTAATTTGTTTCCCACTTTCTGCATTATTGCGGGAATATCAGGTTGTTTTGTTTTGTTTTGTTTTTTGTATTGGTGCTTGTTGGAACTGGGCTCCACTACCACTCCTTCTACATGGACAAACACCAAGGGATTTACTCCATTTATTAAATGGATGGATCAGCTTTATTATTATTATTATTATTATTATTATTATTATTATTATTATTATTATTATTATTATTATTATTATTATTATTACCCTTCCATTGTGCCGGGTTGCCTTTTCTCTGTCTTTTGCTATGTACACACCTGAATAATGCTTTTTTTTGTTGCTTTTAGCATCCCTTGCTAACTTCAGCTCAACCTCTGCTTTTGCTTTCTAAACTCTACCATGACATTTATTTGCTCCTTCTCTATAATCTTCCTTTGTAGCCTTGTCTTGCTTCTGCTTCCTATATGTGTCCTATTATTATTATTATTATTATTATTATTATTATTATTATTATTATTATTATTATTATTATTATTATTATTATTATTATTATTATTACACTGATGCTATGATGCAGAGGTTGATTCCAATTGCTCCAGCCCTTATTTGCTTCCAGAGTGGCTTCTTATCTCTGCTGCTGCAGGGACAATTAGCTGTGATATGTTCTTCTAAAGATGGGGATGTCTGTGGGTAGTGTTTCAGTGACAAAGGCATTTGGGGCATGATATTCAGGTCTGGTGAGCTGATATGTAGAAGCAAAGCAACATTATTTTGATGTGGGGGATCAAGGTGCCAGTCATGAATCCTGTCATGTCATGTGGAAAGAGCCTTTTTGCGGTGAAACAAAAGCTCAGTGCAGTTATTTATTCAACCGAAAGGTCTAAAAGTGTCATTAAAGTCACCTCCCCTGTCCAGGGTTCAAACAACAACAAAAAAGCATTCTTTCCTTTTGACTAGAGGTTTTATTCACATTTGAAGAACATGAAAAAAAAGTGTCTGTTTATGCTCTCACACAGGGAGTGGCAATGCAGACTAACACAGCCTATGTTACTTTATGATGTTAGAATACTGTACATGTGTATCAATGTAGAGAGTTCTGTTTAAAGATTTGATGACAATTACTCCATATCTTTGGAAAAAGACACTCATGTGTTTTTGGAGAAAATGAACCACAGGATTTTACAACTTGCTGTGTAAGAAATCAAAGTCTTTCATTAATGGTTGCGTGGTTGTTCAAAAGCACAATTCTAATTCTTCGGGCCAAACATACCTCTTAAAGAAATGGAATTACTTTGGTGTTATTATTTTTCCTTAAGCAGAAGCTGTTTCTTGCCCCCATATTTTTTTCAGTTCTCTAATTGGAAAAGTCTATGTTCTGTCTGTGTTGGGACCTGGGAAAATACTCACCGATAAGAAGCATTAGTGTTGATCAGTGTTTCCCATCCTGGGGATTGTGACCTCCAAAAGGATCACAAACTTTTGGGGGGTTGTTGTTTGCAAGTCATCTTTTTGTGTTGTAACCCTTGTTCATTTCTTCCTTAACCATTCAAAACATGACATTAAAATAAATATATACTGTATATACTCGGATATAAGCCTAGTTTTTCAGCCCTAATTTTGGGCTGAAAAAAGGGGGCCCTCGACTTATATGCGGGTCAGTACTTTTAGCCACTGAGGCAAGTGCTTGGGTCGGTGGCTAAAAGTCATTTTCAAAATTGTGTGCCACTTCTTATGCCCCCCCCCTCTGCATCACAGCGGAGCAGTGTGTGATGTTTAAAAATGACTTTTAGCCACTGACCCAGGCACTTGCATCAGTGGCTAAAAGTCATTTTAAACATCACACACCACTCCCCAAGCAAACAAAGGAGGAGCTGCCAGGCCCTGCTTCATTTCCCACACTAGACTTATACTCGAGTCAATACGTTTCCCGTTTTTTGGGGTTAAATTAGGGGCCTCGACTTATACTCGGGTCGACTTATACTCGAATATATACAGGTATATATATGTATGAGAAACGCCGTTTGTGGGGGAGAAAGAAGCCTTAACATTCATTACCCCGTTAAAATGTATTTTTATGCAAACATTGTGGGAAGGGTCATGACTCAAAACTGGTTGAGAACTACTGGTGTAGATATATAAGGAATGAAATGAGGTGTTTGGATTTCTGATTACTTGAAACTGTACATTTAGGCTTTACCCTTTTTATTTTACAATTTTACATTTGCTCAAATCCTCTGGCTGAGTAAGAATCTAAAAAAGAAAAAAGAAAGAAAAAGAAAAAGAAAAAAACAGACTATCCCTCACCCTTTAGTATTGCATAAATGCAGATTCACTACACGAAACAATTCCATTTCATTCTTCTTGAGGCTATTTATGTTTTCATTTGCATACAGCCAACTTAACATTTAAGGCTTGATTCCATTCTTCTTGGCTGTTTATTGTCTCATTTCCTTAAAGCCAACTTAACATTTACATCCTAGTTTCTGCGCATTATAATTTTCATTCCCTCCCCACACACGCTCATCAACTTATTTATAAAGGCACATGTTAGTTTTCATCAAATGATTGAAAGCAGAGCAATCCCCCTTTTCCACTGAAGCATCTTTTTTTATTATAGCCCTACCAATCAGTTTACAACATCCATGTTTCAGCAAGTTAAACTGGTACATTTTTGAATAGTATAATTGCCTGGATAACTCTGTGAACATGTTGAAAGGCAATCATAAACATCAAGTGCCTTAAAAAGATTTTATTAAATAAAAACTACCATAAGAAGAAAAGACCATCTGTAATCTTGGTACAACTGCCCAGAGTAGCTTTTGGGCTAGATCAGGAGTGCCCAAACTTTTTGTAAGGTGGGCCAGATTTGGTGGCTGATAATGTGTTGGGGGCCGGTTGCTCCCCAACCCCGCTACCCCACTGCAAGCCCCACCCACTAACCCATAAGCCCCACCCACTGACCCCTTGAAACTCCACCCATAGGAAGGAAGGCAGGGACCAATGGAGGGAGGGAGGGAGGTAGAAACCAAGAGAGGAAGGTAGGCAGGTGGGGAACAAGGAAGGAAGGAAGGAAGGTGGGGACCAAAGGAAGCAAAGGGAGCCGTGACCACAGGTGGTCCCTTGGAAGAGGCAATCTGTGCAACCTTGCACCCCCCCCCAAAGCTCTCCAGCTGTGGGTGACGGCTCGCCCGCCAGCCCACCCCAAAGCTCCTTGGCGGTGGCAGAGGCCCGCTGGCCTGCCCACCTCCACACATTCCCCTGTGGTGCCGGTGGCGGCAGACCGCCCAGCCGCCCAAGCTTCCCAGCGGTGCCGGTGGCGCGGCCCGCCCGATCACTGGCCCACATGTGCCTGCCCAGCCCCTCAAGCCTCCCGGCGGTGTCAGTGTTGGCAGAAGATTTTTTTAAAAAGCATGTGGCGAAGGGGGTAGGGGGGCAGCCAGCGATGGGCCACTCAGAATGGCCTGATGAGCTGGATTTGGCCCCTGGGCCAGACTTTTGGTAGGCCTGGGCTAGATGATGCAGTATACAAATCCAACAGATAAATAAAATAATAAATAAAATTGTTTCTTACCAGCATAATAACTGAACTATTGTATGTTTCTAACTAGAGTACCAGACAGACATCAGTGTTGCAAGAAAGCTTCAGGAGCTGTGGGGCAGACAGAGGATTCTTTAATCATTGACATTCAATCTCCACCTGCCAGTGATGCTATAATCCTTTTGAAGACATACAATTGGCCTTTAAATCTCATTGGATTTAATGGAAGAATTGAAATTGACTCTAAAAGGCCTTAGTCTGGATATTCGTGTTGAATCCTCCTTTGACTTGGGAAATGGGAACTGTGGAGTGTGGAAAAAGCCTTTAGGTTATCAAAGGTGAGCTATAGGCAACTGTAGAGTAAAAGCGTGAAACAAAATCAAAAATATTACTGACTAAAGATACACTGCTGGTTGAGCTCTAGAAAGGGTTCCACCTCCATTCCCATTCTGTGCACAGAAGCTGGCTGACTCAGTGGCTGAATCTTACTTCAGGAGCTGCAATGGGGCAGCGTATTGTACAGCAGCAGGGTAGCGTAGAGTTCACAGAACAGAATATGAACATCGCACCACTCTGTTCCCTGTCACCCTTATGCTAATTCCCACCTTCCAGTCATGCGACCACATGCACCTGCTTTATTCTGCTAAATGATGAGACCACTTTAGTCAATCCTGATTATTATAAGCCACAAAACATCCCAGACACATTGCAAACCTAGAGCCCAAAAAGCTATGACTACACACATCGGATGACCATATATCATGCTTCTCAGAGTGTACTCTGTTTGAAGGATGATCAAGAGAAGGCCTCTGCTTTTGTTGTAGCCCTCTAAGGCGTTGTTTAACTATTGCTCACACTGCCTTACCAACAGCTACACTGTTTAAGATGGAGATGGAATCGCTTATTGTTTCTTCCTTGAAAGCACACACTAAGGAATGTCAGTGAAGATTCTCAGTCACCCAGGTGAGGTTATCTGGAAGTTGAGTCATGACAAGTTGGCTATTAGACTGCTTTTCTTGGGAGATCCATATGTTTTGCTACTTATCCAAGCAGCTTCAAAGCTTCAAAGCTGCTTGGATGAGTAGTGAAACATTTTGCTCTCTCAGAAAAAGAAGTCCAGTTTTCATGCTGCAACTTCCACATACACTAAGGAATGTACAATCACACATGTACTGAGACAGCAGATTCATTTTGGACTCTGACAAACGAATAGAACAAGAACATTTTTTGCAGAAATTAGGAAAAACTGATGCTTTCATTCACATACCAAAATTGTGCAAAATGACTTGCCATTTGTTTTGTGGACAATTGTTTACTGCAAACATCATTTATTTATTTTATTTATACAGCTTTTAACAATTAGCCATGCATTGTGTGTGTGTTATCTTTGTGTGTGTGCATTTGCGTTGATATGCTCTGTTTGTCAAATATCATTTTTGTAAGGAGACTGTTGGTACAAATTACCAATTCCTTACTGAGTAAAAAAATATTCCATGCTTTGTCCTACTTTTCCACTGGAGGCATGAGACAATGTGAAGCTTCAACATTCATTGGTGAGGCATGCCATTAAGTTGAGACAGCACAAGTCAATAAGAAAAGTGGATGTCACGTGTGTCAACTGCATTTGTAATGTAGATGATTTGTAAGTGCTGTTCAATATTGCCTGGAGGGCTACAGCTTTCTTGCCATGGAAACAGAGGTTTTGCAGACATGTTTTCCATTTGAAAGGTCTGGTTTATCCAAATGCAGCTTGAAGATAAGAACCATAAGATGGGAGAGAGGAGGGGTCTTGAGGCTATCTACCAGCACCTACAGAACAGAGGGAGCTCAGGCACCTGCTTGCAACCTTCTTTGCCATAGTGAGATATATTCTGTTCCTTGAATTTATAGAAATTCTTTACATGACAGCCAATGCTGTATAATCGTATGTTGGACTACGTCTCAGGAGACCAGATTCCAAAACCATGAAAACACTGCTTGAATATCTCATTTCCCCTATAAAACCATATCAGAGACAACTTAAGCCTGAAGCAACTCAACAGCACATCTTGCACACAGTCCTTTATCTAGTTGCAGGGAGATTACCATATGTAAAACCACACCTCCTTTCTTGTTGGTAAGGAAACTTTAGTGCCCAGTCCCACGTCTCTTTAAAAGCAGTTTAAATTACCAGATAACCTGTGTCTAAAAATGCCGTCCCCACAGCCACCGGACCTTTTGAAAAAAAAGAAAAAAGAAAACCCGGTAATGCTCCCTTAAGCGAGGTTTCTGTGACTCACCCAGGAGGTAGGGAAATTTTTGCCTCCCTTTGAAAATCCAGCTATTAAGGAGGCAGACGCCATGGACCATGCAGATGATCCGGGTTTCTTTTTCTTTCTTTTTTCATAGCACCGACCGGCTGTTCCTGGGGCCGATGGGCTATGTTTTTTTAATTGCTTTTCACCTTCAGAGAAACAGGAATCTCTATCCGGTCCTACAAGTTTTAATTTCCCCCAGCCAAGTGGTCTGGTTTTTTTAAAATGCTAGCGCCACCTGCTGGCCAAGGGTACTGAACTGCACTTTAAAATAAATAAAAAAACAACTTTTGACGTGGGAACTCTTGTCCCACATTTAAATCAGGTGATGGGACGAAGAGGAAAAGCCGGACCTTCAGAAGATCAGGATCAAAACCCAGGTGTGACCACGGCCTAAGAGCCACCCAAGACTCATAAAGGTTGCGGTCTCACCTCCGTTTCTCTGCATATTTTTGCTGCAGCGAACTGCGCAGTAAAAGATTGCGTCCTAACTGTGAAGGGAAGTAATTTGCTGCCCTGACCGACCACACCCCCGGAAGTGCACTTTCACTGAAGTTTATTAAACCACCGCTAGGGGTTGGTTTTAAAAAGTTCCCTTAATGATGCACAGTTCTTTGCTACTCTAGCGAGGTGTGACCCCAGAAAATATGAAGTAATTAGCTTCGTACCCCTTTTCCTGCTACTTCCTGTAGGTCTGGCTTGTCAATTCTTCAAAATCGACACAGAAAAAAGGGAAAAGATGTGGAGTAAGCAAGTAGAGATGGGCACAGAGCAGTAAAATACTACCCTGCTGACAGGACACTAACTGTGCATCAAACACCACATGACCGCCCGAAAAAAACTATGCATCAAATTAAGATGCGCAGAAAACTTTAGTGAGACTGCGACCAAAGTTACCATGGGAACTGAGAATGGAGCTTGGGGTGGGGGTGGGGAATGTGTTTTTTGATTTTTGTTTTTGTGTCTACCACTGTGCCCATGTTTGCTTGGGGGAAAATGAAGTCGCTGTAGTCCAAGAACATGACTTTTAAAGAACTGATTACTGCAAACTGCTTACTTTCTCTAACATTAGGTTAGTTGTCTCTCTATATGAGGTAGCTAGGTGCAGAGCTACAAATTCCTGTTTTTGTTTTGTTCTATCTGCTCCATATACCAGGTCAGATTTTGGAGTGGTTGGCAATAAACAAGGGCAGGATAGCTATATACACAATACATCTTCTTGCAATAAACAATCCTTATTCCTCTTTTTACAGACAATGGACATGAGGTTGAGGCACAGCAACTCGACCAAGAATATCCCATGAACTTTTGGCTGAAGAGGGATTTGAATCTGATTCAGACTTTTAATGTACTGGACCATGCTGCCTCTCAATTTGAAAAATAATATGTATAAATGTATGTTTTATTTGCTATTTTATGTATCACATTTCTTCAACTCATACTCAGAGCAACTTATAATTTTTTTAAAAAATAAATTTACAGAGACCTGATCCTACTAACTTTATTTATTTATTTATTTATTTATTTATTTATTATTATTATTATTATTATTAATATTATTTATTATTATTATTATTATTATTATTATTATTATTATTATTATTATTAGACTAAAGAATGTGTTGCACTAAAAAGTTCATCAGCACAAATTGAAACAGCCAGAGAAAGTTAAAATATGGAAGAACCTCCCTAGATGATCTTCAGATGAAAAGAAGAAAAAGGAAGATGAATCCCCACAAGCCATTTCAAAGGAGGAATTTTTAAAAAATCCACAGGTGGGCAATACAATGTGCAAGCTGTTCAGTTCTTCAGAACTTTTCATCAGGCTGTTTTCTTATTTTTTTAAAAATTCAACTGGTAAGCATATGAAGTTTCAAGGATGCCTTTGTGTGTGTGTGTGTGTGTGTGTGTGTGTGTGTGTGTGTGTGTGTGTGTGTGTGTGTGTGTGTTTGTAGCCTGCATTCTGTAATTGAATTGTAAACTCCCCAGAGACTACTTGAAGTGGTATGGGGTGGTATACAAACAGAACACTTTTCTTTTGCTTTGCTTTGCTTTGCTTTGCTCTCTCTCTCTCTCTCTCTCTCTCTCTCTCTCTCTCTTTGTGTGTGTGTGTGTGTGTGTGTGTGTGTGTGTGTGTGTGTGTGTGTGTGTGAGGAGCCCTCTGGGACAGTTGCAGTCTACCCTCTCCTGGGATCTTTTACAGCCTTCATACACTTGCTAATTCATTTAAAAAAATAATAAAATGTCAGCTCCTCATAGGAAAGCTAGGGGAGGTGAAGAGAGGTGATTTTCATAGGATAGAAATAGGGGCACCCAAAAAATCTGCTTCCCTTCCCCACAGTCAGAATTACCCTTTTCTTGCTTTCATTATTCTTGGGGAGGAAAGTGTCAGTTGTCAGCCATTTTCCAGCCTAGCATAGCTGTGACAGATGTGGAATTGAACATTAAGGTTCCAGTGAGGTTGGTCAGTGAAAGAGCGGAAGTAGGAAGCATGAGAGGAAAAAAGAAAAGCACTCGATGTTTTACATCATGGAAATATAAAGTTAAAAATGTTCAATTCATGGAAAGTACAGAGTCATCGAGTTAGATTTACACTGTTATCATGTGATCTCCGATGAAGACTAATGGGAAGAAAACAAGACTGCAAAAGCATGTGTCAAATAAAATGTGGTAAGTGTGACAGAACTCCTCACTGTTTGTGCTGCAACAAATTAAAATGGCTGCCAGTTCGTACGTAATCTAAACATGTGTTTGGTGCTTCCTAGTCTTGCTTCCTCCGGAAGGCACCCATTCAGAGGCAGTGTCTGTAAGAGCTGCCTCTGAATGTGCACTCCCCACCCCACCCCCAAGGTTGCAGGGCTGGGAAGTGCCAAACACTAGAGATGCTCGTTACTTGCATCGCGGTGATCGCGCAATGCCAAGCGGCACAGAAAAAGAGTTTTTAAACGTTAAAAAAAAACCGATTCCCGGCCCTAAAAGTAGGCGAAAACTGTCTGAGGGCACCTACCAGGCCAGAAGGGTGTTTTATTTTGGTGGGGGGGGGTTCCCCGCCCCCCTCTCCTTGGCTATTGCTACTGCTGCGCTGCTGGTACCAGGCTGGGAGGGCGCATCCATTTGCCATGCAGTGCGGGGGATCCAAAATGGCGACCGCAATTTTTTTTTTGAAATCGTTGCCCAAAACCCCACCAAAGCACCACAGAAACATGCGAAAATTAGCTATTTTAAATTCTTGAATTTTTACAGTAGCAGCAGTGGGTTTTTCTTGCAAAAAAAGTCTCCGTTGATTTTATTTTATTTTATTTTATTTTATTTTTTTACACCTGCGCATTCGCAATGATGGGCTCACCCATGGGAGTGGACCATGCAAAGTTTTGGAGCCATTCCACCAATCGCATGGCCAGGTTTTGCTGACTGTACCAGGCTGGGAGGGCGCATCCATTTGCCATGCAAATTTTCCACCAATCGCATGGCCACTTGGCCAGGTTGACCACAGAGACTTCTGGGATGTGCCAATCGGGCATAAACAGCCCACTAATCGTAGCCCAAACCCGAACCCTAAGCCTAAGCCTAACCCATACGCCAGTACACTGTCCTTCTAAGTGGGTCAGAGAGGCACCCAGAAATGCACCCCAATACTCACCCTAACCTCACCCGTAACTAGCCTAACCCTAGCCCTTGCACTAACCCGTCTTAACCCTAAGCCAGATCTACTTGCATTGCACTACATGCAAGTACGTGAGACACAGCGGGTGCAAAGAGTCTGCCAGTCCGTCACTTGTGGCTCTGGCTGACTCCTGCAGCTCCCTCCAGGAGCCTGCTACCCCCTCCCCAAACCAGTACTAATGACAACGAAAAAACGAACCGACTAATTTTTGTGAATTTTCACGAAAAACGGAAACGAGCCGAAACGGAACCGGCCCGACTAACGACAACTCGAAAAAAAATTTTTTCAAGTCGTGCCCATCTCTACCAAACACCTCCTCAGATGAAGTTCCCACAAACTGCTGAACTGGTGGTCAGTGCTCATCTGTAGCCAAAACCTTTCTAGTACAAGCCTTCATGACATCAGGGCAGAACATACAAACATTCAAAGGGAGACTAAAGCTCTTTCTGTGCAAATAAGTGATGGACAGCAATGAGTCTGCATGATTCAAAGTCATCTGACAGACACAAATCCTATGTTCTCTGCCTCCAGCACCGCTGACATTGAGATTTGTCTCTTTGTCTGGAAACGTAAGAAACAGCCATGCCTGGAATTTTAGCTGATGAACTGAAACCATGTATGTGATATGAACAATGATGAACCGGGGGGCAGGCAGCTTCTATCAGTTCCTTCACCATCTGTTGCCTATCACTGCCACAGCATTCTGAATATCCCTCTTGCCCTACGGAGAGGATTTAGTGAGGACAGAGAGAATTATAAGAGAATATGTGCATTTGCTTTACCTCTTTTATCAGCAGGAACATTCAGTGGACAGGAACCCACTAAAGGGCCATTCTCAAACACCCAACTTGTATATCTTACATTTGTTTTCTGCAAGCTCCATGTGAAACGTGATGGCCTAAATCAAATTACTAATCCCTATTAGAGAAACTCAAGTAAGTCAGTGCTGCTTACATAAATGTTGGCTCTGAAACTGATTCAGAGAGCCTGCAGTAGTGGGAACTGAGTCAACCCAATAGATCTACTCTATATGGAATTAACTATCTAACTTTAACTTAGGCTGATGTCTCTAAGGAACAGTATGGTGCAAAACAGTGAAGTTCATGTAAATATATTTTGTGCTTTTCTGTAATACGGCCTTCAAATGGATCGATGCAGTTTTAAATTCCATGTTTGAATGCGTCATACACATTGATTTTTTTCCACCCCAAACTATTAATCAGTCTCTGCATTGATCAAATCAAGAATTTCCTTTTTCATCAATGAACCATCTCTTGCCTGAATTTCTAGGCAAAGAATGGTCACTTACAATGAAATTTACAGTATTCTAGCTGTGGGAGAATACTAAATGATAATGAAATAAATTTCTCCTTTACAATCAATGCTCAGTGGGATCAAATTAAATGTAAAGCAATTGTGCTGTGAAACACATTGTGAAACTCCACTATTTTAGCACT
The DNA here is from genome assembly GCA_037367245.1 of Phrynocephalus guinanensis. Classification (NCBI taxonomy): domain Eukaryota; kingdom Metazoa; phylum Chordata; class Lepidosauria; order Squamata; family Agamidae; genus Phrynocephalus; species Phrynocephalus guinanensis. The sequence goes on along the minus strand of CM074735.1, from coordinate 116,372,808 downwards.
TCAAGAGACCTGAGAGACAAGTTTATTAATATATTTTTTTCATTCTCCTAATAGCTCTTCTGCTCAATCAATAGCAACAATCCATAATAACAATGTAATAGTCACTAGCTAAAGTGAACATTAAAAAGGGACACATTGAAAATGCCAGTACCTATTACATAGAAGCCGATTATCTGGGTTCATTACATACAGCCACTGCATGACAAATATCTTCACAGTGTGAGACCAAATTGCTAGTGATCTGAATGAGTAAACTCTTTCTATCTTGCACTTAAAACGAATGAAAGTTTCACTGGTGTTCAGTTATCCCTAGTTCTGCTCACCTGGAGTCTAATTCTCCAACAGCAACCAGAAAGCATTCCAAAAATGGTTCTCCTTGGGAGATACCTACAGCTAAAATGTATTGGAAATAAATTATTATGCTTTATTTGCCCTGCTGATGGCATGACTATAGTAACATGCCTGAACTGCCCTGCTGAGGCAACTAAAAATTCCTTCTAATAGGCAGCTAGATTTCTCTTCATATATGAATTGGTGGAGGAAACCTGATCTGTGTGAGATGGAGGTGATGACTGTAAGCTTCTATCTTTCTGAACTTCTCCATATGGATTTTCTATATGGGCCTTCCACATGTTTCACAAGGAATTCTTATGTGTAGAAGGCACAGCCTGAAAAATAACCTTTCAAACCATGACTCTCAAAATTGTCATAGCCAGCCAGGAAACTGGCAGGAGAATGGAGTTTATCCTTCAGCCAATTGGCCTCTTCTCCAATTTCTGGGATAAGAAGCCAATGGAATTGTGATGGTGGTCTTATCTGCAAAGCTGAGTAGCCTCTTGATGTCAGCAGGTATATTGAAAGTGATGGTCACTGAAAGGAGAAGATGGCAAATGAGCGACTGCTAGTGCCTAAGCTTCCAGATTACTGGAACCCTGGCTGATCTACTCCACTGGATATACAGTGGTACCTCAAATTACGAAATTAATATGTTCCAAATGAATTTTTGGAAGTCAAATTTTGCATAAGTCGAATAATGGTTTCCCATAGGAATGCATTGAAAATCAATTAATCCATTCCAGAAGTTGGGGGGGGGGAACCGAACAGATTAATTGGTTTTTGTTGCATTTCCATGGTAAGGCTGTCCCAACCCCCCCCCCTCAATCAAGGGCAGTCAAAGGCTGCTCTCCGCAGCCCCTGCCAGACAGCTGATTTTGACAGATCCAAACTGTCAAAATCAGCTGTCTGGTGGAGCTGCGGAGAACAGCCTCTGGCTGCTATTGATTGAGGTAATTCTCCCCTCCTCCTTCTCCTGGGGGCTTCCATCTCTGCTTTGCTACTGAACACTCTGATGCCAAAAAACCAGGGTTCTATTGACATGGCCAGTGGCAAGCCTTATATTTGATCACAACCAAGCAGGCTGGCACAGTGCTGGTGTGTTGGGGGTGGCGGTGGTGCAGAGTAGGGAATCTGGGAGCAACTGCACCTTCTGGAAAACTTTCAGTACCACAACATCAACAACAACTGACTCTTGATCTGTTTCTACCACCCAGACTGCCCTGGGCCCCTCTTTAAAAAATGCATCCAGGAAGGATCAGATGGGTGTGCTTTTTTTGTTTAGGGAAGGAAAGGGAAGCAACGGGGATTCTTGGGAGAAATTATAGGGGAGGAAACAAACACCGCTTTGCCAATGACCCCCTCCTGCGCACACATACAATCATTGTCATTGGTGGTGCTTCTTGATGGTGACCAAATGCAAGACTTGCCACTGGCTGTGTCAACAGAACCCTGATTTTCTGGTTGGGAAGAAAAAAGCATCAGAGTGTCCAATAGCAAAGCAGAGACGGAAGCACCAAGGAGAAAGAGGAGAAGGGGGTGATCTCCCTCAATCAATGGCAGCTGAAAGCTGCTCTTTGCAGCCCCACCAGACAGCTGATTTTGACAGGTCGGATCTGTCAAAATCAGCTATCTGGCAGGGGCTGTGGAGAGCAGCCATCGGCTGTCACTGATATATACATGCTGCCCACCTCACAAGGGCAGAGCGATATACTGAAAAGAAATCACTGGAGGTGGATTTTCTTTCATAAATTGAGTTTTTTCAGAAATCCATTTCCCATGATTTCCTTTGTAAGTTGAATTTTTCAGTTGTTGAAGCATTCTTAAGTAGAGGTACCCACGGTAGTTTGTGCAGGCCTGGAGAGCTGAACTCATTCAAAATAATAAGGTATTTCCTTCACCAATTATCAATTTCAAACTGCACTGCTGTTCCTTCTACTTGTGCATCATATTTGCCTGGAGGTTTATATAGTTTCTTTTGGGAAAAGGCTCAGCTAACGTAGGAATTGAATACATCCACATTTTTTTACTTTTAATTTTGTTAATGTTCTCTGAGCTTTTTGTGAAGCCATGTCAATCTTTCTTTCTTTCTTTCTTTCTTTCTTTCTTTCTTTCTTTCTTTCTTTCTTTCTTTCTTTCTTTCTTTCTTTCTTTCTTTCTTTCTTTCTTTCTTTCTTTCTTTCTTTCTTTTGCTGTCTTTTACCTTTTTTATTGGAATTGCTTATAGCTCTGCCTTTAGAACTCCTTTTTATGAAACTCCCACCTCCTGGCAGGAGGTGTAAACAAGTATGCCTTCTGTCATTCATTCCCTAGCAACTGATTCACTGAGACATGATCCCATGTGTACAGGAGTGATGCACAGCTATCTTATCTAATACCCATCCAACTTGAAAACTATAGATTGTCTACTCTTGCTCATGGAGGTGGGGCTTTCTCAGAATGAAACATGGACTCCATCTTCTTGCCTTGTCCAGAATGCTAGTTCTTCTCGTTAAGTTCTCCAAGCTGAAATCCCAGCTACATTTAATTTTACTTCTTTTTGTAGGAAATGCCTGGTCCCACCAGAGTGCATACTGTTGTTGTTGCTGCTTGTGCTATTCTTTCTTTCTTTCTTTCTTTCTTTCTTTCTTTCTTTCTTTCTTTCTTTCTTTCTTTCTTTCTTTCTTTCTTTCTTTTATCAGCCACACAACCCAGTAATTTCTTGGAAAGACCATATTTGGCAGAATTTGCCTTTCAATAGCTATTAGGGTAATTGAAATCTCCCATTACTACAACATCATGTCTCTGAAATTAATGTAATTTGTTTTTCAAAGGCTTCATCCACATATCCTCCTTGATTGGGCAGTCACTGTAGACTACATTGACCATTTTGCTTTTGCTTTTCACCCCACTTGTATTAATCCAGATGCTCTCAGTGGAACAAACTCATCCTCCTCTATTTCTGTGCAGGAAATATATATACAGTAGACCCTCGTATAACGGAGGGATTTTACAACGAAAAACCCGTACAACGAAAAAAATCCGCCCCCCTCCCCCCCCCGCGGCCACCTCCGCCCACCACCTGCGGCCACTGGGGAAGAGGATGGGGGGCGGTCGGGGAAAGAGGGGAGGGGAGGGGAGGGCTCCACGCTGCCCGGGGAAAGCAGCAGCAGCAGCCCAGCCACCGGAGCAAGCGGGGAGGGAAGAAAAGGACAAGCGCCGACGGGGGGGGAGTGGAGAGAGAGAGAGAGAGAGAGAGAGAGAGAGAGAGAGAGAGAGAGAGAGAGAGAGAGAGAGAGAGGAGCAAAGCGAGCAGGCGGGCGTGCAGGTGAGCTGTTGTTGCTGCTCCTCGCAAGGAGCAGAGGCAGCCTTTTCTCTCCCGAAAGAGCCTGCGTGTTGGGTGAAGGAGCGGACACAGACAACCTCGGCCGAGGGCCATCCGGGGCGCGCCGAGGAGCAGTGATCATGAGTGACTCCAGCTCCGAACGGCTCAGGGAGCGGCAGTGAGTGAGGGGCCAGCCGCGCGCCTCGACCCGGGCGGGGATGGCAGCGCCGGCCGAGGCGGAGTCCAGCCACCCACTCGCCTCGGCCACCGTGCCTCCTCCTCCTCCTCCTCCTCCTCCTCCTCCTCCTCCTCCTCCTCCTCCTCCTCCACAGCCCGAGAAGAAGAAGCTACAATGGGCGCCGTCCCCGGCCAGACTGAAAGATGTGTTCTCCAGGAAGCCCGGCGCCCATGGGGATGACGGGTGCGGGGAAGGGCTCGTCGGGGCCCGACTGAAAGGGCAGAGCCACTTGGCAACAGGGGGCGGCGAGGGGGGCGCCGCTACCGCCTGCAGCGGGTCAGGACGGGGGCCGTCGGTGCGTCCCCAGCTTCTGCCGCCGCCCGCCCGCCCTGAGCCTGACGGACAGCAGCTCAGAGCCAAGGCGGAAGTGACGGCAGCTTCACCTGCTGGGCTCCGAGGAGGAGGAGGAGGAGGAGGAGGAGGGTGACACACAGGGAGGAGGAGAGGGAGGAGGACAGAGGGCGGACAGTCAGTCAGTGTCCGCTGGGAAATTCGCCCGGGGAGGAGTCGCGCGCCCCCTCGCCGGTTGGCTGCTGTCTCCCTCTCTGGCAAGAGGTGAGCGGGGGGGATCCTGCACCCAAGCCCCCTGCCCCAGGCCAAGCAGTGCAGCGCACCCCCTCCCCCCACCCCCGCGGCCACCTCCGCCCCGACCACCTGCGGCCACCCGGGGAAAGAGGGAAGGAGGGAGGGGAGAGGAGGGGTGGCAGACACGGAGGGGGGTGAGCCGGGGAGGGGCACCCTTACCTGGCACCTGCATGGGTGTCCACCACCCGCCCGCCCCCCCTCGCCCAAAAAACCTAGTGCCGCATTGGAATGCATTGGAACGGATTAAATCCAGTTTCAATGCATTCCTATGGGAAATTAGCATTTGTATAACGTAATTTGATTTGGAACGAATTAATTACGTTATACAAGGTACCACTGTATAAGAACAGAAGAACATAAGAAGAGCAATGCTGGATCAGGCCAAAGGCCCATCGAATACAGCTTCCTGTATCTCACAGTGGCCCCACCAGATGCTTTTGGAAGCGCATGAGACTAGATATCTGACTCCTGATACCACTCCCCTGCATCTGGTCCTTGAAGTACCCTGGTTTTAAGCCTGGAGAGTACACATCTCCATCATGGTTTGTAGCCTGTGATGGACTTTTCCTCCAGGAATCTGTCCAATCCCCTTTTGAAGGCATCCAAGCCAGATGCCATCACCACATCCTGTGGCAGGGTGTTCCATAGACTAACAATATTTTCCTTTGTCTGTTCTTACTCTCCCAGCCCTCAATTTGAGTGCATGTCCCCTAGTTCTGGTATTTTGTGAGAGGGAAAAGAGCTTCCCTCTATTCACTTTACTCATGCCCTGCATTATTTTGTACGTCTCAATCATATCCCCCCTCAGGCGCCTTTTTTCCAGACCAAAGAGCCCCAAATGTTTTAGCCTTTCCTCATAAGGGAGGTGCCCCAGCCCAGTAATCATCTTGGTCGCTCTCTTCTGCACCTTTTCCAGTTCCACTATGTCTTTCTTGAGATGTGGTGACCAGAATTGTACACAATACTCCAGGTGCGGCCTTACTATTGTTTTGTATAATGGCATTATAATGTTGCCTGTTTTATTTTCAATCCCCTTTTTGATAATCCCTAGCATGGAATTGGCCTTCTTCACCACTGCCACACATTGGGTAGACACCTTTATGGAGCTGTCCACCAACACACCAAGATCTCTTTCCTGATCTGTCATGGATAACTCAGAGCCCATGAGTTGATAGATAAAGTTTTGATTTTTCGCCCCAATATGCATTACTTTACATTTGGCTACATTAAAACACATTTGCCATTTCGTAGCCCATTCCCCCAGTTTGGAGAGATCCTCCTGGAGCTCTTCACAATCTTCTCTGGTTTTTACCACACAGAAAAGTTTTGTGTCATCTGCAAACTTGGCCACCTCACTGCTTATCCCTGTCTCCAGATCATTTATGAACAGATTGAAAAGCACCGGTCCCAGGACAGAGCCCTGGGGCACACCGCTTTTCACCTCTCTCCATTGTGAAAATTTCCCATTGACACCTACTCTTTGTTTCCTGGATCTCAACCAGTTCTCAATCCATAAGAGGACCTGCCCTCTTATCCCCTGACTGTGCAATTTTCTCAGCAGCCTCTGTTGAGGGACTGTGTCGAAGGCCTTTTGAAAATCCAGATAGACTATATCCACCGGTTCACCCAAATCTACATGCCTGCTGACCTTTTCAAAAAATTCTACAAGATTTGTCAGACAAGACTTACCCTTGCAGAAGCCATGCTGATTTTCTCTCAGCAAAGTTGGTTCTTCTATGTGTTTTAAGATTTTCTCTTGGATGAGGCTTTCCACCATCTTCCCTGGGACAGATGTAAGGCTAACTGGCCTGTAGTTTCCCGGGTCCCCCCTCCTTCCTTTTTTAAAAATTGGTATGACATCTGCTATCCTCCAGTCCCCCGGCACTGTGGCCGTTTTAAGAGACAAGTTGCATATTACCGTTAAGAGATCTGCAATTTCATTTCTCAGTTCCCTAATAACCCTTGGGTGGATGCCATCTGGGCCCGGGGACTTGTTAATCTTCAATTTATCAATTAGTCCTAAAACATCTTCTCTTTTAACGTGTATTTGATTTAATTCTTTAGTCAAGAGGGGCCGTTCAGGCAGCGGAATCTGCTCAAGGTCTTCTGTCGTGAAGACAGATGCAAAGAACTCATTTAATTTCTCTGCGATTTCCAAGTCCTCCTTAATCTCCCCTTTTCCTCCCTCACCATCCAGAGGGCCAACTGGTTCTCTGGCAGGTTTTCTACTTCTAACATATTTAAAGAAGCTTTTATTATTACCCTTTATATTGCTAGCCATGCGTTCCTCAAAATCTTTCTTTGCCTCTCTTATCATCTTCTTACATTTCTTTTGCCACAGTTTGTGTTCCTTTTTATTTTCCTCATTTGGGGAGGATTTCCATTTACAGAAAGACCTCTCCTTGCGCTTTAGAGCCTCTCTAACTCCACTCGTTAACCATGCTGGTGCCCTCTTGGACTTAAATGAGCTCTTCTTTCTTTGTGGTATGCACTTGTGCTGGGCCTCTGTTACCGTTGTTTTAAACAGGTTCCATGCACTCTGAAGAGATTGGATTCTTCCAACCTTCCCCTTCAATTTCTTTCTAACTAGTTTCCTCATCTGAGGGAAGTTTGCCCTTCGAAAATCAAGGATTTTTATGTGTGATTTGCTTGACACTCTTCCTCCAACATGCATGGCAAAGGAGATTGCAGCATGGTCACTGTTCCCCAGAGGCTCAGTGACATTCACATCCCTGACCAGATCCTGAGTATCAGACAGTATTAGATCCAGAGTTGCCTGTTCTTGGGTGGGCTCCATGACAAGTTGCTCTAAGGCACAGTCATTCAGCAAGTCGAGAAACCCAGTTTCTCTTTCTTGCCCGGAGCTCACATTGGCCCAGTCGATGTGGGGATAATTGATGTCCCCCATGATTACTATCCTGTGCTTCTGAGACACCTCCATGATTTGTCTCCTCATTTCAAGGTCCCCCTCAAGTTTTTGATCTGGTGGGCGATAGCATACCCCAACTATCACATCACTCCTTGGACCTGGTAGTTTAACCAACAGTGATTCTATGGTGGAGTCAGACCCTCTGTCAATCTCCATTCTGCTGGATTTTACCCCTTCTTTAACGTAGATGGCCGCTCCCCCTCCAACCCGCCCCTCTCTATCCCTTCTATAGAGTTTATAGCCTGGGATTGCTGTATCCCACTGGTTCTCTGCATTCCACCAGGTTTCTGTTATGGCTATTATATCAATGTTATCCCTAGCTGCCAAATGTTCGCGTTCTCCCATTTTTGGTCGGAGACTTCGAGCATTGGGGTAGAAGCACCTGTACAGTGGGTTCTGCAACAACAGCTGCTGCTTTGTTCTTCTCCCCCCACAGCTATTATTTTCAGTAGATGAACTATCACATTCCATTATTCTCCCAGTACTAATACCTGCTATATCATCTCTATGTGATTCTCTACCCTTTCCAACCTCATTCCCTGTGGATGAGGTGTTCCAAACCGGATTCCACACAGCTCCTGTCGGCTTTCCCTGACAACACTCTGCTTTTGTCTCTTTGGTCTGCCCCGCCATGTTTGGTCTCTTCCTTCTGTAGGCCCTTCTCGTACTACCAATCCTTATATTCACTTGTCAAATTCATGTTATCTCTCTCTCTCTCTCTCTCTCTGAGTGCTTGCTTCCTAGGGTCTGTCTCCATTTTATTCCTCTGCTGTGCTGTTTTAGAAGTCAGCAAACAGAAGGGGGCTCTGATCAGGCCTGTACTGGGAGGGGCTACTTTGTCCACAAACCCGATTGAGACATGCTGGCCAGTAGCCAGGCTAGCTAATCAGGCTTTGCCAGCACACCTGGCCAGATTGGCCATCGGCTGACCACTGGGTCAGCTGACTTCCAGGAGAAGCCCCAGGTAAAGGGCTAGTAGCTAGATCATTGGGGTCTTTGTTCCCTGGCTGCTCTCAATGAGGAGAATGATATTAGCTGGTCATGTAACGGCCAGATGGGAATTTTTGGCCACTGCTCTGATTGACTTGGAGTGGTGGTGGGTTTTCTTCCATCCCATTCTCTTCTCTATGGGGCTCCACTTACTAGCACCAGTCATACTTGGCAGTAAGGGCAAGTGGCGAAAAGCCCCTTAGGGTGATAGTAGGTAATAGTACTTTGTACAATCCTTAAAATCCCAAGTTAGGTGTAGAAATAGATAGGACATTATATAATGATTTATATAATGTAAAGCCCATCAAAGGGCTGCCCACAGCTTTTCATTGCTGTGGCCACTAACACACCTGTCAACACCCTAATTACATAATGGGTAAATACCTGAGCACCTCTTGCCTTTTCAGGTCCCCCTTTTAGGACTCAACAGTAGGAGAAATAGTTGGATAAAACATTAATAAAAGTGTGGCCGGGGGGGGGCACTTCCGCCCATGGCGAGATGGCTGCTTGATCCAGTAGCTCCGCTCGTGAGATTTGAAATACTGTCCTTAAATGTCACCAAAATCGTGAGTAAATGATTAAAAACTGCTGGGGAGGATAGTTGAAAAACTATGTGTTTGGAAGGGGAGAGATAAGAATGAAATAATGAAGCATTGAGTTACTTTCGCTTTCTGCTGAAGTCGCGACTCTGTTAATCGGACTGTGAGAGATGATGTTTTTCTTGCTTTGGGGCTAGAAAGGAGAAAGAGTTTTATTACCTGGTTCTTTCTGCATGCCAGCCAAGAAAAAGGCCTCGGCCTTGAGAAAGTGGGTTCGTAAACCTTCTGACTCCACTTATCAGTGTGCGTGTCTTGAAAGAGCAGAAGCTGTTTTAGAATCCAACATAATGGCGTCTGATTCTGGCAAGCTGCCAGCACAACAGTCGGACTTTTCAAAAGAGCTTAAAGATTTGAAATCAGAATTTGGTAGCCTTATTAAATCAGCTTTAAAAGACGTGACCTCTACCATTGAAGATTGTTTTCAGTCTTTATCATCCCAGAACAAAGATTTAAGGAGAGATCTGTTAAAAGAAATACAGACGCTCCAGACGCAGGTTTCTAATAAAGGCGCAGAGCTGAAAAAATTAGCAGGAGAAATTAATCAGGTTCAGACTCTAGCCTCCAAGAACGAGCGTGACATAGCTGCTCATGAAGAAGAAATTGACGCCCTTCAGAGGAAGCTTATCTATATGGAAGACTACTCCCGGAGGTCTAACTTGAAATTAATTAACTTTGAACTTCAGGATAAAAAAGAAATGAAGAAAGAAATTCTCGCTTGGTTTAACTCTATCCTTCCCCAACGGCTTGTAGAGACAGACATTGAAAGAGTCCACTACATAGGCAATGCAACACAAGGAATTTCAAGACCAATTCTGATCAGATTTACCTCTTATGCCTTTAAAGAACAATTGATGTCAGCTTTCAGGGCAAAACCTGACCTGCTGAAGCGAGATGGCAGAGTTGTACAAGTTTACCAGGATATCTCCAGGGAGAGTTTCGAATGGAGGAAAAACCATGAGGCCTGTGACAACTGCTTTGAGAAATAACAACTACAAATACAACTGGGGATTCCCAATTTTCCTTAAAGTGTGGAAGGGCCCAACTCTGCATAAAATCTACTCCTTGGAATAAGGCGAACAACTCCTTAAGGCATGGAATATTCAAATTGAAGTGTAGATCCCTCCAAAATCAGCACCCACTCCTCAGATGTCTGAACGGGCAAGCAAATCTGAAGACTAATTTGAAGAGTTCTGCACTATGGAAGATATCGCCTCCTTCTCCTCCCCCCCCCTCTCTTTCCCCCTCCCTCCCTTTTTTCTCCTTCTTTTTTCCCATTCTGTTTCGTTTCGTTTTTGCTTTTATTTGCCCGTCCTATAACTGTCCACTCCCTTCCTGTTCATTATCCCTTCTCCTTCCTTCCTTATACCTTCCCTCTCCTCTTTGATGTTTTTTTCTTTTTTATTCCTAGTTATTCTTATTTTTTTCTCTATTGATGTTGTAGACCTTTTACATTTAATTTGATTATTGTACCCCCCCTTTTTTTTTCCTTTGGGGTTGCGGGAGGGAGGGTCGAAAGGAGGAAGTTAAGATTTATATTGTTACTTTTTTCCCCATTGTATCCTCTTCATTTCAACTTTTCACGTATATAATTGTAAGCAAGAGTAGACAGTGCTAACGCTAACTAAGGCCGCTTTTACACGACCCCTAAGATCCGCTGGCCATTTAAGTTCGGACCAGCGATCTTAGGGGCTTGTTGCTCTTTCTATGTTCCCACCTCCTGCTGCTGCTGCTGCTGCGGCTGGGGCTGGGGCGCGCGCCAGGGCGCGCCCCGCCGCCTCTTCTTCTTCTTCCTCCTCCTCCTCCCTGCCGGGCCTGGTGTTTCTCTTCAGCTGCGGCCTCCAGCCCAGCAGAGCCTCGGCTGCCGGCCCCCTTGTTGTAGCCGGGGTCGCCCCAGCCGCCGCCGCTGCTGCTCCTCCGCCCGCCGGACGATGACGCGGCTCCTCCTCCTTTCCCGGGACATCAAAGGAACGCGGCGTTCCTTTGAATGCGGAGGGAGCGGATGGAACGCCGCGTTCCTTTGATGTCCCGGGAAAGGCGGAGGAGCCGCGTCGTCGTCCTCCCCGCGCCGGCGGACGGAGGAGCAGCAGCGGCGGCGGCCGGGGCAACCCCGGCTACAACAGGGCGGCGGCAGCCGAGGCTCTGCTGGGCTGGAGGCTGCAGCTGAAGAGAAACACCAGGCCCGGCGGGGAGGAGGAGGAGGAAGAAGAAGAAGAGGCGCGCGCCCCAGCCCCAGCCGCCGCAGCAGCAGCAGCAGCAGCAGGACCGGGGATCCCGGTGGAGGGTGACCTGCCGGATTAAATCCGGACCAGGTTGAAATTCACCCTCCACCAGCAGGTACAAGAAAACTGCTGTTTGGTCGCGCTTTGTGGGCGGGGTCGCACTTAAATGTCTGCAAAGTCCGGAGCTGGTGGGAAAACATTTTTAAGGTCCGGACCTTGCAGTCATTTGCGGCGGACCTTAGGGGTCGTGTGAAAAGGCCCTTAGAGCTTTTGGATCTTTATCAGCCATTGGGAAGTGAACGGGTGCCTTCCCCCCTCCCTCCTATAAGGGCGCATACAGGATGTGTATGAGGGCCAAGAGGATGGGAGAACAGAAATTAAATGTAGGTGGTAGAGTTTGGGATAACATCGTTATTTTTTTATTATATGTAGTGTTTGTTTGTATATATGCACAAGGGGACCATTCCAGATGGACAATAGAATGAAAATATGGGTAGACTGTTGAAATTAGCCACATTGAATGCAAAGGGCCTAGGTTCTGTCATGAAGAGAAAGAGAATAGAGTCACTAATAAAGAAGAATAAACTGGATATCGTCTTTCTTCAAGAAACACATCAAATGAAAGTAGGTCTAAACGAACTGAAACTACCCAACATTAACATATATGAGAAAAGTTTTGGCTCATCTAAAGCAAGGGGTGTAGCAATTTTAATCTCAAAGCACTGTGATTGTATGGTTGAAAAAACTGTGAAAGATTTGGAAGGCAGATATATTATTCTTCAGGCTACAATTGGTTTAGAACAATATACACTGATAAACGTTTATGCACCGAATGCTAATCAAAACTTGTTCTACAAAGAGGTATGGGAGCAGATAGAAAAGGTACAGAAGGGACATGTAATTCTGGCGGGAGATTTTAATATGGTTATGGACAAAATAAAAGACAAAACAACGATTACCAAGGTAGACTGGAGGACTAGACATACAACCTTAACAAAATTCATCGCAAATACAGGACTAAAGGATGTTTGGAGAGAATTGAAGGGCGATGAAAGGAAATTTACTTTCTATTCACCAGTCCATAAAGCCTATTCTAGAATAGATTATATATTTGTCTCACAAAGCCTACTATCTAAAGTTGCAAACACAAATATAGAACTGATAAAAATTTCTGACCATGCTCTAATGTCTGTTGAAATAGAAAATAAGAAGAATTATAAGGAAGCTAGAAGGTGGAGAATTAACTCTAGAATTTTCCAATCACCTGATTCAGTACAAAGAATACAAAGGGAATGGCTAGATACCTGGAATATTAATGAAGAAGGTGGTGGTCAAATAAGCGTTATTTGGGACACTTTGAAGGCTGTGGCCAGAGGTTATATAATAAAAGAAAATGCTATAATAAAAAGTCAAGAACAGCAAAATAAAAAAAAAATTAGAGGCTACAATAGCAGACCTTGAATCACAATTTTTCTTAACTAAAGACAAAAAAATCCTAATTCAGATTGAGGCCAAGAAAAGGGAATTAGAAGATATAGATTTACAACAAACCCAAAGAAACCTACTATATTTGAAAAGAAACTTTTTTGAATACAGTAATAAAAATTCAAAGATGCTAGGAAAATTAGCACAGAAAAGAAAAGAAAAAAACACGATAGGAAGAATAAAGGACCTAAGAGGCAATATCTGTACTCAAATGAAAGAAAAATTAATAGCTACCCAAGAATTTTATCAAAATTTATATACAGCTAATACAAGCAGCAAGGAAGTTATGGAACAATATATTGCAAAATATCTAAAATCAAGATTAGCGGAGGAAGATAGGCTTGTAATGGAAAAATCTATTAAAGACGAGGAGATAGAGGATGTTATAAACAAGCTAAAGAATGTTAAAACTCCAGGAGACGATGGATTGGGACCAGAATTCTATAAGATATTTAAATCAATGTTAATACCTAAGTTAAAGAAGCTATATAATGAGATACTGGAAGGAGAACAAGTGCCCACCTCCTGGAAAAACTCGTTAACTATCTTAATTCTCAAGCCTAACAAGGACCCAACAGATGTTGGATCCTATAGACCAATATCACTTATAAATCAAGATGCAAAGATTTTTACAGCAATTTTAGCTAAAAGAATGTATACATTTATAGATAAATATATCAAAGAAGATCAAACGGGATTTATTAAGGGTAGACAAATGTCAAACATTATAAGAAGAACGTTGAATGTTCTTTATGAGATGGGAAGAACACAAGATAAAGCATGCATTTTGTCCTTAGATCTGTATTTAAAGCTTTTGATTGTGTTCAATGGTCTGCGTTAAAACTTATATTACAGAAATGGGGATTTGGAGAAAAAAAATTAAATGCAATAAATCAACTCTATTCTCATAGCACCTCTTCGATTATTGTTAACGATGGGATGACAGAACAGATCATCTTAGGCCGTGGAACGAGACAGGGATGTCCTTTATCACCAGTTCTGTTTTGCATAGTTATGGAGTTAATAGCTAATGCAATACGGGAAGACCAACTAATTAAAGGTATGGGTAAGGAGGGTAAGATTAAAATTAGTTTATTTGCGGATGACACTTTATTAACAATAAAAAATCCGCTAGAAAACATACCAAGAATAAAAGCACATTTAAAAGAATTTGGCAAAACAACTGGATTATGTATAAACTGGCAAAAATCAGAAATTATGCTCTTTAATCATGATAATCGAGACATGGAGGTGATTTCCAACTATGGATTGAAAGTTTGCAAACATATGAAATATTTAGGAATACTTTTAGATAAAGATATTTACAAGACTAAAGAACGAAACTTTATAAAAATAAAGGAAGAGATCAGAAATAAATTACAAAAATACTCTAAACTAAACTTATCATGGTTTGGTAGAATAGCAATGGTAAAAATGAAAATACTTCCAAAAATTAATTTTCTTTTCAGAATGCTACCTATTCAATACACAGAAGCCGAAATTAAAGCCTATCAAGATCTTATAAATACATTTTGTAATGGCGGCAAAAAAGCAAGAATAAGTAAAACCTTATGGTATAGATCCCAAAAAGATGGAGGTATAGGTATTCCTAGTCTTAGAAATTATCATACAGCTAATCAGCTTAGTTCTATGGGAGAAGTTTTATTTAAACCGGAAAAACTAATATGGTGGGAACTTGAATCAGACGAGTTAAATGGCGATATAAACAAATTTTTGTTCACCCTCCCCCCCAAAAAAAAACACTTAATTAAAAATCCGCTGTTGAGTTCCCTATTACTCACTTGGAAAAAGTACGGAAGGAAACTGACATCAGAAGGCTCCCTTTTAGGTTTGGTGATAGATCAGATAAACTTTCCCACGAATATGAAGAAATATGGAGAACTATTTAAAATAAGGAAAGGGGCAAGATTAAAAGATTGGATCAAAAAGATGAGAACAAAGCAGGAAATTAAACGCATACTGCAAGTCCAGGAATTATCCTGGTTGAATTATGTCCAATTGGAAAGTTGGACGAAAGAATGGATAAGGAGAAATACACAACTCAGGGGATAAACAAAATTTGAGCAATTCCTGTTAACATATGAATCAGAGAAAGGAAATATAGGGAAAGGAGCAGTAGGCAAAATATACAAAATAATTCAAGATTCACTTGAGAATAGGGAGCTGGATACAATAAGAGAGATATGGAAACACGACATAGACAAAGAAATAAATAATGACAAATGGAAAAGAATTTGGAATTTGAGGATTTTACGCTCATTGTCAGTTAGAATAAAAGAAAATTATTTTAAACTAGTTTTAAGATGGTATATGACACCAGTAAGACTGAGCAGAATGAATCCAAGATATTCCAAGTTTTGTTGGAAATGTGAAAAAAAGTTAGGTACCTATTTTCATCTGTGGTGGGAATGTGAAATAGTTCAAAAGTTTTGGCAAGAGATTTTTAATGAGACAAGAGAAATATTACAAACCGATATTAAATGTGTACCTGAAATTGCACTGCTATCATTACCACCCATTAATGAATATGATGTGAAAACAAAAGAATTAATTGCAAACCTTATAACAGCAGCAAGATTGATTATAGCTAAAAATTGGAAACTAAAATCAGATTTTACAATTGCTGTCTGGTATAAGGAAGTGTGGGATATAGCTTTAAATGAAAAACTATCTTGTAATATAAAAGTTTTGCGTGGGGAAATGAAAAAGGATATTTTTTATGACATTTGGTGGAAATTTATAGAATATGTATTACTAAAGGGGAAAGGAATACA
Organism: Phrynocephalus guinanensis; assembly: GCA_037367245.1. Lineage (NCBI taxonomy): Eukaryota > Metazoa > Chordata > Lepidosauria > Squamata > Agamidae > Phrynocephalus > Phrynocephalus guinanensis. The sequence goes on along the minus strand of CM074735.1, from coordinate 116,357,331 downwards.
ACCGACTTATAATCCAACACAGTTCTGGAGAAAAGGACCCTAAGAAGTTGACGAAAAAAGAAAGGAGAAGATGAAGAAGGAAGAGAAGATTTATGAATACCGAACGGTCCCGGGGGGTGGGGGCACTTTGTAGTCTTTATTATTGTTTATTATTGTTTATTCTATGTTTGTATGTCTTTTATTTTATAAAATAAAAAAATTGTGGCCCATTATTAATCTCAAAAAGTGTCCTGTCTCTTTATTTTGGGCTGGGTGGACAAAAGCTATTCTCTGAAGAGTTTCTTTAGCCATAGGATCTTCATATAAGTAAAATGTGTACAAATTTGGTTTGGGATAAAACTGTCTTTTGTTTTTCAGACTATCACTTTCATGTGAAGAAAGCAAAAGTGGAAAGGTCTAGACTGCCTCTTTGCATGTGGAAATTGCGTACTATCATCATGGCTGCACAGAATTCTCCCATAAACTATTTTACTTGTTCTGAGGGGACATTGTAACATATTGTAAAGGGAGGGTGCTTGCCTCAAGGTTGCAAAGGTAACTGAAACCTTAGCCCTTTTCTGTCATTTAGTAGTGTGTTGTAGCAACAGTCAAGGAGAGTGTAGCAATACCACCACAATGTAGTCTAGATTCTGTCCTCCTCCCACAAATGACAAATGACTGTCTGAAATGGGGAGACTTCCACATCTGTGAAGGCTTTCCATGAGTTAGACCCATGAGGGGTTTTGTTTTGTTTTGTTTTGTTGTTCTTGAGTGCTATGTGGAGAAATGCCATGATAGCAGGGGCTGTCCAGCCCAAAAATCTCACACCCACCCACATGTAAGAGGGGTCAAGAACAGACAACTGAGAGGAGTACAAAATCCACCTGCAACACACTTTGAGAAGCTATAAAAACAACTTGTGGCAGAACCCTGGCAGCAGGGAAAACAAGGATTGGCTGGGTCGTGCAGGTGGCCATCCTATCTGAGGGGAGCCTGGGGGAGGAGGCGGGGCCAGGAACCCTCCAATGTTAGGAGAGAAGAAAAATTGTAACTGAAGGTTTGTTTTGGGTTAGTGGGCTATAATGGAAGAAAAGCTGATTTTGAAATCTGTTCCCCTAAAAGTTGCAACTTATAATAAAGAGAATATTGCTTTCTCTTCCTTTAACCACTAGGTCTAGTGTGGTAAATGGCAGGTATAAAATCCTTTAAAGGAAGGTTATTTTTAAAAATTACAAGCATATGCTAGGGCTGGTCACCCAACTGAACAGGAATCGCAGTATGATAGAGGCATACAAGAAGTTAGAAGTTATACGCCATCAAGTTCCTTCTGATGTATGGCTAATCTAACAGGACCTGCAAGGTTAAGTGAGGTTTAAGGAGTATTTGATTTTTGCCACACATACCTAATGGCGAATGGAGATTTGAACTCCCAAGTTCCATCCCAACTTTTTCATTTACACAACAGTGACTCTCTGAATGTGTCAAGAGGAATGCTTTCTCGGTGACTGTTCTGCCCTGATCAGAAGGTTGGTCTGGGTGACACCCAGGAGTTCCCCCAACTCTACAATTCTATTTCTACTGGATCAGTTGCAAGTTCCATCTTGTATCATGGAATGGTAATTTCAGTTCCACCATTGCTCCAGTTGCATTGACTGCAGGTGTCTATCTTAGTAAATGAACCAAACTGGAATTTATCTCCACCATCCTTCCACTGACAGCCTTCTGGCTCCAAAGCAGCTTTGAATCTGGAATGAATGGCAGCTTATGATAAGATTGTTGTTGTGTCATTACAGTCGTGACCGACTCTTTGTGACCCCATGTCCATGGAGTTTTCTTGGCAGGAATACTGGAGTGGCTTGCCAGTTCCTACTCCAGGCGCCTACAGCACTTGGTATTCCCTGGTGGTCACCCATCCAAGTACTAACAAGGGCCAACCCTGCTTAGCTTCCGAAATCAGGCGAGATCGGATGTGCTCAGGGCATCTAGACAGCTATGATAAGATACCATATCCCAATTAAATAAAAGGGGTTGTGCTCAACTCTTGCAATTTCCTGGCATTTGGGGATAGGGGTGAATGTAGGTAGTCCTTAACAGAACATTTGTAGTAGTTTATTGAGCATTTCATTACTGCATCTTTTGGAAATGGTGTGAGATAGTTTGCAGCAACTGTTATGAATTCCACTGAGTTTTGTATCACTCCTGTGGAGCCTTGGAAATCATTCTCCAATATAACAGCACAAAAATATACAATCTAAATGTGGGCCTGGATTATTTTTCTTCAAAATGTTATGTTTTGAATAGATACCCAATACTTTTTCAGATGTAAGAATTGTCTTCAAAAACTATAATATTGATCCTAGCAATTCCCTCTCTCTAGAAGTCCCCTTTCAACAAGAGGTATATTTCAGTAGCTCTTGTTTTACCCGTCATTCTGAACATCCAAGATAACATTCTTCACAGTACGAAATTATTGTCTGGTGGTAATATTTAAATTATACTTCGATTTGGCTGACAGGGGAAGAATCCGAAATTCTTTCTTGTCCCATCAGCACTTTTGTGAGTGTCTTGATTGACAGTAAAGTGCTGGAATACTTCCAGAGATATATCCTCAATTTTTTTTTAAAAAAAAGTGATCTTGGTATACTGTGCTTCTCTCTGCATTATAATTCCAAACATAAAAAGAGCTTTAAGGTCAGTACAATCCATATTAAAAATGGTCCTTTTTACTCGTTTTGCTGAAGGGGAGGCAGGTACAGCATACATATATTAATAAGGTTGGGTATCGATCCCCTGATTAAGTTTGAAAGCTCATTCAAGGCCTTGGAAATGCCCCAATTTGTATGAAGCAATTTATGGCCAATCCAATTGCAATTGTTCACCTGTTCCAAGTCAATTTGTAAATGTATCAAGTCACTGTACTCTAATATCAACATCTCTCTCAGTTTTTTTTTTCAATAGACACCAAAGAGAAAAGTAAACTTGCTAAATTTCAAAAAGTGAGACTCAGGGTTTCAATACTAGGCACCTATTAAAATCCATTTTCCAAAACCCTTAACCTGCCCCCCCCCCAAAAAAAACAGGCTGAAGAAATTTGTAATTTATCTGATATTTGTGTCCTAGATTTGAATTCATTTCCATATTTGCTCAGCTTCACCCAAACTAAATCTAGCACCTCCACATCAACCTGAGACCCATACAAATCGGTTAAAACCCATTAAGTTAGTCTTTGGGGTTGGGATTTGCCCAGGGCCAGTATGCAGTCCTATATATTAGCACAGATCAAACATATTCAAATACACAATGCAATTTATTAAGGAATCAGCATGTAATAAAGTTGGCTTGGAGCTTAAAATGTAAATCATAGAAGGGGAAGTCTTTCCCATTTTCTATGCATAATATGTATTACAGGTAGACAGAGTTGGGAAATGTTGGACTACATTTCCCAACATTCCCCAGCCTAGGGAATACTGTATTCCTCAACATTTCTATCCTGCCTAGCTCTAATTTGCATCCTATGTACACATCCTCTTTCTGTCACTTCAGTTTTTTGAAGTGTATTGTTAAAGATATTAATTTAAGAACTTGTATACAGAACATTTCATTTCAAAATTATTGCTCTCCATACCCTATGTGGAAATCTAGCAAAACAAAGCAAGCTTTTTAATTAAAGCACTCCATCATGGACCAGGCTTGGAGCACAGTGTTATGCACGTCCATAATTTCTTTGGGATCATTATAGTCTGAATAGCTTCTCAAAATACTGAAAAGTGCTGTGTGTCATTCATGAATGACAGAGCTTTTTCTGTTATGGTACCTGCTGGATGCTTTTTTGCAATACAAAGCGTTCTTTCAAGATGGCCTTTGGAGATACCCAGTGCATCCTTCCAGTAAGCTCAGCATAATGTATCAAAATACACAGAGCCAAGGTAACACAAGGTAGGAAAGGAAGTAATGAAATATCCATATTAAAAGGCGTTAAAACTGCCCACCCAACTGGCCATCCTGTTTCACAACAGTAGGTAATTCGGGATACACAATGTGAAATTAAATGAGCACAGCCACATATGCATGCAAACACATACTCACAGGGAGGTAGGAGATTAATGGACAAGCTGAACTTGTTTCATATTTCTTCCGTGTGGTGGGAATCTTTTTAAATGGGAGGGGAAAAACACCCCATCTCATGGACTGTGATCAGGAATACAGCATCACTTAGATGGGGACTTCTTTCCAAATCTCTCCTATCTATGGTTAAACACTGGGAAGAACTTCCTAACATTATGAGTCATTTGATGCCTTGGCAGTTGGTGGGTTCTCCATTGCTGGAAGTTTTTAAATGGAGGCTAGTTGGCCATCTGTCAAAGATCCTATATTTGTGCAGTTCCTGCCCTGGCTGCAGGATGGACTAGATGCACCTCTGACTAAACAGCTCTGTGATCCTTGCTGTTAGCTCAAAACCATACCTCCCAAATTACTTTGCATTTTCTACCAATCTATAGATCCAAACTGTCTTACGAAACCTAGCTCAAAACCCCCTCAATTTTCATAAATCAAACCTGCAAATTATAAAGAAAAGAGGCAAAAAGGAAGGGAAGAAAGGAAGTCAGCATGTCTCTCTGTCCCTCTAGGTGCAAAAGATGTGGTGAAATATCTGCCACGGTTCTCCCTCCACAAATTCAAATGGCCGATCTTTCAGACTGTCCATTGTTCTATACTAGTGGTTTCCAGCTACAGATCTTCAGATGTTCTTGGGCTATAACTCCCAGAAATCCTGGACAGCACAACTAGTGCCAAAAGCATCTGGGGACCCAAAGTTGAGAACCACTAGTATAGAACAATGGACAGTCTGAAAGATTGGTCTCCTAATCCATACTAGAGATGAGCACGAAATGAATTTTTTCTTTTGTTTTTTTCATTTTTCATTCCATTCCCTAACACAACAAAAAATGAAATGACCCATCAAATAAAAATGAAACGAAACAAACTGAAAATTTTTGGTTTGTTTCCTTTCATTTTCCCCCCCAGACAGTCACGTCTTCCCCTACCTAAATATATATTTAAAAACTCTTCCTTCCTTCGTTCCTTCCTTTCTTTTTACAGTGTATCAAGCTGGGCCTCCATTGTACAAAACCTGTTGTCTGAGCATTCACAATTCTTATTCATCTCATACCCCAAATCGCTTTCTCGGCAAACCGAATGAAGACGAAGTCAGGAATATGAAAATAATTGGACCTTCAATAACTTGGAGAAGGAGGACAATCCTGTCAGTTTAAACCAGAACTGAAGCTATTTCATATTGATTTCTGTTGAGGTTGTTTTATTAGCAACTGTGCTCCATGTTCAGGAAAGATATTGTATAATCATCACATAGTAGAATCAACCCATAACACGAGGAATGAACTATTCTCCTCACAAAGCTACTTTAAGAAGGTTATTCCAGTGGATAACCCTGTAATGATAGGTGAGGTGAGCACTTGAAATCTCCTTCTGAAGTAAATTTTGAAAAGAGCTGTGTCCATGCAGAGCTGAGATCCCCAAAGGTCACGACTAAAGAATGAATTGAAGGAGCCTTAGGAAGATCTTCTCTCTCTCTCTACCCCCCTCCGTCCCTCCCTTGCCCTCCTCTCTCTGCCAGTGCTGAGAGTAAGCCAGCAGGGGCTGAAATGATGAAACTCTCACCAGCCAAAAAAACATTGCCTTGGCAAAATGCAAAATAAATATAATGTGCCTGTTTGATCAAGGGAAGTGATAGTACCAATCTATTCTGCTCTGGTCAGAACCCACCAGGAGTACTGTGTCCAGTTCTGTGTGCCTCCATTTTAAAAAGAATGTTGATAACCTCGAACAGGTCCAGAGGTGGGCGACCAGGATGGTTAAAGGTAGGGAAGGAGCAGCTTAGGGAGCTGGGAATGTTTAGCTTTACAAAAAGAAGGCTGAGAGGGGATATGATAGCGATGTTTAAATATTTGAAAGGATGTCAAATTGAAAAGTGGACTGGTTTGTTTTCAGAGACTAGGACTCGAGGCCATGGTTTCAAACTACAGGAAAAGAAGTTCAAATTGAACATTAAGAAGAACTTCATGACAGTTAGAGCTGTCTGCCAGTGGCCATCCTGTGACAGAGCAAAGCAAAAAGTGTTCTGCTTATATACCGCCCCATACCACTTCAAATAGTCTCTGGGCGGCTTACAGTTTTAATTAGAGTAATGCAGGCTACACATCCCCCCCCCCAGCAGGCTGGGTACTCATTTTACCGACCTTGGAAGGATGAAAGGATGACTCAACCATGAGCCTGCTACCTGCGTTTGAACCTCAGGTTGTGGGCACAGTTTTACTTGCAGTACAAGCATTTAACCACTTCTTTGGAGGTTTTTAAGCAGAGGATGGATGGCCATATGTCAGGAGTACTGTGATGGGGGTTCCTACATGGCAGGGGGTTGAAATGGATGTCCTTGAGGTCTCTTCCAACTCTATGATTCTATGAAAACTGAAGTAAGAAGGGCATATTTTCAGCATGTGTTAATTTCTTGCATCTGTGGTGTTGTTTTTTCCTGGATTTTTCAAATTGTGCCATAACTCTGGCTTGCGCATATTTCTGTGTTCAGATAGATTCTGGGCAACAACCTGCACTTGATTAATTCAAGGAGTGTTATTTTTATAAACAATAGAAAGGTGGGCCCTACAGTGGCCCAGCCCCTTTATAGTGACTAGACATGGGCACGGAGCGGCGAAAATCTAGTTTCCGTTTTCGGTTCTCGTTATCGTTACGTAATGGGTAACGGTAACGAGAATTACTCCGCTCCAGCTTGAACCCGACCCGATAAAGATAAATTGGGTCTGATTTTTCGTTGTCGTTCATGGCATCGCGGCGATCGTGCGATGCCAAGCAGTCCAGAAAAAAAGTTGTTGTTTTTGTTTTAAAAAAAAACCCCGATTCCCGGCCATAAAAGCAGGCGAAAATATGCCTGCCTGAGTGAGGGCACCTACCAGAGAGGGGTGGTTTCTGGGGGGGGTCCCCGGCCTCCCCCCTCTCCTGTCCTGGGCTGCTGGTACCAGGCTGGGGAGGCCATCCTCGTCGTCTCCATTTGCCATGCAGTGGGGGGGGATCTAAAATGGCGACCGCAATATTTATTTTTAAATTGTGGTCCAAAACCCACCAAAGCACCACAGAAACATTTGAAAATCATGTATTTTAAATGCCTGATTTTTTATAGTAGCAGCAGTGGGTTTTTCTTGCAATAAAACATCTCCATTGATTTTATTTTATTTTATTTTATTTTTATTTTTTTACACCTGCACAATGATGGGCTGGCCATGGGATAGGACCATGCAATTTTTTTGACCCATTCCACCAATCGCATGGCCAGGTTTTGACTGAGAGTTCTGGATGTGCCAGAGGGCATAAAAAGCCCACTAACCCTAACCCTAACCCTAACCTAACCCTAACCCTAACCCATACACCAGTACACTGTCCTTCTTAGTGGGTCCGAGGCACCCAGAGGTGCAGCCCACTAACGCACCCTAACCTTAACCGTAACCCTAAGCCTAGCCCTTACCCTAACCCCAACCCTAACCCAGATCCGTACGCAAGTACGCTTCCCTTCTTTGTGGGTCAGAGGCACCCAGAGAGGTGCCTCCCAGCCAGAGCCCACTACCCCTACCCCTAACCTGTACGCCAGTACAACAGTATGCTTTCCTTCTTAGTGAGTCAGAGGCACCCAGAGAGGTGCCTCTGCCACTTACCCCAACCCTAACATAATGTATGGTACGCGGCGGCTACGCGTAACACTTCCCTTCCCTTCCCTTCTTAGTGGGTCAGACGTCAGAGGCACCCAGAGAGGTGCCTCCCAGAGCCCATTTACCCCAACCCCAACCCTAACCCCAACCCCAACCCCAACCCCAACCCCAACCCCAACACAAACGACAAACGGAAATGACAAATTTTTGAAAATTTCCTCGACAAACGGAAATGACCCGAAACGGACCCGTCCTGACAAATGACAACTCGAAACGTCATTTTTCCTGGTCGTGCCCATCTCTAATAGTGACCCATGCAAATTAAGGGGCAGTTCCATTTCCTTTAATTTATGGGTCAAAGAAAGAGATAATGAGTGTCCCAATAAGCATACAGCACCAATGCCAGCAACCAAAAATAAAAACATATACTTTCATTTCTTGTGAAATTAATCCTCTGCCATCCAGTCAATTCTGTCTTATATTGATCCTCTTCAGAGTTTCCAGGTAGGCAATACTTAGAAGTGGTTTACCACTTCCTTCTTCTGGGGATACCCTGGGACTGTGCAGCTTGCCCAAGGTTGAAAGGAAATAATGCTGACTCAAGGAGCAACTTGCCTCTAATGAATGAATGAGTCACCACCACTGGGATTCCTGGTTGTGCACCAAATCACACAAGGTGGCAGTAGCTGGCTTGCCATCCCACTTACCTGCTTGATTGGGGTGGCTTGTGTAATAGTTGGTTCTCTGCACCCCAATCATTTCCTACGCACATCCACAAGGTGTCAACTAAAATCCGGGGGGGGGGGAGCGTCCTGTAACTTCTCTCTTTCATTCCACCCAACACCTTGTGTGGGTGCATTTTGCAGTGTTTTATTTCTGAGTCCGAGAGAAGGAGGAAGAAGGAGAGACATAAGTGTGTGGGTGTAGTAAGAAAGCCACTGCAGCTGACACTACCTCACAATTTCAAAAGCTGTGCAAGAAGAAGGGCTGGGGTGGGAATGGTATCTCAATGGCAGCTTCTCCCTCCCATGGATTTCTGTTCTGTCCTCCTGCCTACCATAGTAGGTAATTCATAATTTGAAGCATAGCAATGTATGCATATGCATCATTAGAAGGTAAAGGGGGGTCACACACATGGAAAGAGCATATGTGTGTCTCAGCACTATCATGGAAGGGCCTTACACTTCCCAGATTGTAACTACAGTGGACCCTTGTATAACAAATGGTTTCTATAACATAAAATCTGTACAATATAATTCCAGAGATAGGGGAAATTTGCTTAACAGAATCGCCTTTGGGGCTAATCTGTACTACATAAAAATGGTCACGATTAAGGATTACTTAGTTTTCAATGCATTCCTATGGGAAATTTGTATAAAGGAAAATTTGCTTAACAGAATTTCATTTGGAACAAATTAATTCCTTTATACAAGGTACCACTGTACGTTACTGGCAGTGGGACATACAAATTTTTGTTCTGTCCTTGAGTGTTCTCGTAGAAAGGGCTTCCTCGCTCAGGCTTCACTCCAAAGCAAAGTTAAGCTTTCTTAACCCCTGTCCCCCAAACAACAAGCATATACCTGCCTAAGTTGGCATTGGATGTAGGCCTGAGAATATAATGTAAATGTAAAACAATTAAGCACATAAAATGTAGCCCAAATGCTTTCAAACCAACCACACTGAGAGGATAGATGATACAGGAACTAATCCCACAGGAAGGAAGCCTGGCTTTCCTCCCTTCTTCTCAATTAAATTTCAGGAATTAGCTCAGCATTTTGCTGGATAATTTTTTTTAAAAAAAAGGAAAATGAATGTCTGAGAATGTGGCAGAGGAGATTCCCTTTGGGTAATACTAATAGCCGCCCCAGGACATCAAGTCCCAGTGAAACACAGCAAGTTTATTTTATTTTTATGTTAACCGTTTATTTAGGAGGCTGTAAAAATTTAGCAGTAGCAAAAGCAGTAGCACCAATGTCAGCAAGTTGACTGAAGCTTCTGCTGACCTGTTTAGGATCAAATTCCAGTGAGAGTTGATGCCGGTTGAAAGAAGTGTGATGTTCACATGTTTTGACAACTGTCATTGCAAACCTTGTCAATCTGCAGTAGAACCAGCAGGGATCTTAAAGCCAAAGCAGTGGAACCCTCTTTCAACCGATGGTGGAGCCCATCTACAAAGGTATTTGTCCTGTTGGTTGGTGAACTGAGAGGCCCAGTTGGTCCAGGACATAACTGGAATGGACTAATTGACCTGTCAGCGTGTTCTGCTGTTTGATGCATGTTGGAGGACTCCAGTTTAGTTTGTTCCCACTGAGAGTAGTTACTTGGAATTCACTAAACTAGAGCCTTGCAGCTCCATCCACTGTCAATTTCTGGTATCCTAAAGTGGCTTACAAACTGCTTCAGAATATCGGAAATTGAGCACGTCTCCTGATTGTCTGTTGAAGTTCAGGGAAAGTGAAACTCTTTTTATTGTATCTGCTAGACCATCACTGATGCAATAAAACACTTTGCTTTATTTTTTTAAAAAATTTTTTTGCCCGTTTGTGTATTGTTTATCAAAACTGTAGCTAGGGGCAGTTTCTGAATCTGCAAAACACAGAGAGGCAAAGAAAAATATATTTTAATTAATCAAAGTGTTTCATCACATCAGTGACAATCTACTAGATTTAAGAAATAACTTCCCTTCTCTTGACCTTCTGCCAATAATCAGGGGATGTGTTTTATTGAAAGGAAAGTTGACATGTTGTTTGGACAGAAGTAATGTGCTAAATGGCACATCAGTCTTCCCCTCCCCCATATCCTGACCAGCCCACACCAAAACATGGATAGTAAAGACATGCTTGTTTCTTCTATTCCAAGTGCATCAGTGGAATCAATAGGCTTATACATATGTTGACTCCCTATTTGAAGCCCAATGCATTTTTTCCAAGGGAGCTAACCAACTGGATTTAGGTCCATAACCAATGTCCTAAATATTTCTAACTGCTCACAAAAAGAATTGCACACATGATTCTCTTTTGCCCATTGCTTGTGCAGGAAATAATTAATCAACTCACTAGATAAGTATAGCACCCAATCATGGTTGTTTTAAAGCTGCCCCAAATGCATTTCTTTCAGGGTCCCAAAGGGATACAGAAATGTTTTATAAATGAATATATCCATGTATTTTGCTGTTATTTTTATGTATTGTGTCAGTTTGCTTCCAACATTTGGTGACCCAATGAGGTAGTGACTTCCAAAAGGTTCAGTCACTAATAAGCATGTTCAGCTCTTACACATCCCAAAGCCTTGGGTTCCTTTATGAAGTCAGTCCATTCCTTATTTTGTTCTTCCTCTTTTCCTGTTGCTTTCAACTTTTCCCAGCACTGTTGTCTTTTCTAGTGAATCAGGCTTGATTTTATCTACCAAGTACCTTGGTTGATGTGTGTTTTGCAAAACAAGCAACTATGTTCTGATCAATTTCACTTTGCATTGTTCTGCAATATGAGCACAGAAACAGGTGACATGATCACAAGTGAACCAATGGTCGCTCTGTCCCACCCTTTCTGCTGGATTGTGAGTGATTATCTGTCCATTTCAGGCAAGCCTTAAAAGAAGGGGGAAGAGAGAGGAATGGAAGTCTCCCTTGCACCAGCTAGGAACGTTTTCAAAGGAGAGTGTGGGTTAGCTTTTATTTTTCTTTATATTTTTCTTTATATTGTTTTTATTTAATTTTTCTTCAACATCCTTATTTCTAGTCATGGGACATCTAGTCAAGTGTGTTTAGGGCTACAAATTACATTTTATTATTGTCACTAGAGATGGGCACGAACTGAAAAAATGGCAATTCATTTTGATTCGGTTTGTTTTAGGGTTCAGTTTAGTTCATTTCATTTTAAATTAATTTTTTTGAAAAAATTGTTTTGTTGATTTGTTGACTCATTATTTGTTTTGTGTGTAGTGTGTGTGTGGTGCTTGTGCAACTTTGGCTGGGGAAAAGAGGGGCTTAATCTTCCCCCCAGCCGCTGGGGGGGGGGAGCTCCGCCAGCCAGTGCCTCTCAGCTGAGAGGTGCTGGCTTGGGGCCAGCACCTGAAAGAGACACTTCTTTCCACCTCCATATGAGGAGGCAAGGAGTGGGGTCTCTTTTGACATTTTCCCCGCAGCGGATGGCAGTGCCAAGCAGGCACTGTCATCCACTGCGGGGAAGATCCCTTTAAAGAGACCCCGCTTCCTGCCTCCACATGCAGAGGTGTGACGACACCTCCCTTTTATACGTGTGATTGTGATGAAAAAATGTGAAGGGTAGGGAACCAACTTATTAATCTTCACAATATCCACTTGGTAATGCTGCCACCTTTTAAATCGTTGCCTTATGAACTGGGACAGACTCAGATGTATAACATAAAAATAATGATTATGTTTATTGAGAAAATAAAGAAATACAACAATGACTGAAGTTGGTATGCATTGCTTAAACATAGAATAGATTAATTCAACTCTTCAAGCTTCCCGGTCTTTAATAACCAGTAAACAGTAAAGCCCTCACTGCCTGACTGAACTCTAACAGAGCTGTGCTCTCTCTCAGCACTCACTCTCAACCCTTAACTCTATACTAACTGACTCTCAGAGACCAGGCTCCACCCTTTTTATACCATACCACCCCCACCCACCTGCTGGGATTGGCTGATGATTTACATATGCATTTCTCCTGCTTCCAGGGTGTTGTCACAGGAGGCGAGAAGCAGGGTCTCTTTTGACATTTCCCCCTGCAGCAGATGGCACCGCTGAGTGGACGCTTGGTGCTGTCATCCACTGCAGGGAAGATTCATTTAAAGAGACCCTTCTTCTCTGTCATAGGCTGGGCCCCTTTTAAAATGGCCCAGTCGCCACTAGGGGTTCTCCCCAGTGCTGACTGGGCCATTTTTAAAGGGGTCCGTCCGATGACAGGTCGGCAGGATCCCTCTGAAAATGGTCGGTGTCAAGGAATGTATGAGGAGCTAACCTCAATTAGCAGAGCTGCAGCAATGTCAAGGATTAGAGGGAAAAATATGATAGACTCCATTGCTGGTATTCTATTGCAGTCTATTTACAAAATATACACAGGTTCCATTGGGTTTCCAGACTTGCATCCAGTAGCATAAACAATCCAGCTACTCTTCCTGATCACAGACATCACATCAGGCTTACTGGCTAAACAGCCCTGGCTAAACAGCAAAAACATATTGCAATACATAAGGTATATATAACATTTATTTCCAGTCAATTCATTACTTTCACAAACATGCCATAGTGTTTCTCTCATCCACGCTTCTGAGCTATGCTTCACTGTCCTTGGACATTAGCCTTCTTGTCAAGGCCACTTTACCAAGCTTGCTTCAGTCCACAGCTGGACTCTATATCTCTAATTGCAAGTTGAAAACCTCACACACAAAAATATTCTTTACCATTGGGACACCAGTTTGGAGCTCTCCCGCTGGTGTCCTGACCATTTTCAGAGAGCTCCTGCCGAGCTGTCATCGGCTGGTCCACTTTAAAAATGGCCCAGTCGCCACCAGGGATTATCCCCAGTGCAGATTGGTCCATTTTTAAAGGGGCCCAGCCAATGACAGCTTGGCAGGAGCTCTCTGAAAATGGCCCCGTGGCCAGTGCAGAATTCTTGCATTGCCAAAGGGACCATTTTCAGAGGGGTCCTGCTGAGCTTTCATCATCTGGACCTCTTTAAAAATGGCCCAATTGGCACTGGGGAGAACCACTGGTGGTGACTGGGCCATTTTTAAAGGGGTCCAGCCAATGACAGGTTGGCAGGAGCTCTCTGAAAATGCTAGGGAGGGCAGCTCGATCCCTGGAACAGCCCTCCCTAGCATTTTCACACGACTCCTGCTGGGCTGTCAGACGCTGGCCCACTTTTAACCTGACCCAATCGGTACCAGGGGGAGCTCCTGGTACCGACTGGGCCAGGTTTAAAGGGGTCCAGCCACTGACAGCTAGGGAGGAGCCCTCAGAAAATGGTGGAGGAAAGGGCGGGCTTTTAAAATACTTTTCCCGCCAAAGCCAGTGCTACAGCTGATTGGCGGTGCTGGCTTCTGGCGGGAAAAAGCCCACGGTTTCCACACACCAATTGCAAGGGAAACCTTTCCAGTAGGAATTCATTGCTTCAATGCATTTCTATTGGAAAATGGAAAATGAAACAAACAAAGTGGAAATTTCCATTTTGTTTTGTTTCATTTTTCTTTGATAGGTCAGTTCATTATTCGTTTCATTAGGTAACAAAACAAATAACGAATAATGAAACAAATTAAAAGATTGTTTTGGGCCCATCTCTAATTGTCATATTAAAAACACAGAGTGAAACCCAGCAGAGCGGATTCCACAGGCAAGTATATAAACCATGGTGTGGACGTGGACATCTAGCGAACTTCTGTGATTTTTGGCATTTTGTGTGTACAGTAAGTGGCATATGGGGCCGCAGAATGAATAATCTGAGTTTCTGTTATTTTTTATGGGGAAACTGCTTTGATATATGAGTGTTTTGGTTAACAAGCATGACTACTGGAAGCAGTTTGAAGCAGGACCCTATCTCCCCCAGGAGGTGGCTCAAGTGGGCACATCAATAGTAACAGCAATGGGCATTTAACTATTTATCCACAGCGGATGCCAGGAAACAAAGTTGTATGCACCAGATGCTCTGCCCTCAATCTCCTAAAATATCCTGGAGCACCCAACTGCCATGTTGAAATAAAACATTGCTGCCAGTTCAGCTTGCTTCTCTACATGAAATGAGGATAGGTTATCATCTTGTCCCATTTCTTATTCTGCAGATACTATATTGGGCCCTTCCATCTCTGTTTTTCTTAGACCACACCTACTAGGATCTCACAGCCATGTGCTAGAATCTAAAAAAGAGAAGTGTGTCCTACTTTACCTGCTTCTGCTCCTGATTTGGAATGCAGCAGCTCTAAACGGATGCTACGTTACATCCAAATCGGTCTCTGATTTTTTATGCCAAGCAGTTCTTATATTTTCTTTTCATTTATCATTACATGACAAAAGTGTTTTAGTGTTTTGCATTTTATATAATTTATTATTTGCATGTGTGTGTGCACGCGCATGCATGCATGCACACATGTGCGCATGCGCATGCCCATATTTCGGCACTTCTTCATTGACGTCTACATGGAGAGTGATATTTTACTTAATAACAACTTGACAGTCTTTTTAAAACTACAGCTTTTTAATGGGCCAAGCAAGCTCTAGCCCATCAGTGGATCCAGCTTCCTGGATATCAGAGCGCTTAGCAGAACACATATCACACTCAGAAAGATATCACATCCAAACTTTTCATTCCAGCAAGATAAGAGGATTGAATTTATTAGAGAAGTGTGTTGAGAAAAGATGATAGGCATCCTGGTTCAAAGTAACTATGGTGGAGATGGAGGGAGCCATGGAGAGCTTCCCTCTACTTCTCAGAAATACAATTTTCTTTTTCCCACGAGAGGACTGTTGGATGCTCATGTATTCTGCTGCCACCGTTTAACTTGTTTATTTTGAGGTCCAAGTGTGGTATTTGAAATCATGGAGTCTCATTGTCTTTTCTTTAGGGATAAGCAGGAAACGAAAAATGAAATGTTGTCTTGTCATTTTGTTACGTAACAACACAAAACGAAACAAAACAAAACAAAACAAAATGAGGAAGCAGCATTTCATTATAGATGAAATGAAACTGTTGTTTTTGCATTGAAGTGAACTGTTTTGTTTATCGGCTTCTGAGGGCTTCTGCTGAGCTGTCAATGGTGGAGCCCTTTAAAACTGGCCCAGTCGGCACCTGGGGGACCCCCTGGTACCAACTGAGATAGGTTTAAAGAGTTCCAGCCATTGAAAGCTCGGCAGGAGCCCTCTGAAAATGCTTGGGAGAGCAGCACGATCACCGGAACTGCCCTCTTGACCATTTTCAGAGGGCTCCTGATGAGTTGTCAATGGCTAGAGCCCTTTAAACTTGGCCCAGTCGGCACCATGGGATCCCTAGTTTTAAAGGGGTCCAGCCAATAACAGCTCAGCAGAAGCCCTTTTAAAATGGCTTCCGGACTCCCAGGCACCAAATTTGGTGCCTCTAGGACCCAGGGGAGCCGTTTCATTTTGTTTCAATTTGTTTAATACGATTAAAAAAAACATAAAAAAGAAAAACAAAACAAAACAAAACAGGGGTGAGCACGAAATGAAACATTTTACATCTCTCCTGGCGCTTTGCCCGTTTTGTTATTTATTGTTTGTTATTTATTGTTCTACCATTATTATTATCATTATTATCCCTTTGTCTGTTCATAGTTTTGCTATTTGATTGTAACTTATTTATTGTATTACTTGTAATTTTGTTGGGAGTGTTTATATTAATTAGGTCGAATTGTTGTTAGCCGCTTAGAGTCCCATGTTGGAGATAAGCGGGATACAAATATAACAATAAATAAATAAATAAATAAATAAATAAATCCCTACTTTTCTTTCAAAACAAATAAGAATGGTTTATTGTAGTACCAAGAATAAAGAAGTTCATGCTTTTTAGTATTGATTTAAGTTACTAATTTTATATTAAACATGTAACACTCTTCAAGTTAAATTACTTCACATCTTTCACATGTCAAGTCCCTATAATCCTTAACTCTACACCTTCTTTTTACATCTGCCAGGCCTTCTCTCTCTCTGGCTCTCTGAAGGCTCCCACAGGCATATATAACTGATGACTCTGCCCACAACAACCCCAATTGGAGCATGCAAAACCAGATCCCTCCAACATTCTAAACAGTAAATATTCACAAATCTGGGTGATTGCCACAAAGACCAAGAAAGAATGTGAGAAGAAGGAAGTGAGATCGACAGCCCCCTAAGACATATCCTGCTAGGTTGAAGGACAGTCAGTACAGGACAGAGTAAGTAAAGGAAATTCTAGGAAACTCAAGGAATTCATTGCCCCCCAGGTCGGAATAATAGGCGAGACAGAGAGCTGGGGTTGCCACTGCAGGCCACACTTTATTAAAGCTTAACAACATTCATTAACTCAAGTGGGGGCTGCAATTGTGCGGGGAAACCTTGGCCCTGGGGTCACTAGCTGGATCCCGCCCAAGGGCATTATCAGATATGGGCGAGCCCCCCGGTCCCCGGGGGGGGGTTCTGCTCAAGTGTAGTTCCTTCCAGGCAGACCAAGCTAAACCTTTCCCAACAGGGGCAGGGTGCCACCATCTGGCAGTCCCTGCTCTGTTTGGGTTTCAAATGCCCCTTCACTACAGGCTCTGTGATCTCAGGATCTGCAGTGCCTGGGGGTCAGAGGCCTGTTGGCCAGCATTTCGGGCTCACCTAATGCCAAGTTCCCTACACTACCCACCACTGTGGCCAATGCCACGCTACCAAAGCCAGTGTGAGATAGGTGAAAAATCCTTGCCTCCCCCCCCCCAGAGCCAATTTCGGAAGGCAAGGCAAAACTTTGTATCCGCCCCCCCCCAAGGCGACAACATCATGCCACACTAGCCTTTAAATGTGCGGTCAGTGGGTGGGTGCATTGCTGACGTGATGAGAAGAGGCCGAGCGGGGGCGGGGGCTGGATATAAGAAGGGGGCAAGGAACCCCACCCCCACCCCAACCTCGCAATGCCAAGAGTTTAGTCTCGCCCATACCAGGTGCTGTAGTTGCCTGGAGTAGGAACTCGCAAACCACTCCAGTATTCCTGCCAAGAAAACTCCATGGACATGGGGTCATGAAGAGTCAGTCATGACTGTAACGACACAACACACACACACACATCCTCCGGGGGAGGGCAATGCAGACCCAGGCCGGACATTCCATTGCTGGGGCGACCCTTCTCTATTCCTCCTCATGTAAACACACACATCTTAATTGCAAGCTGAGTTGCACCAGTTACCTCCAACATAATTTATATAATAAGGCAATTTTGCCATTTAGGGTACCGTATTTTTTGATCTATAAGACATCCCCATATATAAGATAATCCCCCACTTTTCCAACCCAAAATTACAGTTTTGCGACTATGTGGTTCTCTCCTAGGATATAAGGTGATCCTGAAATTTTAATCTATATTAGAAAATATATATAATCTTATACACAAAAATTGCTGTAATTCAGGCTTGCTGTGAATCCCCAGTTGTCCCAGTCAAAAGCTACCAGTTTTTCTTAGTTGATATTCTCTTGGATAGTTTTCAGTAGATCCACAGTGGATCAAAACAATGCTTCATACCCGAAGAGGCATGATAGAAAACAGGGAGTGTGGTCTTCTATAATTATTATTGCTACATTTTTACATATTAGTACATGGAGTTGTCTCTCTTTTGGGCAGATTTGAATTCAAAGTGGTTTTCTATTTATCCCAATTAAACATGAAATATGTGAAGAATGCATGGTTTTATTTGTGAAAAATGCCAGTCATGTATGCCTTGTATACTGCTCCCCAACTCAATTTATCATTAACAAGGAACTCTTTGAGCAGTGTTATTTGAGGTCACTAGCTAATAATATTAACATACATATGTCTAATTATCCTAATGAGATTGAAAATGCCATGATGAAATTGTAATGTTGTAACACATTTTTTTACTGTATTACATTTTCCCCTTGTTTTTCAGTCTCCTCTGAGTTGGTGTTGCTATAAATGTCAAGGTGTGTGTTGTGTGTGTGTTGTGTCGTTATAGTCGTGACCGACTCTATGTGACTCCATGTCCATGGAGTTTTCTTGGCAGGAGTACTGGAGTGGCTTGCCAGTTCCTACTCCAGGCGCCTACAGCACCTGGTATTCCCTGGTGGTCGCCCATCCAAGTACTAACCCGGGCCGACCCTGCTTAGCTTCCGAAATCAAGCGAGATTGGATGTGTTTAGGGCATCAAGGTACAAGCCTTTAATTCATATATAGACTAGGAGAAAGAAGAATGGCCAATAAATGAATGAATGTATGAATGAATACATAAATTCATTACGTATGTCACATTGCAACTGAAGATGATCGAAACAATAGTCTACTACACCTTTGTGCATATAGCTTGGGGAGAATATTATAGACTATAATGTAGAGGAAGAGGAAAATCCTGGAAAACTGGCTAGTGACAGCTTCCTTAATCTATATCCATATAATTAATTACAAATTAGCAAATGGGATTCTGGGTACGGTGTAGTGGAAAGAGTGATGGACAAGGTCTGAATTCCAACTTGGCAATAGAAACTCACTGGGGAAATGGAACTGGTAAAACTACTTAAATATCTCACTGTAAAAACCCTATCAGGGTCTTTATAAATTGGTTCCAACTTGACAGCACATAACAACAAATGCAACATATATTATTAAGGTTTCCATGCTATAGTTTTACATCTTTAAAAAAATAAATAAATAAAATACATGGCAAACTGCATTTTCTACACTGATGCTGCTATCCATCAGTCTTTAACTCACAAAATACAATAATGCAACTACATTACGAACATACCCTCCCGATCCACTATGGCCAAGGCTTTACATGAAAACTAATCATTATAATTTACTCTAGTTTTAAGGGTGAGTCAATGTCCATTTTTATTGGTGTCATTGCACTGAAAACAATTGAACTGTCCTATCTAAGAGGTCAGTATATCTTACCTTATCGTTTTAACCTTGTCTTTTGAACACAATAAATCCCATGTCCTCATAAAGCAGGTCTGATGAAAGGCTAGTCACTGATGTACAGTTTTAATGCTGAGCAGTATAAACTTTGTCAGGTCAGAACATAGGTAAGGAAATGGGGTGTTATAACACCAAAGGAAACAGAAGTGATAAAATACAAAGGGAAGGCAAGGAACTAAGGTGATAAATGCACATAAATTGAGCCTTTAGATGTATTTCAAATTGACCAAAAATGCCAGTTTGATTTATTTCATTGGGATTTTTAATTAGCTGCATTAATAATATAATATTATATAATATAATCTGAGAACTACAGAGCAGGAAGGGCACCTATGAGTAACTGAGTTCTAAAACCTATCAAGAGGGCACAGTGAGGAATCAAACTTCCAATATCTGGCTCTATAGCCATCTACCTAAACCACTGACCTATCCAGCGGTTCATATTTCTTCCAACGAGTTCTAGATGACATAAATGTTTCTTCTCTTCCCCACTGTTTCCTCACACAGACCTTATGAAGCTGGTCAGTGAGTGGACTGATTTTTTTTTGCCTCTACATTCAATTGTGAGAGCTTTGGAAATGGCAGGGTCTCTCTGTTTGGTCATAATGCTGACAGATACAAAATGCCATTTACTATCAATTAATTCATTCTAAGTTTCTGAACTGATTAATACTGTGCACATTCCATCTGCAGTGTCACAGGTAACCCTACCACTACATAGGCTCTTTTAGTGGTGGCCTTGATACTATATGCTTCCATCTTCAGAAGTGGAAGGATTATTAGTGACCTTTCAGATATCGTTGGACTACTTCTCCCATAATCTGTTACCTATCCATATGCCTGTGTGGGCCGAGAAGACATTCAGTCTAACACTAGGAAGGTCACAAGTTGCCCACTCTTGCCAAAAAGGGTGTCAGCAAAAATATTTGCTGACTCTTGGCATGTAATCAAGGATAAGGAGAATACTCAAAGACAAAATCCCCAGAGGAGAGAATCTTGAGAGGAATTTGATGAACTTCTTTCATTTTCTCTCTAATGGCAACAGAAACATTCTCATCTAGACTTATTAAACCAAGACAAGTCTTACACCATAAGAATTGCCTTTGTACATAGAACGCTGAAGAAGAAAGGAATGGCATACTTGAGAGTGTTACCTATTCAATTAAATGAAACATTAGCTAAGTCATTTCTCACCTTCTCTTCACTCCAATGACTCGGGTTTCATTTGTCTGAAGGGTTGGAAACACAGATCCTCATTGCATATGGTGGATGAGTAGATGGAGAATGTTTTTTCCCCTGTAATTCCATTTTCATAATTCAAAGCCACAAATATTACAAGTGATCTGAAGGCCAATGAAGGTAGAGCATCCTGGGGGAAACTTATTTGCTTTTCTTTGAAACTACTCAGTTTCACCAGATTTGGGAAGCCAAACGAGGGGAGAGCCATTTCACACTTGTCTGGGAAATAATCAGGGAAACCCAGGTAGAGATTGGAAAGCATCATACCTGATCTCACTGCCAGCACTCAGAGTAATATTGGTCTCGAGGAAGAAACACAATCAAAGAGAATATAAAGTAGGCTCCTAGGTTCCTGTGGATAAGCTAAAGGCCTCGGGGACATAAAAATCATTCAGTAGAGGAACAACAATAAGGCACATCATGATATATATGCTGTTCACACATAATGAAGGTTGACCATTTATTTCCAAGGTCTTTCCGTACTAGAGATATGTAGCTCAGAGCCCTAGATAAACAGAATATGCAGTCACTGAAAAAGGAGCAAAAGACAGAGTTGGGGGTGGTGGTGAGGGGTGCCTAGTGAATAATTTTCTATTTTACTTAGTACAAATATCCTGAATTTCCACAATGTTTTGCTGCCTTTGGTGTGTTCCACTCCCCCTTTCATATGTATGGCGTTTCAAAATTCGAAATATACAGAGAGATTAATAAACCATAGGTTTGCAAATCACACATGCTGGGCGAGGACAAGCAGGGGTTTCCAGCAGATGAGTTTTGCAGAGATGATAGGCATCTTGTGGTAATTTACCTACAAAATCCACATGAATAACACTTTCGGAATATTTATGCCATGCACCCCTGACCATGCTCCAAGTCCATCAATAGTAAATGAAAAGCTCCCTGATTGGCCCCCAGTCTCCCCTGAAGAAATTTCCACCTTGATTTGTAAATTGAAAGCAGGTAAAGCTCCAGGAATGGATTATATTACTACAGATCTTTTAAAGTCCAACTCCGACTGGTGGGCCCCAGTACTGGCATCCCTGTTCTCCTGGATTAATCAAACAGGATGTATTCCAGAGAATTGGGGCCTTACCATCATTGTCCCAATCTTTAAAAAGGGACACAGAGGAGATCCAGCCAACAATCGACCAATTAGTTTACTTAGCTCAGTCAGCAAGCTGTATGCTAGTCACCTTTTGAATAAACTAACTGACTGCTTACAAGCAGAGAACCTCTTGGCAGAGGAGCAGGCCGGCTTTAGGTACGGAAGGTCCACACTAGATCAGGGACTTATTTTTCATCATCTTGCTCAGAAATACTCATCCCCTAAGGGAGGTGCCTTGTATGCGGCTTTTATTGACTTTAAGTCAGCTTTCGATCTTATTCCAAGATGCAAACTCTGGGCTAAGTTTGAGGAAACCAACATAGGGCCTTTTTACACGACCCCTAAGATCCGCTGGCCACTTAAATTCGGACCAGAGATCTTAGGGGTTCGTCGCTCTTCCTCTGTCCCCACCCCCCTCCACACTTCCTGGTTGCTGGCTGCGTGAGGGAGGGAGAAAAAAGAAAGAAAAGAATGCCGGCTTACCTCCGTTCTGTTCCCGGCAGCATTCAGATCTCTTAAAGGGGCGGGGGGCAGAACAACAACAAACAGAAGCCAGGAGAGCTCCGCACTCACTATCCTTACACCGGATCAAATATTTTTCACATCCAAAAAGCAGGTACCTGAAAGCTGCGCTGGGACGCACTAAAGTGTGCGGGGTCGCACTTAATTTCCTGTTAACTCCGGAGCTGGTGGGTAAACATTTTTAATCTCCGGAGCTGGGAGCCATTTGCCCCAGAGTTTAGGGGTCGTGTATAAACACCTATTGACAGGAGGCTCCTTCTTCTAATTCAACACCTTTACGAAAACACCAGGTTGCTTTATCTAATTCAATCCCAGTGTTCAATGGTGTAAAACAGGGTTGTATTCTAGCCCCAACTTTGTTCAATTTTTATATCAATGATATAGTTGATAAATTATCAAAATCTGACTTTCATCCTCCTAAGATGTTCGCACGCCCTATCTCCATGTTACTTTATGCTGATGATGCAGTATTTCTATCTTTAAGTTGTATTGGCCTTAGAAGATTTTTGAAAGCCTTTTCTTCATACTGTAATCAGGAACATGTTATTAATTATGCCAAGACCAAAGTACTTGTTACCAGCAGAAGGAGGGCTAAACACAAATGGGTAATAAATAACAGAACAGGTTGCGTGCTATAAATATCTGGGCATAGTATTCAGCTCCACAGGCTCCTGGACATCCCATATAAAATACTCATTATCAAATGCTCAGAAAAGTACCACAGCTTTAAACAGATTCTTTTTTTCTAATGGTGGGCGACATGTTCCCTCAGCAGTACAAGTCTTCAAGGGCAAGGTGATCTCACAGTTGCTGTATGGCTCCCCAATATTTGCATATGCAAATATACATTCCTTTGAATCTGTCCAGACCAAATTTTTGAGATCAATCCTGGGTGTGCCTCCTTGCACTCCTAATGCAGCCCTACACCTGGAGACTGGATTAGTTTCTATTAGAGCACAGATAAAAGCCCTCATGATTAATTACTGGCCCAAACCTATGCTTATTCCTGTTGGCTTGGTTCCCCTGACCCTCCTAGACACGTTCCAGTCAGATTGGAAATGTTTTGTAGTCAAAGAAATGCAACGGATAGGTCTCTCTATTAACACCCTTATAGCGATGGGCTACATCAATGCCAAAGTGACTGTCAAGCATAGGATATGGGATATACATTTCTAGGAACACTTGAGCCAAATAGGCACCAATAGCATAGTCACATACAATGCATTCAAGATGTCTTTTTACCTCTCTAGTAGACATGGGCACGACCAGAAAAAAATGACGTTTTGAGTTTTCGTTTGTCGGAACGTGTCCGTTTCGGGTCGTTTCCGTTTGTCATGAAATTTTTCAAAAATTTGTCATTTCATTTGTCGTTTTTTGTTTGTCGTTTCCACCACGATTTAGCATGATTTGACTTCCCAGAGCATAGGGGCATCCCACAATCAGGGCCGGCGCTAGGTGTTTTTGCGCCCTGGGTGGCGGGTGGGGCAGGGGGGCTGGTGGTGAGGGGGAGGTGCAGGCGGGCGGCAGTGGCAGGGGGCCATGGGCAGGCGGCGACAGCGGCAGGGCGGAGGTGGCCGCGGGCAGGCGAGTGGGCGTGCGGCGGCGCGGGCCGCAGACGGGTGGCGGTGCGGGCGGGTGGGCGAGTGGGCAGTTAGGATATCACTTAGGACAGAGGTTCTGTTCTTGGCTTGCACCCCAAAGGTGTGTGTGTGCAAGCAAATTGAAGTTGGGAAAATAGAAAATAAATGGTAGTATATAATATATTTTTAAAATAAATCCACACCTTCCACTCCCAGTTGAACCTCCCCCTTTATCCAATATAAAAAAAAATTCTCACAAACTGCCAGAGAAGAAATAAAGAATAAACTGCTATTTTCTTCAGCAGACAAAGCTGCAGGGAATCAAAGAAATTATTTTCTAAATTCAATTCCCTCCCTCCCTGCCTGCCTAACTTAAATCCTAAATCCTCCAGACTCCCTCCTCAATCTCGATCGGATCACACTAGCACCAGCACCAGCAGCCAGCCCTCCTCCCTCAACCACATCCATACACCCGACTGCGATTTCTGGAAGGTGCCTCGGCTTTTTATGCCCTCCAAGATATCCAGAAGTGTCAGTCAAAAACCTGGTGATGCCATTGGTGGAATGGTTCAAAAAAAATTGCATGGTCCCATCCCATGCCCAAAAAATAAAAAATAAAATAAAATAAAATCAATACGACGTTTTATTGCTATGAAAAAACCCACTGCTGCTACTATTAAAATGCAGGCATTTAAAATAAATAAATTTCACATGTTTCTGTGGTGATTTGGTGTGTTTTTTGACCACCATTTCAAAAGAAAAATTGTGGTCGCCATTTTGGATCCTCCCCCACCGCATGGCATGGCGAGATGATGAGGATGACCCCCCCAGCCTGGTGCAAGCAGCCCAGGACAGGAGAGGGGGGGGAAGGCCGGGGACCCCCCAGAAACCACCCCTCTGATAGGTGGCAAAGCCTCAGGTAGGCATATTTTCGCCTGCTTTTTTGACCGGGAGTCGGGTTTTTTTAAAAAAAAAACTTTAAAAAACTTTTTCAGTGCTTCGCATTGCGCGATCGCCACGATGCCACAAATGAAAACGAAAAACCCGACCAAATTTTTCTTTTTTCGGTTCGAGTTCGAGTTCTGACGGCTTAATTATCGTTACCGTTACCGTTACGTAACAGAAACGATAACCGAAAACGGAAACGACAATTTCGCCGAGTCATGCCCATGTCTACTCTCTAGCTCTATGTCTACAAAAATAATCCAGACCTTCTCCTTAGCCAGACTGAATGTTCTCTCTTCCAAACTTTTGGATGGGAAATTTCAAAATATCCCTTACCCAGAGAGGCTATGTCCTTACAATAATAGCCAAATTGAGTCTGTGACCCATGTTCTTTTATGCTCCTCCTTTTATCAAGAACTATGCAAGGAGCTTATACATCCTATTATTTGCAAACATCCTGGGAGACCCACCAACTACTACGCTAAACTACTCCTTTCAGATAGGTCCCCTCAGATCACAAATTGTGTTGCCAGGTTTTGCTACGTTGCTATGATCAAACGTAGATGTATAACTGATAGAGGTTTGAGCTCTCTTAATTATATATAGTTTTACCCATAAATTGTCATTTTTACAAGCTCTGTTTTTTCTAGTAATATATTTTATACCGTTTTATCATATTATTTTATACTGTTTTATCATATTATTTTATACTGTTTTATTATATTATATTTTTATTGTATTACAATTTTTGTATTATGTATTAACGGTATTTGGTTAATAACCGTAAGTAAACATTCATTCACTCATTCATTCACATGAATAACATGGAGGTGAGACCAGATGAGCCAAATGGTCCAGCACCTACACGTAAGCTCACTGCTTTATCTTAGCTTTCTGTGTGTTCAGCAGGTAGGAAAACGTACTCTTTTCATCTATAGTCCCTCCCTAGCATATCCTATTCAGTACAGAACATAGGAAGGTGTCTTATAGTGTGCTGAGCTACTTGTTCTTCTAGCCCAGCTTTGTTGACATCAAATGGGAGCAGCTTTCTAAGGTCACACACCAGGAATCATTTTCAGCCATTCTTGGAGCCACTGGATGATCCAGTCTATCACTGAACTATGACACTTCTACTGGATGTGGAATTTCGGGTTAGAGAATTAATGGAATAAGAGGACCAAATACAAGCAAACAGGCTGTAGAATAACCACCACCACCATCATCTTAGAACTGGTGGCGAACCTTCGGCACTCCAGATGTTTTGGACCACAACTCCCAGAATTCCGAGCCTAGATTGCCAATGACAAAGGACTCTGGTCCAAAACATCTGGAGTGCCAAAGGTTCTCCACCACTGCCCTATAGAGTCCAGCCCTCTTAAAAAGGCACAGTGGGGAATCAAACATCCAACTTCTGAGCTATGTTTTCCTTTGGGAGATTAGTTGGGTCCTGTTGTCTTTTATCCATTTTGATGCCTGTACAAGTCTGGCCTTTTAAGCAGGGCTTTGAATAACTAAAACATGTAAGATTAGCCACTTCCAGATGGTGTGTATATGTTCTTTCAAAGTGTGTATCTTAAATATGTTAAATATTAGACAGCCCTTTAAATCATTATTATACATTTAATTGGTCTTTTCTGAATGCAGTTCTCCCTTCCATTGTAGACATAACCATTAACATCTAGTTTGCCACTTAGCTGGAGGACTAGAATAATTATTTCTTTCCTTCCATCAGGGGTGATTAAAACACTATTTAAAAAAATGCAGACATGTTCATTTTGTACTGTCCCTACTTGAGAGGGTCTGGACTTGATGATTCTTCACTTCCCTTCCAGCCCTGCAGTTAAAAAGTTATTATTATATGACACATGCATACATACAGTATATATTTGTACAACGTGCAGGGCTTTTCATGAAGAAGAAAATTCATGAGTATTCATTTCATCTCCTCTGCGACAGTATACGGTGACCCCCCCTCCTATTGTGGGGGTTAGGGACCTGACCCAACCCACAATAATTGAAAATCCATGATATGTGGATGCAGCTGGGGTTGGGCCTTGGGGGCCTAGCTGGGGGCTCTTGTACTTACCCCCAGCCTGGCACTGCCCTGAATGGGCCTGTGAGGGCCTTCCCTGTCCTTCTGTAGGTCCAAAAGAGCCTCCCAGAAAATCGGAAGTGACTTCCAGATCACCAAAAATCATTTCTGAGGCCTCTGACAGGCCTAGAACAGCCTTTGGAGGAATTTTTGGAAATTTTGGAAGCTTGAAGCCTATCAGATATGCAGGAAACATTTAAGATTTTATGCAAGCAGAGAGACATAACAGCTGCCTAATAATTCCCTTTCCCAAGCCAATTTTAAATTGTTCATCCCACTTATTATGGGGGCAGCTGATAAATCTGTGTAGTGATGAAACACTACTAATGAGTAAGGTACTTTACTAGCATGCTATCTGTGTTATAATGATGGTTGCACTGGGAAACAGTTTTCATGACCATCTTAATGGCATGGGTTCTTTATTTCTGATAGATGTAAGCAGATTTAGGTTGCAAATCAGGAAAAAACTTCTTAACTGTTACAGCAATACAGCAATGGAACCAATTACCTCAGGTGGTGATGAGCAGTCCAATGCTAGAGACATTCAACAGAAAACTGGGCAACCAACTGTCAGATCTGCTTTGATTTGGAGATCTGCATTGAGCAGCGAGGTGAAAATTCAAATTAGTTTTTATTATAGCCAATGGCCATTATATCTATATACAAATACAAATACAATAAAAGCAGCATGGCAACCAGTCATATCCAAATATCTATGATTAGAGATGGGCACGACTTGAAAAAAATTTTTTTCGAGTTGTCGTTAGTCGGGCCGGTTCCGTTTCGGCTCGTTTCCGTTTTTTGCGAAAATTTGCAAAAATTAGTCAGTTCGTTTTTTCGTTTTTTCGTTGTCGTTAGTACTGGTTTGGGGAGGGGGTAGCGGGCTCCTGGAGGGAGCTGCAGGAGTCAGCCAGAGCCACAAGTGACGGACTGGCAGACTCTTTGCACCCGCTGTGTCTCACGTACTTGCATGTAGTGCAATGCAAGTAGATCTGGCTTAGGGTTAAGACGGGTTAGCGCAACGGCTAGGGTTAGGCTAGTTACGGGTGAGGTTAGGGTGAGTATTGGGGTGCACCTCTGGGTGCCTCTCTGACCCACTTAGAAGGACAGTGTACTGGCGTATGGGTTAGGCTTAGGGTTTGGGTTTGGGCTACGATTAGTGGGCTGTTTATGCCCAATTGGCACATCCCAGAAGTCTCTGTGGTCAACCTGGCCAAGTGGCCATGCGATTGGTGGAAAATTTGCATGGTCTACTCCCATGGGCGAGCCCATCATTGCAAATGTGCAGGTGTAAAAAAATAAAATAAAATAAAATAAAATAAAATAAAATAAAATAAAATAAAATAAAATCAACGGAGACTTTTTTTGCAAGAAAAACCCACTGCTGCTACTGTAAAAATTCAAGCATTTAAAATAGCTAATTTTCGCATGTTTCTGTGGTGCTTTGGTGGGGTTTTGGGCAACGATTTCAAAAAAAATATTGCGGTCGCCATTTTGGATCCCCCCCACCGCATGGCAAATGGATGCGCCCTCCCAGCCTGGTACAGTCAGCAAAACCTGGCCATGTGATTGGTGGGATGGCTCCAAAACTTTGCATGGTCCACTCCCATGGGCGAGCCCATCATTGCGAATGCGCAGGTGTAAAAAAATAAAATAAAATAAAATAAAATAAACGGAGACTTTTTTTGCAAGAAAAACCCACTGCTGCTACTGTAAAAATTCAAGCATTTAAAATAGCTAATTTTCGCATGTTTCTGTGGTGCTTTGGTGGGGTTTTGGGCAACGATTTCAAAAAAAAATATTGCGGTCGCCATTTTGGATCCCCCGCACTGCATGGCAAATGGATGCGCCCTCCCAGCCTGGTACTAGCAGCGCAGCAGTAGCAATAGCCAAGGAGAGGGGGGCGGGGAAAACCCCCCCAAATAAAACACCCTTCTGGCCTGGTAGGTGCCCTCAGACAGTTTTCGCCTACTTTTAGGGACGGGAATCTTTTTTTTTTTAACTTTTAAAAACTTTTTTTCTGTGCTGCTTGGCATTGCGCGATGCAAGTAACGAGCACGACAAATCAGACCAAATTGTTCGTTCGTCGGTTCGAGCTCGAAGTCTGGCGGAGTAATTCCCATTTCCGTTTCCGTAGAGTAACGGATACGAGTAACGGAAACGGAAACGGGAATACCGCTAAGTCGTGCCCATCTCTATCTATGATTATGTGGCAACACATAATCATAGAGGATTAGAATAGAAGCTGACTGTATTTATACCTTATTATTTAATATAAAAGTTAAAATTCAAGTTAAAAGTGTATGCAAAAATGTTTAAAATATCTCTAAAATGGTATTACAATATACATAATTAATTATACAGCCTACATGAAAAACTGTATGTAAATAACTTAATACCTTGTATTTTTCAAACACTCTCTGCTCCCTCTTGATTGCTTATCCAGCTAATTCTTAGCTGTATAGCCATCTTCCCAAAACTGGCCACTTTTTTTTAGTAATCTCTTTACTCTTGTTTTCCAAAAGCTTCTGTAAACACTCTTCCTTATTTCTACCCTCCAAGGAAGATAAAATTGGTTTGAGGTGGATTCCATGGCTTTATAGCTCCCTTCCAACTTATTCTATGTTTCTGTTCTACAAAAAGCTATCTCATGTTAACACACATATGTGAGACACACATGGAAAGCATACAGGTGCTCCATTTTGCAGCACAGACGAGCAAAATGTAGCTAAGAGGCAGCCCTCTGAGCCACATCCACCTCACTAAAGCAATTTCGGGTGGACCTTAAATAGTCCTATCAAATCTTATGAAAGGCTGAATATTTGCCAAGAGCTTCCCTTGTAGCTCAAAGGAGTGTGCTTCCTATTTATAAGAAAAACAACACTGCTTAGAACAGAGCTGTGAAAATTCTGTGGAACCTTGTGGAAAAAAAGGACTGCTCCTAGCATCTTGATTGTGTGTTTGGTTGGCCCATTTTTTGCTTTTAACATTCTCTTTCTTCAAGGCTTTGGGGTGTTTTGGATCACAAAATACCATATTTGATGTACCTGAACCAACCGAAATCAATGGACCAGCATTTTTAAAACAAACTTCCTTGTCACAAGGCCAAATGGGTGGGAAACAGGCAGGCAGGCAGGCAGGCAGATAGATAGATAGATAGATAGATAGATAGATAGATAGATAGATAGATAGATAGATAGATAGATAGATAGATAGATAATCACACACATTGTTTTTTGCATTTTCAGGTATCATTGTGACCTCCGGTATTGGCTGATGGTCTTTTGTGTAGTTGATATGTCTTGTAGGTTAAACAGAGATCTCAGTTTGATATAAATGCATTTTTAAAAATGGACTCATGGAGATGTTTAATATGCCATAAAAAGCTTTTAACAAAGAGCTGATTAATGTACACACACAGTCATAAATCAATATAATTGCTAGGCAGTTTAATGAAAGCAATAGCTCTAGAAAGGGTAACTTTTAATGGTGGGGATGTCGTGTTTAATTGTAAAAGGTGTTTGCCATCAGAAGTTCTGGAACTATGTTTCTAATAGTATAATTAAGGCACTAGTTCTCATTTACTTATTTAGCTAGTTTCATTTCATTGAAATGCTTGCCATAAAATATGTGAAAAGCCTATTGTTGAATTTCTGACAATAACTCAATTTGTATGCCATTAGGTTTTCACATAAGACTTTGAAGGAATAGTTGCTAATATGCTGTTAGCTGCAGAGCCAGTTTTTACAAATCATATACGGAATTGGTTCCTTACGTTATATCTTCTTTTAAAAAAATATACATCTCATAATACAGGAGAAAAAGACCTCCAATCAAAACTCCATTTTTAATTTAATTGATCCAAATTAGGCACAATTAAAGCTTCATTGCATGTATTGGTAAACTGGAGCCTGGCCAAAGTTTCTTAAAAGACAATGTCTGAAATCCCATTGCGCCCAGCATAGCAAAAAAGTTATATATGTGAAAGATTCCAGGAAGTTACATTCAGTCTGTCAGCATTATGTGCCAGATTGTGCAGTGGATTGTGCAACAAAGT
Organism: Phrynocephalus guinanensis; assembly: GCA_037367245.1. Taxonomy (NCBI): domain Eukaryota; kingdom Metazoa; phylum Chordata; class Lepidosauria; order Squamata; family Agamidae; genus Phrynocephalus; species Phrynocephalus guinanensis. Next base: position 116,326,446 of record CM074735.1, on the reverse strand, counting down.
TGCATAATTGCACTTATGAAACTGTTTGTTGGATGTCAGTTCTGTCTTAGTGCATGCACATTTTGTGATCACTCGGCCAGTTTCAAGATAATTACACATAGTTAAGCAACAAGATTTGGGTTCCCCCTCCCCCAAGAATGCTCTTGGGGGGTGTTCTTCATTCCACTCCCTTCCTGCCCTTCAAAAAAGGATCTTATGCAGAAACGTTCTGGTGGCTGTCATACTCTCCAGCCCCAAAACGCCTCTGAATAACACTAGACTTTGGATTTGATCAAAGATACAGTATGTTGACAAAGCCATTTCATGAATTCTTTTTGAGCATTTGTGTACACATTCAACCAATTTATTTTTTCCTTAAATCTTAATAGTTCCTCTGCACAAAACACATCATTAAGGGAGACCCCACCCATCCACACACACCAATAGATGATTCCTACACCACGAAGAATAGTAGTATTTTCTTGCAATAGCAAAAGACCAATATTCTCCAGTAGAAGATACAGGGCAATTTCATAACGTTATGGGGAAAACTGTTTGGTTATGAATTTCCTTAATTAAACTGATTTCTGTATCCAATAATGTTAGTTGATGAGTTAATAGTTTAATTGGTTTTTTTGAGGGGGATGGGCAGTATCTGTTCTTGGCCATCCCTAAGTGCAGAACACACAACAATGAGCTCAAGTAACAGGAATCCAAGAGCTGCCTAGATGCCCTAAGCACATCCAATTTCGCCTGATTTCGGAAGCTAAGCAGGGTCGGCCCTGGTCAGTACTTGGATGGGAGACCACCAGGGAATACCAGGTGCTGTAGGCGCCTGGAGTAGGAACTGGCAAACCACTCCAGTATTCCTGCCAAGAAAACTCCATGGACATGGGGTCATGAAGGGTCGGTCATGACTATAACGACGCAACATACAACAGGAATCCAACGTTTGTTTGAAGATCCAGAAAAAATTCCTGTTAGAGCAGTATGACAGTGGAACAACTTACGTCTAGAGGTAGTGGGTGATCCAACACTGCAGGCATTCAAGAGAAATGTAGACAACCAGTTGGCAGGTATCCTTTGATTTTCATTCCTGCATTGAGCATGGGTTAGACTGGAAGGCTTTATAGAAGCCTTCCAATTTTATTATTCTATGATTCTATGGTTGAGCAACCACACTCTGCATTTGAACTGAGAAATGCCAGTCTAAAAGTAAATGAACAATAAACAGAAGCAATCAACTGGAAAACAGGCATGTCAGAATTGATGGCTGTCATATAGCATATGTACAAAAATACATTTATCTGGTACAGGTAATACAGTATGTGAATTTTAATCAGATCGTGGAAACAGATGAGTAGGACTTGCATTATCGGTCCTTGGAAAACAATCTTAAACACACAAATACACAATATTCTCTAAAATTAAGATCAATTTACAATCATTGTGTGTCGCCAGTAATGGCCTATGCAGGACAGATCTAGTATCTCACAAAATCCATAACGGAAACTCTTACAAAATTCAAATAGCAATGGAAAGCCATAGGCTAAATGTCACAGTAATGTGACACAGTAAGAAATCAGATTACTATATTTTTCCAACTATAAGACTCTGCCATATATTAGACGCCCCCTATTTTTAAGACCCCCAAATTAAGAAAAGCAATAATTCCTCCTTGAGCCATCCTCCACCTTAACCCATGCTGTTTCCTTTCCTTTCCATGTTCTGAAGACTCCTCTCTGTTTTTGCAAGGACTGGAGACTTTGTTTCAGCACAAAAATACTTGAGGGGTGGAGCAACCCATTAAGAAGTTCCTTTTGTTCTAAAAAGAAAAGTCTGGTCCTTTCAAAAACAAAGCAGAGAGAAGACTTCAGGATATGGAAAGGAAAGGAAGTGGCAAGGTCACTTTGTATTCTCTTCCATCCCACCCCTACCCATTGGGAAAGACTTACTTCCATGTGAACTCTTCATTGGCATCCTTCAGTCTCGAAAGACTATGATGCTTGGAGTAGAGATCCTAAAACAGCACCTAGTGTGACTAAATAGACCAATCTGGGAATGGCAGTCTCTACCGCACTGGGGACAGATGTATTCTGTTTCTTGCCCAGTCCTCAAGTTTCGTTGTTTCCATGCCTGCCTCTTTTCCTCTGCCTGTTGGACTAATGCCTCTTCAAATTTATGTAGACCATGCTGTATCTTTTGCCTCCAGACAGTGAGTTTGGAGGTCAGGGTTTCCCATCTGTTGAGGTCCATTCCCAAGGCCTCCAGATCCCTCTTACAGATTTCCTTATACCACAGCTGTGGTCTCCCTCTGGGGTGCTTTCCCTGCGCTAGTTCTCTATACAGAAGATCTTTTGGGATCCGGCCATCATCCATTCTCACAACGTGTCCAAGCCAGCATAGGTGTCACTGTTTCAATAAAGTATACATGCTAGGGATTCCAGCTCATTTCAGGACTATGCTATTTGGAATTTTGTCGTGCCAGGTAATGTTGAATATTTGCCTAAGACAGTGCATATGGAAGGTATTCAGCTTTCTTTCCTGTTGGGCATGGATGGTCCAAGACTTGCTGCAATACAAAAGTGTGCTCAGTACACAAGCTTTATAGACCTGTATCATTGTATGTTCCGTCAGCTTCTTATTGAGCCACAAAGTCATGGACAACCTCCAGTTCTTTTGCAGAAATTGTAATGTGAGGAGGAGAGTCCGCATTCTGGCCTAAGATTTGTGTTTTTTTCATGTGTACGTTGCTCTTAATTTTTAGTGCCATGATTTTAGAAAAATGTACTGTCGTATACATGGAAAAATATGGTATTTGACAACAGACAATATAATAGAAATCAAATAATAAATGTCATCATTAAAATGAAAATGGACAGGCCATGGAATGAGACATGTAATTGGGGATAAAGAAGCACATCAGTGTTGACCCTCTGTCAGATGTAGAAGTAGAGGAGAACCACAAATGTGGTGGGCAAATTATTTAAAAAGAGCAGTGGGACTTGAATTGATTAGAATAGGGTACAACAGAAATTTCTGAAAGAGGAAGTCTAATGTTAATGGTCAGAGTGCTAGATTAGGTTTAAGGAGATCACTAGATGGCCTTGGAGTAGTCTATTTGCTCCTTTGTCTATTTCATTTATTCATTAATTTTAACCCACCTTTCTGTTTAACAAGGACCCAAGGTGGCTCACACAGATATAGTCAAGAGGAAATGAGGAATCAAAGAAATACTATGTATTCCAACTTGCGCTCAGTGGAGAAAATATGACATCTACATGTGAACAAATAGATAAATAAAATGAAATAGACCCAGATCCCTTGAACTTGAAATACCACACAGCTTCGAGAGTAGGAAGATAAATGTATACATTACCCAGAATGTGAACTCATCTTTGTATATATTTTATGTAGGTAGATTTACATACAGGCACAGATATATCTGTTGGAATAACAGCAGTCTTGCATGCACTAACACCAATTTCAGTGGAGGGGCGTTTACAGCCAAATATGATTGCTCTTTTCTACTAACCCGATTGGCAAAGTTTTCTGCCTCTGACATTTGAGGCAACAACGTTCCTTGTTTGTCATTACTTCTGTTGTTTAGTTGATCAGTCTCTCTTTCCTCTCTGGCCCTCCTCCAAGCAGCAAACAGGGGCTCCTGCATATTGGAGACTCCACCTCCTTTCTCTTTGAAATGTAACTACAGATGGTAAATAGAGATGGGCATGAACCGAAAAAATGGAAATTCGTTTTGGTTTGGTTCATTTTAAGGTTCAGTTCATTTCATTTTGTTTTAAATATTTTTTTAAATTTTCATGTTGTTGGTTCGTTTTGATTCATTATTTGTTTTTTCTTTAAGCACCGACTGCACGGCCCCTGGGCCTGGGTCGGCACTTCCTTTTTTTTTTTTTTTAAAGTGCCAACCCGGCCACCCCTGGGGCTGGGTCGGCGCTACTTTTTTTTTTGTTTTTTTTTTTTTGTTTTTTTTTTTAAAGTGCCGACCATGCGGCCCCTGGGGCCGAGGCGGTGCTTGTTTTATTTTTTATTTTTATTTCATTTTAGAGTGCTGATAGATAGATAGATAGATAGATAGATAGATAGATAGATAGATAGATAGATAGATAGATAGATAGATAGATAGACAGACAGACAGACAGACAGACAGACGGACGGACGGACGGACGGACGGACGGACGGACGGACGGACGGATGGATGGATGGGAGGGAGCGAGAAAGGGAGAGAGGGAGGGAGAATGGATGGATGGATGGAATAAACAGTTGGTAATAAACAGAAGGGTTTAAGCACAATACTTCATCTTCTGTCCTCTTCTGTCACGTGAAAATATATGTATGTTTCATTTGTTATTTTTGAAGGCAATTTCCATTAGATTTACAATTGGGGCAGAGAAGGGACTGGTTAATGTTGTAAAGTAGTATGATTATGGAAGTTCAGGTGATTAAGTAGCTCATATGAGCTAAGTAGATACAGGAACAGTGGAGGCAGGCTATCTGGTCCTGTTGAGATATTGAATCCTTGTTTTCTCATTTCTCTATTGATTTTTGCTGATTTATTTTTTATTTCATTTTTAAAAGTCTCTCATTTGATGGTATTTTCCTTAAATCATTATCTAATAGGGTAAATCTGGGCTTCTTAAGATTCTAGGCAACCGAATATGTCTTAGAAACTAAGCACTTCCCTGCCTAGTTTGTGATAAAGGAGTGGTGATGGTGAGAATCTGTCAATCATTACGTAGAGGGAATCATAGATCTTTCAGTGGATTACCTCTGTATGAATAGTTTTATGATTGTACTTAGATTCATCTGTACAGAAAGTAATGAGTTTGTAATTAATCCTTCACCCAAATCCTATTGATATTTCTGTAAGGTTTGCATAACCTGCTGTGGCTCATTATGCTTAATTGACAAGGTGCTAGGGCACTTCTCCATTTCTTGTCTGATCACACCTGATTCCACAAGTGTTGGTCCCAGGACCTTGGGAGAGTAAGAACAGAAAAAAGAAAATATTTTTTTTACCCAACATGTTGTTGGTCTGTGGAACTCCCTGCCACAGGATATGGTGATGGCACCTGGCCTGGATGCCTTCAAAAGGGGATTGGACAGATTCCTGGAGGAAAAGTCCATCACAGGTTACAAACCATGACAGAGATGTATCATCTCCAGGCTTAAAACCAGGGTACTTCAAGGACCAGATGCAGGGGAGTGGTATCAGGAGACAGATATCTAGTCTCATGTGCTCCCAGATGCATCTGGTGGATGCATCTGGGAGATACAGGAAGCTCGACTAGGTGGGCCTTTGGCCTGATCTAGCATAGCTCTTCTTATGTTCTTATGTTCTTATGTGGAAGAATATGTGATCTAAGAAGAAAGTAATGCTGGTACTGTGATTTTATGATTCATTGAGTTTTGGTGTAGGGATGCAAAGAAAAATCTCCAATATATTGTTCTGCAATCTCCAATCCCATGACAGTTCTTCTCTCCAGTATGAGAATAAGATGTCATATGCTCTCTTTTTTAATCCTTGTGGTTTATACAACTTTCACAAAATGCCCCCACACCTTATTGAAACTAAATATCCATGCATGTGCAAAGACACACCTACAACCAGTGAACAAGCACAAAAGGGCAGGGTGATTGTTCTCAAAGATGCAAACGACCCATCTAATGCTTTTAATCTTTGAAAACCTGTGCAATAAGGCAGCAGTTATTGCATTCCATTTTGCTCAGTGGTTCCAAAAACCAGCCTTTTAAGGGTACACATTCTCCCAGAGCCCAGCCAAAGACAAACCAAACCAAAATCTTGCCCTTTCACTGGAAGAGGAAATCTGTTGATGCTGTCTTCTTTCAGGAATGGCGATGAACCGGGTCACAATGGATCCATGCATGAAGACAGAACTCCAGGTGTGCGGGGGGGGGGGGGTGGTGCAGTGGCTAATCTTAGATATCATGCAGTACAGCAGCATTTTGAAGTGACATAAGTGACCATGGAAACATTTCCCTTCTTTTTGTCTAAAGCAAAGGACCGGGGGGGGGGGGTGTTGAGAAAAAGCAAATGTGTGTGTGTGTGTGTGTGTGTGTGTGTGTGAGAGAGAGAGAGAGAGAGAGAGAGAGAGAGAGAGAGAGAGAGAGAGAGAGAGAGAGAGAGAGAGAGAGAGAGAGAGAGAGAGAGAGAGGGAAAGGGAGAGGGAGAGAGGGAGAGAGGGGGGGGAGAGAAAGAGGAACTCCCAGTAGGAAGTTTTGTTCACCCAACTGTGGGATGCTAATTAACCACACACAAAAACTTCACACATGAATAGCAACCTTTGGTGGTTTCCAGTACATCTTTTTGGTTTTAATCTGATGCTTCCCATTCTGAAAATTATTTTTCTTCCCTCTTGGTGCTTTGCTATCTTGTTACTTCTGCATTTGATGAGAGAAGCACAGCGTGAAGCTGCTGGCAACCTTTAGCTCTGGATAATCCTCTGCTAGTGTTGCTGACAAAGGGGAAGAAAAGACACTGGTTCTCATCTGAATGTTTCTGTTCTATAAATAGTTGTATTGTTTTGCAAAAAAATAAAATACTGCTGTATGTAACTGCGTAAAAGGCAACTTGGCACCTTTTCAACACTTCAACTTTTTGATGGTAAAAATATTTGATGTGTGTTTCTCTCTGTACTTTCTCTCTTTCCTTCTGTGGGACCCTTCCAGTGCATATTCTTAATAAGACTTGTATACTGCTCCACTGTATGCAAAACTGTGACTTAAAGGCCTCTGGAAAGAATGTGTACAGTTTGGTGGGGAGTTTGCAATATAAAAAGAAAGAAGTTTCTAGGCATTCAGTTATTCCTTTAGGATGATACTTCACGTCCATCTCATTGCTGTTCGTGGTCCCACTTGGGACCGGTACAAAATAATCTAATTGTGCGTCCATTGCGGGACGAAGGGAGTTCACCCTGACCATGCCCCCTGAACTGCGATTTAAGCAGGATGAGAAATTCCCCCCCCCCCGGCCTCGAGAATCTGTTTGTCACGCTTCTCATTCGAAAATGACTAGCCGTGAGGTAAGGCTCATCATTAGAGATGGGCACGACCAGGAAAAATTACGTTTCAAGTTGTCGTGTGTCGGAGCCGGCCCGTTTCGGCTCGTTTCCGTTTTTCGTGAAATTTTCTAAAAATTTGTCGTTTCGTTTGTCGGTTTTTCATCTGTTGTTAGTACTGGTTTTGGGGGGGCTCCTGGAGGCACCTCTCTGGGGTGGGTGCCTCCTCTGGCCTGCTACAAAATGGCATGCATAGCCAATTGGATATGCATACCATTAAGTTGCAGTTGCAGCAGGCAGAGGCACCTCTCTTTCGGGTGCCTCTGTGACTCACTGCCTGCGGTGCACTTGGGCTGGGGAACGAAGTGACAGAGGACCCCTACGGGCGCCCGCTGTGACTCACTACGAAGGGAAGTGTACTTGCTGTAGTGCAATGCGAGTACACAGATCTGGCTTGGGGTTAGGGGTTAGCGCAAGGGCTAGGCTTAGGTTTACTGGTAAGGTTAGGGTGAGTTACTGGGGTGCACCTCTGGGTGCCTCTCTGACCCACTAAGAAGGACAGTGTACTGGCATATGGGTTAGGGTTCGGGTTCGGGTTCGGGCTCGGGCTAGGGTTAGTGGCTTTTTATGCCCGACTGGCACATCCCAAAAGTCTTGGTCAAAACCTGGCCAAGTGGCCATGCAATTGGTGGAATGGCTCCAAAAATTTGCATGGTCCACTCCCATGGCCAGCCCATCATTGCGCAGGTGTAAAAAAATAAAAATAAAAATAAAACAAAATAAAATCAAGGGAGACGTTTTGTTGCAAGAAAAACCCACTGCTGCTACTGAAAAAATTCAGGCAGTTTTAAAATAGCTATTTTCGCATGTTTCTGTGGTGCTTTGGTGTGTTTTTGGAACACGCGATTTCAAAATAAATATTGCGGTCGCCCCATTTTGGATCCCCCGCCTGCACCGCATGGCATGGTGAGTTGGCGAGACAACGAGGATGCGCAGCCCAGGAGAGGAGAGGGGGGGAGGCCGGGGACCCCCCCCAGAAACCACCCCTCTGGTAGGTGCCCTCAGGCAGGCATATTTTCGCCTGCTTTTTTGGCCAGGAATCAGGTTGTTTTTATTTTTTAAACTTTTTTTCTGTGCCGCACCGCTTGGCAAGTTGGCGACTTGACGAGGATGCGCCCTTTGCGCAGCCCAGGAGAGGAGGGGGGAGGCCGGGGACCCCCCCCCAGAAACCACCCCTCTGGTAGGTGCCCTCAGGCAGGCATATTTCCGCCTGCTTTTTTGGCCGGGAATCGGGTTTTTTTAATTTATTTTTAAAACGTTTTTCCTGTGCCGCTTGGCATCGCGCGATCGCTGCGATGCCAGGAATGACAACGACAAAGCAGACCCAATTTTTCTTTAGTCGGTTCGAGTTCGAGTTCTGTCGGAGTAATTGTCGTTACCATTACCGTTACGTAACGGAAACGAGAAACGGAAACGGAAACGAGAATTTCGCCAAGTCATGCCCATGTCTACTCATGCCATTCTCCATCTAGTGCAGTGTTTTTCAACCTTTTTTGGGCAAAGGCACACTTGCTTCATGAAAAAAATCACGAGGTACACCACCATTAGAAAATGTTAAAAAATTTAACAAGGGGGGGGAAGGAGTAGATCGAGCCGTGGCTCGAGACCCCCCCTGCACCTGGGTATGATGGGCTGCATGGTTGCAGGACGCGCGGGGCGGGCGGGCGACCTTGGGGTCCCGCGGCGGGGGGGCACCGGCGATGGCGGAGGCGTTGTCGTCATCATCGGGGCCGGGCCTGGGCCGGGGTGTACCTGGTGACGGGGGCGTCGTGGGGCTTCGGGTGAAGCGTGGCGCAGCTGGTGGTGGCGCGCCTGGTGCCGGGCTCGCTCCTGCTGCTGGCGGCGCGCTCAGCGGGCACGCTGGGCAAGCTGGAGGGCGAGCTGCGCGCCACCTACCCGGAGCTGTGTGTCCAGGCCCTGCCCGCCGACCTGGGCGCCGATGAGGGGCTGCAGCATGTGGCCCGGGATGCTGCCGACGCCCTGCACCGCCACCACGATGGCGCTCACCTCCAGCGCCTCCTGCTCATCAACAACGCTGGTGAGCACGTGTGGGCAACTGGCTGGCGGGAGCGCACACACGGGGGGGTCGTTGGGGGTGTCGCATCCCCACCTGCGAGTGGCGGCGGCCAGGGATCCGCCGAGAAGCGCCGCCCCCGGGACCGACCGGATCGCGCACCTGCCCTCTTCCCCTCGCCTCCGCATGGCCCAGGGGCTGGTGGTCGGGGCTGAGGGTCGCGTCCCCGGACCCCTGGCTTCTTTTGCTGGAGGGCAGCCCGTGGGATGTGCCAGGAGGGACGGCGGGTCCGCTGGCGAGTGGTGACGCCTTCTTCTTCTTCTTCTTCTTCTTCTTCTTCTTCTTCTTCTTCTTCTTCTTCTTCTTCTTCTTCTTCTTCTTCTTCTTCTTCTCCTCCTCCTCTTTCAGGCTCGCTGGGCAATGTCTCCAAAGCCTACGTGGATATGGCCCGCCCCCCATGCTCTCTCTCTCTCTCTCTCTCTCTCTCTCTCTCTCTCTCCTCCCACCCTCGCGCTCCTTCCCAGCAATCGCCACTTCCTGCATGCCCAGGGCGCATGCGCTGACAGGAGGCTCTGGTCCTCCTCCCCCTCCTCCTCCTCCTCCGGCTGCTCCTTCACGGCACACCAGACAACATCTCGCGGCACACAAGTGTGCCGCGGAACAGCGGTTGAAAAACGCTGATCTAGTGGCAGGAGTGCGAAGTGCCATTTGCCATTACATTCCCTATGGAGTCAGCAATGCAGCGCAGAGAGATTAAAAGACAAATGCCTCAAACTTAGCTCCATAACGCATTGAAGGCAAGGCTTTGGAGAATTGAAACATCAAAAAATGGAAGGTCGGGGCCAAAAAAAAAAAAGGCGAACAAAGGCACGGAATGAGGACGTGCGGTAACAGTTATGCTGGTATCATCCATCATGCCCATGCATACATGGGAACAGGGACAGAACCAGAAGAAGACCACGTGACCGTGACCGACATCAACACGCATTGAACGTCCTCCAGGGACGAGAATGGACGTGAAGTAGCCATCTTAGTTAGCAGAGTGTGAGGCAGATCAGTCTACTCTCACTCTCTCTGGTTTGCACATGAAACTAGCATTTAGTATGATGGAAATCACTCCAGGAGCATTTAAAAATAGAAAAAAGGTACCTTGATTTACAATTACCATTAGAGATGGGCACAACATGAATTTTGGTTCATTTCATTATTCATTATTCATTATTCATTATTCGTTATTTGTTTTGTTATGTAACAAAATGAATAATGAACTGCCTTCTCTAAGAGAAACGAAATGAAATGAAACAGAAATTTCCATTTCGTTTCAGTTTATTTCATTTGCCGGTGTCTCCTACCTGGTTCTGCTGTTGGTCCTGGATGGTCCTTCCTGGTCCAATGGCTCCTCCTGGCTGCAGGGAGGGGGCATCCAGGAAAGAAAAGCTGACTGGCCATGCTACAGCTGGTAGGCAGCCATGGTCAGCAGTAAAAAATACCCAATAAAAATAAAATTAAAGATCCAGCACGTGGGCCCTGGTGCTGGCCCCCAAGCACAAGCCCCGGTCCACAGGTTGCCAAACCAGCCCACAGGCTGGCCCAAAATAAAATCCCCCAAACCCAAATCTGGCATGTGGGCCCACTACATCTGGTAGGCAGGCCACATGGTCGGCAGTAAAAAAATAAAATAAAATAAAATAAAATAAAATAATAAAAAGATCACCTTTGTCTATCTGTTCACATGCTAGATCTCAGAGATGAGCATGAAGCAATTTAGCCCGAATCATGGTCATTGGATGGCTATGCAAGCAGCCTCCCAGTCCCACCATTCTTGTCTGACTGGGCAGCTGCCAGAAGAGGCAGGTCATCCTCCTGCCCCTGAAGGACAACCCAGCCAGTGTGCAGGCAAGTGGGTCAACCAGCCAGGGGAAGGGAAGAGGGTACACATGGCACCAATGTTGCCATGCCGACAAATTTTCCTCATCTAGGCCAAATCATTTTGTGTTCATTTCTAGTAGGTATGTATTCATACACATTTAACCCACCTCTGTTGGGATTTCAAAAAATATCCCTACCAAGAGATTGTCCAAATTTAAAGGTCCATAACTAAAAATGATAAAAATGACAAAAGTTTGACAATCCCCTCCCAAAGGGCTGCTCACACACACACTCACATACACACTCTCTCTCACACACACATCAGTTTATTCACCCCAGACTGCATGGAATAACTTTTCCAGTACTTCATTCCATTAGGTTTAATGGGGCATCAGAAGTGTTATAAATTTGAATTACTGATCACATTTTTACCAAAATAATCAAATCCAGCCCCATAACAAGCCTGAATGAAATGCAAGAGTGGATTGCATCAGAATGTGACCGAAGTATATGATAGGCCTCTCTGAAAACCAGAAGAATTAAAATAGGACTAACTGCTTTTTCATTTGATGTAGATCTGACATGTTCACTGGATTAGTCTGAATCTTACAAATGACATCTGCCAAATTTCAGGTTACCGGCATTTCGTATTCAACAAAATCTTGAGTCTAATAACTGTGGAACATTTGGGGGCAGAGTTGACTTGCTTTAACTAAAGGAACAATGCTATTAATCCTTGATTGGAAGACATGCATGTAAGAATTGTGAAACTAAGGAAAATGCATAACATGCATGCCTCAGGACAATGCACATTAAAAAGATGCAGATTTGCATGTAGACTCTGAGGGGAGGAGCAGGCTTCGAATTTTGCATGTTAAGAAAACAATGCAAAAATGCCAGCCAAAACAAGTGTGCAATTTGAGGAGTGAGAAATTTGGCAAATTACCCTTGCACATACTTTTAAACTATTGTTTTCCCTGTTTATACCGCTAAATGCAGCAGCTGAAAGGCTTCCCAACTGTACAGTTTCTGTAATGTGGAGCCTCAATATGAAGCATTTACCACATGTTGTATAATTCATTTTCCCACTTCCATTACCATGGCAACCTGCAGTGTGGCTATATTTTATGTAATTTCTACCCTAATATATAAAAAGTAAAGCAGATTGATGAAAAGTGGGCTTTCAGAAGGAGAAAGGGAGAGGGAATCATCACACATATTCCTGGATATTAACATCACATAGAAAATTGGTTCCCTGAAATCCACCACTTTTCGTCATAGGAAGAAAATACCTTCTTTTTGTTTTCTGATGAAATTGACTTTTTTTTCCAAAAGCAGTTGTTCTTTGCAATAAAGACATTCTCCCAGGTGTTAGAGGAATGGCAGCACATGCTCTCATTTGCTGCCTCCCCACTAGATTCCCAGTGGGAATAATTCCTTCTGAAAAGACATTCTTGATTATGGGAATCCAACATATACTGGGTTGCTTGCTTGACCTAAAAAGCCACACTAAAACCCTATCTGAAATACTTTTACATGAACAAAGTCTTGTCTTCTTGCAATAAAATTAAAATAAAAATAAATCCAAGGCAAAATCTCACTCCTTTATCAAGGAGATAATCAAGATTCAGTGGTTGTTTGGCATATGCTTCACATTGTACAGCTTTGTCTCTTGCTGCCATGGTGAGAACATTCCAGTCACAAGCTTTTGCTACTGGTTAGGTCACCGGCAGGCAGTGGAAGATAGGAAGGCCTGGCGAGCTCTGGTCCATGGGGTCACGAAGAGTTGGACACGACTGAACGACTGAACAACGGGTCACCGACAGGTCACTACAGAGTTCATCAACTCAGGTAGCTCTTTGATTCATCGTATGGAGGTTGCTTCCAATTTACATAGGGACTCCTTCCCCATCGGGGAAGCTCACACAGTTCAGACATCCACATGAATTCTGAGATAGGTTGGGGATGGAATTGTATGGCTCAAAATAGAAATCCTATCAGCCTTAGGTAGTCAGCGAGCAACAGGTGGTGGTAGGGTGGCAACATCTCATTTAAAAAGAACAATCCTTACAAAGGATGACCACAGGGTGAGCCTATCTTTGTAGCTCTTCCCTGTTAGAATGGATGCTCATTTCAGTTTTGACCTACAGTGTCTATACTCTCCCCTCTTTGAATGGCTGCCCGTTCAGTGTTTTACATTATGATTACATGGGCTCCATTTTGGTTTTGCTGCAATTTGACTTGCAGCATCTATTGTGTTTCAAATTGTCGTCAATGCTCACATAAGGCTTGCAGAATGTTTTGGGAGTTCACTATTCATACTGGATGTCATGTTATTTGCATTCTTTCCTTCCGCTTGCAAGCTGTGCCTCTGCCAATGCTTCCTTCCTCTGGTCTCGCCTCTGTACTCTGATGGAGAACTGATGGGGTGTAAATACAGGAAATAAAGATTACCCAGCAAATAAGATGTTAGCTTAATCCACTGCTAATCTCAGATAGATAGATAGATAGATAGATAGATAGATAGATAGATAGATAGATAGATAGATAGATAGATAGATAGATAGATAGATAGATAGATAGATAGATATTTTTTTAAAAATAAAAATATTCAGAGGATGATTGGAGGAGAGTAGAGTATACAGAGGTATCCTCCCCATGTTCATCAACACACCCTAATTACCTACATCACTGAAATGCCATCTACAGACCCACCTCATCTTTATAATACACCTCAACTCAGTACATGTGGAAAAGCCCTTTCAAACCATCCATATGTGTAAATTAGCTTTCAAACAGAGGGGTGGATATGACTTCATATTTCAGATCCTGGATTTTGTAGATTCAGAGGATAGAGGTCTTACCTCTTTCTTTCCCTCTGCATTAAGATCCCCCCCTCTTCATGTTGATGGCATATAGTTCCAGCTGAACGTGATATTTGATGCTGCTCTCATTTCTGAAACTGAAGCACTGTCAAATGTGTCAAACATGAGGAGATGATTCATAAATTCTGATAATCAGCAAGAGGCTAAGAAAATAGTTGACATTATCTGCTGCTCTGTTCACTTTGGCACAGAGCACAAATCAGCAAATGGTGAAAGGTGGAGGTGTTGAACTCAATCCAAAATCCAAAATATACAGCCAAACAGATGCCCTTATTCAAGTCATTTCACTTATTTCCCAAAGGTTTGGGTAAATACCCCCTAAATATAATTTACAAAGAGCCATGCTTCACACACCAGAGAGTGATTTAAAACCAAGGTTTTCAACAAGTATCTATATTTTCTCTTCAGCCTTGTATCTAAATTTGGATGATCTGTGCCTCACAGTTGAACAAAAAAAGAACACTTGCCCTGACTAGCACAAAAAAAGGAATATGGCTGAGACCACCTTTTCAATGTAGATTGCTGAGAGTCCTGCACACCAGGCTGCATTGGGAGAGAGGCACTCCAAATTCATATATATTGTATAGGCATCAGGAATCCAGTTACCTTCCAGTTGTACAGAAAAATACTTCAGTGCACACAGCTGATTTGAAAGATGGATTTCTCCAAGGCATTTGGGTTGTCTTGTTCCTCAAGTAATAGCTAGCTAGAGAATTTACCCCTGCTTGGTTAAACAATAAAAAAGGAATCAGATTTAGGATTTCCCCCTGTTTGGTGTCACTTTATGAATGGTTGTGAGCACAAAGAGGTATCTTGTAGACCAGCTTGACTGCTGTCACTGGTCTTGTCAACATTCATGCATCCAAATGCTATGTATCCTTTTTTTCTGTGCTAGCAACACAGGGCCCCTGTGTAAGTTTCCTTACATGGTAAAACGAAGCTTTTGACCATGGTAGCTCTGTAAAGACATTCAGCTGAACTCCCAACATCTGGACTACTTTTCTAGTGAGATTGAAACATTACTCATCCAAGTAGCTTCATCAGTCTGATGGGCGTTGATGCTAGGCTTCTAATTTATTGTTCACCTTGGTTTTACACTTTCTTAATCTGAATAGGCTCATTCAATGAACAGTGCCCTGAATAGGCTCATTAGATGTACAATGGCTTGCGGTGTGTGAAAGTCACACTTATGCAACCCTTCCTAACACCTATTAAGTATGGGTTGTTAGAAGTGGTGTTCCTGGTATAATAATAATAATTAATAACAACAACAACAACAACAACAACAACAACAACAGGGGGTGTTTAAAGGAAAGCAAACAAAGGGTCAATACAGGAAAACAACAATGCAAATACGACCTGATAGCTGGCATAATAATGGCTTCCCCGCTCTGCCTGGGTGCAGAGCAGGGGCATCTTTGCTTGAGGGCTGAAGCTCAGGGAGCGTACCCTTTATAAGACCCCGGCGCGCTCCCCACCGTTTGCCTGCGCAGTCGCCGCATCCCCCCCTTCCCGCCACTGTTTATAATGTGATGGTGATGCTTTGCTGGTCGCTTCGGGGCTGGTCACAACTTGGCGGGTAGCGCATAAAATGTTAATTGTCTGGGTCCCTGCTTGAATTTGCAGCTCCACATCTTCGGCAGCCCTCAATTAATAAACCAGTGTAGGAATTAGATAGGGAGTTAATAACTGTAACCCAACCACACTAGAGAGGGCTGCCAAGGTTTATATTTAAGTGGTCGGCGCCTAAAAGACCTTTAAGGCCTTCTCCCTGCGTCTGATTACAGGCCGCAGGAAATTGGCTGACCAATGGGACCTAGAAATTTATTATTGTCACCTTATTTTGCGCTACGTCACAGGCCCTCCTAAAGTTACTGTTTGGCTACAATTAAGTTAAAAGTTAATTGTGTGATTAATAAAGTTGTGGCCCTTAATTAATCCAACCCAAATGTGTGTCGCCTCTTTATTTCAGCCTAGACTGGCAAAGCACTGCATGGGCAGTACCTTGAAAAAAATCAAAGGAAAAGTAGATGAGGAAAATACTTGGTTATGGCTCACCAATGGAACACTGAAAAAAGAGACACAACCCCTGATTTTGGCAGCTCAAAAACAAGCTATCAGAACAAATACAGTTAAGGCTAGAATAGAAAAATCAGCTGAATCCCCCACATGTAGACTCTGTAAAGAGGCAGATGAAACTATTGACCATATATTGAGCTGTTGCAAGAAAATTGCTCAGACTGATTACAAACAGTGTCATAATGTAGTTGCTCAAATGGTCCACTGGAATTTGTGTCAGAACTATCATCTGTCTGTAGCAGAGAACTGGTGGGATCATAAGCCTGAAAAAGCGACTGAAAATGAGCATGCAAAATTACTTTGGGACTTCCGAACACAGACAGACAGGGTTTTAGAGCCTAATACCCCAGATATTGTGATTGTGGAGAAGAAAAAACTGTGGATCATTGATGGTACTATACCAGGTGACAGTAGAGTCACCGAGAAACAACTTGAAAAAATTACCTGATATCAAGATCTGAAAATTGAACTTCAGAGACTCTGGCATAAACCGGTACAGGTGGTCCCAGTGGTAATTGGCACACTGGGTGCAGTGCCTAAAGAGCTAAGCAAGTGTTTAGGAGAATTTGGAGTTGACAAAGTCACCATCAGTCAGCTGCAGAAAGCCACCTTACTGGGACCTGCTGGCATAATTCGCCGATACATCACTGAGTCCTAAACGCTTGGGAAACGACTGGTGATTTGTAATGCAAAATCCAGTGTAGTTATCTTGTCTGCTGTGATAATAATAATAATA
This sequence comes from Phrynocephalus guinanensis, assembly GCA_037367245.1. NCBI lineage: Eukaryota > Metazoa > Chordata > Lepidosauria > Squamata > Agamidae > Phrynocephalus > Phrynocephalus guinanensis. The sequence continues at coordinate 116,309,784 of CM074735.1, read as the reverse complement.
ATAATAATAATATAATAATAATAATAATAATAATAATAATAATAATAATAATGAATTGACAGAGGACCCTTAGCCTTCAGCCTTGACAGCCTTATAATTCAGCCTTGATCCCAACCACAGTTAAAGCAGTCTCTAAACTTTCAGGTTGTAATAATAGCTAGACAGAACAGAAGAAGGCAATGGGTTTTTCAGTCTGAATTCTCACATTGCATTGTGGTGTAAACTATAATTAATTTTCATTCTCATTTTCTTTCTGTTGATGATTATTTTAGGCATGACCCTTAGAAAAAATATACTAGATCCTGAATGGGTTCAGATGTTTTATCATTTTTCAGAAAGGACTCAAGCTCAGATCTTTTTGCATAAGGGTGCTGAGAGTAAAAATAAAATAAAATAAAATCACAAATTTGGGGGGGGGGAGTGCATGACCACTGCTCTACTTCAAATATAATCCCAGTTTGAGCCAGAGAGCCATCTGTTCCCCACGCACACACATGCCGTGAACTTCATGTCTGCATTTCTAGTCTATCAAAGTGTTTACATGTCTTAGCAAAGTGTTTCCGTTGTTCCGAGGGGAAGATATGCATCACTACGGTATAATTATCAAGATCCCCAACAGAATAGAAAGGGTTGTGCATGAAAAGCAGAGGTCAGCATCAGTGACAAGCGGAAAATGAATTTTGCATTGTTTTTAATCAGCAGCTTATGTTTGGCATACCCAACTGTGCACCATTGATTCTCTGTAGATGCTCATTTAGCAGGTCATGGTGGTCAGAGGAATGAGAAGTACAATGCAGTTTGTCTCTCCCCTATGAGTCTGAGTAAAGCATGGCAGAGAGCCAAGAGGCACTTTAAAGGTGAGGGAGGAGACGGAGCCGTAGAAGAGATTGGCCTGAAAAGCACATTTGCTAATAGTACCAAAGGCTGGGAAATATATGTATAGATGTTGTAGTCATTCTGATCCCCCCTTCCCCCCCGTATCCATTTGACTATAACAGAAGCTCGGAAGAAGGTCTGAAGTCCCTTGATACAACCGCCTTAAGAGCGCTCAGCTTTAGCAGGGCTGATCACTCTCCAGATGGAAAACCAACCCAGAACGTCCTGTACAATGCCTTTGCTTGAGATTAGGAACAATAGAAATGTACTAAATAAATGCATTCAAAATGAGAGGAGTACTACCCTGGGAATGATTTTGGGATGAGTGCGGCACAGGCTGTAGACAGAACAGACCAACATAGAGCATAGCAAAGACTTATCTAGTGTAGGATTTCTATCAACACAGTGGCCAGCCAGGGTAACCTCCTGGCAGGAGGTGTAAACAAGTATGCCTTCTGTCATTCATTCCCTAGCAACTGATTCACTGAGACATGATCCCATGTGTGCAGGAGTGATGCACAGCTATCTTATCTAATGCTAGCTCCGCGGGTGGCTTGTCCCCCGCGGAGCCGATTTGCCCCTCCCGAGGAGGGCGAGAAGAGGAGGCAGGATGGGGAGGTCCTGCAGGGGCGGGGGGAGGAGCGCCCTATTAAGGGTGGCTCCTCCCCCCCAGTCATCAGTTCCATCGAGCAGCGTTCCGAGGAGCATCTCTCCTCGACCGCTGCTGCGGCGCCGCCATTTTGGGCTGCGAGCCACGTGGCGGGCGCCATTTTGTTGGGCCGAAATTCGGCCTGTCCTTCGGCGCCGGGCGGAGAGGAGGCCGGCGGCCGAGAGGCCTGCCCCGGCGGCGGCGACCGGTGGCACCGCGCCCCCGAGCCGCGGCGGCGGCTGGGAGGCCGGGCAGCGGCAGAGGCGCGGAGGCTTAGTGGCGGAGGTGGCGGCTGCCCAGAGGCGGCCGCGGCCGCGGCGGGACGACAACCGGAGCCGGGCGGCGGATTGGGGGAGCGGCATCGGCCCTCCCCCCTCGGAGTGAGGCCGGCCTAGGCCCGAAGCGGTCCGGCCTTGCCGCGGAGAGCGCGGCCGGCCTGGGCGGGGCTGGGACGAGACGGGGACTGACCGGGGGGTGGAGGCGACGCCGCAGGACCCACTTGCGGAGCCGGGGGGAGGTGGGAGGCCCGGGGTAGCCGGCCTGTTCGGGGAGGGCGTGACGCCCCCTTATTAGGAACCCCGGGGTGGGTGAGTCTGGGGGTGGCCCCGTTTTCAGTGGCCGGCCCGGACTTGTTATCCCTTTGGGGCCTACCTCCCCTCGTCCACGCGTAGTTGGCCTTACGGTCTAGCTGGCAAGAGGCCCTGGGGTGGCCCCCTTCCCCTGCGGCCTGCCTGGCCCTGCGTCCCTTCAGCTGCGGCCGACATCTCCCCCATCCACCACGCTTGGTTGGCTTCCTGGCCTGACTTGCGGGAAGTCCGGGGGGGGGGCTTCCTCCCCCTGCGGCCTGCCTGGTCTTGTGGCCCTGCCTCTGCGGCCTGTCTTCCCCTTTAGCCACTTACTTGGCCTCCCGGCCTGGTTTGCTGTCGCCCAGCCGCCCTTACTTCCACCCATCAGTGTGCGGCGGGGGGAGGCGGCCCTGTCTTGGGCAGGGTTATGGCGCCTAAGAAGGGGAGGGGGGCCAGTAAGGGCAAGCAGCCGGCGCGGCGTCCAGCCCAACAGCAGGCGCCCGGCTCTCCTGAGGACTCCGACGAAGCGCGGTGGCCCATATGGCTGCAGATGGAGGCGCGCCTTAAGGCCTTGGAGGCTGCGAGGGGGATTGACAAGCAGGGCCTCCAGAACCAGCAGGCCACTAGGACGGGCGCCAGGCCCGCGAAGTCCCGCAAGCGCGCCCAACTGAGGGAAAAAATCGCTGACATGTCTGCTCGATTCACAGCATTGGAGCAGCTGGATGCGATTCCAGGGACCTCGGCGGCCGCTGGCATGGAGTCAGATGCAGCGAAGCGATCTCGGCCGGCGGTGGCGGAATCCGAAGACGAAGAGGGTGCAGAGGCGACCTTGGGGGAAGGGGTCTGTGACCCCCTGCCTTCAGCGGAGACCACGACCCCCAGTGAGTTGGCATGCGCGCCTGAACCTGCGCCCACGATCACATGGCCCTGGCCTGGGGGCCCGGCCATGGCTGGGCCGGCCGCGCTTGCGGGCGGGGCGGCCCAGCCATGGCTGGCTCGGTTCCCGGCGCCGGTGCTCCCGGCGTGGGGGCCGATACCATCATGGGCACCGGGAGCGACACCCCCAACGGTGGGGCCGAGACCAGGACACCCTACTTCAGCAGGGGGAGGGGTGGGACCCTTTCAGCCGGGACATTCGTACCCGGCGTGCTGGTCAGGGGTGGGCCATGTGGCTGGGGGCGTGACGCCATGGATGGGCGCGCCGGCCGCCCCGAGCTACCCCGGGGTGGGGGCAGCCGCTATGCCATATGGGGACTACGCCTCCCCGTTTGGACACCATCTAACGCAAGCAACCAGGGAAAAGATTTGGAGAGGGGACTACGTTGATATATTCAGTTTGCTGAACAGGGAGGTAGAAACTAAGGAGCTGGACAAGGAGGACCCGGTGGACAAGGAACGCAGGCTTAAGAAAAAGCCGGAGCGTTCCTGGGCGGCCTGGTTGCCAGCCTACCTGATCTTCATGTCCCTAACACTTCAGGCCCACCCGTGGAGGGCTCAGGCCCTGCTAAAATACCTGGACATTATATATAGGGCCTTTGTAGACTACCCGGGTCATTGCTGGCTGCTTTACGATGAGGAATTCCATCGCAGGGCGGCGTTGGACCCCTAAGTACGCTGGGATGAGCCCCTCCCCCCACTCTGGTTGCAGTTTATGAATCCGAACAGGCCCATGCTGGGAGATAGATACGACAGTGGGCATACAATTAGGAAAGGATCGGTTTACACACCCGCCCGCGCCGCGGGCCAGTCGGTTCAAGTTCGGCTGGTCTGCTGGGAATACAACAGGCAGGGGGTGTGTAACAGACAGCCTTGCCGTTTCAAGCATGAGTGCTCGGTTTGTGGAGCACCGCACCCTGCCAAAAACTGTGGCAGGGCGCGCGCACCGCAAGGTAAGCCCCGGGATGGAGGAGGGCCCAAGACCCCAGGGGGAGCCGAGGGCAATCCTGGTAAAGGGGCCCAGCCCCATTCGGCTTGATGTGTTGAGGAGGTGGGCGGCACAGTACCCTGATAGGGACGCCGCAGGGTTTCTGGTTAATGGGTTTGAGTTCGGGTTCAGGATTCCGTTCTGTGGGGCCTGTTTGCCCCGGTTAGCTAACAATTTGAAGTCCCTGGAGCTAGCTGAGGGGGTGGCCGGGGAGAAGATAAGGAAGGAGGTCAGGGAGGGCCGGGTGCTCGGCCCCTTCAGGGACCCACCGGTACCGAATTTGAGGGTGTTGCCCATCGGCTTGGTGCCCAAGAAAGCTCCAGGCGAGTTCCGCCTGATACATCACCTGTCCCACCCAGCGGGGGCGTCCGTCAACGACGGTATACCCCCCGAGCTGTGCTCAGTTAGGTACACGTCCTTTGATGCCGCGGTGCGCATGGTGCGCGCCTGCGGCCCCACAGCGGAGATGGCGAAATGCGACATTAAGTCGGCATTTCGCCTTCTCCCCGTCCACCCCCTAGACTTTGAGCTCCTCGGCTTTAGGTTTCAGGACCAGTTCTACATGGACAGGGCGCTTCCTTTGGGTGCTCGGTGTCATGCGCCATATTTGAGGCATTCAGTGCCTTTGTGGAGTGGCGGCTCCGCCACGAGACAGGGTGGGGGAGCACGGCCCATTACCTGGACGACTACTTGTTCTGTGGCCCGGCAGGTACAGGGAGGTGTAGGGCCTTGCTGGATGGATTCAGGGAGTTAGCAAGGGAGCTCGGTCTGCCCTTAGCGGAAGAGAAGACAGAGGGGCCCAGCCAGGTGCTCACCTTCTTGGGTATAGAAATCGACACCAGGGAGCAGGCTTGCAGGCTCCCCCAGGATAAGCTCGTAGCGCTACGGGCTCGGGTCCGCCTGGCTCGCCAACGCCGCAAGATCTCACTCAGGGACTTGCAAGAGCTCGTGGGCCACCTTAACTTTGCGTGCAAGGTGGTGGCTCCGGGGCGGGCGTTTTTGCACCGGCTGTGTGCAGCTATGAGTGGACTCCGCAAGCCCACACACGTTACCAGAGTGACAGCAGAGATGAGGGAGGACTTAGCCATTTGGGATCATTTCCTGCAGGGATTCAATGGTGTCTCCTTTTGGAGAGACGAGCTCCGATTGGGTGCCCAGTTCCAGGTCCATACCGATGCTGCGGGTGGTCTTGGGTTTGGCATCTATTGGAGGGGAGAGTGGGGCAGTGGGACCTGGCCTCAGGACTGGCGGGCGGAGGGAGTGACTAGGGATCTCACCTTCCTGGAATTGTTCCCTATCTGGGCGGCGCTCTACATTTGGTCGGAGGCCTGGGTGAATGCCGTGGTCCACTTCTGGTGCGATAACCAAGCGGTGGTATGCGTCATCAATAGCTTAACGTCCCGTTCACCGCGGGTGATGCGGCTCGTCCGGGCCTTGGTGTTGCGAGCGTTGCAATTTAACATCGTAGTGCACGCTCGGCACGTGCCAGGGGTTGAGAATGAGATCGCCGATGCTCTGTCACGCCAACAGGACGAGCGTTTCCAGGCCCTCGCCCCAGGAGCGGCCATGCTGCCCGTGGAGATCCCGTTGGAAGTATGGCAGGCTGGTGCGCCGAGGCCGACGGAGCACTCCGCAGCTCCGTCGCCCCGCGGACGTGCCGAGGATATGCAGCAGTGCTGAGGGAGTTTGCGACCTTCCGGGAGGATCAGGGCCTGAGCCAGACCTGGCCACTACCAATCGAACACCTACAGAGGTTCCTAGTATATCTGCACCGCAAGGGGTTGGCGCCAGGTTCGCTGCAAGGGAAACTGGCCGCCTTAGCATTCTATTCTAGGCTGCAGGGACATCAGGATACCACCAGGGACTTCCGGGTGTGGGGCATGGTGGCGGGCTGGGCGCGGGTGAGGGGGAGGGTCCCCGATGCCCGCTTCCCGCTGTCGCCGCAGCTGCTGGAGCGCTTGAGTGCCGGTTGGCCAGAAGTGTGTGCGGACAGCTACGAGGCCTCCCTTTTTCGGGCGGCCTCCGCGAGCTGGTGGCGTCGAGCGGGCGGGACATGTAATTCACAGCTCTCGGCATCACAGATATACAGCTGGCAGAAGGAACACTAGTGATACGGATCAGGAAATCTAAGACAGACCAGTGGGGGAAGCGTGCCGAGCTAACCTTAGGACCATGTTCCATGGGGGAAATCTGCCCGGTGGCAGCCATGAGGGGATATTTGGCACAGCGGGGCTCTAGCAGCGGCTACGCTTTCATACACCGGGATGGGCGCCCCTTAACTAAATTCCAATTTGCAACCATGACCAGTAGGGCTCTCGAGAACCTGGGGTTGGGGAGGCTAAAGTTCGGGACGCATTCGTTTCGTATTGGGGCGGCGTCAACAGCCGCGGCTGTGGGGTATGACGCAACGTCGATCCGCAGGTTGGGTAGGTGGGCCTCCCACTGTTATAAACGGTACATCCGGCCGTTGCCGGCAATCTAACTTGTTCTTTTGTTTTCCCAGGACCGGAAGGCTGTGCCCACCGGGCGAGAGTGATATTTGTGGGGCACAGTTACGTATACTGGGCTGAAAAGTGTGCAATTAGATCTGGTTGGGGACCAAATTTGGGGCTAGGTGGCCGGGCCACAATTGAATGGTGGGGAAAGAGGGGGATGAGGTGGCGTGAATTCCTGGGGACGGCAATGAAGGCCGCCCGCGGCATGCCACCGGAATTCATTATGATACACCTGGGGGGAAACGATCTGACCAGCCAGACGGGCAAATCCCTAATCATTGAAATTTTGAGGGTCCTGGCAGTTTGGAAGGCCAGGTTCCCAACCTCGAGAGTATTGTGGTCAACAATGATACCACGGCAGGTGTGGAGGGCGAACTGTGACCCACAAAAGCTCAATCGCTCCAGGAAGGGAGTGAACCAAGAGGTTTGTAGGGCGGTTTGCAGGGAGTTTGGGGCGGTGCTGGGCCACCCGGAGTTTAACATCCACAGGCAGGAGCTTTACAGGCCGGACGGGGTACACCTGACAGACGTGGGCAACGAGCTGTTCCTGCAGGATCTACGGAGGGGCCTGGATGCGGAGTTGGCTGCTGGTGGGGGGCCTAGGCCATAGCAAGGCTAGGCCTGCGGCAGTGGCAGCTAAAAGCTTGGAGGGCAGCAGGGAGCATACCATCGGCAAGTAAAATCTAAATGCCCCTTCACCACAGCACTGCGGGCCAGGAGGTCTCGGGGCTGGGGTGGGGGAGGGCAAGTGCCTCCCTGCGCTGGAAATTACCCAGGTCAGAGAATAAACAGCAGGGAGGAGGAAACCAAATTAACCGGCCTAGGCCGTGCTGTCCCATGACAGCACCACCTGGGGGTTGAAGGCTCCCCTAAGGCTGCCGGTCGGAGGGGTCCCGGGAGACCCCGGGGTTCCGACCAAATGGAGAAGATGCTTGGCCCCTCCTGTTGTTGTTATGTTGTTGTTTGTTAATAAAGTGTGGCCCAGTTTACCCCAACACACTGCCTCGACTCGTCATTCCAAGTGGGGGGGGCAATGCTAGCTCCGCGGGTGGCTTGTCCCCCGCGGAGCCGATTTGCCCCTCCCGAGGAGGGCGAGAAGAGGAGGCAGGACGGGGAGGTCCTGCAGGGGCGGGGGGAGGAGCGCCCTATTAAGGGTGGCTCCTCCCCCCCAGTCATCAGTTCCATCGAGCAGCGTTCCCCTCCCACCCACCGCGTTAGGGCCAGTGTGAGTTTTACTGGTCGCCTTGTTTGGGGCCGGATAGGAATTTTTGACCCGCTCTCTAGATTGGCCGTTGAGAGCGGGGATTTTTCGCCTATCCCACACTGGTTCCTCGAGTTAAATGTTGAGAAATTGTTTATCGGTCACACTTTGGCGGCTAAAAGCTTGGAGGGCAGCAGGGAGCATACCATCGGCAAGTAAAATCTAAATGCCCCTTCACCACAGCACTGCGGGCCAGGAGGTCTCGGGGCTGGGGTGGGGGAGGGCAAGTGCCTCCCTGCGCTGGGAATTACCCAGGTCGGAGAATAAACAGCAGGGAGGAGGAAACCAAATTAACCGGCCTAGGCCGGGCTGTCCCATGACAGCACCACCTGGGGGTTGAAGGCTCCCCTAAGGCTGCCGGTCGGAGGGGTCCCGGGAGACCCCGGGGTTCCGACCAAATGGAGAAGATGCTTGGCCCCTCCTGTTGTTGTTATGTTGTTGTTTGTTAATAAAGTGTGGCCCAGTTTACCCCAACACACTGCCTCGACTCATCATTCCAAGTGGGGGGGGGCAATACACATCCAACTTGAAAACTATAGATTGTCTACTCTTGCTCATGGAGGTGGGGCTTTCTCAGAATGAAACATGGACTCCATCTTCTTGCCTTGTCCAGAATGCTAGTTCTTCTCGTTAAGTTCTCCAAGCTGAAATCCCAGCTACATTTAATTATACTTCTTTTTGTGGGAAATGCCTGGTCCCACCAGAGTGCATACTGTTGTTGCTGCTTGTGCTATTCTTTCTTTCTTTCTTTCTTTCTTTCTTTCTTTCTTTCTTTCTTTCTTTCTTTCTTTCTTTCTTTCTTTCTTTCTTTCTTTCTTTCTTTCTTTCTTTGTAACTATAATCTTCAAGGAATTTCGATTAGCCTGAAGTCAGATTGTGTTTTGCAGGACAGGTGAAAGCGGCTTGACTGAAGGTCTAACCAAGTGTCATGTGGAACTCATAATTAGAAACCAAGAGCACCTCTTGTGTTCCAGGAAGCAAGGAGACTTTCAAGTAGATTCGTGACCACCTTCGGATCCATGATTGGAGCAGGGATATTTCTCTATTTTCAGATAAACTACGAGATGTTTTATGAAGCCTTCTCTGGACACTCACTCTCGTTGTCCTGACAAACGACTGAAGTTTTCTCCCGAATATGGGGAATTATAAAGTTGGAGGGAGATATTTGGCACCAGTTACTGTAGCCAAAGAAAAGGAGGTGAAAAAGAAGATTGAGGCCCCAGTGAAAGACCAAACCTCTCCTGGAAACTGCAGTCACCAAGATCCTGAAAAAGGCTCATATCACCTTCACTGGACTCTATATATCCCTATCCACCCACCAGAGCAGCCATTTTTCATCAAAGCATGGCAAACTACTGGCTACATTCTAGAATTTTCTATATTTTTAAAAAGGCACCTACTCCCCCCCCCCCGGATTCTTCATTATCAGAGGTATACTGGGACCAGGCCCATGAAGATGGCACAGGTGCGCTCACTTATGGTGGCCACACCCAGAGAGGCACGAAAATCGCTCATGCGTAACTGCACCTTCTCTGTGGTGGGCCCTACTCTGTGGAATCAGCTCCCTAGTGAGCTGCGCCTAGTAGTGTCCCTGCCCGCCTTTAAAAAAGCCTTGAAAACATATCTCTTCAAGGAGGCATTTGGCAACCTTCTTACTTAACCTTTTGTTGTTCTTGTTGTTGCCGCCCGCGTCATCTTTTGTGGAGGGTATTGTCCCCCCTCCTATTTTTATTGTAGTTTGTCTCTGTTTTCCTTGTCCATTCTCTGCTGTTTGTTTTAATTGTAAAACACCCAGAGTTCTGTTTCGGAAGATGGGCGGTATATAAATGTAATAAATAAATAATAAATAAATTATAGTTAGAACTGAGTACAGTTGGAACCCCTACCCTCCTATTTACTGGGAAGCTATTCCAGGTGGCCCCTCTAAAGATGCTCAACTATGAATGCTAATAGAATGGTGAAAGCTATACATGGTGAAAGCTAGTGGCCTGTTCTGGTAACTTCATCATTAGAAATACATATTTCCAGGATTTTTCTTTAAGTATTTTTAATATATTTAGACAATGGACGAGTGAATAAGTGGTGAATGATTCCCAGCAATATTGGGGTCCTACTGTATATATGGGGTGTGGTGGCTCAGCGGACTAAGTCTGTGAAACAGTTGGCTGCAAAGTCAGCAGTTCGGTGGTTCGAATTCCGGGGTCCCACACAGTGGAGCAAGCTCTTGCTGTTAACCACAGCTCCTGCCAACCTAGCAGTTCAAAAACATGTAAATGCAAGTAGATAAATAGATACCACCGTAAAAAGTGGGAAGGTAAAACAGCCATGCCAGCCTTGTGGCCATGGACTTGCATAACACTGGTTCTTCGGCTTGAATACGGAGATGACCACCGCTCCTAGAGTCAGACACGACTAGCACGTGGGGGAAACCTTTACCTTTACCTTTTACTGTATACATGTAATTATGATTTAAATGTTGGACTCTCTCTTGTGGGTTTTCAGTATGAAGGTCAAAGCAGTACCAGGAGCTCTCTTTATCCTCTCCCAATGTTTTCTATTTTCTGCCATTATTTTAAATACATGATACCTGCTGATGCAACATGGATTCATGGGAGGTCTGGAGCTGGACAGGGAGTAAGATGCATGAAGTTGAGAGATGGAAGGAAGTTTGCCTACATCTACAGTGAAGATGTAGGCAAACTTCCAGCACATTCATAAAAGTGATGGCATTCTGCACCACCCATCATTCCAGCTCATAGCCCTTAGTTTTCCCTATTTGGCTTATTTTCCATTGACCCAGAAACATACTGTTGCATGCACAAAGCTGAAAACAAATTGATCTAGACCACCCCCAAAAGACAGTTCATTAACCCGATCATAGTTTGCATAGTAAATGTTTAGAAGAGATTATATAAGATGATGTTTACACACACTTACTTGCGAATGTAGCCTGGGCTTGCCTATTAATGGCAAAGCAGAAAGTAATGCAAGTTAATTCATAAGATATGGGAGTGAGAATAGCTTGCACTAGGATGAACAAATGTGTTTTGCCTTTAAGGGAGCTCTCCTGCTTCTAAATGTAGAACTATGCACCTTGGGCAATGCGGGCCTAAGTCATTTCTGACAGTAGGAATACATACAGGGGCTGGACTCAGTGATCCATGTAAACCCTTCCAGCTTGGCAGTTCAAAGGAAGGTATTTAGTTTGCACTTCTATTACCTCTGGACAAAGAGGACATGCAGTGGATGGAGGGATACTGTTCTCCCTCACAAAATACTCCTTCTCACAAAATACCAGAACTAGGGGGCATACACTCAAATTGAGGGGTGGGAGACTGAGAACAGACAAAAGAAAAAATGTTTTTACCCAGCGTGTTGTTAGTCTGTGGAACTCCCTGCCACAGGATGTGGTGATGGCATCTGGCCTGGATGCCTTCAAAAAAGGATTGGAAAGATTCCTGAAGGAAAAGTCCATCACAGGTTACAAACCATTAATCTCCAGGCTTAAAACCAGGGTACTTCAATGGCCAGATGCAGGGGAGTGGTTTCAGGAGACAAATATCTAGCCTCGTGTGCTCCCAAACGCATCTGGTGGGGCCATTCTGAGCTACAGGAAGCTGGACTAGATGGGCCTTTGGCCTGATCCAGCATGGCTCTTCTTATGTTCTTAGGTTTTTGGAGCAATACCTGCGAACTCCTTTAGCAGAAATGGGGGGGGGGGACGGGACGGCAGCACTGCACATTTTGATCAACAATCCTTCTTTCAAATGTCTGAAGATAAGGTGAAATTTCGATCCATATCTGTATCATCCTTCGTACATTGGACAGAACACTGCAGGAAAATAAAAAGAGAGGAATCTGCTTGGGCAAGAAACTCTAAAGGAAGTTTCTAACGGGAAGACATCTCTCAAGCACTCTACTACTGTTCTCGAATTCCTCTGACAAATAAGATGATGGAACATTTGTACTCGCAGCTATTGTTCTCATGAATTCTTAATCAGACTGTGTAGTCTCTTTCCTGCTTTTATTAGCTGTACAAAGCAGGTGTCAGCACCTGCCTCCAAATTGTAGAGACTTGTTTCAACCTCCCCACTTCCACGTCTGCAGGTCTTGAGGCTGTGGCTTGGCCCCCACACTGAAGCCAATTCCAAAGCATAGACGTACCAATAAACGAAGCATGCTTTGTTTGACCTGCAAAGAATACCATTGTGTCTCTGAACTCCCTTTTTTTTCTCTGTATCAAATAATCAAGAACAAATCAGACTTCTCACTTTATCAAGTTCCCACGTAGCTGGATCTTGGGAGGATGGAAGGCTGAGTAAATGACTCAGAGTGAGCTCGCCCAGAGTGACCTCGCTGCCCGATGGGCAGTATAAAAATCCAATAAATAAATAAATAAATAAATAAATAAATAAATAAATAAATAAATAAATAAATATGGAACCATCTTCCTAGTGAGATAAGGATTGTGGAGTCCCTCCCAGTTTTCAAGAAACTTCTAAACACCTGGTTATTTAAAGCTGTTTTCGGCAATCGCTGAGGCAGTTTGTTTATTTGTTGTCCTATTTGCTTGATTGCCACCATCTTGCTTTCACCGGTTTGTTTGTCTTTTTATCTGTTTTTATATGTTATTGTTCAGTATATCCTATTTCCTATTTATTTTTCTATGTTGTTCACCACCCAGAGTTCCCAATGGGATAGTTGGGTGGTTTATAAATAGAAATAAGAAATAATAATAAGAAATAATAAACCCTGACCCAGTCACCTGGGACTGAAACCTGGGTCGTGAGCAGAGTTTGGCTGCAGTACAGCCGTTTAACCACTGCGCCATGAGGCAAGAAAAAGAAAAGAAAAAATAGATCAATGCTAATGGATTTATACCCCCTTTTCAGACTCTGTTAATGGAGAAAATTTGGACATACCAGCTGAGAAATGGGCAGAATACATGAAGCAAAGTCAAGGCATGTTGGGGGAGGGTGGATTAAAAGAAGATGCTACCTTTGATGCTGTCCCTCAATCCCCTACTCTCAAACATGAATATGTCTTAAATTGTACTGGACTGTATATTGTCCCTCATTACTGTAAGCTGCCTTGGGACCTTTTCCAAGGAAAAAAGGCAAAATACTCTAAATAAATAAATAAATTGAATGAATGAATGAATGAATGAATGAATGAATGAAATTCAATTTCCTGGATGATTTTGAAAACAGGCCAAACACATCCAATCCGCACTTGAAAGGCACAATGACATAGAAGAATTGGATGTGGTTGCAGATCATGTGGCATAAAAATATGTCTTGCTATTTGATCGGATGGAGATCATCTACTAGTAGCATTCCTCACCGACCCCTGAAAACACAGACAACATGACAAGTACAAAGAACCAGGAACTCATGGAGAAAAGAGTCTGTGAATATTCTCATTCATCCAGGTGAGGTTATCTGCAAACTGAGCCCTGGCAACTGGTCTTTTCTTTTGATATTGAAATGATCACTACTCATCCAAGTAGTGAAATATTTCAATTTCAAATGAAAAAAGTCCAATTGCTCTGACTCCACTTCCAAATGGAGAAAAGAGCTATCCAGATTAGCTGGGGATGTTGGAGAATGTACCTCTAATGTTGGCCTGTAATCTGGACCTTGAGGTAGGCCATAAACTGTGTCTGGAACAAGCCATACAAAAGTTACCATTTCAACTCATGATACTAACAGCAATTGGAGAGAAGGATGTTTGAAAAACTAAGCAAAAGTTGAGTGCAATGTTATGTGTAATAAAAATTTTAAAAATACCATTCTGATCACTGGATTGAAAACAAATCCTCTAGAGTGAGGAACAGTGCTATTTCCATAGGGGTGTTGCCTTTCCCTTAGACATGGTGAACATAGTGGCAGAATGACTTGGCCAGTTTTGAGTGCCATGTACCTTGAATTTGCTTGGTAGGTGGTATGGTTTCCTCCTTCTCAGACGGCAATGCATCTGGGGCAAGTCCTGTTCTGTATGTTTAAAGGTCAAACCTTCTGTTTCTAAGATGACATGCAGACAGCAGAAGTTCTGTTGATTCTATTTCTCCCCCCTTTCCCCTCCAAATGATGTTAGTTATGTCTTTGCAATGTCTTGGTTGCAGAATGTATCCATAGCAAAGACTCTCGCCTTGAACTTTAAATTAGATTTCATTCTGTCAAAGGGCTTAAGATCCTTCTGTGAGCCTTCATAACTTTTAGTTGTGCAGTCGGATATCTGCAAAAAAATGGAACAATTAAAATAAGGTGAACATGGAATCCAAAATTAGCTTCTGCTTGTCTTATAGCATGCTCTCACTTACGATGCTGTGATTCGGAATCAAAAGTATACATGCTATGTGTATAATGAATATAATTGTGTTAGACTGCTGTAGAGCTAAACAGCTTTCATTAGCCAACTCTCTGCAGCTGTAGTTAATGAATTCATGCAAATTTTCTGATTTGCTGAACATTCCTCTGACTAAACCATTAAAAACATATTTTATCAATTTAATCCTATTATGATAAATTGAAATGAAATACTCTCCCCTGCCCTGCATGTGTGTGTGTGTGTCCTGACCAATATATTTCACTTAGAGATCTTTGTAAAACTTACTTTCATTTGTCATGGTAAAATTGAATAAGATGTGAGATTTTTTATTATTCTCATATTTTCTACCAACCTCTAGCTGGGTATCTGAAATCCAGACCAGAACTTCACCTGGACCTCTATGTCACAGCTTCTACTTCTATTTTCCTCTCCTAACTACTTGTTTTCTGTCCCAGTTCCTTGTTATACTCTCCCAGACATATTCTTGTGGCATTTCCTGCTTCAGTGCCCACAGTGATGGTTCATAATTACTTGACACAATCATGATTGACTCCAGACTAGACATGGGCACGACTCGGCGAAATGGTCATTTCCGTTTTCGGTTATCGTTTCTGTTACGTAACGGAAACGGTAACGATAATTAAGCCGTCAGAACTCGAACTCGAACCGAAAAAAGAAAAATTTGGTCGGGGTTTCCGTTTCCGTTTCTGGCATCGCGGTGATTGCGCGATGTGAAGCACAGAAAAAGTTTTTAAAAGTTTTTTTTAAAAAAACCTGACTCCCGGCCAAAAAAGCAGGCGAAAATATTCCTGCTGAGGCTTTACCACCTACCAGAGGGGTGGTTTCTGGGGGGTCCCCGGCCTTTCCCCCCTCTTCTCCTGTCCTGGGCTGCTTGCACCAGGCTGGGGGGGGGGGTCATCCTCATCGTCTCGCCATGCCATGCGATGGGGGGATCCAAAATGGCGACCACAATTTTTCTTTTGAAATCGTGGTCAAAAAACACACCAAATCACCACAGAAACATGTGAAATTTATTTATTTTAAATGCCTGAATTTTAATAGTAGCAGCAGTGGAGTTTTTTATAGGAATAAAACATCGTATTGATTTTATTTTATTTTATTTTATATTTTATTTTTTTAGACCTGCCCATTTGGGCTGGGCATGGGATGGGACCATGCAAATTGTTTGAACCATTCCACCAATGGCATCGCCAGGTTTTTGACTGACACTTCTGGATGTCTCAGAGGGCATAAAAAGCCGAGGCACCTTCCAGAAATCACAGTCGGGTGTATGGATGTGGTTGAGGGAGGAGGGCTGGCTGCTGGTGTTGGTGTGATCCGATCGAGATTGAGGAGGGAGGCTGGAGGCTTTAGGATTTAAGTTAGGCAGGCAGGGAGGGAATTGAATTTAGAAAATAATTTCTTTGATTCCCTCCAGCTTTGTCTGCTGAAGGGAATAGCAGTTTATTCTTTATTTCTTCTCTGGCAGTTTGTGAGGATTTTTTTCTGATATTGGATAAAGGGGGAGGTTCGACTGGGACTGGGAGGTGTGGATTTATTTTAAAAATATATTATATACTACCATTTATTTTCTATTTTCCCAACTTCAATTTGCTTGCACACACACACATTTGGGGTGCAAGCCAAGAACAGAACCTCTATCCTAAGTGATATCCTAACTGCCCACTCGCCCGTCCACCTGAGCCGCCACCCGCCTGCAGCCCGCGCTGCCACCCGCCCACTTGCCCACCTGCAGCCACCACCCGCCCATGCCCCCCGCCACCGCCGCCTGCCTGCTAAATCTCGGTGGAAATGACAAATGACAAACGAGAAACGACAAACGACAAACAAAATGACAAATTTTTGAAAATTTTTGCGACAAACGGAAACGACCCGAAACGGACCCATCCCAACAAACGAAAACTCGAAACGTCATTTTTTCTGGTCATGCCCATGTCTACTCCAGACAGTTTGTTCCCTTAAGCAAGTTCCTTGTTCCATGCACAGAATTGGGACCCATGGCAGCATGGGTTTTCTGCACCAACCCTCCCTCTTCTCTGGCCAAGCAGGGATTATGTGCCTCAAACAGCCCCATGGAGATGGTGTGTGAATGTGTGTATGTGACCCAGGTCACTCTGTTTGAAGGCCTGGGGCTGTAACAACCATAACTTCGCATGCAGCTTTACAACATCCCAGCTTCCTGCCTCAACTAAGGTGGTTACTTCACGTCCTTCCTCGAGCCGAGGTGAACTTGCCTCCATGTTGAAATCGGTTTTCAACACGGATCGAGAAGTGGATTGAAAAGATTCCCGAGCTCCAGGATGGGAATCTCTCATCCCGCTTGGAGCGCAGTTCAGGGGGCGTGGTCGGGGGGAACTCGGATTGACCCCACAAGGACGTGAGGTTACGTTCCTTCGAACCGTTCTCCAGCGGGGCCACGAAATGCAGCGAGAGGGACGTGAAGTATCAGCCTAAGAGACTTCCTGGCAATTATCTTCGTCTTGCCAAGACCTCTACATCTACATCTCAACTCTACATCTCAACTCCTGGCAAATCCATCTTTTGCCATGCTTGAACTTTTGGTACAGCTTTGAAAAAGAGGGTATCACCCTCAAACTATTAGCAACTCTTTTTTGTTATTTTTACTAGTAGCTTAATGGTATCACCCAGTCTAGTCTTGCATTTGGTTTTTGTGATGGCTACATGGCTCCCCAACTTGTTTGGCTTCAACTCACACGAGGATATCAAGTCAGGGTATGAAATAGAGGGCAGAGTCTGTGGAACACCTACAACATCCTCCTCCAATGAATGGGGATGGACAGGACAAGGAGCTGGAAGCTGTCATTGCCTTCCTCAACACTTTGCACCGGAAATGTTACCTACTCTGGTTACTCCTGTTGCCAGTTGTTCCTGCTGGTACAAAGCTTGCCAAGTGTGCATCCTGATCTTTGACTCCCTGCTTGTTTTTCAAACTACATGAACGGTTTCATATTTCTTGATACTCTGCCAGCTGTGGGCAATCTGAACAAAGCAGGATCTGGTAAACAATTTCTGTTTCTGAGTACTTGATACCTAACAAAGCCTGGCAAAGGGTCACAATACATCAGAATCCACTTGGTAAGAACATACCAGTAATTGATTTATCAGGTTACTAGCCAAGGCCTTTTCCTTTGATTTTTCTCTTTAGAAAATGCTTCTTATTTCTCCAGAAACTCAGACAAATAAAATGATCAGCACAACTGCCACATTAACAATGGAACTAGTGTGTTCCAAAATGGGCAAAATGCAGAGTTAGAATTAATTCTGTATCTTTCACAGTAAAATAAAGTATATTTTCCCCACCATACTATTTTGCTGAAATATTGTCCATCAGAACTCAGTCAAATGGTGAAGGTCCTGTTAAATACCAGCCTTAGGAAGCAGGAGGAAACGAACAGGATTGACACACTGTGTCCAATTCCCCAAACGTCTTGCACACTTCTTTTTACATTCCAGGATGAATGTGCAGTAATGACAGATACAGCCGTGGATGCTAACCTTGGCTTTTTGTTGCCAGCTTTATTCACTTGCTCATGGTTCACTTTTCAGCTCCAAACTGGGGGAATGGGCTGAGAAATGACAAATGTAGGATATTGTAAAGTAATGCATATTGGGACAAAAATAATAATCAAAACTTTATCTATCAGTAGAGATGGGCACGACTTAGCGGTATTCCCGTTTCCGTTTCCGTTACTCGTATCCGTTACTCTACGGAAACAGAAACGGGAATTACTCCACCAGAATTCGAGCTCGAACCGACGAATGAACAATTTGGTCTGATTTGTCGTGCTCGTTACTTGCATCGCGGCGATCGCGCAATGCCAAGCGGCACAGAAAAAAAGTTTTTAAAAGTTAAAAAAAAAACCGATTCCCGGCCCTAAAAGTAGGCGAAAACTGTCTGAGGGCACCTACCAGGCCAGAAGGGTGTTTTATTTGGGGGGGGGGGTTCCCGCCCCCCTCTCCTTGGCTATTGCTACTGCTGCGCTGCTGGTACCAGGCTGGGAGGGCGCATCCATTTGCCATGCAGTGCGGGGGATCCAAAATGGCGACCGCAATATTTTTTTTGAAATCGTTGCCCAAAACCCCACCAAAGCACCACAGAAACATGTGAAAATTAGCTATTTTAAATGCTTGAATTTTTACAGTAGCAGCAGTGGGTTTTTCTTCCAAAAAAAGTCTCCGTTGATTTTAATTTATTTTATTTTATTTTATTTTTTTACACCTGCGCATTCGCAATGATGGGCTCGCCCATGGGAGTGGACCATGCAAAGTTTTGGAGCCATTCCACCAATCGCATGGCCAGGTTTTGCTGACTGTACCAGGCTGGGAGGGCACATCCATTTGCCATGTGGTGGGGGGGATCCAAAATGGTGACCGCAATATTTTTTTTGAAATCGTTGCCCAAAACCCCACCAAAGCACCACAGAAACATGCGAAAATTAGCTATTTTAAATGCTTGAATTTTTACAGTAGCAGCAGTGGGTTTTTCTTGCAAAAAAAGTCTCCGTTGATTTTATTTTATTTTATTTTATTTTTTTACACCTGCGCATTCGCAATGACGGGCTCGCCCATGGGAGTGGACCATGCAAAGTTTTGGAGCCATTCCGCCAATCGCATGGCCAGGTTTTGCTGACTGTACCAGGCTGGGAGGGCGCATCCATTTGCCATGCGGTGGGGGGGGATCCAAAATGGCGACCGCAATATTTTTTTTGAAATCGTTGCCCAAAACCCCACCAAAGCACCACAGAAACATGCGAAAATTAGCTATTTTAAATGCTTGAATTTTTACAGTGGCAGCAGTGGGTTTTTCTTGCAAAAAAAAGTCTCCTTTGATTTTTTTTTGATTTTTTTACACCTGCACATTTGCAATGATGGGCTCGCCCATGGGAGTAGACCATGCAAATTTTCCACCAATCGCATGGCCACTTGGCCAGGTTGACCACAGAGACTTCTGGGATGTGCCAATCGGGCATCAACAGCCCACTAATCGTAGCCCAAACCCGAACCCTTAGCCTAACACATACGCCAGTACACTGTCCTTCTAAGTGGGTCAGAGAGGCCCCCAGAGGTGCACCCCAATACTCACCCTAACCTCACCCGTAACTAGCCTAACCCTAGCCCTTGCGCTAACCCGTCTTAACCCTAAGCCAGATCTACTTGCATTGCACTACATGCAAGTACGTGAGACACAGCGGGTGCAAAGAGTCTGCCAGTCTGTCACTTGTGGCTCTGGCTGACTCCTGCAGCTCCCTCCAGGAGCCCGCTACTCCCTCCCCAAACCAGTACTAATGACAACAAAAAACGAAAAAACGAACCGACTAATTTTTGCGAACTTTTGCGAAAAACGGAAACGAGCCGAAACGGAACCGGCCCGACTAACGACAACTCGAAAAAAAATTTTTTCAAGTCGTGCCCATCACTATCTATCAGCCCTCTTATGGTGAATTAGTGTAGAGCCATGGCTGGGCTAGTGAGGTCAGTCCCAGACCTCCCCAACGGCGATGTGTCATACCTAGGTTAGTCCTCTAACCTCCTTTCAAGCTATCTCCAAGACAGCTCTCAGGGGCGGGTAAAATGTTACCAAACATGTTTGGAGATATCCTTCTGGAGCTCTTCACAATCGTCTCTGGTTTTTGCACATGGAAAAGTTTTGTATCATCTGCAAACTTGGCCAAATCACTGCTTATCCCATTTATGAACAGATTGAAAAGCACCGGTCCCAGGACAGATCCCTGGGGCACACAGCTTTTCAGCTCTCTCCATTCTGAAAATTGCCTATTGACACCTACTCTTTGTTTACTGGGTCTCAACCAGTTCTCAGTCCATAAGACGACTTGCCCTCTTATGCCCTGACTGTGCAATTTTCTCATCAGCCTTTGGTGATGGACTGTGTATCGTAACTCATTATCTACCCATTACACCACATTGAGTCTAAACCAGGGGACATCAACAATACTATTGATAGAACCTGCTTAGCCTTTTAGGTGAACATTGTGAAATCTTATTTTTTTCTGTCTGTACTTATTTTGAATTGTTTAAATAATTTTGTTTTATTGTATTTGTGCTTATTTGCGTATTTGCTTTTATTATGATGATGATTTGATTATTTGGTCTGATTGATAAGTTTTTATTTACTATTTTAAGTTGTTTAATTTGTTTTTGTACTTTGTATATGTATGTAAACCACCCAGAGTAGCTTTTTTGCTAGATGGTAGCGGTATATAAATCAAATGAATAAATAAATAAAATAATTTTATTTAAAAGACCTTTGACTCCATAACCAATATCTACAGTATTTCTCCAACAACAAGGAAAACAGAAAATAATGTATATGTGTGTGGGTGTTGGACCTGTTGGGTGCTGGACCTGGTTGTTCCAATCTGTATCCCCACTGCATTCTAATAATGCCAAGGCCTGGTGGAGAATATTGATTTTTAAAAGGAAACCAGAAACAATCTAGATGAAAATGTAACATAAGTTGATCTCTTAGTTTGTGATTCAGAAGAAGTAATTATACCAGCTGCTCATCTTGGCAGAAATCCTCTGGGAGGCAGAATATTTAGTAAAGATAGGAATGATGCCCATCTTTGATAAACACCGACTGCCAGTGTTAGGGTGTCATAGCCAACTGCTCCATCTTATGTGTAGAAAAATATGCTACCATCAAGGTGTAACTGTAAGAAGCAATAACATGTATTATATGTAATTGCTAGCATTTGGATAAAAAAAACCAGATAGGGTGGATTTGACATTTGGCTAAAACCACTGCCACGGATGGTGCAGGCTGAGAGACAATAGAATAAATTTGCTTCAAAAGAAAATGAGAAGCTGCATGTTTTTTATTTTTAAAAATCTGTAGTAATGATTATCTGCTTCACCTAACCATTACAACTATCAAATATCTGAGTAGAGTAGCAAAAAGGTGGACACAGGAAAGGCATGGAACATGATTCTGTGGATAATTGCCAGAGACTACGGAATAGAGATGTTATTCGTGCCCTGGAGCCCCATTTCGTTTCAATTAATACAAAATGATTTTTTTTAAAAAAATCTTTTCTTTGTTTGTTTTGTTTTGTTTGTTTTGGCAGCTGTGGGGAGCCCTCCCAGGGCAGGGTGCCGCCAGAGCCAGTGGCATGCCAGCCGGGAGAGATTTCCTGTGGTCATGGGGAGGCCTCCCAGGGCTGGGCACAGCCGGAGCCGGCGGCAAGCCTGCCAGGAGAGAGGTTCCACAGCTGGGCACCACTGGAGCCGCCCAGCAAGCCACCCAGGAGAGCAGTACTGCAGCCACCGACAGCGCCCCAAGAGGGCTGGGGGGGATTTAAAAAGCCCGCTCTTCCCCCACCCCATCAGGTGGGAGGAGAGCGCAGGCTTTTTAAATCTTTTCCCCTCCCAAAGCTAGCACCGAGTAGCTACTGGGCACTGGCTCCCGGAGGGTGGGAAGTGGTGGGGAGAGCACACCCTTCTTCCCTCCACCCTGTTGTGGTGGAGGGAAGAGTGCGCTCTTTAAACTTGTTTCCAGCCTCCCGAAACTAGCACCAAGCAGCATGGTCTTCCCTCCATGCCGTGCGGTGGTGGGAAGAGCACGCTCTTTAAACTTGTTTACAGCCTCTCAAAGCAAGCACAAGCAGCTGCTTGGTGCTAGTTTTGGGAGGTTGGAAACAAGTCTCTGCATGCTGGCCAGGAGAGCAGTCCCACAGCCCCGGGAGTGCTCTCCTGGATGGCTTGCCAGTGCCAGTGGTGCACCAGGAAGGGCTGGGGGAGATTTAAAGAGCTCTCTCTTCCCAAAGCAAGCACAAGCACAAGCAGCTGTTCTCCACCACGGGTGGGTGACAGCCGTGCCTGCTATCACTTGCTTGTGGCAGAGATCCCTTTACAGAAAGCCCTGGTCCCACTTCTGCATGTGGATATGAGACCGCGGCCCTCTCCCGACCACCCTCTGCTGCGGGAGGATGACAGCCACCCAACTGTCATGCCCCATTGGTGGAGATCCCTTGAGAGAGGGGTGTGAGCTCGGCCCCGCTTGAAGAGCCGAGCCCGCTGTCCTTTCTCAAATGCCCTGTGCTGAAAGGGGGGGATGACAACTGGGCCAGCTATCATCCACCTGTGGCAGAGAGCACTGGAGAGAGGGGCGTGGGCTCGGCTCCACTTGAAGAGCCGAACCTGCGGTCCTTTCTCGATGGTTCCCCATGGTGGAAATCCCTTGAGAGAGGGGCGCAGGCTCTGCTCTGCTTGAAGAGCCGAGCCCACGGTCCTCTCTCAAATGCCCTCCACCGCAGGGGGGATGACAGCTGGGCCAGCTCTCATCCACCCACGGAAGAGATCCCATGGGAGATAGCCCCGGTCATGCCTCTGCATGCGGAGGTGAGAACGGAGCTATGTCACAGTCCTCCCCACGGGCGATGACAGCCGGGCTGTCATCACAAGCGGGGAAGAATGAAACGAACCTTAACAAACAATTTTTTTTTGTTCGGTTTGGTTCATTCTAAAATCACTATGGGCTTCATTATTCGTTTAGTTACCTAATGAAATGAATAATGAAATGAACTAAAGGTTCATTTCCTGCCCATCTCTACTAGGCTCTTTCAACATTTGAGTGTTTATGTTTTGTTGCTTTTTTGGGGGGGGGAGGGAAAAAAGTGGAAGTTTCAGAATGCTTTCCTATGAGGCTCTTCTAAATTTACCATCTTTGCAGATAATTAGCCAAATCCAAGTCATGACACTCCTTTTAGAAGGGTTGAGAAACATATTCATTGCATCATTTGAGCCATTGAATGATGATAATAGAGACAATAATTTGGGTCATTAATAGAAGTAAAGCAAATGATTTTGTCACCATTTGATTTTGTCACTTTACTTCTATTCTACAACAATAGAAGTAAAGCAAATGATTTTGTCACTTTTTGAGTCAGGGTGAAAAATAGCATTCTATGCTCACTTTGTGTTGCTGTCCCACCCATGGTAGGCAGCTAGCCGAAACAACAACTGCTCTGAAGCCTGTTTGGGCTCTTCAGAGGTGTGTCCCAACATCTCTTAGGTAGCATCACTCTCCCTCTTCAGACTTGTCCGTCACAAAGTCTAGGACAGTGTTGGCAAACCTATGGCACAGGTGTCCAAGGTGTTACTCGGAGCCCTTTCTTTGGGCACAGGTGTCCAAGGTGTTACTCGGAGCCCTTTCTTTGGGCACCCAACATTGCCCCTTCACAGCCACCTGTATTAGGTTAAATTGCTGTATTGGCATTTTCCAAAAAAAAAAAAAAAGTGGGTTTTGAATCACAGTTTGGGCACTTGGTCTCTAAAATGTTCACCATCACTGGTCTAGGATGTTGCAGGTGGCACAGACCTCAGTGTTCTCCTCTATGTCCATTTGTCTCTACCCATAGCACACCTTGTACAACCTACATTTAGAGGTGTGGGAGGGAAGATTTTTTGAAGAATTAAATATACACATCTAAGATTTATAACTTTGCTTTGTCTGTACTCAAGCAAGTAAAATGGATGTTGGCCTCTCATTGCGCCTCCTTCTTCATTAGACCCTTAAAATGTATGAGCCACGAAGCAAACATAGTCTGCCTGTCATTCTTTGAGAACTAAGGTTGTGAACACCTGGTTTTGAGTTTTAATTAGGTTTTTTTAAAAATCTTGTTCTAATCTGGGCCAAGGCTGAAACCTTAAAGCATGTTGGCTATACTTCTAAAAGAAACCAGGGAAATCATTGTGAGGCCAAAGTGAGTCTTTGGAACAAATGATCTTTGAAATGTTTGACAGGAAGTGGATTATGGAAGCATGTCTAACCTCTCCAGCAGAAAGGCAAATAGTATCTGGCAGATGCCGTGTCATTTGAAAATAAACAAGAGGAATGTGGCTGCATTATAAAGCCACTGGACTTTCCAATTAGGAGCAGGTACATTCACGGTGAAGTCATGAATTACATACATAAAGAAGCAAAATAATGAGAGCCTGGAATCCCTATGTTTTCTTATTGCATTCACAAAAGCTGTAGGAAAGCAGGGTTTATTTACAGCAGTGTGTTTCGCTCTGAAAATATATATTATAGTATGCTCATAATAAAAACAGCAAAATGAATGAAAGAAGGCCAAACGAGTGGAGGACGAGAACAAAACAAGAAAAGAAAGAGAACCTTGGATGGGTACAGTGGTCCTCTCCCCAGTTTCGGGGGACCCTTCAGCTGGCGGATAGAGTGAGGAGTCTGGGTGTTGTCCGTGAACCAGCTTTGTTCCTGGAAGCCCAGGTGGCAGTTGTTTCCAGGGCAGCCTTCTTCCAGCTTAGGCTTATTGCCCAGATTCGTCTATACCTGGATGTGGATTCCCTTAGGACAGTAGTGCAGGTGCTGGTGATCTCAAGGATAGATTATTCTAACACTCTTTACATGAGGTTACCTTTGACCCTTGTTTGGCGACTACAGTGGGTGCAGAATGCAGCAGCCAGACTGGTGGTTGGTGCAGGCAGGTTTGTCCGCATCACCCTCATCCTGATGCACCTGCATTGACTACCTGTTGCCTCCTGGAAAAAGTTCAAGGTATTGTTTTGGTTTACAAAACCCTCCATGGCTTGGGACCTGACTATCTGGTAGAACGGATCTCCCAGAGGTCAGCTTCGTCCCAACCAACCAGAGCTTTGCTCGGCTTCTCACTCTGGGTGGCCACTCTGAGGGATGCCTGAAGGGCTTCTAAATGCAATTGGGCCTGCTCAGTGGCCACTCCGGCACTCTGGAATAAATTACCCAAGCAGATTAGGGGAACGCTTAAGACCTGGCGCTTTATGGAAAGCTTTGGGGATGGCTGAGTGTACAATTGTGCATTGTTAGTTGGTTTTGTGTTTTACCAGCCCTTTTCTTGCTAGATTCTTTGTTTCATGTGTTTTTGTTGCTGTTCATTGCTTTTATATTTTTATATTTGATTTGTTTACTATGGGGGTTGTGTTTTGGGGCAAGTTGTTTTTGCAATTTGTTGTACACCACCCAGAGTTCCCAAGGGAAAGTCAGGTGGTCAACAAGCACATAAACAAACAAACAAACAAACAAACAAACAAATAAATAAATAAATAAATAAATAAATAAATAAATAAATAAATAAATAAAATTAGTAGAGTAAATAGAAATAAAAAATACCCCTTATAGACTGCACTATCTAGTTGATCAGCCTCTTGCTTGCCGTGATGAACCACTGTGGAGAGCCAGTCTCATAATCAGGGCGTAAGGCTAATAGCCTTGTTACTTTTCTCCAGTGTCTTGACTTCTTGGATTTTGAAGACTGTTCTCTCGGGTTCTACAAACAGCATGTTACCATCATGAGTAGTAGCTGTCCTATCTTCCGTTAATTTGTTTTGTCCCCCTTTTAATTGATTCAGTAATGAAGCATGTCAATTTCATTCAGTTTGCTTTTTGATCAGAATTTCCTAGAATCTGTTTTATTTAAAAAAAACTAAGTAAATATGAATTGACATAACAATAACAATGGGGAAGACAGCAAAATAAACAGATTCACCCATCTGGGCAGAAGCCATTAAGTGCTTGGGTGTGTATCATGCTGCAGTACGTTAGAGCATCCCTTGCTCCACATGATCTCCAGTTTTCCATTCTGGGAGGTACTCGGTACCTTTTTGCACAAGTTCATGAAAAAGGCAAAACAAATGCACTTTTTTTAAATTAATGGACTTGGCCAAGAGGATTCTGCCTCTAGTTCTGCATTTAATCTCTGTGAACCTAGCCATATGTCATGCTCTCTCATGTGCAGTCTCTCTCTCTCTCTCTCTCTCTCTCTCTCTCTCTCTCTCTCTGTATACAAAATTAATCCATTCTGAGTGATTGCTTGTAAGTCAGTTATCTCATAAATTGGACAGTGGTTTCCCATAGGAATGCATTGAAAATCATTTAAACAGTTCCGGACAAATGGATTTCAATGCATTCCTATGGGAAACAGCTTTAAACAACCCACCAGTTCCACCACCACAACTGGGCACATTGGGGAGAGAAGTGGTGGGTGCTTTAAAAGGGCTTTAGCCACCGAGGCAAGCGATTGCCTCGGTGCCTAAAGACCTTTCAAACCACCCCCCACTTCTCTCCACCACCACCACCCCACACACACACCAGGTGTGTTGGGGAGAGAAGTGGTGGGTGCTTTAAAAGGTCTTTAGGTACCGAGGCAAGGGGTTGCCTTGGTGCCTAAAGACCATTCAAACCACCCACCTCTTTACTCCCCACAACCTGTGAGGGGCTTTGTAATTACAATTTCCATGAGAACTCTCCCTTGAGAACCTCAGGCCACCAGCTGAGGTTATTCAGAGTTTTGGAGTTTACTGTCATCAGTATGCTGATGACGCGCAGCTCCGTCTCTTCTTTTCCACCTCTGCAATGGAGGCTGTGCAGACCCTTGATCGCTGCCTGAATGTGGTATTGGAGTGGACCAGGACTAACAGGCTCAAACTCAACCCAGAAGAGAGTAAGGTACTGTTCCTTGGGGTGGGGACTGAAAGGATATTGTGGCCTTCTTCCCAGTTTGGATGGGATCTCCATCCAACTGGTTGATGGAGTGAGGAGTCTGGACATGATCCTGGATCCAACATTGTCCCTGGAATCCCAGGTGGCTGCCGTGTCCAGGTCAGCCTTTTTCCATCTCAGGCTCCTTGACCAGATTTGCTCATATTTTAATGGTGACCTTCTAAGGATGGTTGGTTATCTCAAGAATAGATTACTGTAACACACTCTACATGGGGTTTCCCTTCACCCTTGTTTGGTGACTGCAGCGGGTCCAGAATGCAGTGGCCAGACTGGCGATTGATGTGGGAAGATATGTATCATCCCCATTCTGACTCATCTGCACTGGTTACCTGTTGCTTCCCGAATAATGTTCAAGGTACTGGTTTTGATTTATAAAACCCTCCATGGCTTGTGTCCGGAATATCTGATGGAGTGTATCATCCCAAGATATAACACGGCCTGACCCACAAGAACATTTCAGGTCCAAATGCTTAGAGTTGTTACTCCTAAGGAAGCTTGTAAGATCTCCACCAGGAAATGCGTGTTTTTAGCTCCCAAGTGAAATTAGGACTGTGGAGCCCCTCTTGGGTTTAGAAGAGTGTTAAAAACATGGCTGTTTGAGGCTGCCTTTGGTGATTAAGAGGTGGAATGTTCATTGGTTTTGCTCAACCCTTTGATTATTTGATTATTTTGCTGCAATCTTATAGTTCCTATAGTTTTATATTTTATGCTATTTTATTGTTCATTGGCTTTGATGGTTTGCCATATTTGTCTTGCTGCTTGTTTTGATCATTTGCTTTATTTGTTCTGCTTGTGTTGTGAACCGCCCAGAGTTCTTTCTGGAAAGTCAGGGGGTCAATACATACAAATATAAATAAAAAAATAAACCTGGACTCCGATATGGTCAAACTCCATTTGTTTTGGGCTTCCTGGTTTTGTTAAAGTATTAACTTCATTTTCAGAGTGAGAATCATTGGTGGCAGCATCAAAACAATAGTTAATGTTTTGGGGGAGCTTTGTTTCAGTTCGAATGGCACTTCACACTACCTTATTTCACTTCATATTGGTTCAGCAACTGACAAATACCCTCACTTTGCTTTGAATTCCAAATGATTGCCAAATCAAAAGCACTTCCCAGTTGACTGTGTGCTTCAGGAACAGAAACAGAGATGAAGGCACTCAGATTAATAATAATAATAATAATAATAATAATAATAATAATAATAATAATAATAATAATAATAATAATAATAACAATAACAACTTTATTTTGATGCCACCTTTCTCCCCAAAGGGACCCAAGGCGGCTTACAAAAAATTCATAAAAGTAAGAATAAAAGCAGTACAATGTAAAAAACAACACAGTACCTATAAAATACTATAAAGAGTTTTTATAGGTATTGTAGGTACAGTATTTTATAGGTATTATAGGAAGGTTTTTTTTTGCTAACAGAGCAGTGACTGAGAGACACCTTGTTTTTAGAGGATGCTTGCTTTTATATTTTCATCACTAGGAAGCAAATTACTGGCTGGTAAAGTAAGCCCTTTCCTTTATTATTAACAAGAAATACCAAAGGAAAAAAGAATTCACATTTATCTATAAGAATTTAGTCAAAACTTAAGTTGTTCCTATCAAATTGGAACATACATTTCCTGGAAGTGTCAATTATGTGAGTACCTTGGTTTATGAGCATAATTCTTTCGAGAAACATGCTGTAAACCAAAATACTTTTAAATTAAAAATATATATCTTCACAAGAAATAATGAGAATTTACCTCTGTTGAAACATAGACAAACAAGAGGCTGAATGTTTCAGATGCACAAATGAAGAGAGAAATGAAAAAGCAAGGATGTAATACCTCAACATGTCAGCGATCAGCTAGCCTGCTCCCAATGTATATATTGGCTTTGCATTTAGTTAGCTAGCAAGCTCCTGTTTAACCTTACCTCTAATTTCTTTTCACCACAAAATGATGAATCTGCTGGAAATTGCCTTCTTCAAAAACAAAGGATCGACTATATATGCAGATACCTTTCTCTTATCTATCTATCTATCTATCTATCTATCTATCTATCTATCTATCTATCTATCTATCTATCTATCTATCTATCTATCTCTCTATCTATCTATCTATCATCTACTCTGTCTGTCTGTCTGTCTGTTTCCCAAGCCAGTAGTATACCATTTGCTTAAAGCATAGAAACATATTTAATTTTACAGCACAGTAGGTTTCACTTGTAATCCAAAATTCAGGCTGGCTCGTGTTCCCAGTTCTCAAGCCCTGTGGTGTTTCTACTTACATATTTTATTCCAAAAACTTTATTTTAATTTCTTTTCTATAGCAGACATAAGAAAATGAGCTTACCTGAAGAAAAAGAATACATTGACTGAAATTCTTATACCATCTATCTAAAGCAGACACTAGGATGATTTTACATAAGTATATATGAAGAAAGTAATATAGCTAGGAAAGAAATATGAAAACACTCTAACCTTCTTCCTGTTCACTCCTATATTGCCAATAAGAATCAAGAAATCACGGGTTCAATTTCTTCTGTATTCCCAGACATTAGACCCAAGTACTATATGTAATTCTAATTAGCGATAATTTGTTGTACAATTGTGGGCAAAACATTTCTCTATCATAACAACTGTAATTAAATTAACATTCATGATCACCATAACATTAGTTTATTCTTCAATAAAATGTTTGTTAGCTTCTCAGGAAGACATCTGAGACTATAACCACTCAACTCTGAGTTTGGAATCATTGTGTTATGTTATGTTATGTTATGTTACGTTATGTTATGTTATGTTATGTTACCACCATCTTAGAACTGTAGAGCTGGATGGGGCCCCATGGACTATCCACTTCAAACCCTTCCAAGGAGGAACAGTGGGAAAACGAATTCCCAATCTCTGGATCCACAGCCAGAAACCTAGACAACTGAGCTATTCAACAATTCGTATTAGGGTAGATTAGGTTAGATCTTAGATTAGGTTAGATTATCCTACCATTCATAACTAAATTGATGCTCACAGCTAAGTGAAGTCAGAGTAGAATTACACACACACACACACACACACACACACACACACACACACACACACACACACACACACACACACACACACACACACACACACACACACACACACACACACACCAGAAGTAACATCAAGAAGTAATTAGATGGGCATTCCCTCACTGTTTAGTACACTGATTTTATCCTTTTTTCTGGCATTCACATTGTAATTTTTAGAGTGAACCAGCACATCTGGTTCTTTCCCACACTTTTCTGGGTTCCTGTCCGGGGCTTCTAATTTTTTTGATGTGATCAATCTCTTTTGGTTCATTTCCAATTTGCGCAATCGCTTGAAATGAACCAAAGCTTAATAAGACAGCCCGTTCATTATATTAGAAAATTAAACACTTCCTCTGCTCCACAAAGGAGAAGAAGTAGTTGATTTTTAAAAGCATTTTAGAATTATTTGAAAGGATCAACACGCATGTGGATGCAGGGGAATCAGTGGACATTGTCTATATGGATTTTCGGAAGTCATTTGACATGTTCCCTCACCAAAGGCTGCTGAGAAAACTCCTGTGGATTGAGAACTGAATTACCTGGAGAATGGTATAAGCAGTGAGGTGACAAGATTTGCAGATAACACAAAACTCTTCTAGGTGGTGATGACCATGTATTATGAAGTACCGTAGCATGGACATCCGTTGAACCAACATATATATACAGGTTATGTAGCATATACCATATAATTTCCTCATAGACACTTTCTCATGCCCAGGATGTTTGTGTAGTTAACATTTTTGTCTTAATTATTTGTCTTAATAATGCTATTGTCATTATGAAGAGCACATTCTGTGTGTTCTGAAATTTTTAATTGCTGCCATATTGGTTTCTGTATTTAGTTTCATGGCAGTTAAGTGTTTAGAATAATTTTATAATTTATATTTCTTTGTTGTACATGTCCCAAAAGAGCAATTTGCTGGATGGGCATTAAATAAATAAATAAACAATTATTTAGTGTCATGACAGTTTAGTGTTTAGAATAATTTTATAATTTATATTTCTTTGCTGTACATGTCCCAGAAGAGCAATCTGCTGGATGGGCATGAAATAAATAAATAAATAAATAAATAAATAAATAAATAAATAAATAAATAAATAAATAAATAATGGCAGTCACAATATTTGAGAGTTAATTTGCTCCCTTTGTATCCCTTCTCACTGGTCTCCTGTCCCACATTATATGGTGGTACATAAACCTGTGGTTAAATATTCTTCTTAGTCATTTATAAAGTTAAATATTCAGCAGTCATATTGCAGCAAAGTGCTGGTGATAAATGGAGGGGGCAGTCTCAGAGTAATGAGTAAACCCGTTGTCTGAAGTTTCCGACAATGGTTTAAGTGCCCAAGACTGCACACACACACACACAGATAATGCTTGCAAACTAAAAGGTCTATCCCACCAGACCGAAGATGCAGTTCTTTTTTAAAAAGCGCCTTTCTGCCTGATGCAATCACGGACCTAAATAGTGTTTTTGAAGTTCTCACAATGGCAGAGCAGGGCTGAGAGGGGGGTGAGGCATGTGTGCACCCGTGTGAAGGTCTCTCCCCCTCCCTCTCTCTCCCTCTCTCTTTTCCAGGGACATGGCAAGGTTTCTTGGGGCTAGAGTGGCACCGCAGGCTCTCAAAAGCAGGTGGGGGCAAAGAGAGGGAGTGAAAGGGAGGAAGGAAGCAAGGAAGAATTGGATGGTGAGCGTCATTGGAGAAGCAGCAGGAGCCTCCGTGGTTCTGGCCTGGCTGCCCGAGCAACTGCCGTCACACACACACACACACCACTCCTCCCTCCATCCTTTTCCCTCTCATTTGCAGCTTTTGGAGTTCCCACCTTCCCTGCTTCATTTTTTAAAAGTGCCTTCTTAACCATTGCAAAAAAGGAGAAGCCCCAGAGATGGTTCTGGGAAACTGCACTTCAGGGGGTGTGGCTGAAGTTTATATTCAGAAAAGCCAGCTGCCTGTGAGGCCATGTTTAAAAGAGGTGCCTTTGATTGCTGGAAAAAGCAGCTTTTAGACAATGTAAGACAACCCTCTAAGGGCACTTTTACACTATCCCTAAGATCTGCTGGCAACTTCAACTCGGACCAGAGATCTTGGGGGTTTGCTCCTCTTGCTGTGTCCCCACCGCTCTGCACACCCTTGCTCCTGTCTGCATGAGGGGAGGGAGAAAAAATGCAGGCTCACCTCCGCTCTGCCGTCAGGAGCTGCTCCGGGAAGCATTCCAGTCTCTTAAAGGGGCGGGGGGGAAAAAAACAAACAAACAAGGCGAGGAGAGCCCGGCACTCACTGCTTTGCAATCCGCATCAGAATTTTTTCACCTTCGGAGACCAGGTACTTGAAAAATGCGCTGGGACGCATTTCGGTGGGTGTGGTCATACTTAATTTTTTTTAAAGTCTGGAGCTGGTGGGAAAACAATTTTAAGCTCCGCATCTGGGAGCCCTTTGCCTCGGATTTTAGGGGTCATGTAAAAGCGCCCTAAGTTGAAACTCACCTCACATGGACATACTTGGCATTTGTCATGCAGTTTTAGAACTCTTACCTACAATTTTCCTGCACTATCAAGGAAGGGGTGATGCCTAGCCTAGGAAAGTGCATTTTTGTTCAATTTTTTGTATTTTTTCAATAACAATATTGCCATACTCATCCTTTTGTCTAATACTGCAGCATGACTGCAAGGGAATGGAGTCAAAATCTGTTTTAAAAATAGATTTTCTTCCTTTGTTACAGATACTTTAAACATCTGTATAGGACAAAGTCTAGGGGATAGCTGTTTGCTTAAAACAAGCCAGGCTCTAGTTTAGTGGAGCTTTCTGCAGAGAGAGAGAGAGAATACTAAAAGGAAAGAAAGAGTAACACTCTATCTTGACATTGTTAAAGCAAACTTTTTAATATATAACAAAAGTAAATGAGTTGTCTGCATTGAGTGATGTGAGTAAAACCACAGCGGCACTTAAAGCAAAATCAGATGAATCACTGTGGCAGAAATTTCACTCAATGAGCTGTGAAAGGTGGCGTTATTTTCTTCTTCAGCTAATAGTATGATTTCAAGCCTGAATTATTCTCACGTTTGATGCTGTGAAGATATAAAAAAGTTTAAGAGGTCATTTTCATCACCTCGGTGAATTATTGGAAAGAAGTAGCATTAGTGATGCCACACACACACACACACACACACACACACACACACACACAAATCTAGCTTGTCTTGCCTCTTCAGGTTGTTCCTCTAAAAAGCAATTGGAAAAAAGTGGGGGGAAAGACATCAAGAAGAATGGGACCTTCTGTGAGTTTCATTTATCAGAAATAAACTATTAATAATGGCAATAATACAGAGAAGAACGGATTGAAATACTGTTTGTACACCAGGAAGTACAAGTTCTTAGGGTGAATTTAGAGAGACAATGGAGGTAACAAATAAAATATTTTGTTCTCCTCCTAAATCATCATCATGAAGATGTACAACCTTCCTGAAATTGCTAGGTGGGAGAAGACCTTCAATATTTCTTAACTGGTTGAGAGAATGAATATCCTGGCTTTTGTTTCTGGTGTCTCTCTCTGTGTGTTTATTCCAGTACAGCTATTGCCATGATTGATGTTGCTTTAGCCATTTGATTTCCTGGTAATTTTAGACTGATTTATTTTTATGCATTGCACTTATGTGAGCTGAGGTAGTATGGGTGAAGAAAAGTAGCATGTAAGCTATTAAATGAACACAGAACACAGAACAATAAAATGGCAATGCACAGAGCCCAGATTTTCCACCTGTGCATTGACTTTGAACATTTTTCTCTATCCATAAAAATCTATCCATCTTAATGTTCAGTCTTTATTAATGCTAGAACTTGTCAGTCTGACATTATTCAATACTTCATATTAATAATTCATTATTTTTCATTTTATCACAAGTAGAGATGGGCACAACTTAGCGGTATTTCCGTTTCCGTTTCCGTTACTCGGTTCCGTTACTCTACGGAAACGGTAACGGGAATTACTCCCCCAGACTTCGAGCTCGAACCGACGAACGAACAATTTTGGTCTGATTTGTCGTGCTCGTTCCTTGCATCGCGAGATCGCGCGATGCCACACGCGGCACAGAAAAAAAGTTTTTAAAAGTTAAAAAAACCCGGTTCCCGGCCAAAAAGCAGGCGGGAAAATGCCTGCCGTGCCTCAGGGCACCTACCAGAGGGGTTGTTTCTGGAGGTCCCCGGCCTCCCCCCCTCATCCCCCGTCCTGGGCTGCTCTGGTGGGACTCGCCGCAGGCTCGCAGCCAGCAAAAAGCCCAGTCTCGCCGCCGGCCGCCGCAATTAAAGCGCAAGCAAGCGGCACGGACACAGGCACAGGAAAAAACTTTTAAACTCTCCCCCCACCCATTCCCGGGCCAAAAAAGCAGGCGGAAAAATGCCTGCTTGACTAAGGGCGCAGGGCACCTACCGGAGGGGTGGTTTCTGGAGGGGGGGGGTCCCGCCTCCCCCCCCGTCCTGGGCAGCCGGACTCGCGAGTCACCATCGCCATGCCATGCGGTGCGGGCGGGGGATCCAAAATGGGGCGGCAAACGCAATATTGTTTTTGAAATCGTGGTCCAAAAACACACAAGCACAACAGAAACACGTGAAAATTTATAAACTGCCAGATTTTTCACAGTAGCAGTGGGGTTTTTTTTCTTGCAACAAAATGTCTCTCCTCTCCTCCTCTGTCCTCCATTGATTTTATTTTATTTTATTTTATTTACACCTGCGCAATGATGGGCTGGCCAAGTGGCCAGCCATGTGGGAGTGGACAACCATGCAAATTTTTTGGAGCCATCCCACCAGTCGCATGGCCACTTGGCCATGGAGACTTCTGGGATATGCCAAAAAGCCCCCTAAAACCTGCCCTAGCCCTAACCCTAACCCTTGACTCCGTACCCATACGTCACAGACTGTCTTCTTAGTGGGTCAGAGAGGCACCCAGAGGTGCAACCCACTAGCCCACCGTAACCTTACCCGTCACTAGCCTAACCCTAGCTCTTGCACTAAGCCACCTTAAAGCCAGATCTACTTGCTTGCATTGCACTACACGCAGCAAGTACAATTCCCTTCTGTGTGAGACATGGTGGTGCGGGAGCCTTGTGAAGGGAAGGTATGACCCTATCACTCTCAACTGGTCTCACGTCTGCACATTATGTTATGCAATATCCATATGGCTATTGCATAGCATTTTGCAGCAGCAGCAGGTGAGGAAGGGAGACCCCCATGTAGAGGGGTCTCTTGGAGCCTGCTTCCCCTTCCTAGTGGGTGAGGAGCCCACTTTCCCTTTATAGCGGGCCAGAGGAGGCACCCACCCCACAGAGGTGCCTCCAGGAGCCCGCTCCCCCCCCAAAAAAACCAGTACTAACGACAACGAAAAAACGAACCGACTAATTTTTGCAAATTTTCGTGAAAACCGGAAACGACCCGAAATGGGACTGGCCCGACTAACGACAACTCGAAAAAAATTTTTTTCAAGTCGTGCCCATCTCTAATCACAAGCCATCATCATTTATTTATTTATTTATTTATTTTAATACTTATATACCGCCCGTCTTCCGGAGGAACTCTGGGCGGTTTACAACAAAGATGAAAACAATGAAAACAATAACAATAATAGGAAACTAAATAAAATATCATAATAAATTACAACAACAACAACAACAAAAGTCTTTGGCGTGATGGCAGGACGAGAAAAAAATTAACTGTCCCCAAATGCCTCACAAAAAATGTCTTTAAAGGCAGGGACTGTGCAAGGCACAACTTACTCGGAAGATGGTTCCATAAACCAGGACCAGCCACAGAGAAGGCTCGGTTACGTGTCACTTCGGTTGGCATGGCCAACCGAAGTGAGGGCACCCACGTCATTCTGGTAGGTCGGGCCTCAGTTGATCTCTGAGAGATTTGCTTTGCCAAGTATTCAAGTCCCAGGCCGTGGAGGGTTTTATAAATTAAAACCAAGACCTTGAATTTGATGTTCTAAATAATTAAACTTATCATTAACTAGTGATAGGAAAGTAAATCATCCATGGAAGTAGAAGGAGCCTGAGCAGATCTGCTCTGATCATAACATTGTGACAGATTTGAGTAGGAGGAAATGAAAACTTATATTGTGTTTTTAGCCAGGCAGCAGCATCCTTGCCAAGGCCAATTAAGCTTAAAAATGGCAAGGTAGGTGACAGCGTGATCAAAAGCCAGTCTTGTTTTACAGTACACTGTTGAAAACAGAACAACAACAAAAAAGCCAATAGTTATATTTATTTATTTTATTTAGAGTATGTTTTTTACCCTACCTGTCTCCTTGGAAAAGGACCCAAGGTGGTTTACGTTAATGAGGGTATAATACACAGTCCAGTACAATTAAGACACATTCAAGTTTGAAAACAGGGAATTGAGGGGTATCTTACAACATTAGAAGACAACATCAAAGCTAAAAGAGAATGCGAGAAGTTAAGAAAAGGGTATAAATTCCATGTAATCATTTATGGTAGATCATCAGAAAGTCACGAGGGATGGAAACTAACAATGAAAACATAGTGTCAATGCAATCACACAAGGGGAGATATAAATACAAAGTTATAAATACTTATAAACACAAATACTATGTAATCATGTATGAGAGAGAGTCATATAAAAGTCACATAGTAGGTAGTCCATCATTTAGGGAAAGATTGCCTAAAGAGAAAAGCCTTTGCCTGTTTCTCGAAAGACATAAGAGATGGGTAAGTCCTGGCCTCTAGTGGGAGGGATTTTCAGAGTCTGGGTTCAGCAGCTGAGAAGACCCTTTCATGTGTTCCCACAAGACATACCTGTGAAGGTGGTGGGATGGAGTGAACGGCCTCTCCTGATGACCTTAGAAAGTCACTTGCAAGGTGAACAATGAACAAAATCAGAAAAGAGCTAACATAGAGCACAAGGAATCCAAAATTGTTAAAAAAGCTTCAAGAGAAGGCATTTGTCTTGCTTTCAGTAAATTAGCTCTGATTACAGTGGGTC
Source organism: Phrynocephalus guinanensis (assembly GCA_037367245.1). Taxonomy (NCBI): domain Eukaryota; kingdom Metazoa; phylum Chordata; class Lepidosauria; order Squamata; family Agamidae; genus Phrynocephalus; species Phrynocephalus guinanensis. Next base: position 116,273,064 of record CM074735.1, on the reverse strand, counting down.
TTTCATGTTTGAGCAAAAGAAGGGGGGGGGACTCACAGAAGATGAAATCTTTTTTGTTCTCATGTTATATTGTCCGTTACAAAAAAAGAGCCTCTTAAATATGAATTATTTGTATTAGAAAAATAGGATGTATGAAAATGTTGTGGGTTTCCATGTTTCTTTTGTTTACCCTTTCTTTCACTCTTTGTCAAGTGACCCAGGAAATTATTCAAAAAACAGGGTTGCAAGCAAGCCAGTTGAAATGATCAAGGGGAGGGGGATTGGTTGAAATGCAGTTCTTTGCTGGCCTATAGATATGGTATATGGCGTGTTGGGATTTTGGATGGAAAACTCATCTGCTACTTGCCTACGTATAACAATTATGTCATTTTAAAGAACTGTTGTGCACCTTTCTTGCAGGAGATTTAACTGGTGCTGATTGTCAGAAATTAAGGACTCTTCCTCTCCATCCCAAGGCTTCGGTGTCTTCTCCAGGACAAAAGAGATCCTGTGAACCTTTGGATTTGGTATGTGTAGTGGGGAAAATCATATTTTTTAATATACAAGAAACCACTAGAAATGGTTGCAGATCAGGAAAAACAGATTTGTATCAATTTGTGATTCGTCAATGATAATGAATCATAAAGAACAAATTTGCAATTTTTTAATGAATCAACACATCATTTGTTGATTTGTTTTTGTTTTTACAATCCTATAAAACACACACACACCCTAAAGCACATAGAGACACCAAAATTCCACAGAAGCTTTCCATGATCCTTCACTATAACCCCTGCATATTTGGTGAATTTTAGAAGTCATATGTCCATGTTTTGCACACACAAAGTGTAGCCCCAAAAAACTTCACTTTACATTCTTCTTTACTGGAAATTTAAGCTAATATGTGCAGCTATTTTTTTTTAAAAAAAATTGTAAACCATAAGATTGTCTTACGATGCATTTTCATCTGGCTTCAAATACAGTCACCATCCTCTAGGCATGGGCAAAAATAAAATAAAAGAATCAAAATATTTTAGCAGTTTTTAAATAAGGGTCGCTCTGATCCCCACCCTGTTGGGGGTAGGGCGCGTTTGCCTCCTCAGCCCCGGTTTGGGCGCGCTGTCTTCGCGCCCATCCGGGTTCTTTTGCCCGGGGACGGGAGCCTATAAATGGGCTCCCGTCCCTCGCCGCCATTTCTGTTGGCGGCGAGATCTCTGGCGGGACGCGCTGTCAGTGCGTCCGTGCCGGCTCTGTGGCTCCTCGCTTTACTTGCGAGTAGCCGGGAGCTCCTGCGGCCGCCGATCAGCTGCGCTGCCGATCGGAGCCCTGATAAGGGCTCTGGCAGCGCTTGCGGCTCCGGCGGCGGCGGCGGGAGCGGTTTCTCGCCGCGGCGCGGCTTTTTTCCTTCGGCGCCTCTTTGGCGCCCGTTTTCTCGGCGGCTAGCCCACCTGGGAGGGCTGCCTGGTTTTTCTTCGGCGGCCGTTCGGCCGCGCTGTTGATCGGAGCCCTGGTTAGGGCTCGGGCAGAGCGGCCGGCTTGGGCTGCAGCGGCGGGGGCGGCTTTGGGAGCGGCGGCGGCGGCGGCAACGGATTTGGGGCGTCCTTCTCCGCGGCCTGGATTTACTGGGCTGCCTGGCCTGCTCCTGGGACGTGGTGGGCGGGGGGAGGTGTTAGGGGGTGGGTTAGTTAGGGCCCCGGGCGGGCAGGTCTTACGCCCCCCCGGCGGCGGGGTTAGTTAGGGTAAGGGCTGTCCCTGGTTTGGCCTGGCGTCCCTGTCACCGCGGCCTAGCGGTATCCTCCCTGCCTGCCGCCCTTTAGTTGGCCTTTTGGGGGCTTTGGAGCGTTTCTATCCCTCCTTTCGCCCCATCCCTTCGCCTGGCTACTGATGGCGCCTAGAAAGCGCCCTACCACTTCCAAGGGGAAGGCCCCTGCTAAACGAAGGGCGACTCCCCGTGCTCCGCCACCCCAGTTATCGGGGTCCTCTTCGGAGGAGGACCTCCCCGATTTTTCTGCGGCCTGGCACAAGCTTAGCAAGCTTGAACAGGCCAGAGCCCGGGCGCGGGGGCTTGGGGGCGGGGATGAAGGTGGTCGCCTGGTTAGGGGATCTAAGGAGCACAAGCGGGCGGTGAACCGCAGGTTGGAGGAACTGATGCTTTCCCGTATCGCTTTCCTTGAAGGTGAGCTGGCTGCTGTGTCTCGCGGGGGCGATCCTGCCCTTTCTTCATTTCGTCGGGACGGGCTGCCTGGGGTTCCTGCGCCCAGCTCGGCGGGTGCCGGTGGCCTGTCCAGAGTGGAGGCTCCCCGACCGCCGCTGGGGGTCTCGCCTGCTTCGGAAGGCGTGCTTGACTTATCATATGGGGGCCGGGGCCCTTCTACGGGTGCGTCGTCATCTGCTGCACACCAGGTGTCGGGTGAGTTGGTAACTCCCTTTCCTGTTTCCCCTGCCCACCCTTGGCCTTGGGGCCCTCTTCCTGGGTCGACTGGGGTGGTCAGTCAGTCGGCCAACACACCGGCTCCAGGGTTGGTGCCGGTCGATCTTTCTGCTCCACCATCGGGGGTGTCGGGGTTCCCCCTTTCTACTGAGCCTGCCCCCCTGCCGCGGCCGCGTCCAGTTACACAGGATACGGCGGTGCAGGCCGATCCCCCTGCCGCCAGCAATTCTACGGCTTCCCCACTGGAGCTCCCTGAGGGCGATGAATGCATGCCACTCGGCGTACATTTGTCCCAAGCAACTATCGATAAAATACTTAGTGGGGCATACGTGGACGTCTTCGACCTCTTGAACAGGGAAATCGATCGGGAGACTTTTAAGAGGTTAGACGACAAGGAGCGTGAGACGCTCCGCAGGCGAAAGCCTGAGAGGTGCTGGACCAATTGGCTTTCGGCATTCTTTATCTATGCGGCGGTCATTATCAAGGCCCACCCTGAGCGTGCCTTGGCTCTTATTGAATACATGGATACAATCCATCGTGCCCACTTGGAATTTGCGGGGTCCGCCTGGTTGCGGTACGATGAGCGTTTTCGCTTGCGTGCGGCCCAATCCCCTAAAATGCGTTGGGACGAACCGTATGGACCGCTCTGGATGAAGATCATGTCCCCGGCCCGACCCATTTCAGCCGACCACTTCGACAGTGGTCATTTGGCCTTTCGGACTAGCCAAGCGGCGTCTTCCCGCCCTGCGGCGGGCCAGGCGGTTCAACCCCGCTTGGCCTGCTGGGAGTTTAATGCCAAAGGCTCTTGCAACAGGCGTCAGTGCAGATTCAAGCATATCTGCTCTGGCTGCGGCGGCGCCCATGCCGCACCTACTTGCCCAAAGGGCAAGCGTTCCGCATCCCCAGGCCGGGATAGCGGCACCAAAAAAAATTCATCGGGCTCAGGCGCGGTTCCTAAAGGGACCTAGCCCTATCAAGCTTACTCCGTTGCGTCGATTGCTTCGACGTTACCCGGATAGGGCGGCTGCCCGGTACCTTTTATATGGTTTTCTTTGGGGTTTCCGTATTCCTGCACTGGGTCACAGGGAACCCATGCTTGCCAGGAACTTGAAATCTATCAAGGGCTTCGAAGACTTGGTTAGGGACAAGATTGCTAAGGAGGTGGCCGAGGGGCGGGTACTGGGTCCCTTTCCCCATCCGCCCACTCCTAACTTTCGTGTCTCCCCCCTCGGTATTGTTCCGAAAAAGTCCCCGGGTGACTACCGGCTCATCCACCACTTGTCCTTCCCGGCGGGATCTTCAGTTAATGATCGGATCCCCCATGAGTGGTGTACGGTCAGGTATACGTCCCTTGATACAGCCATTGCATTGATTAAGTCCTGTGGTCCTGGCGCGGAGATCGGTAAAAGTGATATTAAATCCGCGTTTAGGTTGTTACCGGTGTTCCCTGGTGATTTTGAATTGTTGGGGTTTTCCTTTGAAGGTAGGTTTTATTTTGACCGGGCACTTCCTTTTGGTTGCTCCATTTCGTGTGCAGCCTTTGAGTCCTTTAGTTCCTTTTTGGAGTGGGCCTTGGTGGACAGAACAGGCAGTCATCGGGTAGTGCATTATTTAGATGACTTCCTATTCTGCGGTCCTGCCAACTCAGGCCATTGCGCCTTTCTCATGGCAGAGTTTGACCGCCTGGCAGCCGAGTTAGGCGTTCCTTTAGCTCGGGAGAAGACCGAAGGCCCATCCACCTGCCTGACGTTTTTGGGCATAGAGTTGGATACCGTCCTGCAGTCTAGCAGACTGCCGGAGGCCAAACTGAGTGATCTTCAGGCCCTGTTGCTTGGCCTTATGGGCAAGCGCAAGGCTTCCCTTCGGGAGCTTCAGGTGGTCATCGGTCATCTTAATTTTGCCTGCAGGGTAATTGCGCCTGGCAGGGCTTTTCTCCGGCGGCTCTGTGAGGCCACGGCCGGGCTCATCAAGCCTCATCATCGTAGAAGGATTTCTGCTGAGATGCGAGAAGATCTCGGCGTTTGGCTGAGATTTTTGTCTCATTTCAACGGGGTTTCCTTTTGGCGATCAGAGCTACTCCTAGGGGCGGAGCTGCAAGTTCAGACGGACGCGTCTGGGTCTTGTGGCTATGGCATCTTTTATCGGAACCAGTGGTGCGCGGGCCTCTGGCCGGCACATTGGGCGGCAGCCGGTATTACCAGGGACCTTACCTTCTTGGAATTGTTTCCCATTGTGGGTGCGGTCTGGCTTTGGGCGGAGTCGTGGGCGAACATGGCCGTTCGCTTCTGGTGCGATAACCAGGCGGTCGTCCGAGTCATTAACACTTTATCTTCTCGTTCACCCCCGTGTCATGAAGTTGGTGCGTGCTCTGACCCTTAAATGTTTAGACCTTAATATAGTCTTTCAGGCTTGCCATGTGCCGGGGGTCAGGAATGAGATTGCCGATGCCCTCTCACGTCAACAGATGGAGCGCTTTCGGCTGCTGGCCCCTCTGGCATCCCCCGACCCGGTGACCCTCCCCGACGAGGTATGGTCCCTTGGCGGATTGAAGCCCACCGAGCTCTAACCCTTGCACTTGCCCCTAGGACGCGGAGGGCCTATGCGGCCGCCTGCACTGAGTATGCCCAATTTTGTGCCCAGGAAGGGATTAGTCCTTTGTGGCCGGCCACCTCAGACCAGCTGATCCAATTTGCAGTCCATCTGCATTTTAAGGGTTTGGCGCCTCGGACTATCCAGGGCAGATTGTCGGCGCTGGCATTTTATGCCAAGGCTCAGCGCCTTGAACATCCTTCTGATGATTTTTTCCTTCGGAAGATGCTTGAGGGATGGTCTAAGGAACGGGGGAGGATCAAGGATACACGTGCCCCGTTCTCTCCTGAGATTTTGGCTCGGCTTACCGAGCAGTGGCCGGCTGTTTGCAGGGACTTTTTTGAGTCAGCTCTTTTTCGGGCTGCTGCCTTGGTTGCGTTTTTTGCTGCACTCCGGATTAGTGAGCTGCTGGCATCGTCAAGGTTTGATGTCTCGTACACGGCTCTTCTCCTGTCGGACATCAGTTTATTGCCCGAGGGCATTTTGTTGCGGGTTCGGCGGTCAAAAACTGACCAGTGGGCCAGGGGGCAGCAGCTGTTTTTGGGTCCTTGCCATCTCTCAGTGATCTGCCCATTCCGCGCTCTCAGCGCTTATCTTGCCCTGCGGGGTCACGCTCCCGGGTATTTGTTCGCCCATCAGGATGGGTCCCCTCTTTCACGTTACCAGTTTTGGGCCGTGACGGTTGCGGCCCTTGATAGGGCTGGTATCAGGGGATGGCATTTTGGCTCCCATTCATTTAGAATTGGGGCAGCCTCCACGGCAGCAGCTCTGGGTTATGGTGCGGAGGACATCCAGCGTATTGGACGTTGGCGGTCCCAGAAGTTTCGGGTTTATGTGCGGCCGTTGCCGTAAGGTTGATTGTTGCCCGAACGTTTTAATCTCTTTATCGTTCCAGGACCTGTTCTGAAGACGAGAGCCAAGGTGGTCGTCTTCGGTCACAGTTTTATTTTCTGGGCAGCCGAGTATGCTGTGTCATCCATGTGGGGCCGAGATTTGGGCCTGGGCGCGTGTGCCACCATCGACTGGTTGGGCCGCAGGGGCATGCGTTGGGCGGAATTCCGCAGTTGGGCATGCCGTATTCCCGTTTGCAACCCTCCAGATGTTCTGTTACTGCACTTGGGCGGTAACGACCTGTCTCAAGCGCCTGGCGCCGTTTTGCTCCTCAAGATCCTTCGGGACTTGAGTGAATTTTTGTTTTATTTTCCCGGCACTCGCATCTTGTGGTCCGCGTTGATCCCACGCCTGGCGTGGCGGTCAGCCCATGACCCCGTTTTGATTAATAGTGACCTTCGTAGGGTCAATTGCGAGGTTGCCTGTTTTCTTCGGCATGGTGCCGGATCTGTTATATTCCACCCGGATATTTCAGAGCGTACCCCCCATCTCTATCGGAGGGATGGAGTTCACCTAGCTACCCCGGGCCTAGATATTTTTCTGTCTGACCTGCAAGGGGGCCTGAGGGCCGAGCTGCTCGGCATTTTGGGGTAAGAGCCCTAGTCTCTTATGATGGCGGGTAGTGCTGCTGGTAACCGTATTCAAGTTGTGAGCTAATGTTACGCCATCACGGCAATTCACAGCCCTCGTTTTCAGTCTATCCACATTGGCTATGTCAGCAGACAAATTAAGCAAAATATGACTGGAGGCCTCCCGAGGGCTGTGCTGAGCTCCTGATTTAACTCGTTTAACTACTTGAATATAGAGCTTATTAGCTGTGGAATTTCATCCCACCCTGTTACCAGCTGGCACTACGGCGTCAGGTCCCCTTCAGTGTACCTGACTTTATCAGTTAAGAAGTTGTAGAGTTATTAATAAAGTTGTGGCCCGTTTGTACCAAACTTGGAAGTTGTCTCGCCTATTTATTCCGGGGCTTGGGGGGCAAGGGTCGCTCTGATCCCCACCCTGTTGGGGGTAGGGCGCGTTTGCCTCCTCAGCCCCGGTTTGGGCGCGCTGTCTTCGCGCCCATCCGGGTTCTTTTGCCCGGGGACGGGAGCCTATAAATGGGCTCCCGTCCCTCGCCGCCATTTCTGTTGGCGGCGAGATCTCTGGCCCCGCCCTCCCCCCCTATGGTTGGAGAATGAGTATAGCTGGTCGCCTTTTGGGGCCGGATGGGAATTTTTGGTGGTTACTCTGATTGGCCTTGAGTAGCCATGTGTTTTCGCCCATCCCATTCTCTCTCGCCGCGGGGGTGGGCTCCCTTCTTTTGGCCACTAACTTGGCGGGTAGTGCTGCTGGTAACCGTATTCAAGTTGTGAGCTAATGTTACGCCATCACGGCAATTCACAGCCCTCGTTTTCAGTCTATCCACATTGGCTATGTCAGCAGACAAATTAAGCAAAATATGACTGGAGGCCTCCCGAGGGCTGTGCTGAGCTCCTGATTTAACTCGTTTAACTACTTGAATATAGAGCTTATTAGCTGTGGAATTTCATCCCACCCTGTTACCAGCTGGCACTACGGCGTCAGGTCCCCTTCAGTGTACCTGACTTTATCAGTTAAGAAGTTGTAGAGTTATTAATAAAGTTGTGGCCCGTTTGTACCAAACTTGGAAGTTGTCTCGCCTATTTATTCCGGGGCTTGGGGGGCAATGCAACATCTCCTACCCAAGAGGTCTAAGAGACTGCAAAGACAATCTAAAATATCTGAAATAAGAATTCACAGTATTCACCAAAATACCTATGCATTTTTACTAACAATACTATTACTTCATAGTGGAAAAGAATCACCAAACTTGCTGTGTATCTTTTTGATGGCTTCATGAGAATACTGATCACATTCGTCAAAACAGAAGCAATGCTTTTTGAAATCTCCCTGTTTTATGGGAGGCTTTACATAAGAATATAAGAACAGCCTTGCCGGAACAGACCACAGCCCATCCAGTCCAGCATTCTGTCTCATGCAGCAGCTCACCTTTTGCTTCAGGGCATTCCCAAGCAGATGTCTTCACCTGCTTATGATTCCCTGCAAATGGCATTGAGAGATATCCTGCCTGTCTCTCCAACCCGGAGGTTGTCCTTGGGCATCCATAATGATACCCATTGATACCCTTGTTCTCCATGAACTTGTCCAATCCTTTCTTAAAGCTATTAAGGCTGACAGCTAGCACCACTTATTCTGGCAGGCAGTTCCACAGACCAGTGATTCTCTGGGTGAAAAAGTACTTTCTCTTATTTGTGTAATGTCCAGTACCCAAAAGTTTCATGGAGTGCCCCCTAGTTCTAGATCTAGTGTTGTGCAATAGGGAAAACAGTTTTTCCTTAGCTACTTTTCCCATACCAGGTATGATTTTATAAACTTCAGTCAGGTCACCTCTTAGGTGCCGTCATTCAAGAGTGAAGAGGCCCAGCCGTTGCAGCCTCAGATGGTAAGGAAAGTGTTCCAGCCCCTAATCATTCCGCTGACCTCCTCGACACTTTTTCCATTTCCATAACATCCTTCTGGAGGTACGGTGACTAGAACTGTACACAATACTCCAGATGGGGCCTCACCATAGATTTATAAAGAGACAAAATGACACTTGCTGACTTATTTTCTATACCCTTCCTAATGATCCCTAGTGTTGAGTTTGCTTTTTCAGTATTGTGGCACACTGGGATGACACTTTCATTGAGCTGTCCACCAGCCCACCAAGGTCCCTTTCCTGGTTTGTTGCACAGAGTTCAGGCCAAATCAGTTTATAAACGTTAACTGGTTTTTTTTGCCCCAACATGCATCACTCTGCACTTACTAATGTTGCCACTAGTTTGCCCACTCCCCCAGTTTCAAGAGATCCCCTTGGAGCTCCTCATAATATCTCTCAGTTTTTTCTAACCTGTATAATTTAATGTCATCAGTAAATTTGGCTACCTTGCTATTTAATCTTACTTCTAGATCATTTATGAAGAGGTTGAAAACCAGGGGCTCAAGAAATGTCTCAAACAACAATTCACAATTGTCATCTGCATGGCTACTGATAATTCTATCAAATCTATGCCTACTTTAATGGAAAAAAATATAAGTCCAACTTGATAGTTAAATTGTTCTTAAAACAGGCATGGTTTTATTTTAACAACTCACATCAAATGATTCTTATTGGGGAGAGATTTAGATTATGTGATATATTTTTTCTTAGCATGTTTTGTTTGCTTGTTTCTCTGACTCTGTCTAAATGAAGAAGAAGAAATTTCCTACTCTGGAAATCATTCTGATTGTCCCCTTCTTGTTGGGCTGTGATTGCGGAAGGTGTTTTGATGGAGCTTCTAGCAGCAGATCCTTCTGGTCTCAAAAGTGTTTCCTCAGAAATCCACACATGTGAACCAAAAGTGGAAATCTCTTTCAAGTGACAGAAGACTCTTCTGAAACAGCATGTGAAATGATTTTCAGGAAAGATGTTTTCCATGTGATTTTCAGTAATACTCTTGGAAAGCAAGTTTATGACATGTTTGCCAATGCAAATGGTAGCTCCGCGGGTGGACCCTCCGCCTGCGGGGCATGTTTGCCCGCCCGCACGGGGGGCGGACAGGCAGGATGCCAACAGGCGTCCCGAGGGGAGGGGGGAGGAGCGCCCTTTAAAAGGGGCTGCTCCGACCCCTCCCGTCAGCAGTCTTTCAGAGCGTTCAGCAGGGAAGGACCTGCCGCCGCTCCTGGCTCGGCACCATTTTGGGCGCCCGTCCACTGGCAAGTGCCGCGTGGACAGTGCCATTTTGCAGCCGCGTTTCCGCGGCTGCGGCTGTGCTCCTGGTCTGCTGCTGCTGCGCTCCGCAGCTGACTGTCGGGGGAGCGCAGCAGCACTTCTGCGGCTCGGCTTAGGCTGAGCCGCAGCCCCGGTGTCGGCTGCTGCTGCGCTGCTGCGCTGAGCAGCTGACGGTCGGGGGAGCGCAGCAGCGCTTCGGCTCGGCTTGGGCTGAGCTGCGGCCCCACGTTCACTGCTGCTGCGCTGCCATGCTGGGCGGCGGCCAGTCGAGGGAGAAGAGCTTGGCTTTGCCGCTCCGTTTCGGCCGTGCCTCGGCCCGTGGGAGCCCAGTGGCGGCGAAGACTGGCTGGCGGCCTGCCAGGAGGCCCCGCGGCCCGGACAATCAGCGGTTGGGGGAGCGGCACCGGCCCTCCCCCCGTGTGAGCGGGGCATTTGGGGGTGGGCCCAGGGGAGGCTTTGGGATTCTGGCCCCCTCGATCAGCCACAGCAGGCACGCCTGGGTGGCTCCCACAGGGCCCTGGGCGTAGGGCAGAGGGCTGCTGAGTGACATCACCCAAGACTGGGCAGGGAGTGGCACCTGGGTGAGGGGATTGGGGCCTGGGGAGCTAGCCACCTGGTGGGGGGGGACCCTAGCCATCCCACTTGCCTTGCCACCCCCGGGGAGACGGGATCCTTGGGAGGGGGCCACAGGGCAGGGCCCAGTGCACTCCCAGTTCACATACCCGGGCCCATCCTTTGGAGGGAGGGTGCCCAGGGTGGCATTGGATCTTCGGGCTTCGGGGGAATCGAGGCTGGCCTGTGCATTGGGGTGTAACTAGGCAGGTGGGTACTTAGAGATGGCTCCCAAGAAGGGCCGTGGAGGCAGCAAAGGCAAGCAGCCTGCTAAGAGGCCACCACCCGCAACCCAGCTGTCTGATCCCTCATCAGACGAGGAGGACTCGCCCATATGGCTGGAGCTGGAGTCACGCCTGGTGGTGCTTGAGACAGCGAAGGGCGTGCCCGTTAGTGAGGACACCCGAGGGAACCAGCACAGGACGGCGTCAAGGCCATCCAAGGCGAGGAAGCGGGCCCAGCTGAAGGAGATGGCTCAGAATTTTTCTGCCCGTTTCGCAGTGCTGGAGCAGATTAGGGGCTGGAGCACAAGTGGTGTCAGGCAGCACCCCGGCATCGACCCGGTGCTCACGGCCATCAGCGCGTGGACCAGTGGCAGCCACAGCCAGCCCGGAGGTGGTGAGTGGCAACGATGACAATGGTGGGGAGCTGGCTGTCGCGGAGACCCCTTCTACAAGTGAGTTGGCTTGCGCACCCGACCTAGCGCACACTTTAACATGGCCTTGGCCTGCATGCACACCAACATCGGGGCCCCCCGCCATGGCCCCTTGGCAGGCACGGGTGGCCCCTCCCCTGCCCGCTACGCTGGCCACCGGCCTGACTTGGAGCAACCTGCCGCCCCCCCTGCCGGGGGCTGTGCCGGGAGCGGGGGGGGGCTGCACAGGGCCAACCACCTCTGGTGGTTGGGACGGGTGGCCCGCAGCTGCCGCAGCCTGCCCCCGCTCCGCCCTGCTGGCCCCAGGGGCAGCTGCCCGCCTGGCCTGCGCCCGGACAGCTGCCCGTGTGTGTCCCAGCGTGGCCTTATATGAGCATGGCCCCGAGCTATGCGGGAGTTCCGGCGGGGGCGCTCCCTTATGGAGATTATGCGTCCCCGTTCGGGCACCACTTAACCCAGGCCACGAAAGAGAAAATTTGGAGGGGGGAATATATAGACATCTTTAGCCTGCTTAATAGAGACCTCGATACAAAGGAATTGGAGAAGGAGGACCCGCAGGACAGGGAGCGGAGTTTGCGAAAGAAACCGGAGTGTTCTTGGGCGACCTGGCTGCCTGCGTATTGGATTTATATGTCCCTGTCCTTGCAGGCCCACCCCTGGAGGGCACAGTCCATGTTGAAGTACATGGACCTCATGTATCGCGCCTTCGTTGATTTCCCCGGCCACACCTGGCTGCAATACGACGAAGAATTTCGTCGTAGAGCAGCTCTGGAGCCCTATCTCAGGTGGGACGAGCCCCTGCCACCGGTATGGCTCCAATTTATGACGCCAGTGCGCCCAACCCTGGGGGAGGGCTATGACAGCGGACACCTTATTCGCAAGGGTGGGCCCAATACGAATGCCCGCACCTCAGCGGGCCAGTCAGTTCAAGTCCGGCCGGTCTGTTGGGATTACAATGGGCAGGGCACGTGTAACAGGAAGCCATGCCGGTTTAAGCATGAGTGCTCCATCTGCGGGGCCCAGCACCCAGCCATCAACTGCGGTAGAGCTCTCCCACAGCAGGGGAGGGGGAGAGATGCCGCGGGTTACAGGAAGCCGGGGTCTGGGGACGGGGCTCCTGCAAAAGGGCCCCAGCCCAGTCAAGCTTGAGGTGCTGAGGCAGTGGGCCGCCGAGTACCCGGACCGGGCGGCGGCCGAGTTTTTGGTTACTGGTTTTGAGTTGGGTTTCCGTATCCCGTTTGAGGGTCCCAGGATCCCGGTCGCCGCGCGGAACCTCAAGTCGCTGACGGGGGCCGAGGAAGTGGCAGCAGAAAAAATCTGGAAGGAAGTTAAGGAGGGCAGGGTTCTGGGCCCCTTCCCGGTGCCACCCGTCCCAAACCTGCGAGTGTCCCCACTGGGTTTAGTCCCCAAGAAAGCCCCGGGGGAATTCAGGCTTATTCATCACCTTTCCCACCCCAGCGGAGGTTCGGTGAACGACGGCATCCCGGCCGAGCTCTGCACGGTCCGATACACGTCATTCGATGCGGCGGTGCGCATGGTGCGCTCCTGCGGAATGGCCGCGGAGATGGCGAAGTGTGACATCAAGTCCGCATTTCGCCTCCTCCCGGTCCACCCAGCTGATTTTGAGCTCCTGGGTTTCCAATTTCAGCAGCAGTTTTTTATGGACCGTGCATTGCCGTTTGGATGCTCCGTTTCCTGTGCCGTATTCGAGCAGTTCAGCTCGTTCGTGGAGTGGCATTTGCGCCAGGTCACGGGGATAGTAAGTACGGCCCACTATTTGGACGACTACTTGTTCTGTGGGCCGGCTGGGTCTGGTAGGTGTCAGCTATTGCTTGACACCTTCAGGACGATAGCGGGGCAGCTCGGGCTGCCTTTGGCGGAGGAAAAAACGGAAGGCCCCCTGACGGTGCTCACCTTCCTGGGCATTGAGATCGACACCCGTGCACAAACATGTTGCCTGCCCATGGACAAAATCTTGGCCCTACGGGCCAGGGTCCGCGAGGTCCAGACCCGCAGCAAAATCTCCCTGCGGGAGCTCCAGGAGCTGGTTGGCCACCTTAACTTTGCATGTAAGGTGGTTGCACCGGGGCGGGCTTTCCTTCCCCGCCTTTGCTCCGCTATGGTGGGCCTGCGCAAGCCTGCACACAGGACCAGAGTCACAGCAGCCATGAGGGACGACCTCGCCGTATGGCGATGCTTCCTCGATGGCTTCAATGGGGTGTCATTCTGGAGGGACGAGCTCTGCCTCGGGGCGCACTTTCAAGTGCAGACCGATGCGGCAGGGGGCACGGGGTTTGGCATTTTCTGGCGAGGGCAATGGTGCAGCGGCACCTGGCCGGTAGCCTGGCGGGAGGAGGGCACTACCCGCGACTTGACATTCCTGGAGCTGTTCCCCATATGGGCCGCCCTGTACATCTGGTCCGAGGCCTGGGCCAACTCGGTTGTCCATTTTGGTGCGACAACCTGGCCGTGGTCCACATCATCAACACCCTGACATCCCGCTCGCCTAGGGTCATGTGCCTGGTTAGGGCGTTTACACTCAGGGCCCTTCAGTACAACATCGTGGCCCATGCTCGTCATGTGCCAGGGGTGGAGAATGCCATTGCTGACGCTTTGTCCCACCGACAGGCCGAGCGTTTCTGAGCTCTTGCCCCAGGAGCGGCTTCGCGGCCAGTGGAGATATCGCAGGAGGTATGGCAGGTTGGCGAGATGAGGCTGACAGGGCACTGCGTCTCTCGGTTGCCCCCAGGACCCAGAGGGGATATGCAGCAGTGATGGAGGAGTTTACCTCCTTCCGAGCACTGCAAGGGCTGGGCCAAGAGTGGCCCTTGCCCGTGGACCACTTGCGGATTTTCCTGGTGCACCTCCACAGGAAGGGTTTGGCCCCGAGCTCCATGCTGGGAAAGCTGGCGGCCCTAGCATTTTACTCAAAGCTGCGGGGCTATGGGGACCCCACAGGGGATTTTAGGATCTGGGGTATGGTCGCAGGGTGGAGTAAGGAGAGGGGAAGGACACCCAACTCCCGCTTCCCAATCACGCCCCAGGTGCTGGCGGCCATGGGCGCCCAGTGGCCCACCGTGTGCCGCAACCCATTTGAGGCAGCCCTGTTCAAGGCTGCATCGCTCCTGGCCTTTTTTGGTGCCCTGCGGGTCGGCGAGTTGGTCGCGGCGGGTCGGCAGGATAGATCCTTTGGGGCCCTCCTCGCCTCTGATGTTACCCTCGAGCCCGGCTGCCTCGCCGTCCGCATCAGAAGGTCCAAGACCGACCAGCGGGGCAGGGGAATGCTTATCCACCTGGGCACTTGCTCACAGGAAGCCATCTGTCCAGTGTCCGCCCTCCGGGCATACATGGCAATGCGGGGAACTAAAGAGGGTTACCTCTTCCAGCACAAGGATGGTAGACCACTGACGAAGTTTCAGTTCGGCCAGCTTTCCAGCAGGGTGCTCCGGGATCTGGGATTGGGTGCATTGAGGTTTGGCACACATTCCTTTAGGATTGGGGCAGCGTCTACCGCCGCAGCGCTGGGGTACGGGCACAGAGATATCAGACGCCTAGGCAGGTGGTCATCCCAATGTTACCAGCGGTACGTGCGCCCGCTGCCGGCACCCTAACCTCTCCTTTATGTCTTCCCAGGACTGCTTCCCCGGGAGTCCCGTGCCAGAGTGGTCTTCCTCGGCCACAGTTATGTATACTGGGCCGAACGGTATGCCCGCAGGTCCGGCTGGGGACCCAACCTGGGGCTGGGTGATCGGGCTACTATTGAATGGTGGGGGAAGCGAGGGATGAGATGGAGGGAGTTTTTGGGGACAGCGTCAGCCGCGGCCATGGGCAAACCCCCGGATATCTTGGTTGTCCACCTAGGGGGCAACGATTTGACCGAGCAAACCGGTAAATTGCTGGTGCTGGAGATTTTGCGCGACTTCAGCACCTGGAAGTCCACGCACCCGGTCTCCAGGGTGGTTTGGTCCAATATGATTCCTCGCCAGTGCTGGAGGGCGGACTGCGACCCTAGCAAGCTTAACCGTTCTAGGCGGGGGGTAAATAAGGAAGTGTGCCAGGCAGTCCGCCGGGACTTTGGGTCGGTGGTGGGCCACTCTGAATTCAACGTGGGCCGGGTTGACCTCTACAGGCCGGATGGTGTGCACCTATCCGACGCGGGTACGGAGTTGTTCTTGCAAGACTTGCGGGGGGGCCTGGCCGCTGAGTTGGCCGGATTGGGGAGACCGGGGCCATAGCAAGGCTAGGCCCTCGGTCGTGGCGGCTAAAGCGGATGGAGGGCAGCGGTGAGACATTTAAACATCTGTCCCCAGGTACTCTTTAGCCCAGGCACTGCCGATCGGGAGGTCACAGGGCCTGGGTTGGGGTACAAGGAGACGCCTCCCTGTGCTGGGAATAACCCAGCTTTATTATAAGGAGATGCAGGGATGGTAAGTAGCGGACCGGCCCGGGTGGTGTCGTTGGCTGACCGCGCCACCTGGGGGTCAAACTCGCCCAATGCTGCCCGGTTGGAGGGGTCAGGTATGACCCCGGGGGTCCAACCACGATTGCTGAAGCCAGGCCCCTCCTTGTTACTGTTGTTGTTGTTTAAAGTTGTGTGAATAAAGTGTGGCCCAGTTTTACCCCATCTTACTGCCTGGTCTCGTCATTCCGTGTGGGTGGGCAATGATTTTTCAAGCAAACAGGCCATTTGCCTGAATAGTGTAATGTTGAAGGAGCTACAAGACATCATTGCAGCTACTTTCATGAATTGTCTCTTGATAATAAATGGTTGCAAACAATGACACACGTGGCTCAAAAGATTTATTCAGAAGTCTCATACAATGTGTAATTAATTGTGCACCATCAAGTAGGTTTCATCTATGATCTGATAATTAAAGATAATGCAAAAACATATTTTCAGCAGTTCATGTAGCAATTCATTGAGTGAGTTCCAGATCAGTCATACACCTTTATTTCTGCACGATCAAAGCAAATTAAAAATCCCCTTAGTTATTATTTCCTAATAACTAACATCATTTTAACATCATTTTAAAGTGAAAATGATTACATCTAGTTGACCTGTAAACCAGGTATTTGTAATAAAGTCTTTTGAAGCACACATCAAGAATTGTTCAACTACTGTAGCTCACAGATACATTGCTTCTGAAGACAGGACCCTTTTCTGCACTGAGCTTCCAGAATAGCTCAGGTGCTAAGGTCATCAGGAGAAGCCTTTCTCTCCATCTCACCACCTTCACATGTGCATCTCATAAGAACACATGAAAATGTCTTCTCTGTTGCTGCTCCCAGACTTTGGAACTCCCTCCCAGTGGAGGCCAGGACTGCCCCATCTCTGCTGTCTTTCTGGAAGCAGGTAAAGAGCTTCCTCTTCAGGCAAGCTTCCCCTGAATGAAGGACTACCTACTATGTGACTTTAATATGGAATACCATACCTGATTGCATTGACTGTTTTCATAAGAACACCAATGTTTTCCATGTTTACTTTGCACCCCTCATAATGGATTTTTTTCCTTTTTGGTGTTCTTTCTAGCTTTAATGTTATAAGCCACCTTGGGTCCTTTTCCAAGGAGAAAGGTGGGGTAAAAATATTCAAAAATAAATAAAATAAATAAAATTGTGCCTCTTATGTTTGTATGTTCTTATCCCACTGTACAGGTGCTTCTACGCAAAAGCTCGAAGCTAGAGATGGGCACGACTTAGCGGTATTCCCGTTTCCGTTTCCGTTACTCGGTTCCGTTACTCTACGGAAACGGTAACGGGAATTACTCCCCCAGACTTCGAGCTCGAACCGACGAACGAACAATTTTGGTCTGATTTGTCGTGCTCGTTACTTGCATCGCGAGATCGCGCGATGCCACACGCGGCACAGAAAAAAAGTTTTTAAAAGTTAAAAAAACCCGGTTCCCGGCCGAAAAGCAGGCGGGAAAATGCCTGCCGTGCCTCAGGGCACCTACCAGAGGGGTTGTTTCTGGAGGTCCCCGGCCTCCCCCCTCATCCCCCGTCCTCGGCTGCTCTGGTGGGACTCGCCGCAGGCTCGCAGCCAGCAAAAAGCCCAGTCTCGCCGGCCGCCGGCCGCCCGCAATTAAAGCGCAAGCAAGCGGCACGGACGGCACAGGAAAAAACTTTTAAACTCTCCCCCCACCCATTCCCGGGCCAAAAAAGCAGGCGGAAAAATGCCTGCTTGACTAAGGGCGCAGGGCACCTACCGGAGGGGTGGTTTCTGGAGGGGGGGGTCCCGCCTCCCCCCCGTCCTGGGCAGCCGGACTCGCGAGTCGCCATCGCCATGCCATGCGGTGCGGGCGGGGGATCCAAAATGGGGCAGCGAACGCAATATTGTTTTTGAAATCGTGGTCCAAAAACACACAAGCACAACAGAAACACGCGAAAATTTATAAACTGCCAGATTTTTCACAGTAGCAGTGGGTTTTTTCTTGCAACAAAATGTCTCTCCTCTCCTCCTCTGTCCTCCATTGATTTTATTTTATTTTATTTTATTTACACCTGCGCAGTGCGCAATGATGGGCTGGCCAAGTGGCCAGCCATGTGGGAGTGGACAACCATGCAAATTTCTGGAGCCATCCCACCAGTCGCATGGCCACTTGGCCATGGAGACTTCTGGGATGTGCCAAAAAGCCCCCTAAAACCTGCCCTAGCCCTAACCCTAACCCTTGACTCCGTACCCATACGTCACAGACTGTCTTCTTAGTGGGTCAGAGAGGCACCCAGAGGTGCAACCCACTAGCCCACCGTAACCTTACCCGTCACTAGCCTAACCCTAGCTCTTGCACTAAGCCACCTTAAAGCCAGATCTACTTGCTTGCATTGCACTACACGCAGCAAGTACAATTCCCTTCTGTGTGAGACATGGTGGTGCCAGAGCCTTGTGAAGGGCGGGTATGACCCTATCACTCTCACACTGGTCTCACTGTCTGCACATTATGTTATGCAATATCCATATGGCTATTGCATAGCATTTTGCAGCAGCAGCAGGTGAGGAAGGGAGACCCCCATGTAGAGGGGTGTCTCTTGGAGCCTGCTTCCCCTTCCTAGTGGCAGGAGGCACCCACGGGTGCCTCCAGGAGCCCACTTTCCCTTTATAGCGGGCCAGAGGAGGCACCCACCCCACAGAGGTGCCTCCAGGAGCCCGCTACCCCCCCAAAAAAACCAGTACTAACGACAACGAAAAAACGAAAAAACGAACCGACTAATTTTTGCGAATTTTCGCGAAAACCGGAAACGACCCGAAATGGGACTGGCCCGACTAACGACAACTCGAAAAAATTTTTTTTCAAGTCGTGCCCATCTCTACTCGAAGCCTCCGAGCAAAGATGGGAGAACTTGAACATTTGGTAGTTAGGGATATAATTGATATAAAACTCATAACAGAAACCTGGTGGAATGCAGAGAACCAGTGGGATACAGCAATCCCACGCTATAAACTCTATAGAAGGGATAGAGAGGGGCGGGTTGGACGGCGAATGGCCATCTATGTCAAAGAAGGAGTAAAATCCAGCAGAATGGAGATTGATAGTGGGTCTGACTTCACCGTAAATCACTGTGGGTTAAACTACCAGGCCCACGAAGCAATAGGATGGGGTGTGTGTGTTATCATCCACCAGATCAAAAACTTGAGGGGGACCTTGCAATGAGGAGAAAAGTCATAGAGGACAGGATAGTAACCACGGGGGACTTCAATTATCCCCATATTTACTGGGCCAATGCAAAATCAGGGCAAGAAAGAGAAACCAGGTTTCTCAACATGCTGAATGACTGTGCCTTAGAGCAACTTGTCATGGAGCCCACCTGAGAACAGGCAACTCTGGATCTAATACTCTGTGATGCCCAGGACCTGGTCAGGGATGTGAATGTCATTGAGCCTCTGGGGAACAGTGACCATGCTGCAATCTCCTTTACCATACATATCGGTGGAAGAATGTCAAGCAAATCAGACACAAAAACCCTTGATTTCTGAAGGGCAGACTTCCCTCAGATGAGGAAACTAGTAGAAAGAAATTGAAAGGGAATGTAAAAAGAATCCAATCTATCCAGAGTGCACGTTTAAAACAAGAGTAGTAGAGGCCCAGTACAAGTGCATACCACAAAGAATGAAGAGCTCATCTAAGTACAAGAGGGCAACAGCATTGTTAACAAGTGGAGTTAGAGAGGCTCTAAAGGTCAACAGGCATGTGGATTTGGGTGAACTGGTGGATATTGTCTATCTTGATTATCAGAAGTCTTTTGACACAGTCCCTCACCAAAGGCTGTTGAGAAAATTGCACAGTCAGGGGATAAGAGGGCAGGTCCTCTTATGGATTGAGAACTGGTTGAGTTCCAGAAAACAAAGAATAGGGTCCAATGGGCTATTTTCACAATGGAGAGAGTTGAAATGTGGTGTGCCCCGGGGGTCTGTCCTGGGACTGGTGTTTTTCAATCTGTTCATAAATGACCTGGAGACAGGGATAAGCCGTGAGGTGGCCAAGCTTACAGATGACACAAAACTTTTCCGTGTGGTAAAAGCCAGAGAAGATTGTGAAGAGCTCCAGAAGGATCTCTCCAAACTGGGGAATGGGTTGTGAAATGGCAAATGCATTTAAATGTAGCCAAATGTAAAGTACTCCATATTGGGGCAAAAAAATCCAAGCTTTATCTATCAACTCATGGGCTCTGAACTACCCATGACAGATCAGGAAAGAGATCTTGGTGTGCTGGTGGACCGCTCAATGAAAGTGTCTACACAATGTGTGGCAGTGGTGAAGGCCAATTCCATGATAGGGATAATCAAAAAAGGGGATTCAAAAAAAACAATAACCAGCCAACATTATAATGACATTGTACAAAACGATCATAAGGCCACACTTGGCGTATTGTGTACAATTCTGGTCACCGCATCACAAAAAAGACATAGTGGAACTGGAAAATGTGCAGAAGAGAGTGACTAAACTGATTACTGGGCTGGGGCACCTCCCTTATGAGGAAAGGCTAAAAAATTTGGGGCTCTTTAGTCTGGAAACAAGGTGCCTGAGGGGGGATATGATTGAGACGTACATAATAATGCAGGGCATGAGTAAAGTGGATAGAGGGACACTCTTCTCCCTCTCAAAAAATACCAGAAGTAGGGGACATCCACTCAAATTGAGGATTGGGAGAGTGAGAACAGACAAAGCAAAATATTTTTTTTACCCAACATGTTGTTAGTCTGTGGAACTCCCTGCCACAGGATGTGGTGATGGCATCTGGCCTGGATGCCTTCAAAAGGGGATTGGACAGATTTCTGGAGGAAAAGTCAATCACAGGTTACAAACCATGATGGAGATATGTAATCCCCAGGCTTAAAACCGGGGTACTTCAAGGGCCAGATGCAGAGGAGTGGTATCAGGAGTGGTATCTATTCTCGTGCACTCCTGGACACATTTGGAGGGGCCATTGTGAGATACAGGAAGCTGGACTAGATGGGCCTTTGGTCTGATCCAGCATGGCTCTTCTTATCTTCTTATGTTCTTATCACACACTCATAAAATGGAGGGCTTTCAAATAATTGAATTTCCTGACTTTTTAAATGGAAGTGTAAGCAAAGCATATATTGCAAGAAAATTCTAGCATAAAGCCTAAAAGCTAATTGCTAGAACTAGCCAGTGCTAGAAGAGCCTGCATGATGATCCTAGAATTTGTAATATGGTTGATATTCTGGGCAAGTATAGAAGCAATGGCTGGGATGTGGCTGTAGTCCCTTTGTGCCAAAATATTTTGAATAACTGCTTTGGTCATAATGACTTGTAAAGCAAATGTGTGAGTGAGTGAGTAAAACTCATACAACAAAAACATATACAGTGAACCCTTGGATAACAAACAGTTTCTATAACATAAAATCTTACAACATAAAAAATTCCAGAGATAGGGGAAATTTGCTTAACATAATTGCCTATGAAGAAAATCCATACAACATAAAATGGGATTACTCCATTTTCAATGCATTCCTGTTGGAATTTGTATAAAGGAAAATTTGCTTAACATAATTTCATTTGGAACGAATTAATTTCTTTATACAAGGTACCACTGTACACTCTTTAATTCCTTAAGTAAATTAATGTTGCCAAGCCTGACCCACAGTATACAGACCAGAAAACTAAATTTGAATTTCCAAACCCTTGGTCTACAAAGATGTTGCAAGTGTGTGTTCCAAAAGATTTATCTTGTCCTTTGAAATAAAATGGGGTGGGGTAGAAATAGCAAAGATTGTCACTTGAACCCAATGTCTAAATCATCTATACAGTGTTAAAGATGGACAGTGAAGGAAAACAAGAGGAAAAAAAATCAAATCATTTGAAATGTGATATTGGAGGAGAGCCTTGCAGAGACCCACAAACATGGCAAATAAGTGGGTTCTTGATCAAGAAGTTAAATCTGAGCTCTCACTAGAACAAACTTGAGTAAATTGGAGCTACACTACTACAGAACTGACAAAAATTCAATATTGTTGGAGAAACATGGGATAGTAGTGGTCAGCAAGAAGTCTGTGAAGATTCTCAGTCATCCAGGTGAGTTCAGGCCAGGGTGACAAGAGGTCAAAGCTGCCTATAAGATGGAGAATTTGCGCTAGCTGTATTCAGACCGATGAAGCTGTTTGGATGAACAGCGAAACATTTCTATCTCTCAAAAAAGAAGTCCAGTAGCCATGACTCAACTTCCAGATGGTCAGCAAGAAAAAAGAAACTGTTAACCTGAGATGTATTAACTCAACAAAAGAATTACTTTGCATGACCTGCGCAGAACTTTCCAGAAAAAACAATATTACTAGGAAATGGGGAACAAATAGGAAGACAGAATGACCTAGCATGATATGCTGTTGGTTGGCAAGAGCTGAGCAGAGTTGTTAATGATAGGACATTTCATAAGCCATTAACTCATGTAGTCACTGACTCACCACACATCAGAAGTGAATTGGTGGCAATTTGGAGATGTTTATTTTTAAATGCTCTAGGAATTTATAATGATATGGTAGGTGGAACAGAAGTTATAACAAGATATGATGACAGGATAGAGGCATCAAAGCTGTGTTATCATCAAATAAAACCACCCCCAAACACATACTTAAAACAAAACAACAGCAAAACAAAAGCAACCATAATTTCACAGCTTAAAGAAATGACCTTCTATATATTTGTTCTGCATTTAAAAATATTTAAAAATATCTATATTTCTTCAAAAAAATCTTTTTGTTTCTTTATTTTTGTTTCTCTTGCAGTCATGAATCTGATACAGCTCTCTGGCCAGAAAGGAGTTGAAAATGTAAGAAAGTGTTCTGCTTATATACCGTCCAATACCACTACAAGTAGTCTCTGGGCGGTTTACAATTTTTTAATTACAGTGTGCAGGCTACACATTGCCCCCCCAGCAAGCTGGGTACTCATTTTACCGACCTCGGAAGGATGGAAGGCTGAGTGAACCTTGAGCCTGCTACCAGGGATTGAACCCAGTCATGAGCACAGTTTTACCTGCAGTACAGGCATTTAACCACTGCGCCACGAGAAATTAGCTAAAGGTCAGCTAAATGGGTCCTAACTGACATAGCTAAAAGTTCAGATTTCCACAGACTTAGAGCAGATTTCCACTTATGTGAGGAACTCTTATATGAGGAGATTGGTCTCAGAAATCTCTCCTACCCATGAATATATACAGTTTATCATTTTTAAAGTACTTGTGCGCCGTTACCACACATGCTCAGTTTTATAAGATAGTGTTCATTTTAACATATAGAAAGGCCTTTTTGGAGGCTCACCATTTTAGCCCCTGTAGCCTGGAGTTTTTCTAAATAAAAAGTGGATGGGAATAATCAGTCTCATTCAATATATGCAATATTAGTGTTTTCTTTTTTTTGTGACCTGTTTCAAGTCTAAGATTGTGGGGTTACCTGTTTTTGAAAGGAAATATAAAACAGTATTACTTCTGAAAAATATTAACTTGAAAACCTTTGTCTAAAATCCCCCAAATTTGGCCCAGAGCAATTTGGGGGATTTTGGACAAAGGGTTTCAAGTTAGTATTTTTCAGAAGTAAAACTGTTTTATATTTCCTTTCAGAAATGTATATAGGCATATAGAATACTGATTCGTTCTGAGGCACAATAACATAACTGCACTCTAGGAATGGGCACAAAAAGGAACAATTGTTTTTCATTTTGTTTCCCCCTGCATTTCATTTTGTTTCATTTTAAATATTTTTTTTTACAAAAAATTGTAATGAAACAAAATGAAAAAAGTAACAAAATGATTTGTTACTCTATAAAACAGCTACCCTGGGTCCTACAGACACCAAATTTGGTGCCCCTAGGACCAAGGGGACCTGTTTTATAATGAAGTTGATCATTTTAAAGTGGAAAAAAGGTGTTTCATTTTATTTTGTAACAAAATGTTGCCTGTTGTTTCATTTTGTTATGAAACAATTTGTAAGCTTACGAAATGACAAAACAGCATTTTCTTTTTTGTAAGGTGCCCATCCCTGCTGCACTCTCATGCAGCTAAAATGTAACCTTCAACAATGTCTGCCTTTTGAAAAAAAAAAGCAGTTGTGCAGAGACTGCCAAGACTTACTGTCATAAAAGGATGGTCTAACAGAAACAATGTTTGCTGAATGCTTTGTTATGGTTAGGGTTAAGGTTAGGGTTAGGGTTAGGGTTAGGGTTAGGGTTAGGGTTAGGGTTAGGGTTAGGGTTAAGGTTAGGGTTAGGGTTAGGGTTAGGGTTCCAATTGGCAAACCTAGTAGACTTACAATTTTTTTTTTTACTCCAAACCCAGAATGAAGAACATGGGTCCTTTGTATCAACCACTCCCCCCCTGTCCAGGCCAAAAGGGATTTGTATATGACCCATGTTTCTTTGTTTGAAGAATGGGAGTGTGACTAAAGAAACAGCCTTTTACAACTGCCCTTCTTGCCTCCAACAAGACTCCTGTCCTAGCCATGGATTTTAAGAACATCATCTAACTAAGGACTTCTAAAAGTAACCTCCTGGTGAAGAACATCTTTCACCATGCCTGAACTTCTGGGACCTGCTTTGAAGAAGGGTGATTGACTGCATTCGAAAGCTTGCAATGTTTCTTTTTTATTTTTAATAGTGGCTTATGAAGGTATCGCCTATAGGCTGACTCAGCATGATGACATAGCTAGAGGAGACATTTTTAAACCCCATGAGATCCATCACCCTTAGTATGAAACCAAAGCCGAGTATGCTCAATACTTTTTTTTTCTTTTCAGTTTCTTCAAAATGACTCCACACCAGTCTGGGGAAAAACTAGCATACTTTTCCCATATGAGGGTGTTAGCTGATTGTTTTTAAAAATGCAAGGAACCTGAAATACACTCCAGATTTTTCAGCAGCTGTCACACTGTCTGGAAGATACCCAACTTGTACAAAACCATCGAGTCTACTGCATCATAAAATATTTCACCTTCTTGCCAGTTGTGAAGAAAAAATCCTTTTGAAGTCTATGCTCATATGCAGAAGGCAACCTCAGATTTTTTTTTTTTAAAAAAATTTTAATAAGACCGATGTGGTCAAAACTGTTAGTGGTGAATGCTTCTGGGATTTTTAGTCTAAGGACACCTGGGGACCCCAGGTTGGGACTAGAGATGAGCACACAACTAGTGTATCTCAGTTTGTAAGGGCAGCAACACAGCTGCTACTGCTCCCCTCCCCCCACCTTCTCAGCCTTAGAGAGCCATTCACCTGGCCCAGTTTGCCAGCTTCCAGCAGCTTCTCAACTGATTTACCCATTCCAGGGACAGTGGAGGCTTTTTTGTCCTGCTCTGTTGATAGACAGCCCACTTAGTCAAAAAGGGTGGGGCATAAAGACATAAAATTAGCAACTTGGGACAGCTGAAAAAAAGTATAAGAGATGTACTTCCCTTCTCTGTTCACTTCAAAGGGGAAAGGAAGGTTAAATCACTCTTCATCATTATAGCGACCATGGGAAGGCGAAGGTATTTCTGCATAGAGAGAGCATGACAAGGAGTCAGATACATGCACTAATGATAATCTAGGTGATGTATGTATGTATGTATGTATGTATGTATGTATGTATGTATGTATGTATGTATGTATGTATGTATGTATGTATGTATTTGCTTTTAAAGAGCTCCTGGGGCTTCAGCTTGGGTCTTCCTTTTTAAACAAAACCCTGTATGTGGATGTCTTTTAGTAATCCAGACAATAATGATTTCTTACAAAAAGAGAGAGAGAAAACCATCATCACATTAGAACAACAGAGCTGGATGGGACCTTATGGACCATCAAGTCCAGCTCCTATCAAGGAGGGATATTTGAGAACTGAACTCCAAACCTCTGACTCCTCAGCCAAACCCCCACACCTATAAACTATCCAGCAAAAGTATGCTTATCTACACCATACACAAGCACATCCCAGCTATGTAAAAGTGACAATTGCTGCATTACTGAGGGTTACTTGTGCCATGGTAGTATCACAGTCTATGCATCATGCATCAGCCCCATTCATTTAACATAACATGATGATGATGATGGTAAATTAGCATTAGCTACTCTGCATTACATGATTGCCCATATGATATAAAAAGTAAGTTGCTAAATCTAAGGCCTTCAAGTGGATAAGTTCTGTGGCTCTTCCCCAGTTGAGAATTTCCATTGACCACTGCTTAGCTAGACAAAATGGAAAGCAATCAGTGCCCACTATCATTTATTTATGTAGGTGAAAACTCCAAAAAAAAGGTTCTTATCAAAACTCCGATAACAGTTCTTCTCTGGGGCAAATGTTCTCCTTCTAGTAATATTTGCCTTCATGAACTATTTATTCCATTATGGGGGAAATTAACTGGTGATCAAGCTTTGACCTTTCATTTTCTCTTTTCTGTTTTGGATACTATTTCTAGGATTTCTATAATCATAACATGATATCGCTGTCTATTATTATTACTAACAAGTACCTGGATCTTCTGGTTTTCTCTTTTTACTTTTAATGAGTCTTAAATTACAGTATTTATAAGTATACATAGAGAGGTCATCTTTAAATTGATTTCATAAAGCTATGCAACAGAGTAGACCCATGTCTAATTGTAACTGGACTAGAATAGTCCAATTCAGTTTATTGAACTTATTATTTGGCAACTGTTTGTTAGATAGGGATATTCTGGGTAGACTTTTTGCTTGTTTATTACTTTAATTTTTGTCCATGCCTTTATGTTACTAGTTGTAGCTTCCCGGAGTTGTAGCTTCCCAGTGTTGTAGTTTGCCAATGGAGGGACAGGGCGTGCATAAATAAATAAATGTTGGCTTCCTGAAATCCCATTGCTTGCATTATCTAGTTGATAATGCAATATCCATTAGTCTAGCCTTGTGGGTTGTTTAGCAACATCCAGTCACACGGACATGTGACTCCCAACAGGTATTTGCCAAGTCCCCACTTCCCTCCCCACAGCTTCATGGTCCATTTACCAAGGTCCTCACATTGCTGTGTTGGCAGTGGTGCATCAATCCACATTGCAGTCTGGCTGATTCTTCCCTGCATCCTCAGGAAGCCAAGGGCTCCAGTGAGGAGGCAGGAGGTAGACCACCCCAGGCAGCCAATGAATGGTCAGTTGCCTGAGGAGGCATGGAATAGCTGACCGGTTGCAATGTGAATTGATGTACTGTTACAAAGAACCCCAGCAGCTCAATGACCCCAGGAAATGACTGGGCAACTGGGAGGATGGAACTTTATCGGATGGAACTTTAAAGTGCCCATCTCTAGTTCAGTCTTGTTTGAGCAGAAATTCCCACTCGCAAAAAAAATTAAAGCAAGCTTATGCTCATGAGCAGAAGGAATTCTTTTATTCACCCATTATTAAGACATTGGTGAAGGTACCAGCAGTGTGGAAGATGGGACTTGAAAGCAAATCTGTGATTATTAAATTAACCAGGGAATCTACATATGTGAAGTTTGGCACAACTTAAACTATCACAAATGTACAATGTTGGGTTCATATTTGCAAGTCAGGGACTTCACAGAGTTGGATAGCAGGATAATAAATGGTAATCTGGATCTAATAAGTGTTGTGGTAGAATAAAGTGCAGTCTCAGAAGGCTGATAGGCTGGCACCATTTTCTGTAGATTGGTTTGAGCTGTAGAAAACTTGGCTCTCATGTCATAATTGGAGATGGGCACAAAATGATTTTTTTATTTTTATTTTCATTTTTCATTTTATTTCAGAATGAAATGAAAAATGAACTGATTTTTAAAGAAAAATGAAACAAAATGAACTGGAAATGGGGACAAACAAAATGAAAAATGAAACAAACACCATTTTAGTCTTTCATGCCCATCTCTAGTCATAATCTGTTCTATCACCTTCAACACAGTTGCCCAGGGATTGTTGGGAGCTCTTATTTGCTTTTTATTAACTGTAATGCAGCATTTCAACTGTAGACAAAACTGTTTCTAACATTAACTAAGGGTGGAAGAGGAATGTTCCACCTAGAAATGCTGAGGTGAAGCTTAGGTGAAGCACCCTTCTAATACAGTAGTATATGAACTACCTCTGCTCCTAACTTTGATTTAGGCAAACAATAGAACTTCATAGCCCACTACTCTTTTCAAGATCATAATTGAATCCAAATAACCGTTGTTGTGTTTCAACCAAATGACAAATTTTGGTTAATAAAAAACAGGAATAAAACTCCTGAACCTTTCCCTTCGTTCTCCATCACACTCACAAAGAAAGATAAAAAGGAGATTGCTACAATGTCTTATTTATCACATGATTTAATATTATGTTCAAATGCAGCCAGTGACATTGAGCAGAGCTGCATGTGTGAATGGCTATGGATTTATAAAAAGCAAACAAAAATCCTGATATGTTCTGAGCTAAAAGGAGCAAATTACATCAAGTGATTCTTGAATTGCATAGTCCATTTCATGATATCTCTGGGATGCGGTAGACTACGTAAAAAAACATGGCAGTTATGCCATGTTCAGGACAAAGGAGTTGTTTCATTAAATAACCCTATAACCATGGACTCCTGCCATGACCATGAACATACTGTAAACCAGGAAATTGATAATTTAAATATAGTCAGGCATTCACTTAGCCAGACATTCACTAGCTGACCTTAGGTAAATTCCTTATTCTCAGACTCAGCCTTTTCCAACTTCAAAATCATCATCATCATCATCATCATCATCATCATCATCATCATCATCATCATCATCATCATCATCATCATCATCAAAGACCTGGAGGCCTGGAAAGGAGCCTGTGGATCATCATGTACAGCCTCTGCCAAGGAGGCACAAAGAACAACATCTCACTCTGCAGCCAGATACCTAAGCCATGGAGCTATTCAGAAGCTGAAATAACCTTAAACATGCAGAGTTTGAATGGACCTATATATTAATTCCAGCTCCTGTCAAGGAGGCACAAAGAAATATTAATTGGATGACATGCTACTGTGCAAATGTGTTTCATTAGAGGCTTTATAAAGATCTAGTTTTTGTCTCTTAAATGAAGAAAAGGCTATGGAAGTCTAGCAGACTCCCTTAGGCACGGCAGTTCAGAAGCTAGGCAGGTTCAGATCATTGAGATAATCCACAGGTTCCTGATGTGCTAAAAATACTAGTATTATTTTTAGAAGTTATACACAGTATAACCATAATGTGCATATACATATATGAAATCACAATAGATAATAAAAAGATACTTATGTCACAGAAAATAAAGAGATGACCACACATTTTTCTTTTGGATCACACAGTCCAAAAAGAAATAAACTCTATCCTTTTTTTTATAAAACTTTCTTCACATGTGTCCCTCTCTTCAGAAGAAATAAAATAAATGTGCTTCATTATCATTACAGTACAGTGGAACCTTGACATACATGCTGCTTGACTTACAGCATATTTGACTTGCAGCAAGAAGGGGCCTGTTTGACTTGCACCACGGGCTCTGACTTACAGCCCGGAGCCCCGGTGCAAGGCTCCGGAATCAGGCAGCAGCCATGACCCAGCATCGCGGCTGCTGCCTCCAAACTGATCTTGCCTTCTTCCTCTCCTCCGGCAGTGGAGGCACCTGGAGCTGGTCCTCGGCCTTGCTGAAGCTACCGCTGCTGCCAGAGGAGAAGAAGGCCCGGGAGCTCAGGGCTGGCCTCGCTGGTTAGACAGTCGGCTCAGTCTTGTACAAAATCTGGCTGCAGAATTCTGGTCCACGATGGAAGCATTTTAGTTGGGGAGCTGTACAGTTATGTGACTCTAATGGTATGCATAGGGTTGTTCGGAACTTGGACGTCAGGCTAAAAATCAGTAAAACTTAAATGTTAGACATTGTTGCTATGAACATTAAAAAGTGGAGGCGTATAACTTGTGGACTATAATTCCACTGGCTCCTCCCCTCTTTGAGGAGACATTTCATTTACATCCCTGGAAGGAATCTCTTATCCCAGTCAAATCTGTGTTAAATTGCTCTTTTTTGGGGGGGGTCTTTTTCATCATCTGGAACGGATTAATCCACTTTCCCATTACTTTCTATGGCAAAAGTACATTTGACTTAAGGCATTTTTGACTTATGTCTAGACCTCCGGAACGGATTAATTACATAAGTCAAAGTTCCACTGTATTGTAGATTCTATAAAACCAATATTATAAAGGGAGAGCATTTTTCTTGCAGTTAAATGTTTACTGTCATTGGTAACTTAGCAATCATCTGACTATCCGTCTCGTCCTTTTCAAACATAATGAACCCTTCAAAGTATTGTTGGGACATATGTGACCTTTAATTTGTTCAATATTAAATAAAATACACTAAATCTCTGGGCTGCTCAATAAATCAAAATACTTAAAGATCCATATTTTTGTCCTGAATTATCTGAAGGCAGAGGGGAGCTTTCACAATAGCATCCTTAAAAAAAAACCTCATGAAATGTTGGTGCCCCTCTAAAATATGAAGGGGGAAGATTCAAACAAGATACGGATCCTGTTTGCACATGGAGTAAACCTGATGTGCTTGCGTGCATCAAAGAGAATATGCAGATCAAGCTAGCTGTTGAAATAGGCAGGTTCAAAGCACTTTAACAGTGTGTAACACATCCAGACATTTTTGTTTTATTAACAAGCAGATCCTTTGTACAGAGAAATCAGCCTCTCAATAAAGGCATTTGAGTACTGGTGATTAAGACCTGTATAAATTAATTAGCACACTGCCTACTGGGAGGACAATCATAGAGATTCAGTGATAACACTAAGGACTGTTTTTCTTTTGTATGTATATTTTCTTTTTTAACTGTTACAGCAATTGTTTGAACTCATGGTAATTCTCTTTTAGAACCACTGGTGAAAAAAGAAAAAATGCAGAAGCAGGCAATACCTTTATAGACCACTAAAAATCATGAGTTTGTGCCCAGGGCACAGTTGGAGCCTCATGGTGCAGTGGTTAAACGACTGTACGGCAGCTAAAATTGTGCTCACAACCTGGGGTTCAATCCCAGGTAGCCAGCTCAAGGTCAAGTCAGCTTTCCATCCTTCTGAGGTTGGTAAAATGAGTGGGTGGGGGACAATGTGTAGCCTGCATAATTAAATTGTAAACTGCCCAGAGAGTGCTTGAAGTGCTATGGGGTGGTATATAAGCAAAACTCTTTTGCTTTTTGTTTTCAGCCCAAGGGCAACAGGTGCCATATTTGTCTGAGTGGAAAAAAGCAAAAGCCAATTCCCCAAGCCAAGCAACACAGTCAGTGCTTCCCCCAGTTCTGATTGTGGTACAAATGCCCACCCCAAACCCCCTTCCAGGGTTTCTCCTGAGATGTCTATATATCATGCATATTTAGAATATTCCTGCATATACTTGTGCTTTGAAGTTCTCATAAAACAGCAGGGGATTGTTGGTTTTCCTTTCTTCTACCTGCCAGATGGGTGGTATAAAAATGCAATAAAATAAATAAATAAATATTTTTTAGTCTTTTATTCCACAATTTGACGCTTTTGTTATTAATTTATGTCATTAAAGGTCTCTTGACTTGAATGGAGTAAGTGGAATCAAAATGCTATAGCTGTGCAATACAAGTATGCCTAAAGTTAAGACATTGTATGATACAGCTGAATATGATGTGTTAAATCAGCTTTGAGCGTCTGCCCTTCATTAGGTCTGTGAAGATTCTCAGTCATCCAGGTGAGTTTATCTGGAAGTTGAGTCATGGCAACTGGACTTATTTTCTTAAGAGAGTGAAACATTTCACTATTCATACAAGCAGCTCCATGAGCTGCTTGGATGACGAAGCTGCTTGTGTGAGTAGCAAACTGTTTCAATTTCTCAAGAAGTCCAGTTGCCATGACTCAACTTCCAGATGCCCTTAATTAGATTCTTTGTGGAGCAGTCTCCGGTGGAAAAGCAATCTCCTTTATTGTCCATCACAATCAGTGTGGTATATCTTCTTCTCATTAGTCCCATGTCTGGACTATAGGGGCATTTTGAGGAATGACTGAAAGATCTGGGAGCATGCCATTTTCCAGTGTGAGCTTTCCCCGGTTGATTGCATTAGGTGATGACAACCTCTAGTTCATGTGTTTCATCTGGCTCAGTAGAAGCTGTCCACCAATATATGACCACTGAAAGCCCACTCTCTGATGGATGGATAGGATCCCCTGCAACCTCCTATTGCTACACGGAGACAATGGTGTAACAAGTAATGGATTTTTATTTTCAAATGTTACTTTTAAAGGGCATCTAGTGTCACTTTGACAGGACTTTTCAGGCTTCAGTCCATTAATTATTATTGGCGACCAGAAGCATTTTGGGGTTTTGTCTTAAATGCTTACTCCCCCCCCCCCAAGTGCTGTGTCAGGATTGGCCACTAGAGGGAACAAGACATTATTTCCATATACAGTGGTACCTCAACTTACGAATAGAGATGGGCACGACCAGAACATTTTTTTCGAGTTGTCGTTTTTCGGGACGTGTCCGTTTTGGGTTGTTTCCGTTTTTCGTGAAAATTTTCAAAAATTTGTCGTTTTGTCGTGTCGTTTGTCGTTACCGCCGCGATTTAGCGCGACTTGACTTCCCAGAGCATGGGGTTAGGGGGTAAGGGCTAGGCTTATGGTAACGGTTAAGGTTAGGGTGGGTTAGTGGGCTGTACCTCTGGGTGCCTCTGGCCCACAAAGAACACAGTGTACTGGCCTATGGGTTAGGGTTAGGGTTAGGCTTAGGCTTAGGGTTGGTGGGCTTTTTATGCCCTCTCTGGCACATCCAGAAGTCTCAGCAAAACCTGGCCATGCGATTGGTGGAATAGCTCCAAAAATTTGCATGGTCCCATCCCATGGCCAGCCCATCATTGCGCGTGTACAGGTGTAAAAAAATAATAAAAATAAAATAAAATAAAATAAAATAAAATAAATACGAGGTTTTATTGCTATAAAAAACCCACTGCTGCTACTATAAAAATTCAGGCATTTAAAATATCTAATTTTCACATGTTTCTGTGGTGCTTTGGTGGGTTTTTGGACCACGATTTCAAAAGAAAAATTGCGGTCGCCATTTTGGATCCCCCCGCACCGCATGGCAAATGGAGACGCCGAGGATGCCCCCTCCCAGCCTGGTACCAGCCAGTCTCAGCAAAACCTGGCCATGCGATTGGTGGAATGGCTCCAAAAATTTGCATGGTCCCATCCCATGGCCAGCCCATCATTGCGCGTGCGCAGGTGTAAATAAAATAAAATAAAATAAAATAAAATCAATGGAGACGTTTTGTTGCAAGAAAAACCCACTGCTGCTACTGTAAAAATTCAAGCATTTAAAATAGCTAATTTTCACATGTTTCTGTGGTGCTTTGGTGGGTTTTTGGACCACGATTTCAAAAAAAATATTGCGGTCGCCATTTTGGATCCCCCCGCACCACATGGCAAATGGAGATGCCGAGGATGCCCCCTCCCAGCCCGGTACCAGCAGCCCAGGACAGGAGGGGGGGAAGGCTGGAGTGGGGACCCCCCCCCTCAAGAAACCACCCCTCTGGTAGGTGCCCTCAGGCAGGCATATTTTCACCTGCTTTTTTGGCCGGGAATTGGGTTTTTTTTAATTTCTAAAACTTTTTTTCTGTGCCGCTTGGCATTGCGCAATCGCTGCGATGCCAGGAACGACAATGACAAATCAGACCCAATTTTTCTTTTGCCGGTTCGAGTTTGAGTTCTGGGGGAGTAATTGTCGTTACCGTTTCCGTTGCGTAACGGAAACAAGTAACAGAAACGGAAACGAGAATTTCGCCAAGTCGTGCCCATGTCTACTTACAAATTTAACCTGTTCCAAATGCATGCTGTTATGTCGAACGACTCTTAAGTCGGGGTACCTATCAAAAAAATTAAAAAAAAAGGTACAAGAGAGAGAGAAAAAGAAAAAAGAAAAATCTATTTAAAATATACTTGTGCATGATGATTTCTGCGCATATACAGTGGACCCTCGTATAACAAATGGTTTGCATAACATAAAATCTGTACAACATAAAAATCCCAGAGATAGGGGAAATTTTCTTAATGGAATCGTCTGTGGGGCGAATCCGTACAACATAAAAATTGTCACGATTAGAGATTACTCTGTTTTCAATGCATTCCTATGGGGAATTTGTATAAAGGAAAATTTGCTTAACATAATTTCATTTCGAATGAATTAATTCCTTTATATTTCTGGCTTCTTATAAAGCAGCACCATAACATACAATGAAAAGAAAACCAATAAAGGCAAACTGGCTCAAGAGAACTAACCAATAGAGATGGGCACAACTTGAAAAAAAATTTTTTCGAGTTGTCGTTAGTCGGGCCGGTTCCGTTTCGAGTCGTTTCCATTTTTCGTGAAAATTCGCAAAATTAGTCAGTTCGTTTTTTTGTTTTTTTGTTTTTGTTAGTACTGGTTTTTTTGGGGGGGTAGCGGGCTGCTGGAGGCACCCGTGGGTGCCTCCTATCCTCACCCACTAGGAAAGGGAAGCAGGCTCCAAGAGACCCCTCAACATGGGGGTCTCCCCTCCTCACCTGCTGCTGCTGCAAAATGGTATGCAATAGCCATATGGATATGCATACCAGTTGCAGACAGTGAGACTAGTGATGGCAGTGAACCCAGAGCCATAGGTGATGCCTAAGGCTCTCGCACCACCATGTCTCACACATGAGGGAATTGTACTTGCGTGTAGTGCAATGCAAGTAGATCTGGCTTAGGGTTAAGGTGGGTTAGTGCAAGGGCTAGGGTTAGGCTAGTGACGGGTAAGGTTACGGTGGGCTAGTGGGTTGCACCTCTGGGTGCCTCTCTGACCCACTAAGAAGACAGTCTGTGACGTATGGGTAAGGACTGGAGTCAAGGATTAGGGTTAGGGTTAGGGGGCTAGGGCAGGTTTTAGGGGGCTTTTTGGCACATCCCAGAAGTCTCCATGGCCTAGTGGCCATGCGATTGGTGGGATGGCTCCAAAAATTTGCATGGTCGTCCACTCCCACATGGCTGGCCACTCGGCCAGCCCATCATTGCGCAGGTGTAAAAAAAATAAAATAAAAATAAAATAAATGGAGGACAGAGGAGGAGAGGAGAGACATTTTGTTGCAAGAAAAAACCCACTGCTACTGTGAAAAATCTGGCAGTTTATAAATTTTCGCGTGTTTCTGTTGTGCTTGTGTGTTTTTGGACCACGATTTCAAAAACAATATTGCGTTCGCCGCCCCAGTTTGGATCCCCCGCCCGCACCGCATGGCATGGCGAGTCCGGCTGCCCAGGACGGGGGGGAGGCGGGACCCCCCCTCCAGAAACCACCCCTCCGATAGGTGCCCTGCGCCCTTAGTTAAGCAGGCATTTTTCCGCCTGCTTTTTTGGCCCGGGAATGGGTGGGGGGAGAGTTTAAAAGTTTTTTCCTGTGCCGTCCATGCCGCTTGCTTGCGCTTTAATTGCGGCAGCTGGCGGCGAGACTGGGCTTTTTGCTGGCTGCGAGCCTGCGGCGAGTCCCACCAGAGCAGCCCAGGACGGGGGATGGGGGGGAGGCCGGGGACCTCCAGAAACAACCCCTCTCGTAGGTGCCCTGAGGCACGGCAGGCATTTTTCTGCCTGCTTTTCGGCCGGGAACCGGGTTTTTTTAACTTTAAAAAAAAAATCTGTGCCGCGTGGCATCGCGCGATCGCGCGATGCAAGGAACAAGCACGACAAATCAGACCAAAATTGTTCGTTCGTCGGTTCGAGCTCGAAGTCTGGCGGAGTAATTCCCGTTACCAGTTTCCATAGAGTAACGGAACCGAGTAACGGAAACGGAAACGGGAATACCGCTAAGTCGTGCCCATCTCTACTAACCAACAGCACAACAAATTTCTTTTTTAAAATGGGATGTTCTGAGTTCTGTAGATATGCATGATACAGTCAGAGGTCCAAGGCTTTTGGTACTGTAGTTCATTGGCTGCTCTTGGCCAAGACGTCTTCTCCCCATCCAACTGATTAATGGGATTGTTGCAAATAAAAAAATAAATAATAACAAAGGGTTCACCATGATCAGTAGGTAATTCTTCTCAAGGCAAGTGAATCAAAAACCCTTGACCTACTCATCCATAATTGCTTGGTAAGCTGAGGCTGCATTTCACTGAAGGACTGACCCCTGTGCTACAGGTTTTATAAACACTAATTTAAACAGCACTGTCGGGTTATTAACCTTTAAAATGTTTTAAGATTTTGTATACTGCCATAGTTTTATATTGTGTAGTGCTCTGACATGAATAAAGAAATAAACTTTTTTTAAAAATGAAGTTTCACTAACAAGAAAGCCTGCATCATCCCTGTTTGGTGCTGATATTGAAAAGCCTCACCTCACTGCCAGTTATCAATGAACCATTTTAGGTTCAAGTTTACATTATTTCTTAAGAACACTAAATTCCATGGGATGGATCAGTTTATGCAAATCAACTGTGACCTGACTTAAGTGCAGGAAGGTAATTTAACAACAATTCTTATTTCTTCACCTTTAATTTCTTTATTTCTTTACTTTGTTTCTTTCCCACCTTTCTTCCAAAGCCCTAACCCTAACCCTAACCCTAACCCTAACCCTCATATCCCTTTGTAAGAGTTTTTTTTAAACCCTAAGAAGTTTGTTCCATGATTCATATTGGGGCTAAAAGTTCACCTTGTCATGAAAATATTAAAGTGGTATATATATTTGGCCGCAGAACTGTGCCTTTTTGATAGGTGCTGGACTTGTTAATCCAGAGAGTACTTTGCAGCTCTGCAGTTCTAAGATTATTATTGTGAGCTGCTGGATAGCTCAGTGGTTTAGATATCAGAGTTTGGGAATCCAGTTCCTCACTATGACTCCTTGAAAGTGACTGGGCTTGGTGCTCTATAGCAGGGGTGGGGAACTTTGGAGCTTCCAGATGTTTTGGACCATAATCAGGAGACAGATATCTAGTCTCATGCACTCCCAGATGCATCTGGTGGGGCCACTGTGAGATACAGGAAGCTGGACTACATGGGCCTTTGGCCTGATCCAGCATGGCTCTTCTTACGTTCTCATGTTCTTATTGTTGGCATAGTCTTCAGACTCTGAGAGTTGCAGTCCAAAGCATCTGGAGAGCCAAAGGTTGCCCACTACTTATCGATAGGGTCCCTATCAGCTCTGAAATTCTATATGATTATATTCCAGAACTGGGAACTGTTGAAGAAAGGTCTAAACAACAAGCAAGACATACTTTGCTTTTCATCTGAGATACCTGGGAAGCTAATATGATTCTACTGTGCAAAGCTCAACATTCAAAGAAGTACTAGTTAATTTAGCATTCAGTCACCAATGAAAGATATAAATTGTTGTTGTTCAGTCGTTCAGTCATGTTCGACTCTTCGTGACCCCATGGACCAGAGCTCACCAGGCCTTCCTATCCTCCACTGCCTCCTGGAGTTTTGTCAAATTCATTTTGGTTGCATTGATGACACCATCCAACCATCTCATTCTCTGTCGTCCTCTTTTCCTTTTGCCTTCGATTTTTCCCAGAATCAGAGACTTTTCCAAGGAGTCCTCTCTTCTCATGAGGTGGCCAAAGTATTGGAGCCTCAGCTTCTAAATCTGTCCTTCCAGTGCACATTCAGGGTTGATTTCTTTCAGAATGGATAGGTTTGATCTCTTTGCAGTCCAGGGGACTCTCAAGACTCTCCTCCAGCACCACAGCTCAAAAGCATCAATTCTGCGGCGATCAGCCTTCTTTATAGTCCAGCTCTCACTTCCATACATCACTACTGGAAAAAACATAGCTTTGACTATCCTGACCTTAGTTGGCAAAGTGATGTCTCTGCTCTTTAGGATGCTATCTAGGTTTGCCATTGCTTTCCTCCCAAGAAGCAGGCGTCTTTTTATTTCGTTGCTGCAGTCACCATCTGCAGTGATCAAGGAGCCCAAGAAAATAAACTCTGTCATTGCGTCCATTTCTTCCCCTTCTATTTGCCAGGAGCTTCAGCCCATTTTTTCACTCTCCTTATCTAAAATAATTAAGTTGTGAGGGGCCTATAAAGTAATTGAGTCTAGACTCCTTCTCAAGGCATATCTGACAGATGGTCATCCAGTTTTCTCCTGAATGCTTCCAGAATTCCTGAAGTAGTTGTTTCCCTTTCTGTACAGCTCTAACACTTCAGAAGTTTTTCCTGATACTCAGCCTAGATCTGGCATCCTGCAGCTTGATTCCATTATTAGTACACAATATAAATTAAATTAAAAGCTCAACATTAAATGCTATAATTTAGCTGTAGACTGACTATTTCCTGTATTTTTTAATTTCTGAAGGAATGCTATGCTGGGAAATTGAATACAATATAAGATAATAAACACCAGAGTGCAGTTCCTTTGGACTGTCGGAAATAGCTGGAGAATTAAGGAGTTCACTTTATTTGCAATTTCTATGGGATACAAACTTTCCCAGTATCTGATGACAGATATTAAATTGATTCATAAAGAACTTTTAGTGAAGATGTCCAGGCTTTGTAAAAAAGGAACCAAATACTTCTCAGTAATAAAATGATATTGATAAAAATATACCTTTATTGATTGTGTTGGGAGAATTATCAATAATTCAGACATTTCCCAGGGATTCATGAACTACAGCTGCAGAGGCCTGGCAAACAAATGCAGTGCTTAACCCCGACACAGCCTTGTGCAATTAATTAGATTCATTAAACATGCTGCATGCTTGCCACTGATGCAAAATATCCAGAGATTAAGGGAAGCGGAGATTCAATGAGGAGAACTCAGTCTCAGGATCTCTATTAAATCCGATTCAATTGTTTCATTTTTGCAGATTAGAGACCCTGCTAATAAAAGAATGATGTGACGTCAGCCTATGAAATCCTTTGAGGGACATAAAGCAAACAATGCAAATGACTTGACTCCGTTTTTTTATATATCATAGAATCATAGAATCATTATAGGGTTGGAAGGAAATTTGGAGGTCTTCAAGTCCAACCCCTTGCCCAACACTGGAGACCTCACACCATCCCGGACAGATGGCTGTCCAATCTTTTCTTGAAAAGCTCCAGCAATGTGGTACCACAAGAGGCAAGTTTGAGAAACCAGCTCTGGCCACGGTGACACATGCCCTAGTGACGTCCCGGCTAGACTACTGCAATGCACTCTATGTGGGGATACCAATGAAAAGTCTCAGGAAACTTCAACAGGTACAAAATGCACAATTCAAGGTGCTGACCTTGACCTACAAAGCACAATAAGACCTGGATCCTAGCTACCTCAAAGATCGAATCTCACAGTATGAACCGAGTCGGGTGCTAAGGTCATCAGGAGAGGCCCTTCTCTCCATCCCACCACCCTTACAGGTACATCTCGTGGGAACCCATGAAAGGGCCTTCTCAACTGCTGTGCCCAGACTCTGGAACTCCTTTGCACTAAAAGCCAGGACTGCCTCGTCTCTGTTGTCCTTCCGGAAACAGGCAAAGACCTTTCTCTTCAGATTAAGTTTTCCCTGAATAATGGACTATCATGTGTATTTCATATGAATCTATAGGTTCACATAGACTTTGTGTTTATAACTACTTATAACCTTGTAGCTTCCACAAGGAGACAAAGACCTTTCTTTTAAGCAAGTTTCCTCTATATGAAGGTTTATTTTAATGGATTGTTGTGCCTTGTCACTTCTAAATGTATTTTTAACACTGATTTTATTTACTGTTTTTATTTTTATTTAGCTTTTGT
This sequence comes from Phrynocephalus guinanensis, assembly GCA_037367245.1. Lineage (NCBI taxonomy): Eukaryota > Metazoa > Chordata > Lepidosauria > Squamata > Agamidae > Phrynocephalus > Phrynocephalus guinanensis. Next base: position 116,233,957 of record CM074735.1, on the reverse strand, counting down.
AGTAGATGTAAATCTCAGTATTCCTGAAAACATTCTTTTAATGGTTGGTGGTAGACATGGGCACGGAGCAGCGAAATTCTCATTTCCGTTTTCGGTTCTCGTTATTGTTACGTAACGGGTAACAGTAACGAGAATTACTCCGCTCCAGCTCGAACCCGAACCGAAAAAGAAAAATTGGGTCTGATTTTTCGTTGTCGTTCATGGCATCGTGGCGATCGCGCGATGCCAAGCAGCACAGAAAAAAAGCTTTTAAAAAAAAACCCGATTCCCGGCCAAAAAAGCAGGCGAAAATATGCCTGCCTCAGTGAGGGCACCTACCAGAGAGGGGTGGTTTCTGGGGGGGTCCCCGGCCTTCCCCCCCTCTCCTGTCCTGGGCTGCTGGTATCAGGCTGGGGGGGCATCCTCGTCATCTCCATTTGCCATGCGGTGGGGGGGATCCAAAATGGCGACCACAATATTTATTTTTAAATCGTGGTCCAAAAACCCACCAAAGCACCACAGAAACATGTGAAAATTAGGTATTTTAAATGCCTGATTTTTTTATAGTAGCAGCAGCGGGTTTTTCTTGCAATAAAACGTCTCCATTGATTTTATTTTATTTTATTTTTATTATTATTTTTTTACACCTGCGCAATGATGGGCTAGCTATGTGATGGGACCATGCAAATTTTTGGACCCATTCCACCAATCACATGGCCAGGTTTTGACTGAGACGTCTGGATGTGCCAGAAGGCATAAAAAGCCCACTAACCCTAACCCTAACTCTAACCCATACGCCAGTACACTGTCCTTCTTAGTGGGTCAGAGGCACCCAGAGGTGCAGCCCACTAACCCACCCTAACCTTAACTGTAACCCTAAGCCTAGCCCTTACCCTAACCCCAACCCTAACCCAGATCCGTACGCAAGTATGCTTCCCTTCTTAGTGGGTCACAGAGGCACCCAGAGAGGTGCCTCCCAGCCAGAGCCCACTACCACTACCCCTAACCTGTACGCCAGTACGCCAGTATGCTTTCCTTCTTAGTGAGTCAGAGGCACCCAGAGAGCTGCCTCTGCCACTTACCCCCCAACCCTAACATAATGTAAGAATGTATGGTACGCGGCGGCAACGCAAAATGCTTCCCTTCCCTTCCCTTCCCTTCTTAGTGGGTCAGACGTCAGAGGCACCCAGAGAGGTGCCTCCCAGAGCCCACTTACCCCAACCCCAACCCCAACCCCAACCCCAACCCCAACCCCAACCCCAACACAAACGACAAACGACAAACGGAAATGACAAATTTTTGAAAATTTCCTTGACAAATGGAAACTACCCGAAACGGACAAACGACAACTCGAAACGTCATTTTTCCTGGTCGTGCCCATCTCTACTAATGAGTCTTTACTACATCTTTCCATCTTGGATTCAGGAGGGGACAAACGAACCTGGTGCAGTTGCTACAGACCATTTGCAATGTATGACACCAAAACCACAATCTTTGGCAGATAAAAAAGCAGCTTGAAATCAGTTTGACAGAACCCATTCCTCATGTCAACAAGAGGGGGAACAGTACAGATTTGAATAACCTTCTTAACAGTCCTCCTAATATATATCTAGTAGGGATGGGCTGTTCATTTCGAAAGCAGTAGCTTCAATATTGACCCACTCAAGCCCAGGTGCTGTTCAGAAGCCTCCAAAATGCAAGCAACAAATCACTTGCCTTCCTTCAGGGTCACATCAGGCTAAACTCCAACCCGGAAGAAGTCTCCTGACATCATCTGTCCTTCTCCCTGGCACTGGCCAATCAGATGGAGGGGGGGGAAATGATGCATTTCCTTGCACAGCTCCTGATTTATTTCCTTTTTCTTTGATTCATTACTAGAGGGGGGCACGAAACAGAAAACCGATGGTTGAGTTTGTTCCGTTTTGGGCCCACCATTTGTTCGGTTCAGTTCAGGTTCATACAATTTTTTTTAAAAAAAAACTCGTATGAACCTGAACCGAGCTGAACTGGTTTGAGTCCAACTTACCGGGGCTTTTTGAGGTGCTAGCTTCCCTGTTCCTCAGGTTCTTTTTAATTTTTAATTTTATTTTTCCAGGGCCGACCACGCAGCCCCTAGGGCCAGGTTGGTGCTTGTGTGTGTGTGGTTTTTTCCCCCCCCAGCGCTGACTACGCAGCCCATGGGGTTGGGTCGGCACTTGTTTATTTTATTTATTTTATTTTAGAGCGCTGACCACACAGCCCTAGGGGCTGGGTCAGTGCTTGTTTTCTTCCCCCAGCACCGAGCACCGAGCCCCTGGGGCCGGGTTGACACTTGTTTTATTTTATTTTATTTTTTTATTTTATTTTAGAGTGCCAACCACGTGGCCCTAGGGGCTGGGTTGGTGCTTGATTTCTTTTTAAATTTTTTATTTTAAAAAGTCCCCAGCCTTCCCCCCCCCCAGCGCTGACCACGCAGCCCCTGGGGCCAGGTCGGCCCTTGTTTTTAACCCCAGTGCCGCTCACGCAGCCTATGGGGCTGTGTTGGCACTTGTTTTATTTTATTTTATTGATTTTAGAGTACCAACCACGTGGCCCCGGGGGCTGGATTGGTGCTTGTATTTATTTATTTATTTATTTATTTATTTATTTATTTATTTATTTTAGAGCACTGACCACACGGCCCCTGGGGCCGGATTGGCACTTGTTTCTTATTATTATTATTATTATTATTATTATTATTATTATTATTATTATTATTATTATTATTATTATTATTATTATTATTATTATTATTATTATTATTATTACCACACAGCTATCTACGTTGGATTTTATATTACCAATCACTAATCTAACGCTTCCCAAGCATTTAGGACTCAGTGATGTATCGGCGGATTATGCGAGCAGATCCCAGTAAGGCGGCTTTCTGCATCTGACTGATGGTGACGTTGTCAACTCCAATTTCTTCTAAATACTTGCTTAGCTCCTTGGGCACCGCACCCAGTGTGCCAGTTACCACTGGGACCACCTGTACTGGTTTATGCCAGAGTCTCTGAAGTTCAATTTTGAGATCCTGATATCGGGTAATTTTTTCAAGTTGTTTCTCAGTGACTCTACTATCTCCAGGTATAGCAACATCAATGATCCACACTTTTTTTCTTCTCCACAATCACAATATCCGGGGTATTATGCTCCAAAACCCTGTCTGTTTGTATTCAGAAGTCCCAAAGTAATTTTGCAGGCTCATTTTCAGTCACTTTTTCAGGCTCATGATCCCACCAGTTCTTTGCTACGGGCAGATGATAGTTCTGACACAAATTCCAGTGGACCATTTGAGCAACTACATTATGACGCTGTTTGTAATCAGTCTGAGCAATTTTCTTGCAACAGCTCAATATATGGTCGATAGTTTCATCTGCCTCTTTGCAGAGTCTACATGTGGGGGACTGAGCTGATTTTTCTATTCTAGCCTTAACTGCATTTGTTCTGATAGCTTGTTCTTGAGCTGCAAAAATCAGGGCTTCTGTCTCTTTTTTCAGTGTTCTATTGGTGAGCCATAACCAGGTCTTTTCCTCATCTACATTTCCTTTGACTTTTTCGAGGAACTGCCCATGCAGCGCTTTATTATGCCAGCTATCAGCTCGTATTTGCATTGTTGTTTTCCTTTATTAACCCTTTATTTGCTTTACTTTAAACACCTCCCTCTTCTTAACCTCCAATAATGCTGGCTCTGTACTATTTTTACATAATCTGTCAACACATGCTTCTCTTCTTCAACTGTTTGCTTCACTTGCAGAAGACCTCTACCACCTAATTTTCTAGGTAAAAACAGCTTGCCAACATCACTGCGTGGATGTAATGCATAGTGAATGGTCATAAGTATTCTTGTTTTCCTATCTAGAATATCTAGCTCAGTCTGAGTCCAGTTTATAATGCCAGCGGTATACCTGATGACCGGTATGGCCCAGCTATTAATGGCCTTGATGGTGTTACCACCATTCAGCTTATTTTAATACTTTTCTGGCCCTTTGGATATATCTTTACTGATCACATTTTTCACTTGCCTATCCTTGATATTATCTAATTCCAGTATGCCCAGATATTTATAGGCTTCAGACTGATGATACTTAATAGCTTGTCCATTTGGCATTTCAATTCCTTCACTCTCAATAATTTTTCCTTTTCTCAGTGCCACTGTGGCACATTTGTTTAGTCCAAACTCAATACTAACATCAGTACTGAAAATTCGGGCTGTGTTGGTCAGTGAGTGTATTTCAGTTTCTGATTTTCCATACAACTTTAAGTCATCCATATACAATAGATGAGAAATTTTCCCTGAATTTTTAGCAGTTTGGTACCCTAAATTTGTGTTCTGCAAAATTATTGAGAGGGGAATCAGTGCAATAGTAAATAGCAGAGGTGACAGAGTCACCTTGAAAAATCCCTCATTTGATGCTAACCAATCCATAGCTTTCATCCCTGGCAAACAATTATGTTTCCCAGTTCTTCATCACATTTTCAATTAGGGCACTAATACTTTTGCATATTCCAATGGCATCCAGGCACTTAATAATCCAACTATGCAGTACTGAGTCAAAGGCTTTTTATAGTCAATCCAAGTCATATATAAATTAGTTTTCCGGGCTTTACAATTCTCTAGGATCATTTTATCAATGAGTAACTAATCTTTTGTGCCTCTACTTCCCCGTTTGTTCCCTTTCTGCTCTACTGGCATGATGTTATTTGCTTCCAAATAATCCTGGACTCTAAGCTGCCTAGATGCTCTAAGCACATCCAATCTTGTCTGATTTTGGACGCTAAGCAGGGTCGGCCCTGGTTAGTACTTGGATGGGAGACCATCAGGGAATACCAGGTGCTGTAGGTGCCTGGAGAAGGAACTGGCAAACCACTCCAGTACTCCTGCCAAGAAAACTCCATGGATGTGGAGTCACGAAGAGTCGGTCACGACTGTAAAGACACAACACACACAATCCTGGACTCTATCAGCTATGATGCCTATTAGCAGTTTATACATTGTTGGTAAACATGTTATTGGCCTGTAATTTTCAGGTGTTGCTCCTTTTGTTGGATCCTTCTGAATCAAATAGGTTTTGCCAGTTGTTAACCACTCATTAATATAACCTGTCCTCAACATTTCATTAAATTGTTGGGCCATTTTTCCATGCAGCCTGGTCAGGTGTTTAAGCCAAAACTCATGCAGTTGATCATTGCCAGGTGATGTCCGGTTTTTGACTCTTTGTACTCTTTTGGTGATCATATCAGCTGTTATTTCTAGTTGGTCCATTGTGCACTTGGAGAATTTCTTCTCAAAATCTTGGAGCCATCCAGCATTTCTATTATAGTCTTTCTCAGTCCCCCATATGTCTTTCCAAAACTGAATGGTTGCCATTTTTTTCACCCTTTTCATCTTTTATACCTATCTTCGGATATAAACTCTGATAGAACTTTCTTTGATCTGATTGAAACAACTGGTTGTCTTTATACTGAATAAATCTAGCATCATATCTTTCAATTTTTCTAGCTGTTGCTGTTATTTGCTGCTTCACTATTTCCAATGCTTCTCCAATTTTCCTTGTACCTAGCCAGTATTTTTAAGTCAAATATTTCTTGATCTTACCATTCTTTAATTTGTCCTCCTGCAGGTTTTTAAGTTACTCTCATCTGCTCAGAGTCTTTTGATTTTAAGCTCCAGTCTGATTTTCCACCGTGGTTTCTCAATGCATTTTTTGGGGGGGGGCTTCAATTGTGGAATCCCTAGTTCTTCCATTACTATTACTGCTGCACTATAGGCAAGCTGGTTTATCTGTTCAATTGACCTTATCTGGATTGTTGCAAGTGCTGAGTTTACATCGTTCATCAACGGTACCAATTTTTTTCTAGGCAAAGTCTTTAAAATTGGGAGCCTTCCCCTCTCTTCTTTTAATGCAGCATGTGTGAGTATTTTATTCTTCAATTTTTGCTGCCTAATAGTGAGCTCTGCTGGTGTTCCAATCCTATTTGAACCTTCTTTTGGTTCAAATTTTTGCGCAATATCCATATTTTCTTCAACTTTTGACTGTTCGATGTCCCCAGGTGTTATTCTATTTTCTCTTCCTATTTGGATAATTTGTTGACCTCCAATTTCACAACTCCTCTGTATTTCTTCTAGTTCAACTTTACTAAACACCTTGTTTCTGATACTATATCTTCGCTGGTCAGCTAATCGTACTTCAGTTAGAATCATAGAATCATAGAGTTGGAAGAGGCCTCAAGGGCCATCTAGTCCAACCCCCTGCCATGCAGGAACCCCCATCACAATATTTCCGACAAATGGCCATCCAGTCTCTGCTTAAAAACCTCCAAAGAAGGAGACACAACAACCCACCGTGGCAGCATACTCCACTGCCGAATAGCTCTAACTGTCATGAAGTTCTTCCTAATGTTCAAATGGAATCTCTTTTCCTGTAGTTTGAAACCATTGCCCCAAGTCCTAATCTCTGAAGCCATGGAAAACAAACCTGTTCCCTCTTCAATATGACATCCTTTCAAATATTTAATCATAGCTACCATATCCCCTCTCAGTCTTCTTTTAGAGAGGTTAAACATTCCCAGTTCCCTAAGCCGTTCCTCATAAGACATTTCCTCCAGACCCTCAACCATCCTGGTAGCCCTCCTCTGCACCCGCTGGAGGTTGTCAACATCCTTTTTAAATTGAGGCACACAGAACTGGACACAGTACTCCAGGTGGGGTCTGACCAGAGCAGAATAGAGTGGTACTATCACTTCCCTTGATCTAGACACTATGGTTCTGTTGATACAACCAAGAATGGAATTGGCTTTCCTGGCCGCCGCATCACACTGCTGACTCATGTTCAATGTGGTCCACCAAGACTCCCAGATCCCTTTCACAGGTACTATCCTCCAGCCAAGTATCCCCCATCTTATATTTGTGCAATTCATTTTTTTTACCTAAATGTAGTACCCTACATTTCCCTCTGTTGAAATCCATTTCGTTAGCTTTGGCCCAGCACTGTAGTCTGTCAAGGTCTTTTTGGATTTTCATCCTATCCTCTAGGGAATTTGCAGCCCCTTCCAATTTGGTATCATCTGCAAATTTAATTAGCATACTCTCTATTCCTTCCTCCAAGTCATTAATAAAGATATTGAACAGCACTGGACCCAGAACAGAACCCTGGGGCACCCCACTGGTCACGTCTCTCCAAGCTGAAGAGAGGCCATTTATAACCACCCTTTGGGTGCGATTAGTCAACCAATTACAAATCCACCTAACAGTAGCACTATCTATCCCACTTTCTACTAACTTCTTAGCAAGAATACCATGGGGAACCTTATCAAAGGCCTTACTAAAGTCCAGATAAACCATATCCACAACATTCCCCTCATCCACCAGGCCTGTAATTCTATCAAAGAAAGAGATCAAATTAGTCTGGCATGACTTGTTTTTAAGAAACCCGTGTTGACTTCTTGTAATGACAGCATTGTTTGTTAAATATTTGCAGACTTCTTGTTTAATAATCTTCTCTAGGATCTTTCCAGGAATTGAAGTCAAGCTGACTGGGCGGTAATTATTTGGGTCCTGTTTTTTCCCCTTTTTGAAGATGGGGACAACATTAGCCCTCCTCCAGTCGATGGGGACTTCCCCTGTTCTCCAGGATTTCTAAAATATTATTGCCAATGGTTCTGAAATTACTTCTGCCAGTTTTTTTAATATCCTTGGCTATAATTCATCTGGCCCCGAAGACTTAAATTCATTTAATGTTTCCAGGTGCTCCTGTACCAGCTCTCTACCTATTCTATGTTGTAATTCCCATCCTACCTGGATATTCTTGTTTCCATAACTGATGCATCCACTGTTGGTAGCCATGTTTTTCAAGTTCTGCTCTATAATAGCATTTCATGATTGTCCAATTCTCTGGTAGAGTATATTTCTGCGGCTTCTCAGATGGTTCAGCTTCCAGTAACTCTACAGGCCCATGCCCTGGTTGCTCAACAATGGGACCCGTGACCTGTAGCCCATTTATCAATGGATGTCCAGTTTCATCAACACCCATCACCGTCCTTGTTAACCCAGGCAACAACCGAGCCGGTATAGGCTTCTTTATATTATATTTCACCCTGATTCATGGGTTGTTGGGTGCACTTAGTTCTGTTCCTCAGTTGAGACCTCTCTGGTAAGGCTGGACCTACTGGAGCAGTTAAGCCCCCCCGCCACGACAAGGCGGCACCCTTGGGTTGTTGTTGTTGTTGTTGTTGTTGTTGTTGTTGTTGTTGTTGTTGTTGTTGTTGTTGTTGTTATTATATTATTATTATTATTATTATTATTATTATTATTATTATTATTATTATTATTATTATTATTATTATTATTATTATTATTATTATTATAGAGCACCGACCACGTAGCCCCAGTTGCCAGATTGGTGCTTTTTTTTACATTTTTATTTTGTTTTAAAAAGTCCCCAGCTGGGGGCTTTTTGAGGCACTGTCTTGGGGCCAGCAGGCTAGCTTCCCCGCGCTTCGGTTTTGTTTTGTTTTTCCAGTGCCGACCACACAGCCCCTGGAGCTGGATCAGTGCTTATTTAATATTTTAATTTATTTTTTTAGAGCACCGACCAAGCAACGCCAGGGGCTGTGTTGGCACTTGTTTTATTTATTGTTATTTATTTATTTTAGAGCTTTTTATTATTTAAATTTTAATTTTCTTTTAAAAAGTCCCCAGCTGGGTGCTTTTTGAGGAGCTGGCTTGGGGCCAGCCCTTCTACAGGGCTAGCTTCCCCGGAGTTCCAGGAGGACTTTCCAGCAGCAGCAACAAGGTAGGGGGGTAATGAAAAACAAAGTGAATGAAATGGAAGTTTCTATTTCGTTTCATTTCATTTTCTTTGATGGGTTGGTTTGTTATTCGTTTTGTTAGCTAACAAAATAAAAAACAAATAAAACAAATTAAAAGTTTGTTTCATGCCCATCTCTATCCTATACATTTTCATTTGATCCAATTGGCTCCACCCAGTGGTTTGAGTGATGCACCATAAATCACATATACTCCTCTATTTTATTCCTCTGATACCTGGTTAGCAGGTTGTACCATTTTCAAACATAAAACATCTCTGACATTAACACCAAGTCATAGAAAATCAGAGTGTCATCTTACCAAATATCTAAAGTCTATTTAAAGTATCAAGTTTGCCACAGCTGAAAAAGACGAGCATATAAAACATTTTCTGCACTGTAATCTATCATTAGTTCTTTTAAAATCAGAGGAGAACTGGTAAAACTGGATAAATATTGGCGAGTTAGGTATTTCTGGCATTTTTATTGGAAAAACAAACAGCCTTGAAATCAATGCTCACAATTCACATCTTGCAAATAAAAATGTGGTACATTTAGAACCTTATTGATGATTGTCCCAATGGATTCGTAATTAGACTGTATAATCTGTTTCCTGCTTTGGTCAGCTGTACAAAGGAGGAGTCTGGATGTGCCTGGAAAATGCAGAGATGGCTTAAGTACCATCACTTTGAATTCTTAAGCTCCACAGGCTGGGGCAGATTTCACTGTCTATGATGAAACCCATGTTGCTGACCTTCAAAAATATTTGAAGATGTGGTTGTTTAAATCTGCTTTCCCTGGTTATTAACTGTTTTCACTGTTCCACTGATTTTTTGATCTGCTTCATCCACCCTTAGCCCATCTTATTCATTTTTTTATTTTATGAATGGTATTGACTTATGTTTTTATCTGCATTACTTCTTGTTTTGTATTATGCTCTTTTATTATGTTATAGAGATGGGCACGACTTAGCGGTATTCCCGTTTACGTTTCCGTTACTCGGTTCCGTTACTCTACGGAAACGGTAACGGGAATTACTCCCCCAGACTTCGAGCTCGAACCGACGAACGAACAATTTTGGTCTGATTTGTCGTGCTCGTTCCTTGCATCGCGCGATTGCGCGATGCCACGCGGCACAGAAAAAAAGTTTTTAAAAGTTAAAAAAACCCGGTTCCCGGCCAAAAAGCAGGCGGAATGCCTGCCGTGCCTCAGGGCACCTACCAGAGGGGTTGTTTCTGGAGGTCCCCGGCCTCCCCCCATCCCCCGTCCTGGGCTGCTCTGGTGGGACTCGCCGCAGGCTCGCAGCCAGCAAAAAGCCCAGTCTCGCCGCCGGCCGCCCGCAATTAAAGCACAAGCAAGCAGCACGGACGGCACAGGAAAAAACTTTTAAACTCTCCCCCCACCCATTCCCGGCCCGGGCCAAAAAAGCAGGCGGAAAAATGCCTGCTTGACTAAGGGTGCAGGGCACCTACCGGAGGGGTGGTTTCTGGAGGGGGGGGGTCCCGCCTCCCCCCCGTCCTGGGCAGCCGGACTCGAGTTGCCATTTCGCCATGCCATGCGGTGCGGGCGGGGGATCCAAAATGGGGTGGCAAACGCAATATTGTTTTTGAAATCGTGGTCCAAAAACACACAAGCACAACAGAAACACGCGAAAATTTATAAACTGCCAGATTTTTCACAGTAGCAGTGGGTTTTTTCTTGCAACAAAATGTCTCTCCTCTCCTCCTCTGTCCTCCATTGATTTTATTTTATTTTATTTTTTTTACACCTGCGCAGTGCGCAATGATGGGCTGGCCGAGTGGCCAGCCATGTGGGAGTGGACAACCATGCAAATTTTTGGAGCCATCCCACCAGTCGCATGGCCACTTGGCCATGGAGACTTCTGGGATGTGCCAAAAAGCCCCCTAAAACCTGCCCTAGCCCTAACCCTAACCCTTGACTCCGTACCCATACGTCACAGACTGTCTTCTTAGTGGGTCAGAGAGGCACCCAGAGGTGCAACCCACTAGCCCACCGTAACCTTACCCGTCACTAGCCTAACCCTAGCCATTGCACTAAGCCACCTTAAAGCCAGATCTACTTGCTTGCATTGCACTACACGCAGCAAGTACAATTCCCTTCTGTGTGAGACATGGTGGTGCCAGAGCCTTGTGAAGGGCGGGCATGACGCTATCACTCTCACACTGGTCTCACTGTCTGCACATTATGTTATGCAATATCCATATGGCTATTGCATAGCATTTTGCAGCAGCAGCAGGTGAGGAGGGGAGACCCCCATGTAGAGGGGTCTCTCTTGGAGCCTGCTTCCCCTTCCTAGTGGCAGGAGGCACCCACGGGTGCCTCCAGGAGCCCACTTTCCCTTTATAGCGGGCCAGAGGAGGCACCCACCCCACAGAGGTGCCTCCAGGAGCCCGCTCCCCCCCCAAAACCAGTACTAACGACAACGAAAAAACGAAAAAACGAACCGACTAATTTTTGCGAATTTTCGCAAAAACTGGAAACAACCCGAAACGGGACCGGCCCGACTAACGACAACTCGAAAATTTTTTTTTTCAAGTCGTGCCCATCTCTATTATGTTATATTGTAACAGTCTGCTGTATGTTGTGAACCACTCAGAGTGGTCTTTGTTTAGATGTGAGGTATAAATAAATAAATAAATAAATAAATAAATAAATAAATAAATAAATTCTACAACTAGAACGGATGAGTAATTAATCATCTTTTGTCTGTCATCATAACAAGGACCTAGAAAGTGAACAGTGATGTTTCTGCCTTTTCTTTCTTGACTTTCTTCCTCTTTTGCCTCTTTTTCTCTCTCATTATTATCTATCCACCCCATGAAACCTTTCAGGTGATCATTTTATTAGACAATGGATCGATCGATTCGTAAAGCAAGAGCAGAAAGTCAAATGGCAATATCTGGGATTGGCACAGTGATGTTTTCTGCCCTACATGGTACATCTGATAAACATCGATGTGCATGCGTATTCTAAGTGGTGATTGGATAATGCCAATGCCATCTCTGATATGGAATTACATTTCTCCCCCTCATTCTGCCTTGAGAACCTGCAGTAGGGAGCAGCTGTAAGTGAACCCCTATATTCCCATTATGCTGAATGTCAAAGCAGGGGGTTGGTTCTTGTAAATGAAACCAAAACTATCTTATCTCTTTTCCACCACATCTCTTCTCTGCTGCATGAGTTACTTTTTTTTTGGTTGGTTTTTAAAATATTATTCACCCATCTTTCTTGTTCAAAAGGATCCAAAGCAGCTTATATCATTAAAAGACAATATTTAAAAGCTAAAATCAATCAGTATAAAAATAGGGGGGGATAAACAAATATTCTAAGATTAGCTGCTTTGTCAGCTACACCTCTTCATGCAGGGAATGTAGACTGTTACTTCCTTTTTTACTACCATTTCCATTATAAGTAGAGATGGGCACAAAACATCAAAATAGTGTTTCATTGAGTTTTCATTTAGTTTTTTATTGTTTCATTTTGATTTTTGTATTTTCTTTTTTTATGTTAAAGCTGACCAGCCAGCCAGTAGGTGCTTATTTATTTATTTATTTATTTATTTATTTATTTATTTATTTATTTATTTATTTATTTTTACTTAGCACCAGCCAGTTGACCTGTGGGCTTGGATGGCATTTTTTTAATGTTTTAAATTTTATTTTTTAAATCTAGCACCAACCAGCTGGCCCATGGGCTGGGTCAATGATTTTTAATTTAATTTTTTTTTATTTTATCCTAGTACCGACCAACTGGCCCTGTGGCCGGGTCAGATCTTATTTTTTTTTTTTTGCCTAACACCAACCAGCTGGCCCGTGGGCCAGGTTGGCATTTTATTTATTTGTTTATTTATTTTACCTAGTGCTGACCAGCTGGGTATTTTTTTTTAAATTACCTATCACCTACCAGCTGGCCTGCGGGCCGAGTTGGCACTTTAAAAAAAAATATTTATTTACTTTTTTAACATAGCGCTGACCAGCTGGCCCGCGGGGTGGCTCGTGGTTTTTTTTATAGATCAGTGCTTGTCAAAATAAATAATAAATGAAAACAAAATGGAACTGAATGAAAATTTCTGTTTTGTTTTGTTTCATTTTTTAAAAAGGGCACTTCCTTTTTTGTTTCGTTCTGTAACAACAAAAAACAAAACAAACAAGCTGTTTCATGCTCATCTCTAATTATAAGTTAGAGCTGAACAAAGTAAATTTAACACATATGACTGTGTGCAACGGAATCCCATAAGTTTGCAATGAGACTGGGCTATTTTAGCCTCTGCCCAGGTGTTCACCCTGCAATAAATCAACGTCAGCCAATCAATCTGAGAGCCTGGAGACTGTCAAAGCCCTGTGAGTCTGTTTATTTGACTTCCCAGCCTCTCTAGGTTTCCTGTGAACTTAGACTTACCCAAACTATTACTAAGCACCTTCTGTATAATTAAAAGCATTTATTGAGGCTATTGGAGGTTACACAAAATATTGCTCTTATCTACCAAAGGTAACAAAGCTGATTTCTACACTAACTTTCATGAGGCCAGAGGTGAAGGCCTCCCTCTCATTTCCTAAACTACATTTTCTAAGCTGGCCTTGCCTTCATGCAGCGAAAGAATCTTTTCGTCGTCTCTCCCTCTGCTCATTCCAGACTGTCCGTTAGCATGGGAAACATCAGTCACATGGTATTTATAGACCAATCAGATTTCTCTTGCTTCTTCACTGAACTCTGTTTACATCTCCAGCAAGCTCATGTTTACACATACTACATATAAGCACATAGCTACTGAAACAAAACTGCACTTTAATAGTCAATGTTTACATTTGGCCTAACTAACAGGCTTGCCTACTTCTAATCCCATTACACTGTGTTCTAAATTCAAGAACATATTTGGCTGGTTCACTGCATTGTTTATCATTAGGACAGCAGACTAAGAGCTGATCTCATAAGCCTTATACTGGTTTGCCAAGTTATTTCTACTGGTCCAAGCTGGTGGTTGAGACCAATGTGCAAGGAACCTATCTTCATTCACTACATTTTAATTCCGTGGACATCTCTTGGCAGCATAAAGAATGCCAGATTGCAAAGAGTGGTTTTGAAAACTCCTGCTATGCATATAAATTCAGCACATTCTAGTTGTTCCGTCTTTTCTTCAAAGGATCTGAGCAGCCTTTAAGGTTCCTGTGCTTTCATCTGGAGTCTGGAGGACAACAGTGGGCATGCCTTTGGTGTATTCTTAAGGAACTGCTATGCTGTGGATGAGAACGTTCCTTGCAATTATAAGGATGGTTATGTGGCTTTGTTGTGGCATTTAACATTCGTTACTTTGTATAATAGATGTTGTTAGAGGAGATCAAAATACTTTTCTCATCTAATATACTTGTTAGATTATATTCTCTGTAAATTTTTATTAGGAAAATACAGATTTCCTGCTAGGAGTGTTGCATGGATTATAATGCAGTTATATAACAATACCCTGTTTTACTTGTCTACCCAGAAGGAAATCAAATTAAATACAGTGGGAGTACTTTAAAGTAAGCAGCCTAAGCCTTACAGCTTTCTCAGAAGGCATGGTCTGATTTATGTGGATTTTGCCAGGACAGCATGATCATTTATGAATTCATCTTCTGTTTATGTATTACCATTCCATACTGGTGGATCAGAGTTGTCCTTATATAACTATGGTAACATCCAGATGGTTCACAGAGGGATAGCAAAAACTAATTTGCCATGTGAGAAAAACAAATGTGCTGTCATGTACATGAAGGTCCGTATGATCTGTAATGAACTGGATCTGACATGTACTGTTCCAATTAGGTTAAACCCAGCAGTACTCAGTACTCATGTACTGAGATACTATCTTCTCGACCATGCATATATGAAGCCCAGCACCCAAAACGTTGTAATTCTGCTGTAGCCAGCACAGCCAACAGCACAGAGTGCTGGTTTCAGAGTACTGAAGATCCAAATTTCCACCACTCCAAGGTTGTGTTATATAATGAATACATTACATAAAGGAGCGTAAAGTGGATTACTCTTTTTACAATTTGTGAATGCAGAATCTGCAAGATGCATACTGATAGTGGATACAGATGGCGACAGGCCACCAATGTGATGGTTCATCAAGGTTGACAAACCACAAATCCCCCACCCATGAATCAATGAACTGATGAACCTATGGCTGTCATCATCATCATCATCATCATCATCATCATCATCATCATCATCATCATCATCATCATCATCATCATCATCATCATCATCATCATCAAGGCCCCCTCCAAGGCACCCTGACCATCTCCAAAGCATAACTGTCACCTCCCTACATTTGTTGAAGTGGCCAGCAGTGTCCAGGTTGCTATTGCTGCCTCCGCCATTATCTTGGAAAAAGATGGCTGCCCAGTTTCTCTTAGGGCTTAAGGGAAACCAGACTGTCCCTTTTTAAGATGATAGTGGTGGCTTCACTTACTTAGTGCAAAGAAAAGCCGCCTTTGCTGTCCCTGCAAAGGTTGGTCCAGCTTGCCTTAGTCCCAAAGGTAGGTCACCTCCCTATAATCCTTGCAGTGGCCACCAGTGTCCAAGTGTCTGTCACTGTCACCACTGCTATCCTGGAACAGATTGGCAGCCTTAGGGTTAAGGGAACCTGGTCAGCCATCTTTTCCAAGATGGCAAAGCTACATCCATGGACCATCTAAAGTTGGGACAAATAAAAAGGGGAAATATTTCAATGCTCACTCAGCTTTCAATCCATCTGAAGTCAGGGAAATGAGTGTGCAGCTTGCTTGGGAGCCATTGTGTAACCTGCAGAATAACTTGTAAACCACTCAGACTTTTTTTTTAAAGTTAATGTGTACTATTTCCCATACATCAAGAGTTCCCTACAGGGATTGGGAAAGGGGTAGGGGGTTCTAAGGATAAAACAGGGGAGCTCAAGTGGCATGCTTACAATGTTTCTCTTATTTTAACACTATTAGCTATATTTATAATACTGATGGAGTTTTTAAATTACAGCTTTCTTTTTCATTAAAAAAATAGAGTGCTTTCCAGCTGCCCCTGTGTCCATCAGTTCTGATGTTATATCCCTCTCTGCTGCTTCAAAGCATTTTTCTAGAAGCTCTGGTCTTGTTGGTGTTCCAGTCAATTTCCAATATTTAGCAAAGGCGATTCTTGCTATCATAGCAATATATAATAACAAACACGTTACCTTAGCCTCCTTAATTTCAGGGGAATGCTATCAGGAGACAGATATCTAGTCTCATATGCTCCCAAACACATCTGATGGGGCCATTGTGAGATACAGGAAGCTGGACTAGATGGGCCTTTGGCCTGATCCAGCACAGCTCATCTTATGTTCCTACGTAATTTTTGGCATGATATTTAACAAAAATATTTTAGATTTAAATGGAACAATATATCCTAACATTTTTTACAAAACCTCATGTAACATTTTTGCCACATCACATGTCCACCACTTATAATAAAAAGTCCCTTCTTTGCCATTACGTTCCCAGAAAATAATGACCAGATAATGTTTTAAGTGATGTAGGACAGTATAAAAGCAGCACACTTTGATTTTTCTTTCTTTGTTTCTTATTCTTTCACTGCATCAAACATTTGTACTCAATTATTGACATTGTCTTGGCATTTTGTGCATATAGTAACTTATAAAGTCATTAACAATGAAATTTGCTAATACTAGTAGTAGTTTTACTTTTGGAAAAACAACAGGTTGATAATTGCTCTTTATGCACACATCCTTTCATCAGCTCTAAACTCTCTGCAAAGAATGCTCTTGTATATAACACCTGCTTTGGAATTTTACCTTGAAGGTGGAAGTCACCAGTGAACCAAAGATGTGAATGTATTGTAAATGATTTATTCACTGATGGCTCTTTGAAATCTATACACTGCTTAGAATCAAAGAGTTGGAAGAGACCTCAGGGCATCCAGTACAACCCTCTGCTAGGCAGGAACTCCAATCAAAGTACTCCTGACAGATGGCCATCTAGGCTCTGCTAAAAAAGAAGAAGAAAAAAAAAAAGGAGACTTCACCACCTGCTGTGGCAGCATATTCCACTGCTGAACAGTTCTAACCATCATGAAGTTCTTCCTAATGTTCAAATGAAATCTCTTTTCCTGTAATTTCAAACCATTGCTCCAAGCTCTAGTCTCTGAAACCTGTCCCTTCTTCAGTATGACAGCCTTTCGAATATTTAAACATGTCTATCATATCCCCTCTGAATCTTTCTTTTTGTAAGGCTAAACTGCCAGCTCCCTAAGCTGCTCCTCATAAGACATTTCATCCAGACCTATAACCATCCTGGTTGCCCACCTTGGGACCCATTTGAGATTATCAAAATCCTTTTTAAATTGAGGTGTACAGAACTGAACATGGTACTCCAGTTGGGGTCTGACCAGAGCAGAATAGAGTGGTATTATAACTTCCCTTGATCTAGATCAGCAGTTCTCAACCTGGGGGCCGTGGCCCCTTTCAGGGTCAAACAACCCTTTCACTCGCCAAGGCAAGTGGTCAGCTGCAACCTCAATGTAAAGCTGTGCGGCAATGCCACACCGGGACCACATGGGCCTGGGCACCAGCTGGCCCACCTTCCATGGGGAAGTGGAGGGCAGGGTGTGGATTCCACCCCCTTGCCCCATTGCAAGGCAGGTGCATCAGTGGTACAGCTGCATGACCCCTCCCTAAGGCTGCCCGTGTGGTGGAGCAGTAGCCTCTTACCCAGTCGGCCTCAGGCAGCTGGTCCACACTGGACCGCTCGGGTGGTGTGGGGGCACAGGAGAGGGTATGGGTCCGGCTGGGCCCAGTGAAGTCCACATTGGCAGAAGGAGGGCACTCCCTGTGGCCTTGATAGGATAGGTAACTGAGCCTGGGGGTCCCTGGGACCACACACAGAGAAGCAAGTCGGGTGGCAGTAGTGGCAGCAGGCCCACCGAGCCCAGCCTTAGTGGTCCACACAGAGAGAGCAGGCCTCCATTAGGTGGCTCAGGCTGGGGGCTGGGAGGGCCACAACACATCGCGGGGCAGCTGTGGTGCATTTTGATCCCTCACAATGGTTGTTTTATTTAAATTCCAGCAGGTGAGGCTGAGGGGGGCAGGAGGGCCATGGTGTGTTTTGACCCCTCGCTACAGTTGTTGCTCTTTAAAAAAATCTGGTGGGTGAGGCTAAGAGGTCATGGCATTAGGAAGGCTGAGAACCACTGATCTAGACACTTACTTTCCTCCTTCCTTTTTCATTTATGTTATAATTGTGAATTATAACATGCCATTGCCTAAGGTCTTAGCCAGCCCAAAACTACTGAGAGAAACTCTCATTAACAGAGATATGCACCTTCCAACACCCAGCTTTTGGTCAGAAGAACAAATATATATGATATCCAGGTGAATCTAGGTTGGCTGTATACCTTTGAACCCCTTTACTACAATTATTAAATATTTATATAGAATATTTATTGTATGAAATACTGAATAGCATAGTCATTATTACTTTTATTCTTCATTTTTATAGCAATTCTGTTCTAGCAGCTTGCCAATATAAAGCAGCCAACAAACCCCAGAACAATTAAAATGTACTAAATAATTTGCCACAGGGTTAAATGCAGTAGATCTGGCATAGGTTTAAAGTGAAGGAAATGCCTGAAAACATATTCAATTAAACTTGCTTTCTACACTCATTTAAAAGCAAGCTAGCATGGGAATAGGCCCATCCTTCTTACAAAGCTATCCAAGATTCTAGGAATCACAGCGAGGAACTCATAAAACAGCCTTAAACATGAAGTGATGTTTTCAGTCAAACTTATGTGGTTGGTGGGTGCAATTCAGGAATTAACATCCCAGCCATCATATGGAAGTGAGCTAGGAAACAAAGTGGAAACTAATTAAATTGGTAAAAGATTGAAAACTTATGCTTTGATTGACTGACTACAGATAACACCATGGCAACCATTTTCTTTCTGAGGAAACTTCTGGGTATTTTCAAGGGCAGTCCCACCTACAGAACATGACAGAAATTGAGCTGAAAATGCTTAGAGAATGGATAGCAGAGTTGAGAGCTGCCTTTTCCACGAAAAAAAAAGCAGCACTGGTGGATGCATTAAAGCCAGGAGGCCTTAAATACCTCCCACTGCCATTTTAGATCTAGGAGGAACCTGCAAACGGAATTGCAGGCTAAGAATCTTCTGATTCAAGGTGATCTTTATTCTATCCAGAACAAGCTACACACCTATTCATACCTCTATTTTGTCTGAACAGGCTTCAGTTGTGTCCAAACTTATGACCATTAAAATGGGCAGAATACCTATGGTTCAAAACTTCCACAGATGTGGACAATGGAAATAATGAATAATAGGATGTCACCCATAGCATGCTTCAATTTCTGGATGGTCACTTTGAATTACATTGTTAGGAGAAAGCCATGGCAAAAACAAACAAACAAACAAACAAACAAACAAACAAATCCTGCCAAATGCAGCACATTAAGGTCCAGGGGAATATTTTGCACATCCCATCAGTGCTAGCCATTAGGGATGAGCACGAACCATATTCTGGTAGTTTGGCCCAGTTTGGTACAGTTCATACAGGTGTTCTGCAGGTGCCACATGTATCCCTCTGCTGTCTCCTTCATACATTCAACCACTCAACATTGCCATGGAAGGTGGTTGAGTCTCCTTTGGAGGTTTTTAAGCATAGGCTGGATGGCCATCTGTCGGGTGTCCTGTGATGGGGGTTCCTGCATGGCAGGGGGTTGGACAGGATGGCCCTTGAGGTCTCTTCCAACTCTATGATTCTATGATTGTATGATTGTATGATTCTATAATTCTATGATTCTATGATTCATGGGTGGCAGCATGCTTCTCTGCCTCATATGGTGTCCAGCCACTCACCTGCAGCTTTATTCATTTCCCTCCTCCATCCCCTTCAGAAGCCCCCCATTCAAAGGCAGAGCTGTAGATTTGCCTGCCCCACCTCCTTATTTGTGTGGGCGGCCACCACAGGAAGTCGAGGATGGAACCTTGGACTGCTGTTGGTGCGTGGCTCACAAGAGGAGCCAGGAAAAGGAAAGGAGCCTGCCACTGATGGGTCCCTGTCTCTATTTGCTGGCATAGCCAAAAACATTGGGAGCTGCAGTGACAACATCTCAATTACCACAGTTCCCCCATTCTTCTGTAGGAGAAGTGGCTGCTGTCTTCACAGACTACTTGCTTCTGAGATGACTCTGACCTACTTTTAATGTTATTATTTGGTGTTACACAATCACAGCAGTCTAGCTTTCCCCCTGTGACTTCCATTGGCTGATCTTTGCTCAAATACTGATCTGTTTTTAGAAGGATCGTGGAGTGTATTACATATTGTAGATCACACATGCCTATTATGCATTTCACCAAGTCAGCAGCAGCATACCAATTATGTTCTGAGCCTGGAATGATGCTTTTTCACCTCTTTTATTTATATTCTTAAATGCCCCCGAGGCTAGTGCAGATTGAAGTACAATAAACACTAGAAATAATGAGGAGACTACATATAAAAAGTTCAGGGGCGCATTCCAGTACAATGCCATAAAATCCAACCACGATAAGGAAACCTAACATAGTTGGCTGGAACATGGCTGAGGAATTTGTTAGGTGAGCTGCATAACTGAGATCTTGTGTGAATGTTATAGAGCCGTCAGACAAAGGAAGATGAGAAAGAAAAGAACAAGACTTTCATTACATTTCTTTGCATTGGGCTATATTTAGAACAAAGGATTGCACAAAGGGCATCCTAAAATGATGCTGTTTTGTCAAAAGAAGAGCAGTTCTGCTATCCTATGACTACTCAATTATGGCTTGCAATAGCCTCAAATAAAAGCTACTCTTACCATTTTTCTATCGTGAACTGAAATAACAAAGCATACATTGGATTTTCTTGGACACTTCCTCAGTTAGGTCTAAACTAGAAAATACACTTGGAACAGTCTTAGGGGTTCTCTGAAGTGGTGACAGAATCTTTTTTTCATAATACGTAATTTCCCCATCCTGTGTAAATTTCATTTACTGTGTTATTTGTTGTAACTGTAAGCTTACCTTGCAAGTCTGATTGATGAAATACAGAATTATGTTGTTTGAGGAGAAAGGAGTATCAGAAGGAAAACACATTCTCCTTAATAAGTACTTTGATGTTTGGAAAACAAACAAAAGTACGTACATGATATTTTCTGCTTAAATTAGATTTACACTCCCACATTCAACCAAAACAATCACATTCAAGGCTCTTTTTGTAGACATGTAAAATTTGTAATTAAGTTTCGTTTTATCAATTCAAAAGGTGGCTATGTTAACAGAGCCTTTGGAATGCATATGAGTGCAGCTTAAAAATAAATCACAAAATCTGTCAAAAATCCATACAAATCTATGACACCTGATGAATATGAATCAATACATTTGTTGATATTTTTGATTTATTTATTTGTCAGGCTATAAATCAACCTCCCAATTCACCTAGAGACACTGAAACTGCAGGAAAACTTCCTCTGACTCCCCTCTACAATTACTCCACATTTGATGAAGACTGGATTCCCCAAGCCAGTTGGTAAAAGGCACTTTCTCAGGGGCGGCAGTTTTGGGTGCATAAGCCCAATCTTCACCAGATTTGGAAAGCTTGTAGATGAGAATTGATAGAAGCTACTCTGAAATTCTGGCTTCTCTAGGTGCCTAGGGGAAGCTTTCCTGGGGTGGGGGTGGACTCTGAAAGGGTGCATAACCTGGACTTCATCAAACTTGAAGGACTTGTAAAAGGGAGTCGGGAGATGCTTTCCTGACAATTTAGTGTTTCTATGTGTTTAGGTGGATATTTTATGTGGCTTTAAAGTAAAAAAAAATGAATTTAAAAACAATCCATTGATTCATCAGCAAAAAGCAACATAAATTTGTACTTTGTGCTTTGTTGACTTAGGTAGGTGAACCATGGATCGAAATGAACCACCATTTTACTGAATCTTGCCCATCTCTAATTTGGAATTTTTGCTGTTGATGTCCACTGTGTAGTGGATAGATTTGTTGAGTAGGAGTTTAGAGATCAGGGTTCAAATCCTGCTCCATCAAAGACAGTCACTGTGGGAATGACACTGGTGAAAGCTCTCCTGAAATATCTCAATTACTTTGAAAACCCTATTAGAGACACTGCAAGTCAGTTCTGATGACAAATGGCCATGAACTGAAAGTATTTCATGCTTCAAAACCCTGCCTCCTCCAGCAGGTACTGCTACTCACTCAGAAGCATTGGACTGGATTTAGAGCCACATCTTATTTGGGCATTGCCCCTAAGTAGGCACCCACTGGAGGAGGTGGAGCTTTGCATTTATTTATTTATTTATTTATTTATTTATTTATTTATTTATTTGATGAGAATGCTGCATGCCAGCTAGCCCAACAGATGCTATGGGTAGTGCACAACATGTCCTAATACAAACATATTCAAATTAAAATTAACAAAATATATCAGCAAGGATGTAAATTAAATAACAAATACAATATATGTGTTTGTATTTGAAATGCCGAACACCTGTTTCACCCCGCCTTAGGTCCTTTCAGAGAGAAGGGTGGGATAGAAATGTTTTAAATAGTTTAGTGTATTTGAAATTTATATACCGCTTGCTTGCACAGAGGCAACTCAAGGCAATGCACAAGATTCAAGAAGGTAAAACACAAGAGCAATAACACAAAATAATTGGCAAGATCAAAAATGTAAAAAACATGAGAAAAAACATAAACATAAACATAGGCAAACATAGGCACCCAGCAAAACAATACAAAAGAATGAAAACATCACTGGTCTGTGAATGTGTCCCTGAAGAGCCCGGTCTTCAAAACTCTCCTGAAGGCAGGCAGGGACTGCATCAGGTGAATCTTGCTGGGGATGGAATTCCACAATGACAGGCCAGCCACAGAAAAGGCCCAGTTTGCATAAGTGCTTTGTGGGCCTCTCTTGGAGTGGCTGTCCGAAGTGCAAGAGCCTGAGAAGCAATGGTGGGTTGTGCCACAGCTGATCTGAGGGAGATACGCTCTGCCAGATAATCAGAGCCCAAGCTGTGGAGGGTTTTGTAAACCAAAACCCATACCTTGAACCTGATTCCGGAAGCAACAGGCAACCAGAGCAGATGAGCCAGGATAGGGGTGATGCATGCAAATTTGCCCACACCAACCACCAACCTGGCTGCTGTATTCTGCACCAACTGCACCCACTGAATCAGGCACAAAGGAAGCCCCAAATAGAGTGCATTGCAGTAGTCAATCCTGGAGATCACCAGAGCATGCACAACTGCCCTCAGAAAAGCCTTGTCAAGAAATGACTGAATCTGGGAGATCAGCCAAAGTTGGTAAAAGGCCAACGTGGATACAGCTGCCACCTGGGACTCCAGAGACAAAGTTGGATCCAATACCACATCCAGACTCCCCACTTTCTCAGCCACCTGGAGGGTGGACCCAACCAAGCTGGAGAGAGGGCTGCTGTAACCATCAGAGGATCCTCCACACCCAAAGATCCAGACCTCAGTCTTCTCGGGATTCAGTATGAGCCTGTTATATCTGGTCCATTCCATGGCTGCAGCCAGATAGCAGTCCAGGGTCTAGACCACCTCCACAACAGAGGTGGAAAAGGAGAGATACAGTTGTGTGTCATCAGTGTACTGGTGACAGCTAATTCCAAATCTCCAAATGACCTCCCCCTTTTTTTGGGCAAAGTGGTTGAGCAGGTTGCCAGAAAAAGGAACAATGGCTATCAAATGATAGTTAGACCAATTGTCCACAGAAAAACTGGATCTTTTGAGAATGGGCTTCACCACATCTCCTTCAAGTGGACAGGAAAAACCTCATCCTTGAAGGAGGCATTAATAATCAAAAAATCCCACTCCAGCATGCTCCGGCCTGTGATCTCAATCAACCAGGAAGGACAAGGGTTGAAAGGAGAAGCCGATGGTTTACAGTGCACCAGAGCACTGGAGGCCTCAGCTGACAATACAGGCCCAAACTGAACAAATTGAGGGGGTTGAGGGGGGTGCAGCACTGGGGATGCCCAGGCACAGACCAGCACAACCGGGGTCCAGATCCGATTGGATGTCCTCAATTTTAGCTTTAAAATGGGCTGCAAATGACTCACTAGTGAAATCACTAGGAGGAGGCCCCAGCTGACCAGGGTTGGTGAGGTCATGGACTACCTGGAACAGTTCTGCCTGGCAGTTCATGGCCACACCAATTCTCTAGAAAATAATAAATAATTATAAATAAATAAGAAATGAACCAGCATGAACTGTTGAACTGGAAGTTCCTGCCCATCTCTAGTTCTGACTTAACAGACACACCACCACCACCAGCAGATCTACTGTATTACCAATCTCATAAAAGACTGGGATTTTTTTTTGCTAATTTGTACATGATTTTCAAGTTGGAGCAGAAATTTGTTGGTTTGTAGGAAACGTCTCAGCTCTGCAGAGAGTGCAGCTTGAGTCATTGTATCAATTTGCTAGGGATCAGAATGATCAAGCTGCTGAAGTAAATTATTTTCAACACATCATTTTTAATAGGTATGTAGTCCTTGAATGCAATTTAAAGGCAAAGGTGGGGGAGCTTTTTCTTACTCCACAGAAATCTCTCACACAGAGGCTAGGTTTTAGCTTCTTATGAATATCAGTAATTGACAGCTATTTGTCTAATATCTCTGAGTCTTTTTAATCCCTATTGCCAAAAGTGAAATGTTAATATCTCTGTGTGGTTTCTGCAGACCTTATTTTGGAGCTTGGTTTGGACAAAGAACCAGGCCTGCACCTGGTCGTGGATTTTGAAACTTTTATTGATTTTTCTGCCCCACTTGTAGCTCTGTAATGCCCAGCCTGACAAAGCTTCATATGGAGTGGAAAGCTCATGTATGTATGTGAGGTATAGAGTCTAATAGTTTTAGTTGTTTGACCTCCTCTTTCTTTTCACTAACATTTTTTAGCATTTATTTTCAGACAAAAGATCCTGCGTATTTAAGGCAGAACTCTCTTTTCCTGAATCCAACTAGTCTCTATAGAGGATATAGTCGTGTTGGCGAACCTATGGCACGGGTGCCAAAGGTGGCATTCAGAGCCCTTTTTGTGGGCACCCGACATTGCCCCTTCACAGGCACCTGTATTCAGGATAAATTCCTGTATTGGCACTTTGTGAAAAATTAGTTGGTTTTGAATCATAGTTTGGGCACTTGGCCTCTAAAAGGTTCGCCATCACTGGCGTATAGTATTGTTACCATGCTCCTCTTTTATAGAGCACATACTTACGGAGAGACTGTCACAAGACCTAGTCTGCAAGAATAAGTGCACTGTTTTGCTTTTAAACAAAGAAATCATGAGTGATAGCAGATGTGGTGGTTCTGCGCATCGTGAACCCATATTGGAAAATTGTATTTATAATCATCTAAGTCATGATTGTATCATGATAGCATAGTGTGCCTGTTTAGTGGATATGTATGGAGATATTGCTAGTGTGATTGACACCTGAGGGAAAGAATGCTGATGGGTCACTGTGATTGGAGATTTTTGGGAGTGGGAACTGTTCTGTCACATAGATGTGGCAGTTCAGATTTAGGATCCAAGGGGTCGGAAATATTGAAGCTCAGAGTTAAAGAGAATTAAAAATCTGTGTTACAATTCTTAAAGGAAAATTAGTCTGTTGTAGAGCTGCCTAAATGGCCTAAGCACATCTGATCTTACCTGATTTCGAGTCGGCCCTGGTTAGTACTTGAATGGGAGACCCCCAGGGAATGCCAGGTACTGTAGGCACCTGGAGTAGGAAATGGCAAACCACTCCAGTATTCCTGCCAAGAAAACTCTATGGGCATGGGGTCACGAAGAGTTTGTCACAACAGTAATGATGCAACACACACACACACACACACACACACACACACACACACACACACACACACACACACACACACACACACACACAGAGTGTATGTGTGTGATAGAGTTTACAAGTGAGGTCTGCCTATAGAGTTTAGAGTTTGCGTGCCAAAAAAATGTAAAAATCATTTTTATCTTTAAATATAATGTACACATATATTTACTGTATCCAGTCAGTGAGATACTATAGGTCAGTGGTGGTGAACCTTTGGCACTCCAAATGTTTTAGACCACAACTCCCAGAATCCCAAGTTTGTATTTTCATTGACAAAGGACTGTGGGAAGCTGTGGTCCAAAACATCTGGAGTGCCGAAGGCTCGCTACCACTGCTATAGGTGGTTGTGGTTCACATTTAACTTCAATGTATTGGCTGTTTCATACTCCTTTCAATCCATAACCAGCAGAGGGAGGGTTCTTAGTTAGGTGTACTGTTGAAGCAGGGACCAAAACAATGTGATGAAAGGTAGGAAAAATATGCCAAAATTTGTGAAAACAAAGGATCTCTGGATTTATTTTTTGGGCAATGTTACAATCATCGGCTTTAAGAAAGGATTAGACAAGTTCATGGAGAAAAGGGGTATCATTATGGATGCCTAAGGACAACCTGCGGGTTAGAGAGATAGGCAGGATATCTCTCAATACCATTTGCAGGGAATCTTAAGCAGGCGAAGCAGGGAATACCCTGAAGCAAATGGTGAGCCACTGTGTGAGACAGAATGCTGGACTGGATGGGCTGTGGCCTGTCCCAGCAGGGCTGTTCTTATGTTCTTAAAGGGTTTGGGCTAGAAGGGACTTTTCTGGCCAATCAATCCAATAAAGACCAATTGTCTCCTCTCTGCTTAGATTTTGAAGAGATACAATAGAATAGAGTTTTATTGTCATTATGCATACACAAGATATGCACAACGAAATTAGAGTGCTGTTCCACTACACACTCTAAACATACAAAACATATAAAACACATAAAACACATAAAACACCATACCAAATATTAAAAACTCTTAAAATTGCTTACAAAATTTAAAACACTACTTAAAAACTGATTAAGATGGTGCTAAAACTGTCTCATTTAACTCGGATACCGTTCTGTGATAAAAACTGTTCTTTAGTCTATTTGTCCTTGACCTAAGAGTCCTGTATCTCCTGCCAGATGGCACCAGTTCAAAAAATTGGTGGCCAGGATGTGAAGGGTCTCTCAAAATTCTAGATGTCTTCCTTGAGCATCTGGAATTGTATAATTCTTCCAAAGGAGGAAGAGGGCAGCCCACTATCTTCTCAGCAGTGTTTATGACCCTCTGGAGTGCCCTTCTATCTGCCACTGTGCAACTGGCGAACCAGACACAGAGACAGTAAGTGATAGTGCTTTCTCTTTCGATAGCCCACTATAAGTGGACTGCAATGAAGAATTCATTCTCCTCTGTTTTTTCCTGTCAGGAATCAGTCAAACAATCAAGAGTTAGCAGTAGAGATGGGCACAAAATGAAAAATGAAATGTGTTTATTTATTTATTTATGTATATATTTATTTTAATATTTATATACCACCCATCTCTGGGCGGTTTACAACAACAACAATAACAATAATAACAAACTAAATATTAGAAGAAAAACAGCAATAATAATAAAAATGGGAAGAAAAATCATAATATAAACATTATAATAAAACGACAATAAAAATTCACTGGCAAGAAGGTGAGACAAAAAAACAAAAACAAAAAAGATTAACCGTCACCAAATGCCTCATGAAAAAGCCAGCCCCCTTTGCAATTTGTAAGGAAACACCATGTTTCACTCTAGAACAAAAGATTCATCATAGAGGAATCAATGGCAGGGGAGCTCAAACTCTTCCCTGTAAGCCCCTGAAATTTGGAAATGTTTGGGGGTCAGCAGCCTGAGTTATTAAGCTCCAAAGGGGCTGCCCCTAGGGAAAAAAGGTAACCCTGCCACTTTGGTTCCCAAACATGCCTGGGATCAGTATTCTCGAGTGCGTATGTACTTAAAAATACTGATCCCAGGCATGTTTCAGCACCAAAGTGGTAGGGTTACCTTCCTCAAGCGATTCTAGGTAACCCCACAAAATTCAGAAAGGCTTGAGGCTCAGGGGGTGGAGTTATTGTTTGGAAGCCAAACCACAGTGGTGCTAATTGCTCACCCAATCAGCTTCTGAATTAGAAAGATTGGGGGGGGGGAGCTTACCTTGAATCGCTTGAGGAAGCATCCCTGCCATTTTGGATCCAGGGGAGCATAGTGTTTCATTTCATTCCATTTTGTATTGTAATGAAACTACTTTGAAAAATTGTAACAAATGAAACAAAAACTACTACAGAAATGAAACACTATTTTTCTGTTTTGTGCCCATCTCTGGTTTCTTCTGTAAAACCACCTGTCTCTCCATTGTGAGGGAGGCTGTTTCACAGAGGGAGGTGGCCATTTAATGTGCTTATTTTTTCACATTGGAATCATTGATCCCTTTAGTTTTGTATACACATTGTTACTAATCTTAAATATTGTCTTTTAATTCTTCAAAGCTATCGTTGGTCCCCTTTAGGGAGAAAGGCGGGCTAAAAATATTTTAAATAAATAAATAAAATGTATACATGATATCGGGGGGAAAAATAGCCATGCATACAATAGATCATGTTTTTTATCTCTAAATTTTAAGTTTTTATCTAAATGGAAGTATTTTTCTGTGTACAGATGTCTGCCATTCATTGAGCACACATTTTTGCTTTGCGACATTCAACAATCCTAGTAAAGGCAGATTTCAGCCCCAAATTGTTTCTAGGCCTACACTCTGCTCTGTGTACTGCAGACTGAAGAGATCCATTATGAACCTCAACACTGTGAATTCCTCACACATCCCTATATAATGAGATTCGATTACAAGCTGAGAAAAAAGGGGAGTGGAGGTGGAATTGAAGCTGTGGTGATATAATAGACTTCTGTTGCTCAGTGATGTGCTATATTACAAGGCCATGCAAAGTGCTAACGTAACTACCTATTAAACCTGTGAATTGATATGAACAGATTTCACATTCTGGTTTTCGGGTGGAGATTTTAAAATGCTAGCAATGCAGAGGAAATCCAAGGCATAACATCTAAAGATGGACACAAACCACTATTCTGCGGTTTTCCCAGGTAATATCTTTCATGGGCACCCCACTTTCCCAGCTTGGCCTCCTCTGGCAGGCACCCATCCAGAGGCAGTGGTGCAGCTTCCAGGCTCTGCCTCTTCTGGGTGTTTCCTCTGATTCATCACCTGCTGAAGGAGAAAGGGATGGGAAGCCACCCCACTCCCTCTCTGAGTGAGCATCCACAAGATAGAGCAAGGTGGAGAGGCCGTGGTTCCCATGGAAGATACTGTGTGGCCAAATGGCACCAAACTGTGAATTCACAGTTTATGCTCAAATCTAGTGGCCCATTATCTGAATGGACAAGTGGCATGGCAAGTGGCCCGTTATCTGAATGGACAGAGGATCTTAAACTCTCAGTACAATATCTTCAAGCGGGGCACTTAAGCCTCCATCTTTATACATTGTGTAAAACATTTGAGACCTGCTAACAACTAAAATCTATAGTCAAATTGTTATATTTTGGGGGTCATTTCCAAAATCACAAGCTGCAGATGACATATTTGCCTGTCCCTCCATTCTGCCCACAGGTATCCAAACATCACCAACTAAACAAGAGTTACTACAAGTAACTGAGAAGTAATTGAGAGCCGTTTCACACAACCCTTAAGATCCACTGGCCACTTAAATTCGGACCAGAGATCTTAGGGGTTTGTCACTGTCCCTGTGTTCCCACCCCCTCCGCACTCCTGGCTGCTGTCTGCGTGAGGGGAGGGAGAAAAAAAGAAAGAAAAGAATGCCGCTCACCTCCGTTCTGCGTCGGCACTGCATTCAGATCTCTTAAAGGGGTGGGGGGCAAAACAACAACAAACAGAAGCGAGGAGAGCCCGGCACTCACTATGTTACATCGGCATCAGGAATTTTCATCCCCAGAGAGCAGGTACTTGAAAAGTGCGCTGGGACGCACTTAGGTGGGCATGGTCGCACTTAATTTTTTTTGTAAACTCCGGAGCTGGTGGGGAAACAATTTTAAGCTCCGGATCTGGGAACCATTTGCCGCGGAGTTTAGGGGTTGTGTGAAAAGGCTCTGAGAGTTCGAACGTATATGATATTTGAGAACATATGATGACAAAAATATATAAATGTAGCAAAATTGTTAATTTATGTTGTAAAATATCTCTCTCTGGTCACATGGTACCTTTTCTAAAGTAGAAGTTGCATGGTTTGAAATTCTCTAAATATCATTGATTTTCTTATACCACTAGATTGATTTCACTTCAATGCACAATTCAAGTGTAGCTGCAGTGCCTATTGAGTAATGATTTACAATAATATAATTGCATATTGGTTTGAAATCTAGATGCTGAAGGGCAGCTCAGAGCCTGGGGAAGTCCGGGGTGGGGTGTGTTTGCCTGCCAGCCCCAGACTTCCAAACCTTTGTGCTGATCCGGGTCTCTTTGCATGGGGACGGAGCCTAGATAAGGTAGCTCCTGCCCTCCCCCATCCTCAGTCAGGCAATTCTTGCATCCCCACCCTCCCACCCTAACAAAGGAGAATAAGCCTAGCTGGTCACTACAGGGCCAGATGGGAATTTTTTGGTGGTTATTCTGATTGGCTGACATATTTTCACCCGTCCCATTTGGTAACGGGAATTACTCTGCCAGAATTCGAGCTCGAACCGACAAACGAACAATTAGGTCTGATTTGTCGTGCTCGTTACTTGCATCGCGGCGATCGCGCAATGCCAAGCGGCACAGAAAAAAAGTTTTTAAAAGTTAAAAAAAAAAACCGATTCCCGGCCCTAAAAGTAGGCGAAAACTGTCTGAGGGCACCTACCAGGCCAGAAGGGTGTTTTATTTGGGGGGGGGGGGTTTCCCCGCCCCCCTCTCCTTGGCTATTGCTACTGCTGCGCTGCTGGTACCAGGCTGGAAGGGCGCATCAATTTGCCATGCAGTGCGGGGGATCCAAAATGGCGACCGCAATATATTTTTTGAAATCGTTGCCCAAAACCCCACCAAAGCACCACAGAAACATGCGAAAATTAGCTATTTTAAATGCTTGAATTTTTACAGTAGCAGCAGTGGGTTTTTCTTGCAAAAAAAAGTCTCTGTTGATTTTATTTTATTTTATTTTATTTTATTTTATTTTATTTTATTTTTTTACACCTGCACATTTGCAATGATGGGCTCGCCCATGGGAGTAGACCATGCAAATTTTCCACCAATCGCATGGCCACTTGGCCAGATTGACCACAGAGACTTCTGGGATGTGCCAATCGGGCATAAACAGCCCAGTAGCCCACTAATTGTAGCCCAAACCCAAACCCTAAGCCTAACCCATACGCCAGTACACTGTCCTTCTAAGTGGGTCAGAGAGGCACCCAGAGGTGCACCCCAATACTCGCCCTAACCTCACCCGTAACTAGCCTAACCCTAGCCCTTGCGCTAACCCGTCTTAACCCTAAGCCAGATCTACTTGCATTGCACTACATGCAAGTACGTGAGACACAGCGGGTGCAAAGAGTCTGCCAGTCCGTCACTTGTGGCTCTGGCTGACTCCTGCAGCTCCCTCCAGGAGCCCGCTACCCCCTCCCCAAACCAGTACTAACGACAATGAAAAAACGAAAACACGAACCGACTAATTTTTGTGAAATTTCACGAAAAACGGAAACGAGCCGAAACGGACTGCCTCCGACACACGACAACTCGAAAACGTCATTTTCCCTAGTCGTGCCCATCTCTAGTCACAATAATGTCAGGTGGGTAGTGCAAGAGATAATGGTATTCAGGTAGGCCTGAGTAAGTCACCCTTTAGATGCTGGACAGCCGACTCCAGGGCTGTGATGGGCTAGCAGATTCACCTATATTGGCATGATGCTGAACTGGTGGGCAGCATCTTCCCAGGGGTAAATCTCCCTGACTTCATATTGGCTGTTAGGGGATAGTCCTGGACATTATCTGCTTTCTCTACATTACTGATCCCCTTAACAGGTTATAGGAATGCTAGTTAATTTAAGATGAATTTGTTATGAATAAAATTGTGGTCTGATTATCCCATAATTGAAGTTGTCTCGCCTCTTTATTTCTGGGGCTTGGGGGACAAAGCCCCAAATCATTGAATATGTATATTCAATGTATATATGTGAGTCATATGTTGTAAAATCAGTGCAAATGGAACTGTACGTCTACAGAACTCAATATAAGGATGGGAGACAGAATCTCAGGATGTATAAAAGTAGAAAATGACCTTTATTCTCTGTTAAATCATTTTAAGGCCATACACAGTAACAGTGCGCTCATTCCTAATCAGTCTGGAGATGTTACAAAGGAGAAAAATAAAGAAGCTTGTTCCTGAAGAAGGACCCGCCAAAACGTGTCAAGCCAGAGCTTTTTAAAATGATTTAACAGAGAATAAAGGTCATTTTCTATTTTTATATATCATTGTATCCCATCCTTATATTATAAAATCAGAACCAACTTACAGTGGACCCTTGTATAACAAACAGCTTGTATAACATAAAATTCGTACAACATAAAAAATTCCGGAGATAGGGGAAATTTGCTTAACATAATCACCTATGGGAAAAATCCGTACAACATAAAAATGGGATTACTCCATTTGCAATGCATTCCTATGGGAATTTGCATAAAGGAAATTTTGCTTAACATAATTTCATTTGGAACGAATTAATTCCTTTATACAAGGTACCACTGTATACCATTTTTAATAGATTTTCAAGGAAAGTGAGATGTTGAAGGAGGGGTTTTACTAGTGTACTGTACTCTTCTCCAGATGTTTGATGGATGAATGGCCACCAAAAACCCAGGTCTCCTGAATTCCAGTCGACCATTCTTTTGGATATAATGAATAACATAGAACCTGTATGCATATAGCAGTTTGACATGTATAGATTTGTTAAAAAAGCAAACACACTTGGAAGAGTTAAATTTGATGTCCTCCCCTATGTATGTTTATGCTAGCAATTGATACTCATGCTATTGGTTACAAAAATAGATTATTTTACTGCTTATAGATATCTGTTAAATATAACATAATGCATAGCACTTAAACACTTGGTATTCGTCATACATGCCATTGCTTTTTGACAGAATATTCTCTATAGTAAATAAATAATTCTCATGTCATAATACTATTACATTTGTAAGTCCTATCTGGCTCTATCAAATCCTGTCTGACCTATTACATGGCTGTGCATGCCCCTATGTTAGTCTAACACATGGTTGTGTC
Organism: Phrynocephalus guinanensis; assembly: GCA_037367245.1. Classification (NCBI taxonomy): domain Eukaryota; kingdom Metazoa; phylum Chordata; class Lepidosauria; order Squamata; family Agamidae; genus Phrynocephalus; species Phrynocephalus guinanensis. The sequence continues at coordinate 116,200,903 of CM074735.1, read as the reverse complement.
TATGACCTGGTTGTCTCTATCTGAGCTGAGCCCTTATTTGTGATCTATTATATATTTAGACCTGTCTGTGTTACATATTGTGTGAGGCCTTCCAGACAGACTTCTGACACTGAATCCAGCCACATTCTGATTGGTAGGAACCTTATGCTGTGCAAATACAACATTGTAATATTTCATTTCATTAAAACATAAAAACATGAAACACAGAAACATTAAAACATAAAACATAAAACATAAAGCACAGATACATGCTGTGTTTCATAATTATATATATTAACTCACTATACCCTGGTTTTGACAAGACAAGAACTGGGGACAAGCAGCTGCTAACTGTCTCAGTAAGTAATAAAATGAGTATATACGTGTTTCACTGAGTCTAGTGTGACAGGTGCAAAGAGAAAATGCATGCTTCCCTGCCCTTTTTTGTACGTTGTGTGTTACATGTATACAAAACCATTTAACAGAGTCTTGAATTTTCTACACTGAAACCTTGACTATGGAGATTTTCTTCAATGAAATTCCCCATCTCTTTGCCCCACACATGCATGCACACATGCATGCACAGAGAAAGAGAGAGAGAGAGAGAGAGAGAGAGAGAGAGAGAGAGAGAGAGAGAGGACAGGCAGGCAGGCAGGCAGGCAGGCAGGCAGGCAGGGGGAGAGGGAGAGGGAGAGGAGAGAGAGAGAGAGAGAGAGAGAGAGAGAGAGAGAGAGAGAGAGAGAGAGAGAGAGAGAGAGAGAGAGAGATTTACCACTTCATTAATACTAACCAAGCCCTATTCTGGGGCAATGCTAGATATGGCATCTGGCCTGGAAGCCTTCAAAAGGGGATTGGACAGATTCCTGGAGGAAAATTCCATCACAGGTTACAAACCACGATGGAGATGTGTACTCTCCAGGCTTAAAACTGGGGCACTTCAAGTACCAGAGGCAGGGGAGTAGTATCAGGAGACAGATCTCTAGTCTCTTGCATTCCCGGACACATTTGGTGGGGCCACTGTGAGGTACAGGAAGCTGAACTAGATGGGCCTTTGGCCTGATCCAGCATGGCTCTTCTTATGTTCTTATGTTCTTATGTAGATGTATCTCCAACGCTGCTTGTCTCTCTGTGGATATGGAGGGTGAAAGGTTCTCCACCATGTAGCCATTTCTAGAAGGTGTACTCTCTAAAGTGGTGACAGGCATCTGTTTTTCATAGCACATAATTTGGGAAGAAACATGGCTTCTCTACTATGTAAATCAAAGGGAGAAATTAGAGATGGGCACGAAACTGAAAAATGGTGTTTCGTTTTTTTGTTTGTCGTTGAGAGGTCTGTTTCGGTTTGTTTCCGTTTGTTGTGGAATTTTTGAAAAATTTCATTACCGTTTTCTGTTTTTTCGTTTGTCGTTTCTACCCGCTTTTTGCGCGATTTTTAAAGCATTTCCATGTGCAGGCATCCCCCAACGCCCCAAACCAGAGGGAAAACACTAAAAAAAATGGATGCTGGCAGAGACACAGTATAGACTAGGTATGCAGGGAGGCTGCAAAGGCAGCGGCGGGCTTTGCCCAGGGTGCAAGACAGCCACAGAGTGACTGCACTGCGGGGCAAGGGAGGGTACTCACCGAGAGGTACGCAGCACGCACACACACAGGGAGGCTGCAGGACTGAAGCTAGAGGCGCAGCAGAGACAGCAATCCCACCCTAACTCCCACCAGAGACTGCAAGGAGGACGGGGGCTGCCAGAGCTTTTTATGCCCTCTGTGGCTGCCAGACCTTCCCACCCAGTCTGCAACCTGGGCATGCTATTGGTTGAACATGATCCCATCACATGGCTTGCCTCCATGTTGTGGCTGGTGGCGACATCCATTTTAAAGGGAAAAGAATATACATCGCAATGGGAGAAGACTAAAACAAACATTTTAGGGACACCAACCCCCCCGGTAGGTATTATCAAACAATATAAATAATTATCGCTGTGTTTTTATGGATGTCCAGGGTGTTTTTTAACATTTATAACAGCTCATTTCATTGTGCGTTGCCATTAACGGAAATGAAACGTAACGACCACAATTTTTGTGGTTCTGTTCGTTTTGTTGCATTTTCATCACAATTTTCTTTTGTCGTTTCATTGCGTAACGGAAACGACAAACGGTAACGGAAATGAAAAAATGTTCGTTCTGTGCTCATCTCTAGGAGAAATACATGAAAAACAGGCATCTTAAGAATGCCCTAGAGGAACATTTTCTAATTTTCTCAGTTCAGTTCACATCCTTAATACAGAACAAGTGGTATACCAACAGTTTTCATACAGAAAATTTAATCAAAAATTTTGGATACCTTCATAAAAATTGTACCTTGTCTCCGGATCTTAGGTATCATGGAAAGTCAAGCCTACTTCTTGTGTATCAATTCAGTAACTCCAATGAAATTATTTTCAGTAACAGTAAAGATTAAATAAAATGATACCCAGAATTGATCTGCTACCAGTTTTTATGTTGAATATCCAGAAATGCTTTCCATATTTGTTACATATTATTAAATACTGGATCTTAGAGTGTTAGTATTTTTGAAGCTTTGAAAGCTGATGTGAGCTTAATGCACTCAGAGTTTGATAAATGACATAACATAGCATTTTGCAGTCTCTTGTATGACAGGTAGTGTTATTTAGTTGTTGATATTTAGTAATTGACAAGCAAGGATGTCATTTAGGAGAGGAAGGCATGAAATCATGTTTTATATTAGTGAATATTTGAAGGGTAACAGCTTGCAAAAGTTTTCATGAGATAGCATTATGCCTTATAGTACAATCAACCACCATGCATCTGCCTTAGAAGCATAGAATCATAGAATCATAGAGTTGGAAGATAACTCAAGGGTCATCTAGTCCAACTCCCTGCCGTGCAGGAACCCCATCACAATATTTCCGACAGATGGCCATCCACACTCTGCTTAAAAACCTCCAAAGAAGGAGAATCCACCACCCTTTCTGGCAGCACATTCCCCTGCCAAACAGCTCTATATGTCATGAAGTTCTTCCTAATGTTCAAATGGAATCTCTTTTCCTGTAGTTTGAAACCATTGCCCCACGTCCTAGTTTCTGATGCCCTGGAAACTTTCTCTTGCTCATCTTTAATAATAATTACATTAATTAAGCATAATGGCTAGAATCCTCCTATCAGAGCTGGATGGTTTGTGCTTTTGTCAGTAACAATAAGTTGTTGTGTTATAGTCATGTGAAAAACAAATTACACCTATTTTGCATTCTATGTCTGTGAAGATTCTCAGTCATCCAGGTGAGTTTATCTGGAAGTTGAGTCATGGCTACTGGACTTCTTTGTCTCCCTAACGAGCCTATTCAGGCCATTGTTTATCTTATGAGCCTAATTCAGACCAGGGTGACAAGAGGTCAAAGCTGACTGACTATAAGATGGAGGACGTGCACTAGCTGTATTCAGAGTGATGGAGCTGTTTGGATGAGCAGCGAAACGTTTCTGTCTCTCAAAAAAGAAGTCCAGTAGCTGTGATTCAACTTCCAGATTTGCATTCTATGGTTTTACATATCAGGATATTATAAAAATCATCTGGTCCTTAACAGGTCTTAAAATTAGGTAAATAAAATATCAGATGAACAACAACACATGACATATGTACATACCCAAGTATTCTAGAGTCTAATTTGAGGCCGTCTGTCCGGCAGCTAAGACAGGGCTGAAACTGGGTTCTTGCAACAGGACGATTCCAAGCAAATCAAGAACAGAATGGCTGAAAAAGAAAAACTCAAGGTGTTTCAATGGCCCAGTCAAAGTCCAGCTATCAACCTGATTGAAATGCTATTTAAAGAGTGCTGTGCATAAACAAATGTTCACAAACCTCAATGAACTGAAGCAACTTTGTAAAGAAGAATGGGCTGAAATTCCTCTACAGTTATTTGAGAAACTAATAAATAAGATCATTGAGAAAACAATTACTTCAAGGCAGCTAAAGGTGGTTCTACAAGCTATTGAATGATAAGATGTTTTTAACACACGGATTCTTCATTTTTGGCCTAATTTTTGCAAAATGTATCATGGCATGGTGTAATATGTCATGTGTTACTATTAGGTTTTATTTGCCTAATTTTCAGAGGAATGATTATTATATATTGGTAAAGACAACGTAGTTTCTTTTTTTTACATGACTGTGTATAAAGTCTTGTTGATGGGGTTCGAAGGAAATGTCTTTCTCTAAATCATATGCGTACACTTTCACAGTTAGAAAAGTGGGGCTAGATTAGGGAGCCACCGATGTGTGGATAAAACTCTCCTAGAACATAGGTACGTGTGAAAAATATTACTTCTCCTTAATCTAATTAAACTGTCTTGGAGTTATGGGGGTGGAACTCATGATGGGAGGATCAGACAAAGGGTCCTGGCCAAACTGTTGCATGTCCTTTTATATGGTTTTGGTCAGACTGACTAGTGATCAGGCCCCTTGCTAGCATGTATATTGTTTTGCCCTGATCATAATCCTATCTTGATGATCCAGAGACAACTGACCTAGAATGGGCTGCTTATTAAAGAGGAAGAAGATTTGAAAACCATTCTAGGATGCTTGCTTTTGAATAATCATTTTATCTTAAGAACAAAAGAATGTGATTAAATTTATCTGACCCTCTCTTTGATGTTTTTCAGTTGTTCAGTCATGCCCAACCCATTGTGACCCCATGGGCCAGAGCATGCCAGGCCCTCCGGTTTTCCACTGCCTCCCAGAGTTTGATCACATCCATGTTGGTTGCATCAATGACACCATCCTACTATCTCATTCTCTGCTGTCCCCTTTTCCTTTTGCCTTCAATCTTTCCCAACATCAGGGACATTTCCAAGGGGTCCTCTCTCCTCATGAGGTGGCCAAAGTACTGGAGCCTCAACTTCAAAAATCTGTCCTTCCGGTGAACTTTCAACATTGATCTCCTTGCAGGCCAGGGGACTCTCAAGAGTCTCCTCCAGCACCACAGCTCAAAAGCATCAATTCTGCAGTGATCAGCCTTCTTTATAGTCCAGTTCTCACTTTCCATCACTACTGGAAAAACCTCTCTACATAACCCACTCTACATGAGGGCTATTCTGTGAGATGACTTTTACACTAGGTTATTTGTGTCTTCCATGTCATTTTTTATGGGAGTCATGTAGCTTCCATTTCCTCTTGGACTTGGCTTACCTCTGGACAAGGGTATTTCTTGTCGGCCGCTGTATTTAACATATGCATATTGATTTGACATGTTTCCTAACTAAAACAGTGTGCTGTGTTCACATCCATGTCTAAGCAAAATGAGACTCTGAAGTTCTGCAAACCTGGCCAGTTTGGTGACAAGATATACACACAACAATGAGTGCCAAATTGCTTACTTTACTGTTATATGTTCATAGACCCACATTATGTTAAAGCCTTGGGTTAGCAAAAATAATCATAGGATTCAGCTTTAGCAAATTATACGGATCAAGGGACCAAGGAATTCAAGGAAAGAAATAATTTAAAAATAAGTATGGTACCTTTATCCAAACACAAATGTGCATTCATGAACTACAGAAAAATTAAGTAACAAAACTAGAGATGACCACGGAACGAACATTTTTTTTTTTTTCCGTTACCGTTTGTTGTTTCCGTTACGTAACGAAATGACAAACGAAAATTGTGATGAAAATGCAACAAAATGAACAGAACCACGAAAACTGTGGTCGTTACGTTTCGTTTCCGTTAATGACGATGCGCAATGGAATGAGCTGTTTTAAATGTTAAAAAATGCCCTGGACATCCGTAAAAACACAGCAATAATTATTTATATTGTCTGATAATACCTACCAGGGGGGTTGGGGTCCTTAAAACGTTTGTTGTTGTCTTCTCCCATTGTGATGTATTTTTCTTTTCCCTTTAAAATGGATGTCACACCAGCCACAAAATGGATGCAAGCCATGTGATGTGATCATGTTCAACCAATAGCATACCCAGGTTGCAGACTGGGAGGGCAGGTCTGGCAGCCACAGAGGGCATAAAAACCTCTGGCAGCCCCCGTCCTCCTTGCAGTCTCTGGTGGGAGTTAGGGTGGGATTGCTGTCTCTGCGACTCCAGCTTCAGTCCTGCAGCCTCCCTGTGTGTGTGCGTGCTGCGTACCTCTCGGTGAGTACCCTCCCTTGCCCCATAGTGCAGTCACTCTGCGGCTGCCTTGCACCCTGGGCAATGCCCACCACTGCCTTTGCAGCCTCCCTGCGTACCTAGTCTATACTGTATCTCTGCCAGCATCCATTTTTTTAGTGTTTTCCCTCTGGTCTGGGGCGCTGGGGGATGCCTGCGCATGGATATGCTTTAAAAATCGCACAAAAAGCGGGTAGAAACGACAAACGAAAAAACAAAAATGGTAATGAAATTTTTCCAAAATTTCATGACAAACGGTAACGAACCGAAACAGACCTCTCAATGACAAATGAAAAACCGAAACACTGGTTTTTTTGTTTCGTGCCCATCTCTAAACAAAACTATGTGGAAAGAATAAGAAACAAAACACACACACACAAAAAGATCTGAAGTAGATAAATGACTGTAGTAAATAATTCATAATAAGAGTAGGTGGCTCACAATGAACAGTAACCATACAAAGTAAGCGCAATTTACCTATAATAACTTGTAACACAAAAGAATCAACAACTGAGCCGGAAAAAAATGAAGCAGGTGCAATTTATAACTGATCAATAAGGAAAAGGGGGAACTTCTAAATTAATGGAGAGGTGATAAAGAAAAATTAACAAGCCTCCATGAATCAAATTTAAATAAAGAGTCAAATCACCAAAAACAAAGGAGGAAAAGAATTAGATGCAAGTGATTTAATTCCTGGCAGGTAGGTTCTAGTAGCAAATTTGGGCAGCCCCAAGTCAACATGGATAATTCCCCATGTAGCAAAGGGACAGATCAATCAGAAAGTCTCCAAAGTAAGTACTTGCTATCCCAATGAAGATGAAAAGACAATATTTTTGTGGGGGAGGATTACTGAATGGAATTAAGTCCCCCAGAAACATCACCAAGAGGACTAGAGGCATATACAGTAGGACCCCCATATCCACTGGATTCATTATCCACCGATTCAGTTATCCACGGTTAGCAGGGGAAAAATTATATAAATAATTCAGCAGCCGCAAAGCAAGCTACTGTCAAAAACAGCAGCTGTAAAGCAAGCTACTATAATAAAACAGCATCTGTAAAGCAAGCTACTGTCACAAAACAGAAGTTTTAAGGCTTTTTGGTGTTATCTCTTATCTATGTTTTTCATTATCCATGGGAAGGCCTGGAACCAATCCCCAGCGGATAATGGGGTCCTACTGTATATTGTGACTTTCTCCAATAATGACTATAACCAGTTCCATTGTTAACCCAGAGCTGACTGACTTATTGCCTAGGGATCCTGCATTTGCCAGCATCAGCAGTGGAGGAGCCAATGGTGTTCCACAAGTTTTGGATAGATTAACTCTTTTCAGGAGGGGTAAAGTTTTATTTACTGCACACATACCCAAACTAAACCAGCATGGAGAAAAGAGTGTAGAGTACGAGCCCAGGGGCAGATCATAGTCTTTTCAAGAATGGCCAGTGCAGTTGGTTGATGGACACCTGGTGAGTTTCATTACTCCTCCTGGAGTCTCCTTTATCTTGCACACTAGCATTTGTGCTATCAGAAGCACAACTGTGTTGGGATGAACATTTCTGGTCCAGTTGGCCAGCAAGGGGTGTAGGCAGCAGTGGTCTCTCTGGAGCTAGCCAAATGTATGCTTCTCCTCAACAGCCACTTCCTCCCACAATGACTACTTCAGAAGTTTCTTACCAAGAATCCTCCTCCTTCCCCTCAGTGGCTTCCCAACAAGTTTCCTGATTTAAGATTTCTGTGCCAGTCTGCTACCCTGGAAGTCCCAACCCCTTCTGTTCCTTCTCCTTTATTCCCCCCAGTGCTCCTTTCTTCTGCTTAGGCGGTTACTTCATGTCCATTTTGTCTCTGTTAGTGTTGTGCTTAGGAGCGGTACAAAAAAGTTACTTCACGTCCATCGCACAACTAGTGAAATTTGTCTCAACCACACTCCCGGAATGGGTGCTAAGCATGACAATACTGTACCTGGTGTTGGGGTAGGTGTTCCCTTGTCACTCTTTGTTCCCGCTTTCTGTTCTGAGACAAGACACCATGTAGTAATGACTGTCACACAACAAAACATTCGTTTCTCTTAGAAAACTGTGTCCTTTTTTTAACTTTTCAGAAGTGAAATATTGAATATTTAAGCTCCCCTCAAAAAGGAAAAAGGAAGCTATGCAAATTCAGTTGTTTGTCATGGTACAAGACCATGGGGTAACACTTGTCACGAGACAAGTTATCATGACCATGGGAACACTGAAACAGGGGCAACATTGTCATTGTACAAAACTAGTCGTGGAACAAAGAAGGATGTGAAGTAACTGCCTTACTCAGCTGGATCTTCATTTGACTCCTATCCTCCTTTCCCCATGTCTTGCATGTGCCCAGGAACTAACAGCTTCTCTGGGCTCCCGGGTGGCTGTAAAAGCATGATCAAATAGCCTGCTTAGGTGCCAGTACTGATGTCTCAACAGCCAGCCATCTCGGGAATTTTTTAGAGAACCTCCAATTTTCATCTCCTTCCATTCCTCAAATAGATAGATAGATAGATAGATAGATAGATAGATAGATAGATAGATAGATAGATAGATAGATAGATAGATAGATAGAACCCTGCATTAATTATATTATAAATTGGAAGAGGTTGTCTATCATCAATAAATTGTGCCCAAACACCATTTGCTTAGTGTAGTAAACTGCACTGGAGTAGACCCACCGGGTCACTCAGATGCTCACTTTAGTTCAGAAATTCCTTCTTCCAGTCATGGGTTATTACTAACATCTGTTTCTGGCTTAAGAGTAGCCCATTTGGGTTTATTAGATCTCCCCCCCAAATATATATATATATATATATATATATATATATATATATATATATATATATATATATATATATATATATATATATATATATATATATATATATGTTTTCGTAGATTTTCACGGGTATAGGTATGCATGTTAGGGTGGATTCGGGTTTCTTCCCGTGTAGAAATCTGGTTGTTTTGGCGACGTTTCGACGAGGTCTCACTCGTCATCTTCAGGCTGGTGTTCTGGCTTCTTTCTTCTTGAAGCAAAGCGTGATCTCAGTTGAAGTCCTTCTATAAATACTGCTGGGGGGGTGTGGTTTGCTTGCTCTGTTGCTGATTGTAGGTTCGTTTGTTCTTTTGTGATTTGCTGTGTGGCTGAGGCGATCGTTAAGGGCTTAACTGCTGGTGGGTTAGATGGCTGTTTAGAGACATCCTGTGTGGGTGAGGTGCTGGATGTGTGTCTATTAGCCTTTTGTTTCTTAACGACCTTGGTGATGGGTGTTCTGGTAGCACCTTGGCTTTGGTGGAGTGGGGTCTTGTGTCTTGTGAATTCATTTTGGTCTGGCTGCGTGTCTGTGGTCTCTCAAAGTTTTTTTGGCGTGTGTAAGTGTGCTCCATGTGGTGGCTGGAGTGGGGAGTAGCGGTAGATGGTGCAGTCGTGGTTTTGTTATTGGATGGTGGTTTCGTTTCATCTGTGGGAAGGGTCTGGGTTTGTGTTTGGTGTGGATGGAAGGTGGTGGCATCTTGTGTCCTTTTGGACCTGGTGTCAGTCTTTGTGACAGAGGCTCGTCTGTTGACCAGGGCTAGTTTCCAGATGTCAGGCAAGCGGGAGGTGTCATCACGTTTATTCATGTTGTTTGGGTGTTTCTCTATTTCAATGGCTTCCATGATTATTCGACTGTTGAAGTGTTCAGTTTTGGAGATGAGTTTGGTTCTTTTAAAATCAATTTCATGACCTGTTGTTTTTATGTGCTGGAAGAGAGAGGAAGATTTTTCTTCTTTTTTGACTGCGTTCTTGTGTTCTGCGATGCGTGCGCTTATTCTCCTGTTTGTCTGTCCGATGTATGTGGCTGGGCAGACTTTGCATGGTATTTCGTAGACTCCTTGGTTTTCTAGCTCAATCTTGTCTTTGGGGTTTCTTAAAATGTTGGCTATTTTTTGTTCGGTGCAAAAGGCTGTCTTGATATTGTGTTTGTGGAGAATTTTGCTTATTTTGTCTGTGGTGCCTTTGATGTAAGGGAGGAGGGCAGTGCCGTTGTTCTCTTCTGTTTCTTGGTTCTTGGGGGGTGTTTCTTTTTGGATTAGTTTGGTGATGGTGTTTTTTTGGAATCCGTTCGCAATTAAAGCATTCGAGAGGGTGTGTAATTCAGTTTTTAGGTGGTCTTTGTCAGCGAGGCGTTTGGTTCTGGAGATGAGGGTTTTTGCTACGGAGTTGATCTGTGCAGGGTGGTGGTGTGATTGAGCATTTAAGTAGCGGTTTGTATGTGTTTTTTTTCCGGTAGATGGTATGTCCTAAGGAGCCGTCGGGTTTTTTGTAGATTAGGACGTCCAGGAAGGGAAGTTGGTTGTTGGCTTCTATTTCCATAGTGAATTGTATTTTGGGGTGTAGGCTGTTGAGATGTGTGAGAAAGTTGTTCAGTTTGTCTTTCCCGTGTGGCCAGATAACAAAGGGTGTCGTCAACATATCTGAGCCAGAGTTTGGGTTTATGTTCGGACTTCTGTAACGCGTTGGTTTCAAAGTGTTCCATATATAGGTTTGCGATGACTGGTGAGAGGGGTGATCCCATGGGTGCTCCTTCTATCTGTTTGTATCTTTGTCCATTGTGGATGAAGTATGTGTTGGTTAGGCAGTGGTTGGTCAGATCTAGGATGTGCTTGGGGGGGTTGTATTTGTTGTGGATAGCTGTCAAGGCTTCTTGAATGGGCACTTGTGTGAAGAGCGAAACAACATCGAAGCTCACGAGTAGGTCATTGGGTTGTAGGTCTTGTTTCTTTATAATTTCTATGAAGTGGAACGAGTTTTGTACGTATGAAGAGATGGATTCTGCATAGGGCTGGAGTTGTTTGGCAAGAAATTTGGCGAGGTTTTGTAGGGGTGAGCCTATGGAGCTGACTATGGGTCTGAGAGGTGTTCCTTCTTTGTGAATCTTGGGGAGGCCGTAGAGCTTGGGGCATCTGGAAGATTTCTCTCTGGGGATGATGCTTGGCTTGATTTCTTCACTTAAGGGTGAGGCTTTTATTTTGGCTTTGGTGGTTTTTTCCAGGTAGGTGGTGGGGTCTGTGTTCAACGGTATGTAAGCAGGGTCTTGTAGTAGGTTGGATAGTTTGGCTTGGTAGTCAGATGTGTTCATCACCACTGTGGCATTGCCTTTGTCTGCTGGGAGAATGATTATGTTGTTGTCTTTCCTCAGGTTGGTGAGTGCTTTTTGTTCTTCTTTGTGTAAATTGCTTCTGGGTGGTTTGCTGGAGCAGAGGATATTGGTGACTTCGAGTCTGATTTTGTTGGCTTCATCTGGGTTGATTTTGGTTAGGCTGGCTTCCACTCCGCATATGATGTTTTCAGTGGGGATGTGTCTGGGGGCGACTGCAAAGTTGAATCCTTTGGACAGGACTTTGGTCTCTGCGATGGTGAGTGTCCTGTCTGATATGTTGTGAACTGTTTGTTTCATGGGCTGCTGTGGGGGGTTGGGCTTCTGGCGTTTTTCCAGTTTGTGGAGTTTGTTGGTGTGTATGTCTGTCTTGTGGGAGGTCTCTGTTTCAGCTCTCCAGGCGGCGAGTTGCTTGGATTTGTTCCAGAGTGTTGGGTGGATTTTGTTGCTGAGTTTGAGGTGGAGAGTGAGTAGGTCTCTGTTGGTTTGATCTAGTAGGTATCTTTTCTTGTGTAGTTCGTTTCTGATTAGGGCTAGTTCTGTTCTTTTCAGGATCCTTTCGCTGGATGGGGTTTTTGAGTGGAATTTCAGTTGGAAGCTTGTGGGGATCACATTTTTATCTCGGCAGTTGCGTAGGAATGCAATGTCACATAAGATGGTGGCTCTTCGGACTTCTAGTTTCTCGTAGGTTTCTGGTCAGCTGGAAGGTTTCCTCCCCGTAGAGGTCGGATATTTGTTTTCGTAGATTTTCACGGGTATAGGTATGCATGTTAGGGTGGATTCGGGTTTCTTCCCGTGTAGAAATCTGGTTGTTTTGGCGACGTTTCGACGAGGTCTCACTCGTCATCTTCAGGCTGGTGTTCTGGCTTCTTTCTTCTTGAAGCAAAGCGTGATCTCAGTTGAAGTCCTTCTATAAATACTGCTGGGGGTGTGGTTTGCTTGCTCTGTTGCTGATTGTAGGTTCGTTTGTTCTTTTGTGATTTGCTGTGTGGCTGAGGCGATCGTTAAGGGCTTAACTGCTGGTGGGTTAGATGGCTGTTTAGAGACATCCTGTGTGGGTGAGGTGCTGGATGTGTGTCTATTAGCCTTTTGTTTCTTAACGACCTTGGTGATGGGTGTTCTGGTAGCATCCTGGGCTTTGGTGGAGTGGGGTCTTGTGTCTTGTGAATTCATTTTGGTCTGGCTGCGTGTCTGTGGTCTCTCAAAGTTTTTTTGGCGTGTGTAAGTGTGCTCCATGTGGTGGCTGGAGTGGGGAGTAGCGGTAGATGGTGCAGTCGTGGTTTTGTTATTGGATGGTGGTTTCGTTTCATCTGTGGGAAGGGTCTGGGTTTGTGTTTGGTGTGGATGGAAGGTGGTGGCATCTTGTGTCCTTTTGGACCTGGTGTCAGTCTTTGTGACAGAGGCTCGTCTGTTGACCAGGGCTAGTTTCCAGATGTCAGGCAAGCGGGAGGTGTCATCACGTTTATTCATGTTGTTTGGGTGTTTCTCTATTTCAATGGCTTCCATGATTATTCGACTGTTGAAGTGTTCAGTTTTGGAGATGAGTTTGGTTCTTTTAAAATCAATTTCATGACCTGTTGTTTTTATGTGCTGGAAGAGAGAGGAAGATTTTTCTTCTTTTTTGACTGCGTTCTTGTGTTCTGCGATGCGTGCGCTTATTCTCCTGTTTGTCTGTCCGATGTATGTGGCTGGGCAGACTTTGCATGGTATTTCGTAGACTCCTTGGTTTTCTAGCTCAATCTTGTCTTTGGGGTTTCTTAAAATGTTGGCTATTTTTTGTTCGGTGCAAAAGGCTGTCTTGATATTGTGTTTGTGGAGAATTTTGCTTATTTTGTCTGTGGTGCCTTTGATGTAAGGGAGGAGGGCAGTGCCGTTGTTCTCTTCTGTTTCTTGGTTCTTGGGGGGTGTTTCTTTTTGGATTAGTTTGGTGATGGTGTTTTTTTGGAATCCGTTCGCAATTAAAGCATTCGAGAGGGTGTGTAATTCAGTTTTTAGGTGGTCTTTGTCAGCGAGGCGTTTGGTTCTGGAGATGAGGGTTTTTGCTACGGAGTTGATCTGTGCAGGGTGGTGGTGTGATTGAGCATTTAAGTAGCGGTTTGTATGTGTTTTTTTCCGGTAGATGGTATGTCCTAAGGAGCCGTCGGGTTTTTTGTAGATTAGGACGTCCAGGAAGGGAAGTTGGTTGTTGGCTTCTATTTCCATAGTGAATTGTATTTTGGGGTGTAGGCTGTTGAGATGTGTGAGAAAGTTGTTCAGTTTGTCTTTCCCGTGTGGCCAGATAACAAAGGTGTCGTCAACATATCTGAGCCAGAGTTTGGGTTTATGTTCGGACTTCTGTAACGCGTTGGTTTCAAAGTGTTCCATATATAGGTTTGCGATGACTGGTGAGAGGGGTGATCCCATGGGTGCTCCTTCTATCTGTTTGTATCTTTGTCCATTGTGGATGAAGTATGTGTTGGTTAGGCAGTGGTTGGTCAGATCTAGGATGTGCTTGGGGGGGTTGTATTTGTTGTTGATAGCTGTCAAGGCTTCTTGAATGGGCACTTGTGTGAAGAGCGAAACAACATCGAAGCTCACGAGTAGGTCATTGGGTTGTAGGTCTTGTTTCTTTATAATTTCTATGAAGTGGAACGAGTTTTGTACGTATGAAGAGATGGATTCTGCATAGGGCTGGAGTTGTTTGGCAAGAAATTTGGCGAGGTTTTGTAGGGGTGAGCCTATGGAGCTGACTATGGGTCTGAGAGGTGTTCCTTCTTTGTGAATCTTGGGGAGACCAACCACTGCCTAACCAACACATACTTCATCCACAATGGACAAAGATACAAACAGATAGAAGGAGCACCCATGGGATCACCCCTCTCACCAGTCATCGCAAACCTATATATGGAACACTTTGAAACCAACGCGTTACAGAAGTCCGAACATAAACCCAAACTCTGGCTCAGATATGTTGACGACACCTTTGTTATCTGGCCACACGGGAAAGACAAACTGAACAACTTTCTCACACATCTCAACAGCCTACACCCCAAAATACAATTCACTATGGAAATAGAAGCCAACAACCAACTTCCCTTCCTGGACGTCCTAATCTACAAAAAACCCGACGGCTCCTTAGGACATACCATCTACCGGAAAAAAACACATACAAACCGCTACTTAAATGCTCAATCACACCACCACCCTGCACAGATCAACTCCGTAGCAAAAACCCTCATCTCCAGAACCAAACGCCTCGCTGACAAAGACCACCTAAAAACTGAATTACACACCCTCTCGAATGCTTTAATTGCGAACGGATTCCAAAAAAACACCATCACCAAACTAATCCAAAAAGAAACACCCCCCAAGAACCAAGAAACAGAAGAGAACAACGGCACTGCCCTCCTCCCTTACATCAAAGGCACCACAGACAAAATAAGCAAAATTCTCCACAAACACAATATCAAGACAGCCTTTTGCACCGAACAAAAAAATAGCCAACATTTTAAGAAACCCCAAAGACAAGATTGAGCTAGAAAACCAAGGAGTCTACGAAATACCATGCAAAGTCTGCCCAGCCACATACATCGGACAGACAAACAGGAGAATAAGCGCACGCATCGCAGAACACAAGAACGCAGTCAAAAAAGAAGAAAAATCTTCCTCTCTCTTCCAGCACATAAAAACAACAGGTCATGAAATTGATTTTAAAAGAACCAAACTCATCTCCAAAACTGAACACTTCAACAGTCGAATAATCATGGAAGCCATTGAAATAGAGAAACACCCAAACAACATGAATAAACGTGATGACACCTCCCGCTTGCCTGACATCTGGAAACTAGCCCTGGTCAACAGACGAGCCTCTGTCACAAAGACTGACACCAGGTCCAAAAGGACACAAGATGCCACCACCTTCCATCCACACCAAACACAAACCCAGACCCTTCCCACAGATGAAACGAAACCACCATCCAATAACAAAACCACGACTGCACCATCTACCGCTACTCCCCACTCCAGCCACCACATGGAGCACACTTACACACGCCAAAAAAACTTTGAGAGACCACAGACACGCAGCCAGACCAAAATGAATTCACAAGACACAAGACCCCACTCCACCAAAGCCCAGGATGCTACCAGAACACCCATCACCAAGGTCGTTAAGAAACAAAAGGCTAATAGACACACATCCAGCACCTCACCCACACAGGATGTCTCTAAACAGCCATCTAACCCACCAGCAGTTAAGCCCTTAACGATCGCCTCAGCCACACAGCAAATCACAAAAGAACAAACGAACCTACAATCAGCAACAGAGCAAGCAAACCACACCCCCCAGCAGTATTTATAGAAGGACTTCAACTGAGATCACGCTTTGCTTCAAGAAGAAAGAAGCCAGAACACCAGCCTGAAGATGACGAGTGAGACCTCGTCGAAACGTCGCCAAAACAACCAGATTTCTACACGGGAAGAAACCCGAATCCACCCTAACATGCATATATATATATATATATATATATATATATATATATATATATATATATATATATATATATATATATATATTCTAATGAAACAAATAGATAATGATGACCCAGCTTCAAATATTTTTGTCTAAAAAGTGGTTAGCTGGATTCTTTTTCAGGCAGCTCAGTACAGCAAACAACTTTTAAAAATCAAGGTTCTAGGTTGTGTTGTGTCGTTACAGTCGTGACCGACTCTTCGTGACTCCATATCAATGGAGTTTTCTTGGCAGGAATACTGGAGTGGCTTGCCAGTTCCTACTCCAGGCGCCTACAGCACCTGGTATTCCCTGGGGGTCTCCCATCCAAGTACTAACCAGGGCCGATCCTGCTTAGCTTCCGAAATCAGGCGAGATCGGATGTGCTCAGGGCATCTAGGCAGCTCTGTCAAGGTTCTAGTTTACTGTATAGGAAAGTCCTGCATTCTAGCAATGGAGAGGGGAGAAGTGCATACTTCTCTCTAAATATGTTGCCAGAATCCAGGTAAGTAATCAAACAGGGTTTGACTAGCTATGAAGGAACAGCTTAATGCAAATTCACATTCAAGCCACATGATGTTGGCTCTCTTCCTACTTAATAGTCTTGCTGATCTGCCAGACCTGCAAACCTATCCTAAAAACTATAGCATCTGAATTCATGTAACCAAGACAAAAACTGTATAATTTTATGGTGCAGCCACACTTGCAAAAGATTACAACTGTAGTATTTCCAGATACATCATGTTGACTCAGTCCTGGCCTTTTGCTCTGATCATTACATCTTAAAACATTTCCTTCCCATTCATCCAGTAATCCCTCAGCTAACAACTGCATTTTAAAGAGGATTCTGACCAGTTCAGACAATTTCCTTGTCAGCTGATAATCAAGTGCAAACTAGTCTTTAGATGTTGTCTATGTGATTTATTGAAAGAGACTTGGAACTAATGAATTTATATAGATGTTCTCAATAAGCAAAGCACATTTTCCTTCCTCTGAAGGTTAATTTCCTACCACACATAAATTGTCTGGTAGCAAGAAAAAAAAAATGGAATATTTGCATATATTGCTTGATCTTCAGTGTGTCCAGAAAACCACAGGCACACACAGACACATTTCAGTAAGGAACTTTACAAAGTCCTGTTAAAGTCAATAACACTGTAGAATTGTACTAAATAGGTATATGTTATTTATATATTTTTTCAGCAGTTTGAAATGCTTCACACTAGGGATGGCCATCTTATGAAAAACAACACACAGTTTTGTCATTTCGTAAGCTTACCAAACCTTACAAAACAAAACAAAACTGCAAACAATGTGTAGTCAAGAAATGAAACAAAACACCATTTTTGTTTCGGAAATGAAATGATTATCCTAGCCTCTTGATCCAGCCATCCTAAGAACAGGAGATTTGTTTTTAAACTGATTGATTTGTTTCCCTTACTTCCCATGCCTCAGCTGTTGAGATAGCTTATCTCCGATCTTGATCTGCCCGAAGCTAGCCAGAAACTGAGGTGTTCCCTGTCTGCAAGTTGATTTAACTGATTATTTTCCTTTCCTTCTGATTAATTAGGACTGTGGAGTTTTTTCTTTTTAATATTTTCCTGCTGCCAATCAGCTGTTGAGCTTATCTCTCTGATCTCTCCGTGTAGCAGCTACCCATTAGGTTTCTAGCTTGTTTACAGAGGGTTCTTTGCTTGAAATCAAATTGATTGGAAGGTTTGAGGGTCTTTGATTTAGGGCAGTGGGCTCCCTGTTAAATTTAAAAAAGGAAACCTTATGAAGCATTTTGTTTCATTTCTTTTTGTGACAAAAATTATTTTAAAAAATCTGTTATTAATGAAACGAAATGAAATGAAGACTGAAACAAAACAAAATGGAATGAAACACTTTTGTTTCCATTTCTTGCCCATCTCTACTTCACTCACATGAACCCAATGTTGTAAGTTCACTTCAGAGGGAGCTTTTTTTCATATACAAGTGGAAGATGAAAACATCTTGGAAGTGAAAACAGGAACATTTCCAATTGGATTGAGTCCGTTGTGTCTGCATTATGTTCATAAACAGGCCTGGTGGATTATCTTTTTATTAAAAAGAATCATGCAATAATCTAGATCAAAATAAATATCTTCCTTCATTCCTTCCACATTTCTGTCAGTAGAGGGACCCAAGGTGGCTACAAAGGATTTAAGCACACAGGCATTAAATCAATTAAAAATACAATAAATCATAGAATTAAAAAACGCAAACATACCTCAGCTTGTGATTCATTGGAAATAATTACGCGAGATACATATCTTGGTTGAATTCCCCTGAGAGGCAGAATGCTCAATAAAGTTAGAAACTCTGTTCATATTTGACAAACACTGACTGTCAAAGTGCTAGGATTCCACAGTCAACTGCTCAATCTTATATGAAAAGCACTGCGGCTCCATTGATGTTTAACAATAACCAGCAACAAAAAATATCAAGTAAGGTGTAGCATTCAAATCAATACCCAGGCAGAGGGGATTGTGTTTGTCTTTCAGCTGTAAACAAACATTGCTGTGCATTGTATTGGCTGAACTATAATAAAATAATTTTACCTAAAAATATATATGAGGGATGGAACACTTTCTTCACATGCATACACAAGAATTAAATTTAAGTGTATGAAATTGATAAACACAAAATAGGTATACAGAGTGATTCTGAATAATTATTCAAAAGTTTTTTAAAAAGTATCTTATGTAGGGGTTTCTTGACAGTACAGTAGTTAATGTTCCAGACAAAAATAAAAAAAACCAAAACAAAATAAAAGCCAAAGAACATGTGGCACCTAAAAGACTATTACAGTGGACCCTCGTATAACAAACAGTTTGTATAGCATAAAATCTGTACAACATAAAAAATCCAGAGATAGGGGAAATTTGCTTAACAGAATTGCCTATCGGGCGAATCTGTACAACATAAAAATGTTTTAGACTGCTTTCCCCTCCTCTGCTGCTTTTCTTTTTCAGTCTCTGCCCTTTGTCAACAACCAGCCACACAACAACAGATGACTCTGTATCCAGAAGAGCTGAATGTCATTGGTTATTAAATCATCTGTTCATTCCTGGGAATTACACAAATTGTGGTTTATGTTGCAGTTGAGTTAGAAAAAGTTAGGATTCTATCCATGTATATCTTCGTTGATGCCCTCAACACATGTAGAGCAACGGATGTGACAACTGGTGTCTGTGTGTGCTCTCCACATATGTGGGGACCTTGGGAATTTAGGATTTCCCAGAGCTCCCAGAGTTAGTGGTGACTTGCCACCACCAACTGCTGGATACCTCAAGGGGTTAGAGTTCTGGCTTTGGTGACAGAGGTTGGGAGTTCAATTCCCCACTGTGTATCCTTGACAGGGGTTGGACTCTGGAATCCATACGGCCCATCCAGCTCTGCAGTTTCAAGATTATTTATTATAAAATTTAGGAATGCCAATGAACCTGTGGGTGATTGGAGCTACACTGTCCCTTCTTTCAATGAGTATTCTATCAGTTTGAATATTTGAACAGGGCCTCTATTTTCAGTATGGGAATAAATAAGTTTGACATGGATATTACAGTATTTGCATAATAATATGTGCATTTTGAGCTGCCATAACTCAGTGATTTAGAGATTGTCTAGCTGAGGGGAGTTTCTGTGCGCCCTTCCCCCCCACACACACACAGCCACATAGGAGACCTAAAATAAGAAATATGAGTGAGGGCAAGATGGCACAATCAGGGACCAATGGCTATCCTGAGGCTAAATGGATAATTAAAACCAAATGGTACCAGGGTGAAGATTTATTTATTATTTATTTACAAAAAATAATTAGCCGCCCCAGTACCCAGTGGTCTCTGGGCGGCATACAACAATATATTAAAACTATAAAACAACATAATTGTTAAAATTAAAAAATACAATACAATTTAAAATAATCAACATACAATACAGATTATAAAGCCCTGCTGTTCATGAGTCCAGCCAAAAACACTATCTAATTAAAATGCTGGCCGGACAGGAGGCTCTTTGCCTAGCACCAAAAAGCTAAAAGTGTGGGCACCAGGCAAATCTCTGTAGGGAGGAGGCAACTGCCAACAAGGCCCTGTTTCGGCATGCCATACCCCTCACCTCTTTGAGGGATGCCACCTTCTGCAGGGGCCTCCTGGCCTGTTCTTAGGGTATGGGCAGGCTCATATGGAAGAAGGCGGTCCTTTGGGTAACCAGGTCCTAAGCCATTAAGGGCTTTATATGTAAGTATGGGCACTTTGAATTGGGCCTGGGCAGCAACTGGCAGCCAGTGTAAATTTTTTAGAACTGGCGTAATATAAGACTGTGTGGCGACACCACTCACTAGCTGTGCAGCCCACTTCTGTACCACTTGCAATTGCTGGACCGTCTTCAAAGACGGCCCCACGTAAAGCACATTAGAGTAGTCCAATCTTGTTGTTACCAGTGCATGTGTGACTGTTGCCAGGCTCCGCTCATCCAGGTAAGGGTGGAGTTGACATATTCTCCATAGGTATAAGAAGACACAACTGGCCACCGAGTCCACCTGGGTTTCCAGGCTAAGACCCAGGTCTGGAAGTAACCTCAAGCTGTGGACTCTGTCCCTTAGGGGCAGTGCAACCCCATCCAGGACAGGGAATGACCATCTAACTTGTCAGGTGGCACACCCACCAACAGCACTTCTGACTATCTGGATTGAGCTTCAGTTTATTGACCCTCATCCAGTCCATTATCGGGTCCAAACATGAGTTCAGAATACAGACTGCCACACCTGGATTGGTGGAGAATGAGAGGTACAGTTGAGTGTTTTCAGCATATTGCTGACTCCTCAGCCCAAACCTCCTAATGACCTCTCCCAGTGGTTTCATGTATATATTAAATAACATGGGGCACAGTATAGAGCCCTGGGGAACCCCATGACAGAGCTCCTGTCCCCCAGCACCACCATCTGGACCCAATCAGCTAAGCAGGAGTGGAACCACCATAAAACAGTGCCTCCAACTCCCATCCCAGCCAATCTGTCCATAAGGACACCATGGTCGGATGGTGTCAAAAGCCGCTGAGAGGTCCAGGAGGATCAACAGGGATAAACTCCCCCTGTCTCTCTCCTGGCAAAGGTTGTCATACAGGGTGACCGAGGCAGTCTCTGTTCCAAAACCCGGTCTAAAACCTGATTGAAATGACTCTAGATAACCCATTTCATCCAGGAGAGCCTGGAGCTGCTCAACCACCACACGCTCCAGCACCTTGCCCAAATAAGGGAGGTCTGCCACTGGTCAGAAATTAACCACCAGCCCTGAGTCCAGGTTAGACTTTTTTAGAGCTGGCCGAATCACTGCCTCATTTGGTGGGGCAGGGACCAATCCCTTCCTTAATGAGGAGTTGACAGCCTCCTGGACTCAGGTGCCATGTTTAAATATTTGAAAGAATGTCATATTGAAGAGAGAACAGGTTTGTTTTCCATGGCTTCAGAGACTAGAACACAGGGCAGTGCTTTCAAACTACAGGAAAAGAGATTCCATTTGAACATTAGGAAGAACATTACGATGATTAGAGCTGTCCGGCAGTGGGACATGCTGCCACAGAGGGTGGTAGAGTCTCCTTCTTTGGAGGTTTTTAAGCAGCGGCTGGATAGCCACCTGCCGGAAATACTCTGATGGGGATTCCTGTATGGCAGGGGGTTGGACTGGATGACCCTTGAGGTCTCTTCCAAATCTATGATTCTATGATTCTATGATTCTGCACAATGTCCTAAGAAGTGAATTTATTCACAAAAGCATGCCCCAAATGTTTGATTTTTTTTTTATAAATGATCTCAATAAATATACCACCTTATCTACATTTATAAGTGACCACACGGTTCTCTGTGGGTGTGTTGTGGGGTTTTCTGATCTATTTTAAAGATACCATCCAGTGTCCATTTGGTCTGTTGTCTGGCACAGATTCCAAGCAGGGATTTGTATCATTGTAGAATAATATGGGGCATTTTCCAATTGCAACATCGTTTGTTGTTGTTGTTGTTGTTGTTTTGTTGTTGTTGTTGTTGTTGTTGTTGTTGTTGTTGTTGTTGTTGTTTTTGGCCTATGGTTGATGCAAGTCTTAAATTTCTTATTTCAAATCTCCTATTCCATCTTGGGTCTTCAATAGACGTGGGCACGACTTGGCGAGATTGTCGTTCACGTTTCCGTTCCTCGTTTCCGTTATGCAACGGAAACAGTAACGACAATTACTCCGCCAGAACTCGAACTCAAACCGGAAAAAAAAATTGGGTCTGATTTGTCGTTGTCGTTCCTGGCATCGCAGCGATCGCGCGATGCCAAGCGGCACAGAAAAAAAGTTTTAAATATAAAAAACCCCCGATTCCCGGCCAAAAAAGCAGGCAAAAATATGCCTGCCTGAGTGAGGACACCTACCAGAAGGGTGGTTTCTGGGGGGGGGGGGGGGTCCCCGGCCTCCCCCCATCTCCTGTCCTGGGCTGCTCTGGTGGGGGGCATCCTCATCGTCTCACCAACTCGCCATGCCATGCAGTGCGGGCGGGGGATCCAAAATGAGGCGACCGCAATATTTATTTTGAAATTGTGGTCCAATAACACACCAAAGCACCACAGAAACATGCGAAAATAGCTATTTTAAAACTGCCTGAATTTTAACAGTAGCAGCAGTGGGTTTTTCTTGCAACAAAACGTCTCCATTGATTTGATTTGATTTTATTTTTATTTTTTTACACCTGCGCATTAATGATGGGCTGTCCATGGGAGTGGACCATGCAAATTTTTGGAGCCATATCCACCAATTGCATGGCCACTTGGCCAGGTTTTGACCGAGATTTCTGGGATGTGCCAGTCGGGCATAAAAAGCCCACTAACCCTAGCCCGAACCCGAACCGAACCCTAACCCTAACCCATACGCCAGTACACTGTCCTTCTTAGTGGGTCAGAGAGGCACCCAGAGGTGCACCCCTGTAACTCACCCTAATCTTACCCGTAACCCTAAGCCTAGCCCTTGCGCTAACCCTAACCCCAAGCCAGATCTGTGTACTCGCATTGCACTACAGCACAAGTACACTTCCCTTCTTAGTGAGCCAGAGGGCGCCCATAGGGGTCCTCTCTCATTTTGTTCCTCCCCATCCCCAGCCCAAGTGCACCGTATGCCAGTGAGTCACAGAGGCACCCGAAAGAGAGGTGCCTCTGCTTGCCACTGCAACTTGGTATGCATATCCAATTGGCTATGCGTGTAGCAGGCCAAAGGAGGCACCCACCCCAGAGAGGTGCCTCCAGGAGCCAGCTTTCCCTTCATAGCGGGCCAGAGGAGTCACCCACCCCAAAGAGGTGCCTCCAGGAGCCCGCTTTCCCTTCATAGCAGGCCAGAGGAGGCACCCACCCCAGAGAGTTGCCTCCAGGAGCCCGCTACCCCCCCCCCAAAAAAAAACAGTACTAACGACAGACAAAACAACAACAAACGAAATGACAAATTTTTGAAAAATTTCACGACAAACGGAAACGAGCCGAAACGGGCTGCCTCCGACACACGACAACTTGAAACGTCATTTTTCCTGGTCGTGCCCATCTCTAGCTTCACTATTGTAAAGTAGACATGCAGCAGTAGTAAAGCAATGTTAACTTGTAGATTTAGTCTTTGGCAAAAGTCATACAAGCCCTAGTTCTAGCTATCCCCGGCTATCGCTTTCATCTCTAGAAAAAAAAAAGGCAAGTGTTCTGCTCTGCAGTCTCTTCAGCAATTTGAGATCAAAGGAAGGTCAGTGCTAGAATTGGGGATGACTGCCAGTTTGATGGTTCCTGCCAGTTTGGCTGATGGCCCAACAGGTGTTCCATAGTTTGACATCCTGTCCCCTCCTACAGTTGCTTGGAGGCAGTCTCCTGGCCTCATTGCCTTATGTCCTCCAGAAGCTGCTTTTGACTCTAAAGAGGACCTGCTGCTGTATGTGATGGTTCTCCACATGAGTTGGCTTGCTGTTTTTCTAGGGTCCTGAGTCATGCTTACTGATTGACGAAAGCATAATAGCAAAATAGATTTACTAATAATGGGTCAGGGTACACATTGATAAGGCCTGTTCCTGATAACAGGGAATATATTTCAAACCACCACATTTGTAGCAGGCTTAGCATCAAGCCTTCAGGATGTCTTATGGACTGCAGGATGTAGGTTATTGCTGCACCAAAAAGCAAGGCCAATGAAAGTTTTATTGTGGTCCTTTCATGAAACAGATCTCTGTATTAGGATTAGAGATGGGCACGACTTAGCGGTATTCCCATTTCCGTTTCCGTTACTCGTTTCTGTTACTCTACGGAAACGGTAACGGGAATCACTGCCCCAGACTTCGAGCTCGAACCGACGAACGAACAATTTGGTCTGATTTGTCGTGCTCATTACTTGCATCGCGCAATGCCAAGCGGCACAGAAAAAAAGTTTTTAAAAGTTAAAAAAAAACCCGATTCCCGGCCCTAAAAGTAGGCAAAAACTGTCTGAGGGCACCTACCAGGCCAGAAGGGTGTTTTATTTGGGGGGGGTTCCCCGCCCCCCTCTCATTGGCTATTGCTACTGCTGCGCTGCTGGTACCAGGCTGGGAGGGCGCATCCATTTGCCATACAGTGCGGGGGATCCAAAATGGCGGCCGCAATATTTTTTTTGAAATCGTTGCCCAAAACCCCACCAAAGCACCACAGAAACATGCGAAAATTAGCTATTTTAAATGCTTGAATTTTTACAGTAGCAGCAGTGGGTTTTTCTTGCAAAAAAAGTCTCCGTTGATTTTATTTTATTTTATTTTATTTTATTTTTTTACACCTGCGCATTCGCAATGATGGGCTCGCCCATGGGAGTGGACCATGCAAAGTTTTGGAGCCATTCCACCAATCGCATGGCCAGGTTTTGCTGACTGTACCAGGCTGGGAGGGCGCATCCATTTGCCATGCGGTGGGGGGGGATCCAAAATGGCGACCGCAATATTTTTTTTGAAATTGTTGCCCAAAACCCCACCAAAGCACAACAGAAACATGCGAAAATTAGCTATTTTAAATGCTTGAATTTTTACAGTAGCAGCAGTGGGTTTTTCTTGCAAAAAAAATTATCTGTTGATTTTATTTTATTTTATTTTATTTTATTTTATTTTATTTTATTTTTTTACACCTGCACATCTGCAATGATGGGCTCTCCCATGGGAGTAGACCATGCAAATTTTCCACCAATCGCATGGCCACTTGGCCAGGTTGACCACAGAGACTTCTGGCATGTGCCAATCGGGCATAAACAGCCCACTAATCGTAGCCCAAACCCGAACCCTAAGCCTAACCCATATGCCAGTACACTGTCCTTCTAAGTGGGTCAGAGAGGCACCCAGATGCACCCCAATACTCACCGTAACCTCACCCGTAACTAGCCTAACCCTAGCCGTTGCGCTAAGCCGTCTTAACCCTAAGCCAGATCTACTTGCATTGCACTACGTGCAAGTACGTGAGACACAGCGGGTGCAAAGAGTCTGCCAGTCCGTCACTTGTGGCTCTGGCTGACTCCTGCAGCTCCCTCCAGGAGCCCGCTACCCCCTCCCCAAACCAGTACTAACGACAACGAAAAAACGAAAAAACGAACCGACTAATTTTTGCAAATTTTCGCGAAAAACGGAAACGAGCCGAAACGGAACCGGCCCGACTAACGACAACTCGAAAAAAATTTTTTTCATGTCGTGCCCATCTCTAATTAGGATTTTGTACTCAAATACTTTCATCCTATGCATTCAGTATACTTCTCTATGTTGTTGAAACTTGGAGCCTTACAGACACATTATGCAGGAAGCTGGAAGCTTTCAAAATGTGGACATACAGAGGAATTCTGAAGATACCTTGGACAGCCAGAGTCAATAATGTGGCTGTACATGAATAAAAAGCTAGAAATCCTCAATACCATAAAAAGAAGAAAATAGGAATATTTAGGAAACATAATGTGCAATAATAAATACCATCTGCTACAGGTTATCCTTCAAATGTGTTTTTTTAAGTGATTCATCATGGGATTTGTACCTGGACACAGGAGGTACAACACTGGGCCACCCCATGACATTTTGCTGCCCAAGGAGGACAGTTCTGCCCTCCTTTAACCCTGAAGATGGTGGACTATCAACATTAACTCCACAGAGGGAACTCACTCCTCAATGCATATAGGTACATGCAGGTCTTCTTTGTTGTGAAAGAGACAGGGACAACTGGGGAATGGGGCTGAATAAAGCCAACATGGTTTAGCACCACTACTCCCTGGTGCTCAGTTCATTCTTTCCAATGGGCTAAAGAAGGGTGACTGCATTTTCTTTAGAGAAGCTGTCTTATGAAATCTCTTTTAATTTTTTTTCCTGAATTGATTTGAGTTTCTTCTTGAAATGAGTCTTGGGTGGCGAGGAAAAGACTCGTTTCACTGAGATTCCTTATAATACCATCAATAACAAAATTCTGCCCCTCCATCAAAGAAAGTGTGGGAAACGGTTTTTCACCCGAAACTCTCATTGGCCCTCACCTCTGTGAGTTGCAGTTGATGGTGGCTTCTATCAGCCATAGTGCTGGGAGGGGCCTCTTTGTCTACCTGACCGGTTGGCATCACGTGTGTGCAGCCTATGGGGGCACTTGCAGGGGTAGTAGGTTTGATAAGGCCTTGCCACATGGCGAGATGCCTCTTTTTCAATTCAGCCATCTTCCCTCCCTCCCTCGCTCCCTAATAAGAGAATGAGATTAGCTGGTTGCATACAGGCTGGATGGGAATTTTTGGGTTTCACTCAGATTGGACCAGAGTGGCAGTGTGTTTTCACCCATCCCATTCTCTTTAAGGCTAAGGGGAGGATTATAACTGGTCACAATTGGCAGGTAGTGCAAGCGGTAAATGTATGTCAGGTGAAAGTTATTGAATAATATACCGTTATTGAGCCGGTAGCCCTCAATATGAATTAGGAAATAGATTATTAAATTAGGAACATTAGGTGTTAGGTATAAATAGTTCAACAATTAGGAATGAGGGCTGCCCAGACCTGAGGTTTTGGAGGGCATTGAACAGGTGGGAAGCACCCTTCTGATAATATTAGGAATCATTAGCTGATCTGCTTGTACTACATTCAGGCCCCCTTGTTTAAGGAACGTTTAACAGTTGAATTGAGTGAGTTCATATCAATAAATTGTGGCCCAATTTTAATCCCACAAATGTGTCTCACCTCTTTATTTCCAGGCTGTGGACAAAGTCCAGTGCCACGGAGCGGGTCACACTGTGCTCATGCCAGGACAATCTCTTTAGGCTTCTGCATTGCCACATTGATAATGTACAGGGACATAGTTCATTCCACAGACAAACACAAAATGTAACGTATTTCTGAACACTGTTCCTCAGTGCAGATAGGCTCAAAATTAGAGATGGGCACAACCAGGAAAAATTACGTTTTGAGTTGTCGTGTGTCGGAGCCGGCCCGTTTCGGCTCGTTTCCGTTTTTCGTGAAATTTTTCAAAAATTTGTCATTTCGTTTGTCGGTTTTTCGTCTGTCATTAGTACTGGTTTGGGGGGGGGCTCCTGGAGGCACCTCTGGGTGGGTGCCTCCTCTGGCCTGCCATGAAGGGAAAGCGGGCTCCTGGAGGCACCTCGTGGGTGCCTCCTCTCCTCACCCGCTACAAAATGGCATGCATAGCCAATTGGATATGCATACCATTAAGTTGCAGCAGCAGTAGCAGGCAGAGGCACCTCTTTCGGGTGCCTCACTGCCTGCTGGAGAGTGAAGTGACAGAGGACTGGAGTCACTGGACCCCTAAGGGCGCCCGCTGTGACTCACTAAGAAGGGAAGTGTACTTGCTGTAGTGCAATGCGAGTACACAGATCTGGCTTGGGGTTAGGGGTTAGCGCAAGGGATAGGATTAGGGTTACTGGTAAGGTTAGGGTGAGTTACTGGGGTGCACCTCTGGGTGCCTCTCTGACCCACTAAGAAGGACAGTGTACTGGCGTATGGGTTAGGGTTAGGGTTCGGGTTCGGGTTCGGGCTAGGGTTAGTGGCTTTTTATGCCCGACTGGCACATCCCAGAAGTCTCGGTCCAAACCTGGCCAAGTGGCCATGCAATTGGTGGATATGGCTCCAAAAATTTGCATGGTCCACTCCCATGGACAGCCCATCATTAATGCGCAGGTGTAAAAAAGTAAAAATGAAAATAAAAACAAAATAAAATAAAATCAATGGAGACGTTTTGTTGCAAGAAAAACCCACTGCTGCTATTGTAAAAATTCAGGCAGTTAAAATGGCTATTTTCGCATGTTTCTGTGGTGCTTTGGTGTGTTTTTGGACCACAATTTCAAAATAAATATTGCGGTCGCCCACATTTTGGATCCCCCGCCCGCACCGCATGGCATGGCGAGCGAATTGGCGAGACGACGAGGATGCCCCCCCACCAGAGCAGCCCAGGACAGGAGAGGGGGGGGAGGCCCGGGACCCCCCGCCCCCCAGAAACCACCCTTCTGGTAGGTGCCCTCACTGAGGCAGGCATATTTTTGCCTGCTTTTTTGGCCGGGAATCGGGTTTTATTTTTTTAAACTTTTTTTCTGTGCTGCGCCGCTTGGCGAGTTGGCGTGGGCGAGTGCGACTCGACGACGAGGATGCGCACTTTGCGCAGCCCAGGAGAGGAGGGGAGGGAGGCCGGGGATCTCCCCCCCAGAAACCACCCTTCTGGTAGGTGCCCTCACTCAGGCAGGCATATTTTCGCCTGCTTTTTTGGCCGGGAATCGGGGTTTTTTAAAAACTTTTTTCCTGTGCTGCGCCGCTTGGCGAGTTGGCGTGGGCGAGTGCGACTCGACAACGAGGATGCACACTTTGCGCAGCCCAGGAGAGGAGGGGAGGGAGGCCGGGGACCCCCCCCCCCCAGAAACCACCCCTCTGGTAGGTGCCCTGACTCAGGCAGGCATATTTTCGCCTGCTTTATTGGCCGGGAATCGGTTTTTTTTTAATTTTTAAAACTTTTTTCCTGTGCCGCTTGGCATCGCGCGATCGCTGCGATGCCAGGAACGACAACGAAAAATCAGACCCAATTTTTCTTTAGTCGGTTCGAGTTCGAGTTCTGGCAGAGTAATTGTCGTTACCGTTTCCGTTCCGTAATGGAAACGAGAAACGGAAACGGAAATGAGAATTTCGCCAAGTCGTGCCCATGTCTACTCAAAATCCCTACATTCAGATATTCATAGGCAGTACAAAAGAACAGACCAGCTTGGCAGTGCCAGGTGTAAAGAGGCAGCAGGAGATCAGATATATACATTATTAGTGTTAAAATGTAGAGATGGGCACGACTAGGGAAAATGACGTTTTCGAGTTGTCATGTGTCGGAGGCGGCCTGTGTCGGCTCGTTTCCGTTTTTCACGAAACTTTGCAAAAATTTGTCATTTCATTTTTCATTTTTTCATCTGTCGTTAAACTGGTTTGGGGGGGTAGCGGGCACCTGGAGGCACCTCTTTTTTGGGCGGTGGGTGCCTCCTATCCTCACCCGCTAGGGAAAGCAGGCTCCTGGAGACCCCTCATACATGGGGGTCTCCTCTCCTCACCTGCTGCAAAAGGGCATGCATGCATAGCCATATGGCTATGATTGCATACCCAGTTCCACGCAGAGACACAGCAGACTGGCAGAGGCACCCCTCTTTTTGGGGTGCCTTCCCTGCATCAGTCAGGCCTCGGGGGCATGGTTTGCATGATGCCACACATGCTGCCGGCCGAGCCAAGCCTGCAGGAGTCACCCAGAGCCACAAGTGGCGGACTGGCAGACTCAGTCTCTGCACCCGCTGTGACTCACTAAGAAGGGAATTGTACTTGCTATAGTGCAATGCAAGTACAGATCTGGCTTAGGCAATACGGTTAGCGCAAGGGCTAGGGATAGGCTAGTTACGGGTGAGGTTAGGGTGAGTATTGGGGTGCACCTCTGGGGGCCTCTCTGACCCACTTAGAAGGACATTGTACTGGCGTATGGGTTAGGGTTAGGGTTAGGGTTAGGGTTCGGGCTACGGTTAGTGGGCTTTTTATGCCCGGTTGGCATATCCCAGAAGTCTCTGTGGTCAACCTGGCCAAGTGGCCATGCGATTGGTGGAATGGCTCCAAAAATTTGCATGGTCACTCCCATGGCAAGCCCATCATTGCGCAGGTGTAAATAAAATAAAATAAAATAAAATAAAATAAAATAAATGGAGAGAGGAAAGAGGAGACATTTTGTTGCAAGAAAAACCCACTGCTACTGTAAAAATTCTGGCAGTTTTAAAATAGCAATTTTCGCATGTTTCTGTGTGG
The DNA here is from genome assembly GCA_037367245.1 of Phrynocephalus guinanensis. Taxonomy (NCBI): domain Eukaryota; kingdom Metazoa; phylum Chordata; class Lepidosauria; order Squamata; family Agamidae; genus Phrynocephalus; species Phrynocephalus guinanensis. Next base: position 116,170,805 of record CM074735.1, on the reverse strand, counting down.
TGCTTGTGTGTTTTTGGACCACGATTTCAAAAAAAAAATTGCGGTCGCCGCCCCATTTTGGATCCCCTGCCTGCACCGCATGGCATGGCGACTCGGGTCCGGCTGCCCAGGACAGGAGAGGGGGGGAGGCCGGGACCCCCCCCCCCAGAAACCACCCCTCTGGTAGGTGCACTCTGCACTGCAGGCATATTTTCGCCTGCTTTTTGGCCCGGGAATGGGGGGGGGGAGTTTAAAACTTTTTTTCTGTGCCGCTTCCGCTTGAATTGCGACGGGCAGCGGCGAGTCCGGTGCTTTGTGAGCGACTACGACGAGGATTTCCCCCACCACCAGAGCAGCCCAGGACAGGAGAGGGGGGGTCAACCACCCCTCTGGTAGGTGCCCTGAGCCCTCACTCAGGCAGGCATATTTCCGCCTGCTTTTTGGCCGGGAATTGGGTTTTTTTTAACTTTTAAAAACTTTTTTCTGTGCCGCTTGGCATCGCGGGATCGCCGCGATGCAAGGAACGACCACGACAAATCAGACCCAATTATTCTTTAGTCGGTTCGAGTTCGAGTTCTGGCGGAGTAATTCCCGTTACCGTTTCCGTTGCGTAACGGAAACGAGGAACGGAAACGGAAACGGGAATTCCGCCAAGTCGTGCCCATCTTTATTAAAATGTACTGTAACTCATAATTCATTCAAGAAGATATGCTTCCCAATGTAGGGTGAGTAAAACAATTGTGCTGCTATAGATCATAGAGACATTCACTGCAATTAAACTAATGTAAACAAGATTTGTAAGTGCAATGTCTGTGCGTACACAGGGAGTGGGTGCTTAGCTTAGCTCAGCTTAGCAATGGACATGAGAATCTTCAGATAGTGTGGAATAACTTTTCTTTCATTTACTCTTCTCTGCTGCATTTTTGTTGCCCATGGAAAAGAAAATTGACTGGGAAAATGGTTTTCATCAAGTCATCTTCTGTCTCAGCAACAATTCTTTGTCATTGGTGGTGGTGATGGTGGTAGTCATCATCTTAAAACTAAGTTAGAAGTACAGAGCTGAAACTCTGTACTTCTAAGCTCTGGATCATTGAGTCCAGACCCCGCCAAGGAGGCATAGGTGGGGGTGGGACTGAACTCCCAATCTCTGTCACTGCAGCCAGCCAGATATCTAATCCACTGACCTATTCTAGAATATGTTATGTATAATGTCAAGGCATGTACAGAAATAATTCAGCGGGTGAGGAGTTTATTGTTGCTCCCTACTGAATGCTGATCTGAATGTAGCTTGTACCCTTTAGGTAACCATATGCACCTGACCCCCACCCCACCCCCAGATGTGGTGCAGAAGGAATGAAAGAACAACAAAATTTAGGGCTTGAGTAAGGGCAAGTGTTCTCCCTTGCCTTTCCTGTACATCCATGCACACAGTTACATCTCTGCAAGGATGTTGAGAACACAACTGGAGCAAGTACTGGAGAAGAGTTGGAGTCTGAAGTGTGAAACCCTGAAATCTACACATGTTGATTCAGTACTAAACAGTTCAAATGTGACTATCCCAGTCTAACTGATGCAAACATCAATAGAAAGATCCAATACATTTTCCATAGCATGATGACAGCCATGATGTCAACAATGTACAGCAATGTAAGGAGGCATGCAGTGAAAAGATTAAAAAAAGCACCTCTCAGATGGAGATTCCTAAATCAGACAAGATGAGTGTGTTCATAGTAATATGGTAGGTTACTCAGCCTTACAGTGCAAATAAGGAAAGGCAGGAAAGGCAGTAACAGAAATAACCCATGTAGAGCTCTCACATATATAGTTAAGCACACAGAAGCCTCTTTGGTGCATGACTGAAACCCAACATTCTGCTACCTGGGGCAAATGCATGATTTAATCCCTAAGAAGTCCATGTACAGAAGACAGCTGGACAGGCAATTCAGTCCAGTTTCACTGGAGATGGAAATTGCATTGTCTACTATACTGGTATTTGACATTAGCATGTGTGATGTAATAGCTCTTCTCCTCCAAACACTGGGGAACAGCTAGAACATGCTGGAGGAATTGCTGGTAAACTACCACCAATGGCTACCACCATTGCTACCTAGGCCTTTCTATCTGAAGACACTTCACACAGCTTAATGGTACAGCCAGAACTGTCACCTATGGATTCCAGAACTCAGTCAGCAACACGCTAGATATAGTATAGCAGCTCCATTTCAGATGTTCGCTGAACATGGGTCTAAGGAAGAACTTCTCATTCCCCCATCATTGCCTATACTAACCGAGTTCTGCATCTGAATGACTTAAAATGAAGTTTATTTCAATGAATATCAGGCCAATTTTGTTTTTACATGTGCCAGGAAATTGGTTTCCCTTTACTGCTTCTTGCAGGAGACATAAATCTGATTGTTAAACCTGTGTCTGCAGTCTAGTCAATAAATACCTAATACCTCATGACACTAATCTCTTTAAACATCTTTTGCAGTTCTTCCTCCCTTAATTTCTCAGGCTGCCCCTGCCTATGTGTTACTCATGTCCCGATATTTATGTCTCAGGAGGCACACTGAGCAATTGTATGCTCTCATTTACTGTCAACATTTCTTCCCTTCCTGCTTTCTTTTCACTTGTTATGAGCCTGGCCGGATGACAAGAAAGAGGGTTGCCATGTCTCAAGGTACTTGGTGAATTCTTGAGGAAATGCTACTCTTTTTTGTTTGTGCAATGCCACAAAAATAAACTTGAATGGAGGAAAGAAAGTTCAATTTTGTGTGTGTGCTGGAGATGACTTGGATCCTAGATACATATATTCATTAGAGGTGGGCACGAAATGGAAAAATTGTGTTTTGATTTCATTTTCAGTTCGTTTTTCTACATTTTGTTTTCTTTTGTTTCATTTTAAATGAATTTTAAAGTAAAAATCCATTTGGTTTTTTGTTTTGTTTTGTTTTTCATTTTTTCTTAAAACACTGTTTTACCATACCTGTCAAGTCTCCCCTATTGCCCAGGAAAAGCCCATATTTTACCCCTCTTTCCCTGTGTCTTCCCAGATCATTATTTTCCTGGAAATTCCTGGATTCGTCAACCATCCTCTGCCTAGACAAGTGGGGTTTGTGGAGTCTTATCTCCTCACCGATCAAGTGATATTGCAACACTTTTAAAATGTTTTATTTAATTGCTCCCTCTCACCTTACTTTGCTTTTAAATTGTTGGCATGTCTGTCCCTGTGTTGATCCTTTTGTTTAACTGCTCTCTCTCCCCTTACTTTGGATCTGTTCCTCTCCCCACTTACTTTGCTTTCAAATTGCTGGTATGTCTGTCCCTGTGTTGATCCTTGGTTTACTTGTTCCCTCTCTCAGGTGCCTTGCTTCAGGGTATTCCCTAGCAGACCACCTGCTTATGATTCCCTGCAAATGGCATTGAAATATCATGCCTATCTCTCCAACCCGGAGGTTGTCCTTAGGCATCCATAATGATAGCCATTGATAAAGATGGGCACAAATAAAAAAAATGGCATCTCATTTGTTTGTTGTTTGGAGGGTCCATTTCGGTTTGTTTCCATTTTTTGTGAATTTTTGCAAAAAATTCATTTTCGTTTTCATTCATTTTGTTACCATTTCATTACCATTTATTTAGATTTTTGTGATTTTTTAGCATTTTAAGCAATTCACTCATATTGCAGTAACGGAAACGAAACGCACGACAAAATTTCCGGAATTTCTGTTTGTTTTGTAACATTTTTGAGACAAAATTTGTTTGTCATTTCGTTGCGTAACGAAACAAAAAAACAAAAATGGAAACAAAAAATTGTTCATTTCGTGCCCATCTCTCGTTGATGCCCTTGTTCTCCATGAACTTTTCTAATCCTTTTTTTTTTTTCAGATTTATTTATTTTTTTAGTTTTTTTTATTTGTTTTTTTAAAAAACTTTTCTAATCCTTTCTTAAAGCTGTCAAGGCTGACAGCTGTCACCACTTCTTCTGGCAGGGAGTTCCAGAGACCAGTGATCCTCTGGGTGAAAAAGTACTTTCTCTTATTTGTTTGAGATCTAGCCCCCCAAAGTTTCACAGAGTACCCCCTAGTTCTAGTGTTGTGAGATAAGGAAACAGTTTTTCCTTATCTACTTTGTCCACACTGTGTATGATTTTATAAACTTTAATGAGGTCACCTCTTAGGTACCATTGTTCAAGAAGAGGGGGGAGCCCCAGCCATTGCAGCCTCAGATGGTATGTAAGGTGTTCCAATCCCCTAATCATTCTGGTTGTCATCCTCTGCACTTTTTCTATTTCCATAATATCCTTCTGGAGGGATAGTGACCAGAACTGTACACAGTACTCCAAGTAGGCCCTCACCATAGATTTACAAAGGGGCAAAATCACACTTCCTGACTTGTTTTCTATACCTTTCCTAATGATCCCTAGCATTGAGTTTGCTTTTTTCACTGCTGTGGCACACTGAGTTGACACCTTCATTGAGCTGTCTACCAGGACACCAAAGTCCCTTTCCTGCTTTCCTGAATCCACACAGTGAATTCATGAATATGCAAGTGAATTGATATTTTAATTTAGGGTTTTGAAGATTTTGCATCTAGAGCTGATTCTTCCATATTATGGATACCAAGCCTAGCTGAGCAAGATATTTTTGATATTTGAGTTGAAATTTACAGTTTCTAAAAGCAAACATTGTACTGTACTGACATTGTGGCTGAGGGCTTGGGTGTACACATCGTAGCATTTTGCTGTTGTTATTAGAGATGGGCACGAATAAAAAAATGACGTTTCGTTTGTCATTTGTCGTTTGGAGGGTCCGTTTCGGTTCGTTTCTGTTTTTCGCAATTTTTTGCAAAAAAAGCATTTTTGTTTTCGTTCATTTTGTTACTGTTTCATTACCATTTATTTCAAAATTTTGTGATTTTTAAAGCATTTAAAGCAGTTCACTATATTGCAGTAATGAAAACGAAACACACGACAAAATTTCTGGTGTTTCTGTTCATTTCGTTTCATTTTGGAGACAAAATTCATTTGTCGTTTCATTGCGTAACAAAATGAAAAAATGACAATGGAAACAAAAAATTGTTCGTTTCGTGCCCATCTGTAGTTGTTATAATTGCTCTAGTTGTCTGCTATAACTATGAACAAGAAGGGACTCATTTTGTGAATTTGTATTTTCAGAGTTCATCAATGAATATCTAAATAAACAAATTTCCCCACAGAACTAAAAAAAAGTGTTACACTAGCAATCAACAGTGTTTGCTATGATCATCAAACAATGAAGCATTATGAGACTTCTGTGGATAACGAAATAAACATTCAGTTTATTCTGCGAATAACAAAAGAAACATTCTCCCCCAGTCCCAGATTTTTAGCCCATGTGCAAAGGCCCATCTGCTCTTTTTCTGGCATTTGTCCATGGGTGCGTTGTACAAGAGGAAGCCCCCTTGTGTTATATGGTCTGAAATTCAACTTGTGTGCCTGCTTTGCCTTTGGGGTGTTGTGTTCCATGTTTCATTAAAAGGATTCTGCTTCCAGTACTTAACCAATCCCCCCTTTGATTATGTCAGTAATCAATGACTGAACTGTACATATAATCCTAGATACCTTAAGAGTTTGTAGTACAAATGAATGGGGAAGATGAGTTGAAGAGGAGAGAGGAAGAAAGAAAATGAATTAAGGAGAGAGGAGAGAGGGGGGAATACAAGGAAACTAGGCCCATAATAGTTTGAAAACTATTAATTGATATTTGCTGTATATTATTGATTTTATGTGCACGCACACGCACACACACATGCACGCACACATACACACACACATGCATGGGCACACGCACCTGTTTATCATTATCTGGGTCAATGTTCTCTGCTTTGATAGTACTTTCAAGCAGGAGTCCTTATTTGTCCTGTGTTGAGATACTGTACTGGTGACCGAAACTTGGACCTCAAACACGCACTATATTTGTGTCAAAGAGAGAAAAGGAAAAAAAAGAAATGGAGGATTCAGCTGAGCTTGGAGCAGATTTTTCATAGACCAAGCCTTCGCCTACCATCCAGGACTCGAAACCCAGTGCCAGCAATAAATCCTGAGTCACGTGAATCCAGCCTGAACATTCACCTTAAACATACCAAATATAGAGTTCTGTAAGCACGTGGACAAGCAGACTGTGGAGAAGTGATCCTGATATCTAGAGCTTATCTCAAGAATGTAATGCCAATTCAGTAAGCATTATGCAAAGCAAAGCAGTGCCCAAGGGTAACTTTCCAAGTTCCTTATCAAGATGAAAGAGAACCATCAAATATGAACTGATGTCAATTCAAACCTGCCAATTGTAGCGCTTTGTGACGAAGGAAGAGCATTTGCCAGACCTTAGTATGGATACATTATTAGTGGACAGTTGAACTGTAGTGTACATTTATTATTGTGGTGTTAGCATTTAGGTGTTACTGAACTATCTTGGCATGTTCCAATATAATCTTGGCCGATGTTGTTGTGAGCTGTTCTGAGGACCTTGTACAAGGGGAAAGTGGCATAAATGATACTGAGGTTCTGGCAATGATAGTGGCAATGATGGAGAAGCAGAAGTTGGAAACACAGGGAATTCTTACTGGATTATTGGAGCAATATTCTCCCCTAAAGTTCACAAACATCTCAGCTATTTACAGGTTTCTGATATTTACTTAACCAGATCAGATCAGCTATTCCTCTCTTTTTTGCACTCTCATCTTTTCAAAATAATTGCGGCCAACTTGAAAAAAACTCTCAGCCTTGCTTTCCTGAAAACATCTCACCTTGGAAATGCTCTGAAAATTGCTTATTTGCTTCACTTGAGGAGGATTTCCAATTTTGCTTTGAAGCTAACTCTAACCTACATTTCAATGGAAACGTTTCCACCTGTACTGAAATATCCTACAGTTAGAGATGGGCACGACTTAGCGGTATTCCCGTTTCCGTTTCCGTTACTCGTATCCATTACTCTACGGAAACGGTAACGCGAATTACTCTGCCAGAATTCGAGCTCGAACCGACAAACGAACAATTTGGTCTGATTTGTCGTGCTCGTTACTTGCATCGCGGCGATCGCGCAATGCCAAGCGGCACAGAAAAAAAGTTTTTAAAAGTTAAAAAAAAACCGATTCCCGGCCCTAAAAGTAGGCGAAAACTGTCTGAGGGCACCTACCAGGCCAGAAGGGTGTTTTATTTGGGGGGGTTTCCCTGCCCCCCTCTCCTTGACTATTGCTACTGCTGCGCTGCTGGTACCAGGCGGGGAGGGCACATCCATTTGCCATGCAGTGCGGGGGATCCAAAATGGCGACTGCAATATTTTTTTTGAAATCGTTGCCCAAAACCCCACCAAAGCACCACAGAAACATGTGAAAATTAGCTATTTTAAATGCTTGAATTTTTACAGTAGCAGCAGTGGGTTTTCCTTGCAAAAAAAAGTCTCCGTTGATTTTATTTTATTTTATATTATTTTATTTTTTTACACATGCGCATTCGCAATGATGGGCTCGCCCATGGGAGTGGACCATGCAAAGTTTTGGAGCCATTCCACCAAACACATGGCCAGGTTTTGCTGACTGTACCAGGCTGGGAGGGCGCATCCATTTGCCATGCAGTGCGGGGGATCCAAAATGGCGACCGCAATATTTTTTTTGAAATCGTTGCCCAAAACCCCACCAAAGCACCACAGAAACATGCGAAAATTAGCTATTTTAAATGCTTGAATTTTTACAGTAGCAGCAGTGGGGTTTTCTTGCAAAAAAAGTCTCCGTTGATTTTATTTTATTTTATTTTATTTTTTTACACCTGCACATTTACACCTGCCCATGGGAGTAGACCATGCAAATTTTCCACCAATCGCATGGCCACTTGGCCAGGTTGACCACAGAGACTTCTGGGATGTGCCAATTGGGCATATACAGCCCACTAATCGTAGCCCAAACCCGAACCCTAAGCCTAACCCATACGCCAGTACACTGTCCTTCTAAGTGGGTCAGAGAGGCACCCAGAGGTGCACCCCAATACTCACCCTAACCTCACCCGTAACTAGCCTAACCCTAGCCCTTGCGCCAACCCGTCTTAACCCTAAGCCAGATCTACTTGCATTGCACTACATGCAAGTACATGAGACACAGCGGGTGCAAAGAGTCTGCCAGTCCGTCACTTGTGGCTCTGGCTGACTCCTGCAGCTCCCTCCAGGAGCCCGCTACCCCCCCAAACCAGTACTAACGACAACAAAAAAACAAAAAAACAAACCGACTAATTTTTGCGAAATTTCGCGAAAAACGGAAACGAGCCGAAACGGACTGCCTCCGACACACAACAACTCGAAAACGTCATTTTCCCTAGTCGTGCCCATCTCTACCTACAGTCTTTAATGTTGCTGAATGAGAAATAGAAGAGGATATAAAATCAGCCCTAGTCCGCACAGTTTATTTTGTGAAGTCACAAAAGATTCTTCTGATCGTACAGTGCATTGTTTCATAATCAGTGTCAATACATTCTCTTAGTGACGTCTGAGCACAAGGTTTCCTTTTTTGTGGATGAATTATTTGTGCCATCGGAAAGAATCTGGTGATGACATTTCAGCCAGCCATTGTCATATGGTGGCTTGAATCTGGCTGGAAGTTTTTGCTACACAGTAAGTGATGTCATGGAATTTACCACAGCTAGGAGGTCAGCAAAGCACTAAAAGTATACAGAATGTATACCTGTGTAAAATTAGATGGGCTGCATATTTCTTTCTGAGATTTGTTCACGGTTTGATTGTTATTTAAGGTTGAAGACCTAAACACCCCGAAGAAAATCTATCTGATGTCTGTCAACAGAAAAGTTATAAAACAAAAGCAAGTTGATTTGCTAAATGCAGACTGAGGAATCCTTTTCTTAAAATAAGCAGATTTTCTTTACCATTCAGGGATGCCCCCCCCTTCTGGGTACAGAGTAAGTGTCTTATCTCCTGGGGCTATGTCTAAGTCCATCTCTTTATAGTGAGTGAAAGAGAGAGGGAGAGAAACTGTGGAGGCATCTAGATGGAGAAAAAAACACCTAACATTACAGCCAAGGTAACTATGACATAAAAAATGCAGCTTCTCTTCCCAAAGCATCATGTATTCTGCATTTGTGTATCTGTAGGAGCAACTGTTCCTTGTTATTGACAAATACTTTTCTCTTACGGTAGGGTTTTTATAGTAAATTGCAGCCTAAGAGGATGTCTTAGGAGGTTATCTTTTTCTTGTGCTCTCAGAATAGTTTTATCTTTTATGCAGTAATTAGTAATATATGGTTGATTAATTGTTAGCATTGTAGTAATTTATTATATTACTTTTTAATACTGCTTATTTAATATGTCTATTATTGTACATAATAATAATACGTAAACTGTCTTGGGTCTATTTAATGAGAAACACATACTATTTAAAATAAAGTTATAATAATAAATTAAATTTATGTTTAGTATTTAGAATTTGATATTCAATAGGAAAGAAAGAAAGAAAGAAAGAAAGAAAGAAAGAAAGAAAGAAAGAAAGAAAGAAAGAAAGAAAGAAAGGCGAGAAAGATGGATATGAACTGCTTTTTTTGAATTATGTAACTTAAAATTTTTAGTATAGTAAGAAATCATATTAAAAATAAAAAAGCATTTAAAAACTTTTTCTTAAACAAACTCATCTGCACCCTCTGAAAGATATGACACTAGATTTACTCAGTATAAAGACAACCAGTTGTTTCAATCAGATCAAAGAAAGTTCTATCAGAGTTTAAATCAGAAGATAGGTATAAAAGATGAAAAGCCTGAAAAAAATGGCAACCATTCAGTTTTGGAAGGACATATGGGGGACTGAGAAAGACTATAATAGAAATGCTGGATGGCTCCAAGATTTTGAGAAGAAATTCTCCAAGTGCACAATGGACCAACTAGAAATAACAGCTGATATGATCACCAAAAGAGTACAAAGAGTCAAAAACTGGACATCGCCTGGCAATGATCAACTGCATGGGTTTTGGCTTAAACACCTGACCAGTCTGCATGGAAAAATGGCCCAACAATTCAATGAAATGTTGAGGATCGGTTATATTAATGAGTGGTTAACAACTGGCAAAACCTATTTGATTCTGAAGGATCCAACAAAAGGAGCAATACCTGAAAATTACAGGCCAATAACATGTTTACCAACTATGTACAGACTGCTAACAGGCATCATAGCTGATAGAGTCCAGGATTGTGTGTGTTGTGTCATTACAGTCGTGACCGACTCTTCGTGACTCCACATCCATGGAGTTTTCTTGGCAGGAGTACTGGAGTGGTTTGCCAGTTCCTACTCCAGGGACCTACAGCACCTGGTATTCCCTGATGGTCTCCCATCCAAGTACTAACCAGGGCTGACCCTGCTTAGGTTCCAAAATCAGACAATATTGGATGTGCTGAGAGCATCTAGGCAGCTTAGAGTCCAGGATTATTTGGAAGCAAATAACATCATGCCAGTAGAGCAGAAAGGGAACAAACGGGGAAGTAGAGGCACAAAAGATTAGTTACTCATTGATAAAATGATCCTAGAGAATTGTAAAGCCCAGAAAACTAATTTATATATGACTTGGATTGACTATAAAAAAGCCTTTGACTCAGTACTGCATAGTTGGATTATTAAGTGCCTGGATGCCATTGGAATATGCAAAAGTATTAGTGCCCTAATTGAAAATGTGATGAAGAACTGGGAAACATAATTGTTTGCCAGGGATGAAAGCTATGGATTGGTTAGCAACAAATGAGGGATTTTTCAAGGTGACTCTGTCACCTCTGCTATTTACTATTGCCCTGATTCCCCTCTCAAAAATTTTGCAGAACACAAATTTAGGGTACCAAACTGCTAAAAATTCAGGAAAAATTTCTCATCTATCGTATATGGATGACTTAAAGTTGTATGGAAAATCAGAAACTGAAATACACTCACTGACGAACACAGCCCGCATTTTCAGCACCGATGTTAGTATTGAGTTTGGACTAAACAAATGTGTCACAGTGGCACTGAGAAAAGGAAAAATCATTGAGAGTCAAGGACTTGAAATGCCAAATGGACAAGCTATTAAGTATCATCAGTCTGAAGCCTGTAAATATCTGGGCATACTGGAATAAGATAATATCAAGCATGGACAAGTGAAAAATGTTGTCAGTAAAGAATATATCCAAAGGGTCAGAAAAGTATTAAAAAGTAAGCTGAATGGTGGTAACACCATCAAGGCCATTAATAGCTGGGCCATCAGGTATACCGCTGGCATTATAAACTGGACTCAGATGGAGCTAGATATTCTAGATAGGAAAACAAGAAAACTTATGACCATTCACTATGCATTACATCCACGCAGTGATGTTGACAGGCTGTATTTACCTAGAAATTAGGTGGTCGGGGTCTTCTACAAGTGAAGCAGACAGTTGAAGAAGAGAAGCATGTGTTGGCAGATTATGTAAAAATAGTACAGAGCCAGCATTATTGGAGGTTAAGAACAGGGAGGTGTTTAAAGTAAATCAAACAAAGGGTCAATACAGGAAAACAACAATGCAAATACGAGCTGATAGCTGGCATAATAAAGCGCTGCATGGGCAGTTCCTCGAAAAAGTCAAAGGAAAGGTAGATGAGGAAAAGACCTGGTTATGGCTCACCAATGGAACACTGAAAAAAGAGACAGAGGCCCTGATTTTTGCAGCTCAAGAACAAGCTATCAGAACAAATGCAGTTAAGGCTAGAATAGAAAAATCATCTGAGTCCCCCACATGTAGACTCTGCAAAGAGGCAGATGAAACTATTGACCATATATTGATTTGTTGCAAGAAAATTGCTCAGACAGTTGCTCAAATGGTCCACTGGAATTTGTGTCAGAACTATCATCTGCCCATAAAAAAGAACTGGTGGGACCATAAGCCTGAAAAAGTGACTGAAAATGAGCATGCAAAATTACTTTGGGACTTCCGAATATAGACAGACAGGGTTTTGGAGCATAATACCCCGGATATTGTGATTGTGGAGAAGAAAAAAGTGTGGATCATTGATGTTGCTATACCAGGAGATGGTAGAGTCACTGAGAAACAACTTGAAAAAATTACCCGATATCAGGATCTCAAAATTGAACTTCAGAGACTCTGGCAGAAAACCAGTACAGGTGGTCCCAGTGGTAATTGGCACACTGGGTGCGGTGCCCAAGGAGCTAAGCAAGTATTTAGAAGAAATTGGAGTTGACAAAGTTACCATCAGTCAGATGCAGAAAGCCACCTTCCTGGGATTTGCTCGCATAATTTGCCGATACATCACTGAGTCCTAAACGCTTGGGAAGCGTTTGACTAGTGATTGGTAATATAAAACCCAGCGTAGATAGCTGTGTGGTTAAATAATAATAATAATAATAATAATAATAATAATAATAATAATAATAATAATAATAATAATAATAATAATAATAATAATAAATCATTGGATTTATAAGTTTGTATTTATATGTATGATGACAGGGAAATCAGAATAAGTAACCAACTGTATGCTTGTGTGTGTGTGTGTGTGTGTGTGTGTGTGTGTGTGTGTGTGTGTGTGTGTGTGTGTGTGTGTGTGTGTGTGAGAGAGAGAGTGTGTGTGTGTGTGTGTGTGTGTGTGTGTGTGTTTCTTGTGTCATTACAGTCATGACCGACTCTTCGTGACTCCATGTCCATGGAGTTTTATTGACAGGAATACTGGTGTGGCTTGACAGTTCCTATTCCAGGCGCCTACAGCACCTGGTAGCCTGCAGTATTGTGGTCTTTGGAAGGAAGACTCAATGATCATAAATGACAGAATCTTCCCCTTCTGACTACAAGCAGCAAAGTGTGTGGTACAGATAGGTGCCTACACGCATTCATTTCCTCTGTGTAAGTGGAGTGACTTTGCCCACTCATGGTTTATTGCCATCCGTTGTAAAACAGAAATGGCAAAATAGTGGCATGCTTTAGAAGGCTATGCAATTACTGAGGTCGTCTCTGTCTAGGGATGGGCGCAGAATGGAAAAATAGAGCTTTGTTTTGTTTTGTTTCATTTCTACTATCAGTTCATTTTCTTTCTTTTTTTAAATGATTTTTTTGTAAAAAAAAAGTAACAAAATGAAACAATAATGAAATGATTTGTTACTGCTTAAAACGGTTCTCCTGGGTCCTAGAGGCACCAAATTTGGTAGGTAGTTTTTTTTTTTTAAAAGGGACACGTTTTACAAAGTAATAAACTTTTTTTTCAAAAGGAAAGAAAAGCATTTTGTTTTGTTTTGTAACAAAACACTGTTTCCAGTTTTGTTTCATTTTATAGCATTTTGTTTCATTTTATAGCATTTTATATCATTTTGAAACAACAAAGCAGCATATCGTTTTTCATAAGGTGCCCATCTCTGTCTCTGTACCTTCTACAGGGATACATCAACCATGGTGCTGATGCTCTCTCTCTCTCTCTCTCTCTCTCTCTCTCTCTCTCTCTCTCTCTCTCTCTCTCTCTCTCTCCATGAGTCTCCCACACATCGGCTCTGCCAGCTAACAGGAATTTCACTGTTTCAACACCCTGTAATCTCTGCCCTTTCTTTTTCCTCGATTTTTTTTTACTTCTGAATACCATCTAAATTTAATGGAAGTTTGGTTAAAATGAAATCACACCCTTAGTTCCTTAATTCTGAATTCAAAACCATGGAGAATGAAGGCAATCTCCTTGTTTTGTCTTGAAAAGGCAGATCAAAATCGAAAGCTCTGTTGCTTCTGTACATGAAGGTGCTAGGCCAGGCATGTCCAAACTTTGGCCCTCCTGATGTTTTGAACCACAACTCCCAGAATTCCAAGCCTGTATTTCCAATGGAAAAGGACTGTGGGAGTTGTGGTCCAAAACATGTGGAGGGCTGAAGTTTGGACATGCCTGTGCTAGTCAATTAGAATTGCTGTCTTTAGGCTCAGCACACACCATATGTTTACAGAAGCTTAAAAGGGAGGTTTTGTAATAACAGAAAGTAGAAGGCTAAGAAACAGATTCCACATGACTCATGCAATGTGAAGTCATTACTAACCTTGATAGGCATGAATTGTATTGTTTAAAACACCGTGGCACAAATACAGTCATAATGCAAAATATTTTGCCCTTATTTCCAAAAAGAACAGGGTGAGGTGAAGAATCTCTTCCAGGATTTCTACCCAGCAGGTTTCATGAGGAAAACTCACCAGATTGCACCACTGCTCTTGGATTTGAAAGATAAGCCATGAACAGAGGAGATTCGGATTTTGGATAAATATTAGTTGGAGCAACAACCACCTAGACAAAAGATTTCCTGCTGTTCCAGGTATGGCAGTTGTACTATCCAAATGTGAAAATTGATAAGACAATGATAATTTTGTTAACTGTCCTACAAATGGAGGCTTCTTTAATTCACAGGACTGAAGGTGTCACACTGTGGGCTTCCTCCTGATGAAGAATGGAGGGGGATGGAATCAATTGGCTGTCTTGGGGAAATCTCCTTCTGGTGATCTTCTCTCACAGTTACCAGGGTTTTCCTAGTTTTCAAGAGGCAATGGGGAGGGTCTGCTGCGGAAGAAGGAATCTGTGACCATCACTTTCTTCCAATTGTCTGATGGAAGCATCCAGTAAATCGATTTCCACACAGACAAATACTGGATCCAAACAATTCTCTTTGATTTCTTGTTTTAGCTCTTCAAGTTGCTTCTTTCTATTTGGACTTTCATCTCCTTTTAGTCTTCAAAACCTCAAGCTGTCAGGTGGTGGCTATGGCAGATACATATATATTACTTAATTGAAAAGAGTTATAATAATAGGTTATACAAATTATGGAACTCTTTTGCTTTTTTTTTTAACATGCTCACACATTCATTTGAAGCAAATAGATTGCAATGCATTGTTACTTGAGTATAAAAAAGAGATTAAATGACATGTACATGTAGATCTGAAAGGTAAAACATTGTCCTTGTTTGGTGGGGAAAGCAATGGAAATATTTTGAAGAGAACAGTGGCATTCAGTTAAATCTCCAGCTTTGTTTCTGCTTCTGATCAAACAACAATGACAGGTTCTAAAGCTTATGAATATATAACTGAAGCATTTCCTCAATGAAAATTTATGATTTCAAATGGAGAGAAAAGATTCAGAGAGTTACATCACAAACAGTGCAATGCTTATAATGGAAATATTTGAACATGCCCTGTTTAAATATAAAGATGGATCAGACAAATTAATGGATGGTAGACAATTAAATTAGTATGAGTGGATGCTAGTTTTGATGGACATCTGTACCTTTTATTACTGGAGAAAACATGCTTCTCAATACCAGGATGAGGAATATGAATGGGAGAACGGTATTTAGCTCATGCCCTGGTATGATCTTCCCACTGGCTTCCCACTCAGCTGAAGTAAAGCTGCAGCCCCACCACAGCCTAAGCTGTCAAAACCAGCTGGGTGGCAGTGGTCATCTTGCTGCAGCCTGCCATCTTTCCCCTCCCCCCCGTTTTTACCCACCATCGTTACTGATTTAAATTATTGACCATTGGTGTCATAGAAATAGAAATAGGGATGCTTTAGAACTTTTAGAATTTTAGAATTTTATTTTGATTGTTACTTGTGTCTTTGTATTTCATTTGTATTACATATTATGGGTTGTTAGCCGCTTAGAGTTCTTTACTGAAGATAAGCGGGATATAAATATAACAATAAATAAATAAATAAATTACCATCCGAAACACAAACAGCTCCAAATGGGGAGCTTTTAGGGAAGAGTCCAAGGAAGCTCCTCCTCAAAGAGTACTGAAACACTTCGTTTCCTTTTGAAAAAAAATGTTACTAATGAAACAAAACAAAATCACTGAAGAATGAAACATTATATTTTTGTTTCATGCCCATCTGTAATTGACATGTTTTGCTGCTGATCCTAGCAGCTTCATCAGTCTGAGGGAAATTACTGGTGAAACATGCAATTTATAGTTCATCATGATTTCACATGACCATGGTCTGAATAGGCTCATTAGGTGGACAGTCGTACTTCACACCTCCACCAGCAAGGTCACAGCTAACAACACATACTTAATTGGGAAGGGTTGAATAGATGGAACTTTCATGCACCCCAGGCCATTGTACATCTAACAATGTTCAGGCCTTTGACCACCTAATGAGCCAATTCATGACCATGGGGACATACAAGGGTTGATGACACACCAACTCTGGTTCCACTGGCTCATCAACTGTTACTGGAAGACTGACATCAATGCCTTTGTTTTCCTTCCAGAAAAGAGATCCAGTTGTTTGCCAAAATGAGGGTGCAACTCTTTAGATTTTGCAAGAGCTTGCAGATATTGGATTTGATCCAAACCACTGAAACCAATGGGAGATTTTTGTTGACACTACATTATGTTCTATTCATTTCACTCGGCCTGTTCAACCCAATCTTGGGAAAAGATGGAAGGTATATAAAATAAAATAATAATAAATATGTCTGGATCAAATCAGTGGTTTGCAAGGCTTTTTTTAAAAGCTAGCCAATCACCATTATTACAGTTTCTGTGAAATCTGCCCAGTCAGCAAAGTATAGATGTCCTGTACTCATAAGTGGGGAGGTGCATCAGATTTTAAGGTGAGCTCTTATTCTTTTCTTGATTGCTGAGCTGTCCTGGACATCTGAATTACTGCAGAGCATAAAGCCTTTAAAAAGTGCATTCTTTGCTGCAAAGACAAATAAACATCTGACCTCTTGGACTTCAACTACTGTTTCCATTACAAATCATTTTTAAAGACATACAAAGGTTGATTCTAAGATTCATGGCTGAGTACCAGGAAATGATTGGTCTGATTCTGGAAAAGGCACAAAGGGTGGAGAAAACCCTGGCAAAACATTGTGTCATTGCAGATCAAGGCTGGGGATCTTCCAGTGCATTTTTAAAAAGCCACATGACTCTGTCAAAGTCACTTAGGTGGGTCTGGCACACATTCAGCAGCTTAAATGTAGATGTAAAAGAGCTTGCAAGTGAATTTAAGCTTATTGCCATGAAGTGTGGTCTGAATTTATACATTCCTGCTGTTAACTCATTTAGTAATAAGAGATCTTGCAGTTAAAATTAATCTACATTTGTGCCACACCCAACATAATCATATTTACATTGCCTTGTTTTAATGACTGTCAGCACATCATTATATTACTGATTGATGTCTCCTTCATAGTTTGCTTTTCTATTACATTTTGCATGTGCGCGTGCGCATGCGCGCGCGCACACACACTCACACACACACACACACACACAAAAGAGGGTAAAATAGTTAATGTTCTGGAAGGCAGAAAAATAATTTAAAGGGATCTTGATAGGCTTGGACACAGTGCTGAAAACAACAGCAATAAATTTGACAGAGAAAATTTGAAAGTTCTACACCTAAGGGAGAAAAACGTGCATAGTTACATGATAGAGGATACCTGGTTTAGGAATATTATAATTTAGAAGGATTATGGAATTGTTGCAGATCACATACTGAATATGAGCCAACAGTAATATGTCTGCAAAAAATGGCAAATACTATTTCATTAACATAAATATAGACTCCAAGTTCAGCGAAGTACTATTTCACCTCAATTTAGCATATATTTAGCCTCATATTTCATACTGTGTCTAGTTCTGGACACCACCCTTTAAAAAGAATGTCGATAAAGCAGAACAAATTCAGAGGAAAGAAGGATGACCAGGGAATTGGAAACCAAGACTTTTAAGGAAAGACTGAAAGAACTGGTCATGTTTAGCCATGAGAAAAGAAGACTGAAGAAGATACGTTAGCACTCTTCAAATACTTGAAAGGTAGGGGAGAATCTTTAATGCAGGACTAGTAATAATAATAATAATAATAATAATAATAATAATAATAATAATAATAATAATAATAATAATAATATAACCTTTCAAGTATTATTATTATTATTATTATTATTATTATTATTATTATTATTATTATTATTATTATTATTATTATTATTAAAGTTGCAGGAAGCCAGATTTCAATTGACTACCAGGAAAAAACTTCCTGATTGTTAGAGCAGTAGGACAAGAGAATGTTAGACAACCATTGGTTTGGATTCCTGCATTAAGCAGGGTAATTTTCCTGGAGTATAGCACTTTCTGTAAAACTAATTGCAGGTTACTCATAGTCTAATTCATCTCTGATTCAGTCTTTGAGCATTACTTAAAAAGAAGAGGCCGGGATTATAAAGATTATGGAACAGTTTCTTTATAATTGTGCTTACCTTCAGAGGTGTAGAACTACACATGTTTTTGAGATGTATACAGTATTTTATGGAATGTTGCATAAGAACAGTTCACAATTGAAGACTGTACACAATCTCACCTCCTTGTCGAGTGAAAGACTGATATTAGTCTTATGGACGAATGTGCTATTGCCTAAATGCAGAGCGGAAAAGAAGTATATCATTTACTTTGGAAGGTTCTCTCTTGTATAACCAACTGTGTGGCAAATCTTATGTCTAGTGTGAGAATATGTGCAGCATGGGGAGCCTACTGAAGCAGGGAAGAGACATTTATACCCATATTTAGTCAGTGGACTGCTAGCCACAAATTATGGGAGGCCATCTCCTAATTTATTAAGAAACAAATGATACAAATATTTGCAACAAGGACAATCTTTGTTATTAAGCTTTGCCTGTGCTGGGCACCACAATTGAGAGGGTCTACTTTCCATTCATCATCAGACTGATTTCACAGATTCAATGGACAGCTCTGATTATGCAAAAGGAGTGTGACTTGCACTTCAAGGCACTTTTGAAAATTACAGTCTTATTGGTTGCTAACAACCTCTTTAGGATAATGGTACTCAAAATTTAAGATGAAAATATAGGAGCCATGTTTAACTAAAAGAGCCCCTTCCACTCTTGCTTCACATGGATTAGCAACCCACCCTCTATTTAACCCTTCTGGATGATCTACATAACTATAAACTCAACTCACCTAGGGGCGTGTTACAAAAGAAGGTATGGGATCTTCCTCAGCTAAAGGTAATCTGTACAGTATCTACCCTACTGTTAAATTTTTATTATATGATGGATCATGGGGAGGGATTGAATTCATGTGCAACCCCCCACTTTTTTGTATGGCATAAGGAATAAACAAGATAAAAATAAAAATTGAACTAATATAATGGAAAATGATTGTCTGAAAGTTAAACCACATTGAAAGCAAGAGTTCAAATTTATTTATTTATTTATTTATTTATTTATTTATTTATTTATTTATTTATTTATTTATTTTATTTATTTATTTATTTATTTATTTATTTATACCACACCAATTAGTGCCAAGGCACTACCCTGGGTGGTTTACAATAGGTGTAGTATAGAAATGGGCACGAATTGAAAAACGAAACTATGTTTCGTCATTTCATTTTATAATGAATATTTCATTACAGAATGAAAATAAACACTATTTTCCCAAAAACAAAACAATTCATCCTAGAGGAACCAAATTTGGTGGGTATCTTCTTTGGACTCTTTACTTTTATTCCCCCAAATGTGAAAAGGTTTGGGGTTCAGAGGGGTGAGTTATTAAAATCCAAAGTGGGTCCCCCCAGGAGAAAATTATTTACAATTGACTCTAGAGATGGGCACGGAACGAACATTTTTTCATTTCTGTTACTGTTTGTCATTTCCGTTATGTAACGAAATGACAAATGAAAATTGTGATGAAAATGAAACGAAACAAACAGAACCACAAAAATTGTGGTCGTTACGTTTCGTTTCCGTTAATGGCGACGCACAATGAAATGACCTGTTTTAAATGCTAAAAAACGCCCTGGACATCTGTAAAAACACAGCGATAATTATTTATATTGTCCAATAATACCTACCAGGGGGGTTGGGGTCCTTAAAACATTTGTTTTTGTCTTCTCCCATCGCGATGTATTTTTCTTTTCTGTTTAAAATGGATGTTGCCACCCGCCACAAAATGGAGGCAAGCCATGTGATGTGGGATCATGTTCAACCAATAGCATGCCCAGGTTGCAGACTGGGTGGGCAGGTCTGGCAGCCACAGAGGGCATAAAAAGCTCTGGCAGCCCCCGTCCTCCTTGCAGTCTCTGGTGGGAGTTAGGGTGGGATTGCTGTCTCTGCGACTCTAGCTTCAGTCCTGCAGCCTCCCGGTGTGCGTGTGTGCTGCGTACCTCTCGGTGAGTACCCTCTCCTGCCCCGCAGTGCAGTCACTCTGCGGCTGCCTTGCACCCTGGGCAATGCCCGCTGCTGCCTTTGCAGCCTCCCTGCATACCTAGTCTATACTGTGTCTCTGCCAGCATCCATTTTTTTTAGTGTTTTCCCTCTGGTCTGGGGTGTTGGGGGATGCCTGCGCATGGAAATGATTTAAACATTGCGCAAAAAGCGGGTAGAAATGACGAACGAAAAAATGAAAAACGGTAACGAAATTTTTCAAAAAATTCCCGAGAAACGGAAATGAACCGAAACAGACCTCTCAACGACAAACGATCTATCTATCTATCTATCACCCTGACATATTAGTGGCCAGGCAGGGACACCAATGAGACAGTAGTGGAGACGGTGAGACAATAATCTCAAATGCCATCCACCAGAGAGCTTCCTGTTCCTTTTGAAGATAGCAGCTATTCTCACAGTGTTTGGGCAAGAAATGGATTTTCCCAACATAGTGCTGTTGAAATGAAAAGTATTTGATGGTGGTTTTATTCCTGAATGGGTAATTAAGAATCATGAGTTTTACAGAAGACCGCTTTCTCATTTCTTGATAGGGACCAATCCAGGGGTGTACATTTTTGGACTCTCTTAAAGGGAGCGCACTGGCTATGAAAGTGTCAAAATAAGCACACACACACACTTTGAAATTTACCACTACACCCTTGGTTTAAATTTACAGCCAGATTGAATTCTGGAATACTGAGGGGGTTAATGCTAACTCATGCATTTATAAATGCTTTTAATATGCTATGTGATGTTTAAAGTGGGTGAGGAAAATTGGACTTAGAAGGGATATTTATTCAGAAAAGCATACTTACACACATTGGTTTTAATATCGTAGGTCACTTAGAAAGTAGTTTACTGATGCCCACAATAATCTGGCAAGTTATCTTTATTCTTTGAAGCTGGCAGACTCAATTTGCTGCAAGTTTCATTGAAAAAGACAGAACACCTCATATAATTAGCTTGCACAATATTATCCTTAATTTAGATTTTCTTAGGGGTGTTATTTTGTGTGGCAGCGCAGTGCAGAAGTCTGTCATAATTAAGAGAATTTGTATTCTTGAAGCTGTACTGTTTTAAAAAAATCAGTACCTTATCTCTTTCCAGAAAGGTCTGCCATTTCAATTATTGATTCAGTCTAACAAGGGATACCAAGGAAGCTGAAATATATCAACGTTCTTCTCTTTTAATGTTTCTGGGCATCTTCCTGATACCCAGTTACTAACTCTAGCACTATGCCCAACCTAAACAAAGTTACTGAAATGTTCTGCTTCCATCTGTAAATAGAAACCAAGAGAAAATCCCCCAACTCCTATTGAAAAGCAGTGGGGAAGCAGAAAGCTGAACTGTGAGAAATCTGCATTTCAGTCTCATTCAGGTCCATTCATATTTTTCAAGCTGCAGGTTTGCCCTGGCCTTTCAGAACTCTTTTGTGAATTGGTTTAGATGCTATTTATACTGAATAACTAATTTCAAATATTTGCACTTGCAGAATGAATGAATGATGATCTCTCTATCTGTGGATCTGTCTCTAGTTAAGCTTCATTCAGATCAAAGGGACTTCCTTCCAGCTAGGCAAATTGTAGGAGTACATGTGCAATTTAGGTGCATTAATGTCTTCTCCTCCAGAATACTTGCAACTAACGCCAGGCTCAGAGCTGCCCCATCCTTCAGGCAAAGTGAAGCATTCTAATGGCCTCACTCCCCTCATTTCTCCACCACCATCTCACTGGTTCCCCTGCTGGCCACACAGAGTAGTTAGTGCTGATGGTGAGACCCTCAATGCTCTGTGTAAAGCAGCCATGGGATGCTGTCTTTGGGTGGTTCTGTTTCACATAGAGAGCAAGCCAGTAGGTGACAATACGGTTCTGATATGAAGCAGATGGGTTGGGGAAGAATTTAAGTTCTAGCATAGCATTTAACTTATGAATTCATAAGCGTCGATAAATCATGAGGAACGACTGAACAACATCTGGCCACATGTTTCTTATACCTTCAATGTACTATTAGGCCTTTGCTTAAGGCAAAGATATAAATGCAGGAGACTGCAGTTTTACATAACATAGGCTCTGTTACACATTCCAAAATGCCAGCTGCCTTATTTACCCCACTCCCTGTTTTTTTTTAATTCATTGCTCTCCTACAAGCAGACACAGATGATCTTTCATGCATTAAAAAGAAGACGTCCTTGCATCATTTGTCAAAAGCAAGCACTAACGTGACTTTATATAAATTTGTCTTTAAAATATATACATCCAAGAAAGAAAACCATTAAACCTTAGACTCATAGAATCGTAGAGTTGGAAGAGACTACAAGGCCATCCAGTCCAACCCCCTGCCATGCAGGAACCCCCATCACTGTATTTCTGACAGATGGCCATCCAGCCTCTGCTTAAAAACCTCCAAAAAAGGAGACTCCACCACACTTTGCGGCAGCATATTCCACCACCGAACAGCTCTAACCGTCATGAAGTTCTTCCTAACATTCAAATGGAATCTCTTTTCCTGTAGTTTGAAACCATTGCCCCACGTCCTAGTTTCTGATGCCCTGGAAACTTTCTCTTGCTCATCTTTAATAATAATTACATTAATTAAGCATAATGGCTAGAATCCTCCTATCAGAGCTGGATGGTTATTAATAGAGATGGGCACGACTTGAAAATTTTTTTTTTCGAGTTATCGTTAGTCGGGCCGGTCCCGTTTCGGCTCGTTTCCGGTTTTCGCGAAAATTCGCAAAAATTAGTCGGTTCGTTTTTTCGTTTTTTTGTTGTCGTTAGTACTGGTTTTGGGGGGGGAGCGGGCTCCTGGAGGCACCTCTCTGGGGTGGGTGCCTCCTCTGGCCCGCTATAAAGGGAAAGTGGGCTCCTGGAGGCACCCGTGGGTGCCTCCTATCGAAGCAGGCTCCAAGAGACCCCTCTACATGGGGGTCTCCCCTCCTCACCTGCTGCTGCTGCAAAATACTAAGCAATAGCCATATGGATATTGCATAACAGAATGTGCAGACAGTGAGACCAGTGAGAGTGATAGCGTCATGCCCGCCCTTCACAAGGCTCTCACACCACCATGTCTCACACAGAAGGGAATTGTACTTGCTGCGTGTAGTGCAATGCAAGCAAGTAGATCTGGCTTTAAGGTGGCTTAGTGCAATGGCTAGGGTTAGGCTAGTGACGGGTAAGGTTACGGTGGGCTAGTGGGTTGCACCTCTGGGTGCCTCTCTGACCCACTAAGAAGACAGTCTGTGACGTATGGGTACGGAGTCAAGGGTTAGGGTTAGGGCTAGGGCAGGTTTTAACATCCCAGAAGTCTCCATGGCCAAGTGGCCATGCGACTGGTGGGATGGCTCCAAAAATTTGCATGGTTGTCCACTCCCACATGGCTGGCCACTCGGCCAGCCCATCATTGCGCAGGTGTAAAAAAAAATAAAAAAAAATAAAATCAATGGAGGACAGAGGAGGAGAGGAGAGACATTTTGTTGCAAGAAAAAACCCACTGCTACTGTGAAAAATCTGGCAGTTTATAAATTTTCGCGTGTTTCTGTTGTGCTTGTGTGTTTTTGGACGACGATTTCAAAAACAATATTGCGTTTGCCGCCCCATTTTGGATCCCCCGCCCGCACCGCATGGCATGGCGAAATGGCAACTCGAGTCCGGCTGCCCAGGACGGGGGGGAGGCGGGACCCCCCTCCAGAAACCACCCCTCCGGTAGGTGCCCTGCGCCCTTAGTCAAGCAGGCATTTTTCCGCCTGCTTTTTTGGCTCAGGGAATGGGTGGGGGGAGAGTTTAAAAGTTTTTTTTCCTGTGCCGTCCGTGCCGCTTGCTTGCGCTTTAATTGCGGGCGGCGGCGGCGAGACTGGGCTTTTTGCTGGCTGCGAGCCTGCGGCGAGCCCCACAAGAGCAGCCCAGGACGGGGGATGAGGGGGGAGGCCGGGGACCTCCAGAAACAACCCCGCTGGTAGGTGCCCTGAGGCACGGCAGGCATTTTTCCGCCTGCTTTTTGGCCGGGAACCGGGTTTTTTTAACTTTTAAAAACTTTTTTTCTGTGCCTCGTGGCATCGCGCAATCGCGCGATGCAAGGAACGAGCACGACAAATCAGACCAAAATTGTTCGTTCGTCGGTTCGAGCTCGAAGTCTGGCGGAGTAATTCCCGTTACCGTTTCCGTAGAGTAACGGAACCGAGTAACGGAAACGGAAACGGGAATACCGCTAAGTCGTGCCCATCTCTAGTTATTAAGGATGAGGATATCCAAAATACATATATGTAAGTTTATCCCCTCTTCCTGGTTTAGAGATTCCCTATGAATCCCTTTAAATCTGAGGAAGCTTTCAGGGGGTCCAAGATGTATGTGCAGGATAAGCCTTTACTATCCAAAAAAAATGCTGCTGCTAGTTCCAACACCAGCAGTGTGATATAGGTGAGCATTTTTAAAACAACAAAACGCTCCTCTCATCCCAAGGCTCCCAAAGCTCTGACATGCAAACTGTTTATATTACGGTATATGAAAGCAGGTGAGGTGAGTGACTCCTAAAACGATATGTGATTAGACATGGGCACGACTTGGCGAAATTGTCATTTCTGTTTTCGGATATCGTTTCCGTTACGTAACGACAATTAAGCTGTCAGAACTTGAACTCGAATTGAAAAAAGAAAAATTGGGTCTGATTTGTCGTTGTCGTTCCTGGCATCGTGCGGCGATCGCACGGCACAGAAAAAAGTTTTAAAAATAAAAAAACCCAGATTCCCTGCCAAAAAGCAGGCAAAAATATGCCTGCCTGAGGGCACCTATCAGATGGGTGGTTTCTGGGGAGGGGGGGTCCCCAGCCTTCCCCCTCCTGTCCTGGGCTGCTGGTACCAGGCTGGGAGGGGGCATCCTCGGCGTCTCCATTTGCCATGCGGTGCGGGGGATCCAAAATGGCGTCCACAAGATTTTTTTTTGAAATCGTGGTCCAAGAAAACACCAAAGCACCACAGAAACATGCGAAAATTAGCTATTTTAAATGCTTGAATTTTTACAGTAACTGTAGTGGGTTTTTTATAGCAGTAAAAGGTCGCACTGATTTTATTTATTTTTATTTTTATTTTTATTTTTTTACACCTGCGCAATGATGGGCTGGCCATGGGATGGGACCATGCAAATTTTTGGACCCATTCTACCAATCGCATGGCCAGGTTTTGACTGACACTTCTGGATGTGCAAGAGGGCATAAAGAGGCGAGGCACTCCCAGAAGAGTCGCAGTCCGGGCTTGGATATGGGTGGGAGAGGGCTGTGTGTAGCTGGCTGCTGTGCTGACTAGTTTCAATTTCGCGGAGCCTTTACATTTCAGTTAGGCAAGCAGCAGGGAATTGATTCAATTGAATTTTTAGGAAATAATAATAATTCCTTTCATTCTCTGTCTGCTGTGGGGAATAGCAACGCAGTTTATTCTTTTTTATTCTCCTGCAGTTTGTTAGGATTTCTTTTCTGATAGTGCTTCAAAGGGGGGGGAGGTTTGATTGGGAGGGGAGGTGTGGATTTATTTTAAAAATTTCATTTGCTTGGTGGTAAGCAAGTCAAGGTCCTTTCATACCCTGCCTGCAGCTCTGCTGTGGGTGCACTGCCCACTTTGTTTGCAATAAAAATTGCAATTGCTTTATTCGATGCAGTCTTGTGCAGCAAGTCAGTTTAAAGTGTTTTCCGCCTGCTCTGGGTCATTGCGGGACCGCGCCCATCCCTCCCCCTGCTGCCGCCCGCCCATGCCTCCCGCCACCCCGCCTGCCGCCTAGGGCGCAAAAACACCTAGCGCCGGCGGGACGCCACTCACTGGGACATCAAATTGCGCGAAATCGCGGCAGTAACGACAAACGATAAACGGCACAACGAAACAACAATTTTTAAAAAAAATTCGCGAAAAACGGAAACGAGCTGAAACAGATCCACCCCGAAAAATGACAACTCGGAAAAAAAATTTCTGGTCATGCCCATCTCTATACGTGATAGTAGCCACATTCTGTCCTGTACTTATTCCTGGGGGGGGGGTGGATACACAAATGTACCTAGTTTAGATTAATTAAGATGATTTGTTTTTATGTTGGAGATTATATCCAACGAGCAAGTGCCTCCAAAATGTTTGAAATTGTACTTTTCCTGCTCATTCATTTTCTTGTGGCAAAATATCCTAGGTTCATACTTAGCTGTCATTCAGGTGCAAATGGTGAAATGTTAAGAAGATAGTATAGTGTATGCTACTACAAATAATACAGATGCATTATTAGGCTGGTTAAAATAGTTACAGTGGGAGTGAAGCTCTTACTTCCTTTTCTGAAAAGGCACACTTGTGTGCATCCATATGATCATAGTCTTATTTATTGATATACCATCCAAAATACATTAAATATGATTCCTCTGACCTCATTTCTCCCCACAGCCATAGAATCATAGTATCACAGAATCATAGAGTTTGAAGAGACCTCAAGGGCCAACCAGTCCAACCCCCTGCCATGTAGGAACCCCCATCACAGGACTCTGGATAGATGGCCATCCATCCTTTGCTTAAAAACCTCCAAAGAAGGAGACTCTACCACCCTCCATGGCAGCATATTCCATTGCCGAACAGCTCTAACTGTCATGAAATTCTTCATAATGTTTAAATTGAGTCTCTTTTCCTGGTCACCCCATGAGATCTTATAGCTGTGCAATATAATTACACAACTAAAGGCTCCCTGGTTTAGATGATGCCTGAGACTGAGAAGAGCTACATACATGACATTCAGAGAAAAAATTAACAGGCATGATCCCTCCTCCACTAGCACACATTTAATCTGTAAATGAAGATGAATTAGTGTTTGAGAATGCCTCTTACTTAGCACTGGGTTTTTGATCTTTTTATAACTACCACTGCTGACAACCGTCCCACTCAGACTTTGTATAGTCTTCATTTCCTTACATTTTTCCTAAGTTTAATATTTCAAAAGAAGGGAAAAAGAAATACTCAGAATTATTTTTAATAAGGTACTTCATTTTCTTCTTCAGACTCAGCAAAAAGACTAAGACCCTTTGACAGGAGTCAGAGAAAGAAAATGAGCCAATAAATTCAACTTTGAAATAAAATAAGAGCAAGCCATTCCTTGGGAAGATTCTCCTGAACTATCCCCTCCCTTAAACAAACACCTAAAACAGGACAGATGTGCATATCTACTGTCAAATTGAAGATGGACCCATTCATTACTTAATCTCATGGAAAATCTTATTTCTCAGAAAACTGTCAGACAAAAGAGTAACTACAGATTTCACCTTACACCTCCGGCTCTATTATTTATTTATAGTTTTTGATTTATTTAAAATATTTATATCCTGCCTTTCTCCCTAAAAGGATGCAAGGCAGCTATAAATGGTGTTATCATTATATGCTGTAACACTCTGTCCTACGGATGGTGAATCTGCGAGCAAGTGACCTCCAAAATTTCTCCTCATAACTACCCTATTTTACTTGTGTAAACTCAAGGCTGTGGTTTCCTGATTGATTCAATGCATATCGTATTTGTCTTTAGGTTTCATTCCTACTGTCTTTAGCATTTCCTAACATTTCTGTTTTCTCCAACAAGGCTTATCTTCTCATGATGTTCCCAAAGTCCCAAAGCCCTGACATAACTTTCATTTTTATTTCTAGAGAGGGTCTAGTCATGATTTGATCTAACACTAATTTTATTGTATTTCCCTCTCCACCACTATTCATTACTTTCACAGCTGCATATAGTGATTTGGAAAACATCAGTGTTGATTATCTTGGTTTTGGTCTCCAATGCTCTTAAAATGTCTGAATAAGATTTCCATCTGAGGCAAATGTTGCACCAGGGTGCTCCACATAGTCTTCAATATATATCTTATGGTAAACATCCTTAGTAGCATTTTTCTTCAGAGGTGAAAAGGAAGAGAACAAGATGAATGGAGGTTATTCCTTCTTGTTGTTGTGCCTCTGTTCTCCTTGTCCGCTCTGAAAAACATGCCTTGATGCAAGACATAGCAGCACCTAGGCCAGCACATTTCAATCACAGAGTGAAACTCCCCTAGGTTTCATTGCTTCCCTGAGGTAATGTCAGGAAAAGGAGGATATCACGTCACTAGAATTTTAATAAGAAATAACAATTACTCAAATTGGCTTTTTATAGGTACCCAGCAGGAGGGGCGCCATCTTGTCTTTACCTCAGACACTAAACAGCATGGCCTGGCTCACGTCAGCATCCCCTGCTGCATATGCGCTTTGCTATCTACCAGGCAATATTCACCCTCAAGATAACTGATTAATGTTATAGTATCTGACAAGAACTGATATTTCACTTTATAACCCAATACACACCTACTCCTTCCTCACTAGATTAATTGTTTTCCTTGGGAAGCTTTGTTCATTATTGGTCACATTTTGCTTGGATATGACCATCTGTCCAACTTTATTCCTTTAGTTAACATGTTTTTAAGTGGTTATCAGGAGGGATTTCCACTTGGCTAGATTTTTCACCACTGGATCTTTTGCTGTGCTTTGTCTCCAGTAGCCTCTGTGTAAGAAGCTCTCTGTTTGACTTAAGAGTTCACCTGAGTCTTCTTCTTTCTGTTCTCTGTTTCTCAGTCATTTCTCTTTTATCTTTCTCCTTCACCCACACATAATTCTATTTTGGTTTAGGGTAAAAAATCCCTCTGATCCTAGGGAAGGACTGAAATGATAAGGAAAAGTCAGTATTTCTGATCTCTTATTTTGAAATTATCTAGTGAAACTTACCAGTGTCACATCACAACAGGGCAACTAATTACATCTTGGTGCCTGTGAGTATCATAGCAAAAGGATAACAACATCATAGTCTATTGCACTACACTATGAAAGAGACATGGCATTCTAAATGAAATGTGTGTTTTGTTTATTTATTTTAAAATATTTTTGTATTTCCTTTCTCTTAAGAAGGAACCAAGGTAGCTTACATCATTAAAATACAATATTTAAAGCTAAAAACACTAAGTGTACAAATACTAAAAACAGCAAGCTAATACCACACTAAAATATGACAAACTGTAGCAAAATACACACGCACACACACGCACACACACACACCACTCTCAAAGCAGTAAAGGACATAAAGTGTTCTATTTAAGAAGCCCACTCATGCAGCCAGTCCTAAAGTGGAAATTTGCATAAAGAGAATGGTCTTCACCTGGTTGTAGGACATCAAAATGGCCTCCTGTGGGAGGGAGTTCCAAAGACTAGAAGCAGCAACAAAAGAAGGCATTCTCCCATGTTCCTACCAAAAGCACCTGTGAAAGTGATGAGACTGAGAAAAAGGTTTCTCCTAATGATCGTAACTCCCAGGCAAATTCATAAAGGAGGTCATGGTCCTTGAGTCATCCTTATGTGTCATCAAGTCACATCTGCTTTATAGCAACTAGAGATGGGCACGACTTAGCGGTATTCCCGTTTCCGTTTCCGTTACTCGGTTCCGTTACTCTACGGAAACGGTAACGGGAATTACTCCCCCAGACTTCGAGCTCGAACCGACGAACGAACAATTTTGGTCTGATTTGTCGTGCTCGTTACTTGCATCGCGAGATCGCGCGATGCCACACGCGGCACAGAAAAAAAGTTTTTAAAAGTTAAAAAAACCCGGTTCCCGGCCGAAAAGCAGGCGGGAAAATGCCTGCCGTGCCTCAGGGCACCTACCAGAGGGGTTGTTTCTGGAGGTCCCCGGCCTCCCCCCTCATCCCCCGTCCTCGGCTGCTCTGGTGGGACTCGCCGCAGGCTCACAGCCAGCAAAAAGCCCAGTCTCGCCGGCCGCCGGCCGCCGCAATTAAAGCGCAAGCAAGCGGCACGGACGGCACAGGAAAAAACTTTTAAACTCTCCCCCACCCAAAAAAAGCAGGCGGAAAAATGCGCGGACATGCAGGCATGCCTACTAAGGGCGCAGGGCACCTACCGGAGGGGTGGTTTTCTGGAGGGGGGGTCCCGCCTCCCCCCGTCCTGGGCAGCCGGACTCGCGAGTCGCCATCGCCATGCCATGCGGTGCGGGCGGGGGATCCAAAATGGGGCGGCGAACGCAATATTGTTTTTGAAATCGTGGTCCAAAAACACACAAGCACAACAGAAACACGCGAAAATTTATAAACTGCCAGATTTTTCACAGTAGCAGTGGGTTTTTTCTTGCAACAAAATGTCTCTCCTCTCCTCCTCTGTCCTCCATTGATTTTATTTTATTTTATTTTATTTACACCTGCGCAGTGCGCAATGATGGGCTGGCCAAGTGGCCAGCCATGTGGGAGTGGACAACCATGCAAATTTCTGGAGCCATCCCACCAGTCGCATGGCCAATGGAGACTTCTGGGATGTGCTCCTGCCCTAGACTCCGTAAACAGACTGTCTTCTTAGTGGGTCAGAGAGGCACCCAGAGGTGCAACCCAGGTCAGGCACTCATGGATCCTTGAGTCATCCTTATGTGTGAGACATCAGAGCCTTGTGAAGGGCGGGTATGACCCTATCACTCTCACACTGGTCTCACTGTCACATCTGTTATGCTTTATTGCATAGCAACCAGCAGGTAATGGACCTTTCAAGGTGTTCCGCCTCCTGTCCTCAACAATGGGCTATAAGCCAAAGAGGAATGGCTTTCAGCCATGGAGAATGAAAGTTAAAAGGAATTGTTTATTCCATGGCATTCCAACTTTCAGGTTGTAGCGGATTCTTCATGGAATACATCAGGTCTCCTTGGTCTACATTTCTCTTTCTGTTTATAAAAATGAAGTGGTATCTTCCCTGGTGTTCTGCGTGAGTGTTGCCACAGGCAGACAAGGCTAATAAAGCATGCAAATACATGCTAGGAGGACCCTCATGCAATAGACGTCCTGACAAATCAGAGCTATTTCCTAGGCATGCAGCCTAAAACCACGATTCCCATAATTCTTGAACTTAAAGGGAAATTCTGCTGGGGCAGAACACAAGGTATGGGGAATATTTAAGGGCGTTTATACACGACCCCTAAGCTCCGCCGCAAATGGCTGCAAGGTCCGGACCTTAAAAAGCTCCGGACTTTGCAGACAATTAAGTGCGACCCCGCCCACTTTAGCAAGACCAAACAGCAGTTTTCTTGTACCTGCTTTTTGGAGGTGACAAATATTTGATCCGGTGTAAGGATAGTGAGTGCGGGGCTCTCCTGGTTTCCGTTTGTTCTTTTTTTGCGCCCTGCCCCTTTAAGAGATCTGATTGCTGCCCGGAACAAAACTGAGGTAAGAAGGCATTCTTTTCTTTCTTTTTTCTCCGTCCCTCAGGCAGCCAGCAACCAGGAAGTGCCGAGCGGGGTGGGGACAGAGGAAGAGCGAGGAACCCCTAAGATCTCTGGTCCGAATATAAGTGGCCAGCAGATCTTAGGGGTCGTGTAAAAAGGCCCTAAGTGGTTTTTTTTTCTCCATTACCCCCATGGGTTTCCATGAGAGGGGCTTGAACCCAAGTGTCTTGAGTCCTGATTCATCATTCTATCCACTATACCACACTGGGTCTGTTCATTTAAGTCACATGCTAACTAAATTAGTTTGCTTTATTTGACATATCCTTTGATGAACTGCAGCCCCTGACATTAAAGACTAACAAGACAAAGTGGTGGTGGTGGTAGTGGTGGTGGTAATGCATTAGTTTACTCAAACTAAGAATCCTGAATAACTGATGTTGTTTCTGTGGTTGTAGCACAGTTTAGGTCTTTCCCCCTAGCTGAGTCACAGTTAGGTGTTGGTAAGGTGTTTGTCAGGGAGAACTCACAAAAGAATGACAGGGTTAGTAGTCCAATAAATCCCATCCTTCCTACATGTTGCAGGACAAAAGGAAATGTGTAAGTCAGTGCTTAAATCACATTTTTGGATTCTAGAACATTATTTTTCCTTGTTCTTTTACACAGCTTAGTTTACTAAACTTTAAGAAATACAATTATACATTTAAAATTGTTTGTAAATATAATGAAAAGATGATTGTTGTATAGCCTCAGAGTGGACAAATCTCATAATTAGGGAATTAAGGGCTGTCTTTCCTTCAGCTATTTTTCTCTATTCAGTTTTTTTACTACTATCTGCTGGTGTACTGCCATTGTCTACTTAGGGAAGCCAGGCTTATTCTATTATCCTATTCCACTTTCAGTTTCATCTGACTCACAAACTTCATTTAAATGCAGCAAAGGTTTTGCATCTGTTGCTTCCTTTAGGATGGGCCTGAAATGTCAGGGCATATTTCCATTTCCATTTTACATTGATTTTTAACATGAAAATTTATAAGGCTTACCACAAAGCCACTGTATTGTGTTAGGAAAAAATTGTGCATTCGGTGGGTGAAAGAGAGAGGTCTCTTCTTCTTCTTCTTCTTCTTCTTCTTCTTCTTCTTCTTCTTCTTCTTCTCTTCTTCTTCTTCTTCTCCTCCCCCCCCCCCCCGACATGGACTTGGGTAAACAAGAGTTTTCATTGCCCTCATCTGCACACAATGGACTGGGTGTAACTGAAAGAGAAAAAAACAGAGAAGGCAAGAGAACTCAATGGCAGATAATTAATAGAGGTGGACACAAATCTCTACATGAATCAGATTTCCATGCCAATAAAATTATTGGGAATAAAAGCTTTGTTAGTTTAAGGATGTTCACTAAAGAAACATTTCTCCATTCCCTCATCTACAAGCTTTCGACACATAATTCCACCCCAGTTGCCACGTATACTGGACTCAGGTTCCATAAGGCCCAGCCATCACAGCCAACAATCAAGTATTTTGGAAGCCATAGTGATAAATATTTGTGGACCACCAGGTTGCCTTCTGTGCCCCCAAAATGTATAGATACAAAGACAGCAGTTTAGTGTTGTGTTGTATATTTTTGTCTGTGTGAATGTAGATAGAGGTGGTACCCAGTGGGAGGGAAGAGATTGAGAATTTCATGGAGGTTTAGGCAAATATTGGGGGAGAAAAAAGTGGATGGAATCCTTCACATAATTGCTTGCAATTGTGGCTAGAGTAGCAGGTGGAAGATAGAATGTAAGTTGTGAAGGGATAGCCAAATGGGTTAATGCTTACCTGGAACCTCCAAAGATCAGATTGGATTTCCCATGCTTATTTACATTGCATATCTCTACTACAGGTTGGCCACATAACCTGCCATTTTATGGTGCTGAGTTTCACACTGTTGACCCTTCAGCCATAAGAAGAGTGGCATCCCAGCAACCAGGGTTGTTTGGTACAGGGAATGAGGTCAATTAGAACATTATTATCACTCTTATATTTCTTCACAATATGGGTGCAATATGGAAACATGGGCACAAACAAAGCATGAGAGGCAGGTTTCCTGGTTAGTATCCAGTACTAAATTTGATCAACTTCATGCCAAATGCAGTTCCTCCAAAGGCAGTTCTAAAATCTACGAGCCAACATGAGTCTTGAAAAGCAAATGTCTTGCAATGGACTGCTTTTGTTTTAAATAATCAGATTGAAGTTCACTTTTTGGTGTCTACATTTTACTGTGAGTTATCTATCATATTTAGGTTGCAATCTTATAGATATTTACAGAGGAGTAAAATTTATAAAGCTCAGTAGAAAAGAACTTTGTAGAGATGCACAGTTTAATTGAGCATAGATACACCTGGGTTGAAAGCCCATCCAACCACTAATGGGACTTACCTCTGTTTAAAATGAGCATAAAATTGTGCTGTAAAATGCATCTCAGGGCAAATTTATTATTAAGTCACATTGAATGTAGTGGGATTTATGTCAAAATACCCACTCTAGTGGAATGGATGGAATCTAAATGGATGGAATCTAAATACTCAGTGTGTTAAAGTGGATAGAGTGGAATAAGACTCAGGGGACTTGTGTTGGAGCCCTTGCTTGGCCACAGAAACAGACAGTGGGATGGCTGGGATAAGTAAAAACAGCCCTTAAATACCTTCACTTCCCTTGAAACCCTTGTTATGGAAGTTGAAGGCAACTTGGTGACACATATAAATGACTAAATAGGTACACCTAGGTTTGGGTTGATGGGCAATTATTATACAGCATGCTGAGTTTAAGGGAGATATGAACCCTCAAGACATCATTTAGAGGATATTTATTTGAAAGTTTAGGCAATTTAAAGGCATCAGACAATTCAATCATTCAAGTTTTACATTGTATTTTTGAATAAGTTTTCATCCTCATCCTCATAAAACAAACTCTTTCAGATAGGAGTGGGAACATGGCAGCAGTCCCCAATCCTTAAACTATGTGTGCTGGAGCCTTTCTTTGAAAGGTCTTTTTCAGACAGGCTGCAGTGATGCACACATGCTCCTGGTGGCACACTGCATATCTGGAGAGGAAGCAACCTTCTATTTTCCCCAACCTTTTGCTTTGAGGCAGGGACTCCCATTGTTTCTGTTAGTGCTCCAATGTCTCACTTGTGAACATAGATAAGGTGAATAAAAACAATCCTTCTGGGTGGAATGCAGCAGTCCATGCACATGTCTCTTCTCAGCTGGCTGAGAAAGTCATTTTTCTCTGTCTGTCTGTTCTTTGTTCTGCGGCCAAGGTCAACCTGACCTAAAACTCCTCCTGATGTTCTATGGGCTCAGCACATCAACAATAATAATGTTTGAGCAATTAACATGCACAGATGCATATCCTTTCAAGAATCATGGATTTACAGTCTCTTGGATAACATGTACATCTTGGAAAATAATTGTGGATACAGTGAAAGAACATAATGAAACAGGTGAGCAAGAAGAGTAGGAGGAGACTAAGATGGAGATGAAGACAGAGGAGAAGGAGGATATAGTGATTACCATGCAGAGCACCCAATCATTTCATGGACCATTGACCTGCACTCGCTACCTATTTAGCTTTGCTGCCACCATCCAAGGTATCCCAGTTTAAAATAACTGAGTCCTGGTCAAAGTGTAATGTGGAACCAAATAAAATAAAGTTTATTGAACACAAAGATGTTTCAGATTCAAATTCACTTGGGCACGAACTAACTCAGCCCTATCTCACTGGATGAATGTTCCCTATCTCATTAGATGAATGTTCCCTGTCTGAAACCTTTTATGCACTTGGTCTCTGCCTCCACACTCCTTATTTGGTACATGGTGTTAACACTTTATCCCCCTCCTGGTTAGGCACTTGAGTCAGGGAAACAGTGAACACCACAGAGGGGAAGGGAAGAGAGTGGAAGAAAGCTTCTTAAAGCTGCATTGTTCTAGAATTGTATGAAGTGTTATATGGCTGGGAATGGGATGGAGAGCAGTCTTATGTATGAGACCATATGACTAGAAAATACATTTCTTGTGCATCTTTCCAAAAACCTCCTTACTATTTTTATATGTGGGTTTACCATATCATAATAGCCTAGAAATATATTGATCTGGAAATGTCTACAGGTGGATCCCTACCACAACTGGGACCTTTATTTATTTGGAGGTCTGATCCTGATAAGATCTTACATGTTCAAGGATCTGGGTACACTGAGTTACGGATCTGGGTGAACTGAGTTACACGTAGAATGGGGCATCACAACATGTAACCTCAAGAGTGGGTAGAGTAGAAAAACTCAATTGCTTTTGTAGCTGTGTAAAGTCTCTGTGTGCAGCTAAGGCCATTATCTCACCTGGGTTTCGATCCTGATCTTCTGAAGGTCCAGCTTTTCCTCTTTGTCCCATCATGTGATTGATTATGTGGGACAGGAGTTCCATCCAAAACTGTGTTTATTTATATATTTTAAAGTGCATTACAGCCCCCTTGGCCAGTGGGTGGTTCCAGCATTAAAAAAATGGACCACTTGGCTGGGGGAAATTAAAACTTAGAGGACCTGATGGAGCTTCCTGTTGCTCTGATGGTGCACAGAAATAAAAAACCCCATCACCAATCAACCCCAGGAATAGCCGGTCAGTGCTATGAGAAAAAAAGAAAAAGAAACCTGGATCATCTGTGTGGTCCCATGGCATCTTCCTCCTTAAAAGTTGGATTTTCAAAGTGAGGCAGAAAATTCTGTACCTCTTGGGTAAGTCAAAGGCCACTATCTCACCATGGGGAAGATCCGGATATTGTGAAAGTCCAGCTTTTCTTCTTTCTTGGTCACGTGACTGAAGATGTGGGTTCTCCATTCCCACTAAGGTTGTGGTCACACGTGGGTTTCGATCCTGATCTTCTGAAGGTCTGGCTTTTCCTCTTCGTCCCATTACGTGATTTAATATGTGGGACAAGAGTTCCCATGTCCAAAGCTGTTTTTATTATTATTTTAAAGTGCAGTTCAGCCCCCTTGGCCAGCAGGTGTTGCTAGAATTTGAAGAAAATGGACCACTTGGCTGGGGGAAATTAATGCTTAGAGGACCTGATTGAACTTCCTGTTACTCCGATGTTCAGGGAAATTTTAAAAAAAACAGCGCTGAGAACAGCCGGTCGGTGCTATGAAAAAATAAAGAAAAAGAAATTTGGATCATCTTTGTGGTCCCACAGCGTCTGCCTCCTTAAAAGGTGGATTTTCAAAGTGAGGCAAAAAATTCCCTACCCCTTGGGTAAGTCATAGAAACCTCGCTTAAGGGAGCATAACTGGGTTTTCTTTTTCTTTTTTCCAAAAACCCCTGTGGCTGTGGGGACGGCATTTTTAGACACAGTTTATCTGGTAATTTAAACTGCTTTTAAAGGGACGTGGGACCAGGGCCTTAAGGAATTTTTTAAAAAGTGCTGACCAGCCCCAGGACCAGCTAGTTGGCACTAGGTAAAAAAAGCAGAAATCTGGATCATATGAGTGCTCCCATGGACTTCTAGCTCTGGAAAAATGTGTGTTTTTAACCAGAGCAAAAAATTCCCAACTTCTCCGGTAGGTCTTGGTAAACTCGCTAAAGGGGCGTTAAAGCCTGGTGGCCATGGGGACAAGATTTTTGGAAATGGTTTATCAGGAAATTTAATCAGGCTTTTAAAGGACGTGTGATAGAGCCCAAAGAAACCTCATTTAAAGGGGCATTACCGGGTTTTCTTTTCTTTCTTTTTTCAAAAAGCCCAGTGGCCGTGGGGACAGCATTTTTAGACATGGGTTATCTAGTAATTTAAACTGCTTTTAAAGGGATGGTCATGAAAAAAAAGGCCAGGATATTTTGTGAAATAAATTTCGCGATAATTTCAAGGCAGGCTCTTTTCTCAGTTTCATTGCCTTCACAGATTCATGTGGTGTAAATTCAAGGATGGATCTTCTCAGTAATTGCTCCCAGGTTGTGGAATGCCTTCTCCTGAGTATCTAAATTACTTCTGTCCTTCTTGTTCATCCATGAAAGATAAAAGGCCATCCTTTTTAGATATATAGTTTAACACCTATGTGGACAGTTTTGGTCTTTAGTGTTGTACATTATTATTTAAGTATGTTCTGATTGGTTTTTAAGATATTTTTGAACAGTATGAATTAATTATTTTAATGTTATTACATGTTTAATAGTTTTTTAAAAGTAATATTTTATTGTGGTTTTGTTTTGTTTTGTTTTGCTTTGCTTTCTTTCTTTCTTTCTTTCTTTCAACAAATTGGGTCCCATAACTGGGAGAAAGGCAAAGAAAGAAACTCTCCCTAACTGCTTTTAGCTCACTTGCTGGCTCACTGAATTGGAGCACTTGGCTGGCAGTGGTCAAGAATTCAATTCCTCACTAAGACTCTTAGCAGAAGAACCAACCTGTGTGGCTTTTGGCAAGTTACACAATCTACACCCCCACAAGGAGGGAAGAGCACACCACTTCAGAGTTTCTTATATCAAAGAAACTAGGTTGTTATAAGTTGGAATTGAGATGGCATGTCATTAATAATAATAAAGTGAAAAGCTGTAGCTATCTACCCTCACCCGTTGTAACACAAAAAAGTGGGTCTATTGTCCTTCCCCAAGAGATGAAGAGCTAAATATGAGAAGGAAGGAAGTGGAATACGCCTGTGAAGATTCTCAGTCATCCAGGTTCGTTTAACTGGGAGTTGAATCATGGCTACTGGACTTCTTTTTTGAGAGATAGAAACGTTTCGCTGTTCATCCAAACAGCTTCATCGGAAGTGGAATGGGTGATTCTAGGTTGAAGTAAGACTAGCATAGGTCTAAGCCAGTCAAGGATGGTCTAGAAAACATGAAAGCCTTCTCTCTTTATTTTCTCCTCCCCATGCCAAGGCATGGATCTTCTTCATGATAAGTTGTTGCACTCCATCAACTCCATGTGATTCAGAGGCAAATATATTTTTCCTCTGAATCCCTTCCCAGTTTAAAAATGTGCAGCCTACAGTTTACCCTTGACAAGGTGGGGGCAGGGCATGTCAAGGAACTGTCCTGGGTCCTCACCCAAATGCTTCCTCAGATCACCTCTGGACTTAGTAAAACTACTTAAACAGACTGTGTACTTTTAAAATACACCAGCCAAACTGCCACCATTAAACCAATGCTATGGATTTAGCTCTCCCACCTCTGGGCAAAAACCAAACCAGTTGTAAAATTATTATTTTTATTAAAAATAGTTAGTTAAAGAATTATTGAAAATAAGTCAATTCAAAATACAGGTAATAGTTCATTCTTTGGCAATCAGTAAAATAATAAAACTATCTGTCTAATCTAAGTTACACTAGCCATTGTGGCCCTATCTATGCATAGCATATTCTATCCAAAACCTATGCAAGCATATTGAAGATGAAAAGCTCACTATTAATTCTATTCTCTAACTTTAAAGCATTCACATTCTCAGCAAATCACCCCCCCCTTCGTCCATCCTTTTCCAACTCATTGTCCAATCATCTGGCTAGTTTTAATGATAGTCCATGTTGTACAGTGTTCCCATGCGATAATCTCACAGCGATTCCTTAATTAATTGTTGGCACTGGTGTTATGGCTTCATTCTTCCTGGATGGCACAACAAAGCTTCCATCTTGCTGGTTCCCAGTAGATAAGACACCTGCAAATAATTGCTTGTACAGAACATGGCAAAACATTCTCACACAGAAATAGAAACTGCTTCTTGCTGACTGCTGGTGTTCTAGCCTGAATGAGAAGACATATAACTGAACCATATAGACTCCATCTTTGATCCTTTCTCCTTTCCTTCACACGCCCCCCCCCCTTTATGTGCCTAAAAATCCTTTCCTTCACAGGGCAATAAAAGAAGCTTTAACTATTTCCCCTTCTGCACTTTCTTCCCATTGGTTCCTCTCCTCCATGTAGGTAAAAATAAAAATAAAATAGAGATATTGCTGCCCTTTCTTCCATGTTAGAAAACAGTCGTGGATGGTTTGCTGTGGAGCATGCAGAAAATGAGAGTCTAAAAGTCCTCTCTCTTCTCTTGTGTAGCCTCACAGATTTTCCAAGGAAGATTTTTTTAAACTGTTCAGAAAGGTGAAGATTACATGTGACTTCCATCAGCTAGCCCTCAGATCTCATCGTGATTGGATAATGTATATATAGAGAGGTTAAGGATAGGAGAAAGACTGATAAAAAAGTGAAAGTCCAATGGAGATTATGAATAACACTTTGCAGTGCTTTAGGGTTTGGCAAAGGTAGAGATTAATCAATCTCCATGCACTCTTCCTGTTCTTTTACTTGTTAAATGAGGCCCAAATGACACAGAGGGAGGTGGGATATTATTAATTAACTAGACGTTCCCTGGAAGCAGCAATTGG
Organism: Phrynocephalus guinanensis; assembly: GCA_037367245.1. NCBI lineage: Eukaryota > Metazoa > Chordata > Lepidosauria > Squamata > Agamidae > Phrynocephalus > Phrynocephalus guinanensis. The sequence goes on along the minus strand of CM074735.1, from coordinate 116,130,970 downwards.
ACTATGAATAGAGTATCATCTACTGATAGGGTAGTTAAAATATAATACAGTAAACTGATAGGGGAATGGTCCAGTCTATATAGCTGAAGCCCTCTAGGTAACAAACCACTGCTTGTGATAGGGCTATCTAGCAGTTATACATGGAGGAAATCAAGGGATTGTAAAGGTATGTTCCCCCTTTCAACTGTATTCCTTTCTAAGCTTTATCACCTAACTAATTTAATTGCTGTTTTTTTTTCATGTCTTAAGATTGCAATACAAGTGAATGTCGTTTCAAAAGACAGCACTCTATAGAAATTATGTATGTCTCTGTAGGCTGCTGACTTCTCAAACTCTTTTGCTACATGTCAAGAGCAACTGAAGTAAAACAGAGAAGTAGAGAATGAATCTGGTATTTGTGCAGGTTCTCTGAAGAAGGATAATATATTGCTATAATAAGAATGAACAATCCTGGTATAAAACGGGCTGCATTCTGATCACAGTTCTCCATGCCTACTAACATCCTGGTTGGATTATTTCACACTAACATACTTTTGGTTGATCCAAAAGTATGTTTGTGTGAAATAAAGCTACTTGACTAGAAAGTGAGATCGTATGTATGAAGCACATCTGGAGCCAAGAAAGCTGTGAGATTCTGTATGAAAGTTTCAGATAGAGAAGGAAATGGTGGAATTAAATTTCCACACAGATTTATTTATTTATTTATTGGATTTGTATACCACGCCATCTAGCTCGAAGGGCTATCTATCTATCTATCTATCTATCTATCTATCTATCTATCTATCTATCTATCTATCTATCTATCTATCTATCTATCTATCTATCTATATCTATCTACTGTGTGTGTGTGTGTGTGTGTGTAGATAGATAGATAGATAGATAGATAGATAGATAGATAGATAGATAGATAGATAGATAGATAGATAGATAGATAGACAGACACATTTATATTTGCTGTCTGTATGTCATGCATTCATATTTTGATAAGGTTGTAAAGATAATGTTCCACCAGTGGGAGGCTTTAATCTCTCCAATAACTCAAATCAGTCTTTTTGCTTTTGTAAGGGCACAGAGAGTCTATGTGCACTGGAAGTAGCAGATATATCATTTAAGAGCATATTAGTATCAACAAAGATCAAAGGTTGGTCCAGTACAAAACTAATGCAAGTAATAACTCCTCTCCCAAATGATCGTATGACTGGACATGCCCCAGACTGGACTAAGAGATGCATCAAGAGAAACCTACTGCCAACATTTAGATGATTTGTTTATACCCTTCCTAAAAAGATGCTGAGGTGTCCAGTAGATCTGATGCTGAGTCTATTATCTAGTTGTCAGTGATTGATTGTGAACTTCAAGGTCTTTGGTTTTCCCTTTGACAGCCTTTTACAGTAGATCAGACCTGAACAAAATATTCAACTAGGCAAGATCTTGAAAAGGGTGCTGTCTGATATCAAATAGGACATGTGGCCATCCATATGTGTACAGAAGAATTAGATACTAGAGATGGGCACGACTCAAAAAAATAATTTTTTGTTTTTTGTTTTTCGTTTAGGGGTCCGTTTCGGTTCATTTTCGGTTTTCAGGTTTTTTTGCACATTTTTCATTTTTGTTTTCGTTACGACACGAAACGAAAAAACAAAAATGAAAATGAAAAATTTTCGTTTCGTTAGCATTCTTTTCAATGCAATGTGTCTGCCGTAACGAAAATGAAAAACACGGCAAAAATTTTTATTTCGTTTCCGTTGTCGTTTTGCTTCTGAAAAATTTTTCATTTTCGTTTTCATTGCGAAACGAAATGAAAAAATGAAAACAAAAACAAAAATTTCGATGAGTTGTGCCCATCTCTATTAGATACTATGGCCCCGAGTGTAAATATAACATTCCATGCTGCACTGAAGATGTTTTCAGAAGGCAACTTATTTCTTAATGTTTCACATTGAATTTTCTAAGACTGAACTACTGTAATCATGTGCTGTCAAGTCAATTCTGACTTATAGCAACCCATTTCAGGGGTTTCCAGGTAGAAAAGATTCAGAAATGGTCCAACATTCCATTCTTCTAGGCATGTCCTGGGACTGCAACATTGCTGAAGGTCTTACAGGCTGGTTCTGTTAGGAGGTGGGGTGGGTGACTGGACTACTGGACTCCCAACCTATGGCTCCACAGCCTGATACCCAAACTACTGAGCTCTTCAGAGAGAGATAGAGAGATGATGCTGGCTGGATGAATCTGTGGTTTGTGTACCTGGCTACAAACCACAAGTTTGTAGTTCAATTCACCCTCACCCCTAGAAGAGGTTAAAGTCTCAGAATTCTGCTGCAGCTCAAGGGATTTCCAAAGTGGCTCGTCAAACCAACAGATCTCAGCATCCCATAGGATAGAATCATGACAGCCCAAGTGGAGTCTAACTACTATAAAAGTGTATTGTAGATACATTGGTTGTTCAGAATTCTATTATTTGCACCTGCTGCTATTAAGTCCTTTGGCATACATCTCAGTGGTGCTCATTTAGAGGTTGTCAGTTGCATTTCACAAGAAATGCAAGTGCTGACTTCTTCATTAGTAGCAATTCACTGCTGACATTTCCACCAATATGTGACTAACCCATGCAGTTCCTCAACCAGATTCTGCTCAGAGACTCCTTACCAAACGCCCAGAGTAGCCTTTGGGCGAGATGGCGTGGTATACAAATCCAATAAATAAATAAATAACCCACTGTGGAAATGTCTGAGCAGTTCCAGTAATATTATAACCCAATTTTAATAGTGCATAGAGTGTTTTTTCTGTTCTGCTTTCAGGTAACAAAGCAAGCTGTCTCCCCACCAGCTTTTTCCCTTGTTGATTAGCCTCTGCAAACAAGTAAAATGCTTGGTCCCAATGGCGAAGGGAAGCTGAACTGCTAGTTCATTGATCTGAAAGCTAGAGATTTGTTTTTGAAATAAATTTTACTGCTTGTCATAGTTAAACATTAATGGCACCATGTTGTTGTTCACACAAGATTGAGCAGTTGGCTGTGGAACCCTAACACTTTGACAGTCGGTGTTCGTCAAAAATGAGCACCATTTCTTACTTTGCTAAGCATTCTCTCTCTCGGGATTTGTGCCAATAGGAGCAGCTGGTATAATTATTTCCTTTGAGGCACCAGCTGAGAGATCAAACCTGCATTATATTTTAAGTCCACGTCCTTGCTGGTTACTTTTGACAAATGCAGATTACCAACCAATCCTAAAGAATTTTTATTTATTTATTTATTTATTTATTTATTTATTTATTTATTTATTTATTTATTCAAGAACTTAATGAGAGGGTACTGATTGCTATTATAAAAATTGGAACAAAGGTTTGGGAACCATGCCTATTTCTGCCAGTGCAGAGTTTTCCACCTAAGATATATAGGCATGTCTTGTTCCACCAGTCAAGGTATTTCTGGTGTTCTCAGCAATGATTCAAAAGCTTTAGTGACACATAGCTCTATCGACAGGATTATCCCTACCTCCAAGGGGGTAAAAGAAAGACCTTAATACTTCACTTGTACTTAAAAGTGGTATGGTTGTATTTTAACTCCTTGGATCAAAGGATACATGCTTGTGAGACAGCTCACGGGAATGTTTCTTCCTAACATTTCCTGTTTGTCTGCTTTTCTGTCTCTTTCTAGATGGAAAGGAAAAAATTCTCTGGACTGGAAGTCACGCTGATCACTCTCTTCCTGCTAGCTGCAATTATAGCAAGCATTGTGATAGGCCTTGTGGCAACTGGTCATACCGGTTTAAAAGGTAAATGTACCAAAATACATGTTTCAGAAAAACCATAAAGGAAAAGTTGCTTCAACAGACAGAAAATAAGCATTAAAATACCTATTCTGTGAGGTGTATTGGGTGTGATTTTCAGCTATGCCTTTCAAGGTCTAATTCAGACATTTTCATTGCAAGTTCATGGAAATGGGTCCTTTGCCTGTACTGTCTAATGTTGAAAGAGTTGCAGAAGGACCCTGCAGTTGCTTCAGTGAATTATCTTACTGACAAGGGCATTACAAGGAATGACACTCACTGTTCAGATAATCATGCTAACAAGTTATCTGCAACGAGACCTCATAATTAGTTAGAATGAGCCATATTTTAAGGCATTGATATTGCATTCTAATGTGTAGATATCCAGATATCACCATTAGAGATGGGCACGAAACGCCAAAATGGTGTTTTGTTTTGTTTTTGTTTCATTTATCTTTGTATAATTTGTTTCATTTTAAACATTTTTTTAAAAAATCATTTTGTTATTCATTTTGTTTCATTTTTTGTTTTTTGTTGTTTATTGTTTTATGTTCATGTTTTATGTACACTAACTAATGTATGTGTGTGGGTTTGTGTGTTATCTATGTTTTTTACCTTTGTTTTATGTGTTTCAGGGTTGATGAGGAAGTACAGACTTTAAAAACTTTTTATAAGCCCCTGAAGCAAGTGCCAGTCAGCTGGCATGCGGGGCTTACTTTGAGGCATAAAACAAAGTTTTAAAAGCCTGTGCTTCTCCCCACCCAATCAGGCATGTTGGGGGGGAAGTGTGGGCTTTTAAAACTTGTTTTAGCCCCCTAAGGAAGACGTGTGCCAGCTGATCGGCACCTGCTTCGGGGGCTAAAAAAGAAGTTTTAAAAGCCTGTGCTTTCCCCCACCCGATCGGGCATGTTAGGGGAGGAAAGCAGGGGCTTTTAAAACTTCTCTTTTAGTCCCTGAAGCAGGTGCCAATCAGCTGGCACACGGCTTGCTTAGGGGACTAAAAAATAAGTTTAAAAAGCCCCACTCCCCCCCCCCAAACGCCCGATCGGGTATGTTGGGGGGAAGCATGGAACTTTTTAATTTTTAATTATTTTTATTTTTGTCTCCTAAGGAAGCCCAATGCACCAGCTTATCGGCACTTGCTTTGGGGACTAAAAAAAGTATTAAAAGCCCATGCTTTCCCCCACCCAATTAGGCACATTGGAGGGGAAGCAGGGTTTTTAAAAAACTTTTTTAAAGTCCCCTAAGCAAGTCCTGCATGCCTGCTGATCTGCACCTGCTTTGGGATATAAAAAAAGTTTTAAAAACCTGTGCTTTCCCCCACCCAATCAGGCACATTGGGGGGAATGGCACAGGCTTTTTAAACTTTTTTTTCTACTGAAGCAAGCGTTGATCAGCTGGCATGCAGGGCTTCGGGGGCAAAAAACATTTTAAAAGCCCACACCATTCCCCCACCTGATAGGGCACATTGGGGGAAGTGGCATGGGGTTTTTAAAGTGGTTTCCCATATGAATGCATTGCTTCATTCCTATGGGAAAACAAAAAATGAAACAGAATGAACTGAATTTTTTTGTTTTGTTTTGTTTTGATTTTCTTTGAAGGGGCAGATTATTTTTCATTTAGTTATTGAAAGAAACAAAAAATGAAAACTGAAATAAAAAATCATTTCGTGCCCATCTCTAATCGCCATTATTCTCTATGATAACAGAAAATAAATCAGTTTCTCTCAGTTACTACTTGAAAAAACCTTTAGCAGATTGTGTGTGTGTGTGGGGGGGAGAGAATTAGCTCAGCAGTCTAATCTAGCTAAAATCATTTGTTAAAGCAGGGAATAAAAATTATGTTCAGTCACTGAGGCTACACTGATACAATGCCTCTGAGAATGGGAGACTTCTCTGTAGTTCGTCCTTGGAATTGTACAGGGAACTTGCTGCAATCCCAAACTGGAAAAAAATTGAACCTACAGCAACTCATTTTTTATTTTATGAAAAACATGAAATATCAACCTTCAGCAACATCTTACTTATGAAAGAAAGCAGGACTGCCTGCTACTTTCTCTGAAGGGAGGTCTGTGTTAGGAATGGGGAGAATGCTCGCTGAATGCCTTATGGCTGTCAATATAGTTGTCTTGAGCTCCTCATGAGACTACTAAGCAAGAAATCTTGAGGCACCACATGATTCCTTCCCTGCAGTTTGAATGGAAAATAAAGATGGCCTTTCCTCCATTTACTTAGGCAGCATGCCCCTGAGGTGGCCCATGCAAATCTAGGGGCCCTTCTCTTTACAAAGCATAGCTGGAACACACAGAGTCAACAGAGGACTAGGTGATGATTGAAAAAGAAGCTAAGAACCCATAAAAATGCTTCTGTTTGCAGAGTCACCATTTTGTGCAACATTTGCATGCTCAACAATTGGTCTAAAGCCATTGAGCTGATAGCGTTAGAAACTATCTCACCTTCTTGCAGGCTGGTGATTAAAAATGTGCAATTCCCCAGCCTTGCTTGGTGAAACAAGCAATGGTCAATCTCTAAACGTTAATTGCTTTTTCCTGATTCACTAATTCCCATGTTAAAGTCTTCCATGTGAAGAAACCCATCATGTAATTGAGATGATTTTGTTCAAGTGTACTGCTTATATACTTCTCCATCAGGCTTTAAGCACTCTTTGGGCAGTTTACAATTAAATTACACAGGCTACACATCCCCCGATCCCCATCCCAGCATAGCATGCACTATGCACTCAATTTACTGACCTCAGAAGGATGGATGGTTGAGTGAACCTTGATCCTGCTGCCTGGGATTGAACTCAGGTTGTGAGCACAGTTCCATTACAGCAGTATAACCACTGCACCATGAGGCTTTCTAATCCTTTTCTAAGTATATGCCGAAAAACCTCCATAAGGCCTATGTTACCCTTCTCAGATTCATGGTAAGGTAGACAGAAACGTATTTTGACCTTCACCCTGAAAGTATTAAGTATCTGAGAGGCCCAGATTGAATGAATATATATTCTCAGGGAGAGCAGGTGCTCTGACTGATAGACACCTTGATTGTTTGGGTAATCCACATATTAATTATAATTTGTATAGAAAAGCACCATACATGCACATCTGGCTCTCACTGACCTCTCTCTTTTTATATTCTGTGTCTGCAAAGCATCCTTCTCCAGAAGAAATGGTGGTGTGGTTGTACATAAAAATATAATTGAAGTTTTTTTTTCTAGCTCATTGCCTGAAATTTATTAACACGAGTCCTTGAGATCAACATTGTTTTGCAAAGGCAGCTATAAGAGTTTGATGAAAATTTTGCTAAGATGTTGCATTATTGTATTTTGAATATATGCTATTTATGATTCCCCATATTTTAATCATTATTCCTGTTATTGTTAGTAGCAGTGCTAGTAGTCATCATACAAATATAATTTTCCTTCTTCATGGCAGCTGTAGTAGCAATAAAAGTATAATAAATATGTGCTGATCGAATGAATGCATTGATGTCTTCTAGATTTTTCACCCACATGTCCAAATGTACAATCGTCTGAGAGAATAGACTGTCTTCCAAACCAAGTGGCTACACAGGTATGAAAGCTCATTTAGAATTGATAGCTTAGTCATTATTTCTTTCTCAATAATCGTACCTGGAGATACAAAATTAACAAGTACAAAAAAAAAGAGAGAGAAACGTGAATAGACACAGTTTTCCTTGCATGATCACTTTGGCGGAGAAAGGCAACAAGGGAAACATGGGGGTAATGTTATAGAGAGAGAACATGCCTTTGAAGAGTCAAGTCCCCCCCCCAACTGTGCCTGATACTTTAGGCAGCACCCTTCTAATAACAGGAATTATTAACTGATCCGCTTGCACTACATTCAGCCCCCCTTGTTTACGGGAAGTTTAACAGTAGAATTGAGTGACTTTCATATCAATACATTGTGACCCAATTTTAACCCCACAAACATGTCTTGCCTCTTTATTTCTAGGCTGAGTGGGCAGTGTTCTCACACCAGTAATATTTTAACTTCATGAGCTATTTTTGCTGTTATGTGTAAAATTAACTGTAGTTGAGCTTTGACCTTTCATCTTTCTTATCTTTTTGGTCCAGGACATTTATAATCGTAGTGTGGTTATCACTGAATATTATTAATACTAATGAGAGTGTTTTTTTATTCTTGTTATCTTTTATAAGAGTTAATTTGTTTTACAAGGATATGTACATAGAAGTGTTGTTTTTATATTAACCTCTGAAAGGTATATTATTGTCCAATTGCAGTTGGAAATTCTGATTAGCTCCATTCAAGCAGTGTAACCTACAATTTGCTAAATGTGGGTTTCCTAAGTTCCTGTTGATTGAAAGGGCCTACCTTACTATCTAATAGTTGTATTTAGGCCCATTAGATGGTGCTCTATTGATTAGAAGTGCCCACCGTATTTTCCTGTTTGTGCACTTTCCCACTCACAAAGATTTTGAAGCAAGATTATGATCAGAAACAGCACACATTCTTTCTTTCCTCTCACGCTTAAGGGCTGTTGAAGGAGGGTGCAGTGAGGTTTATAATTAAACTTGTAGCTCCTGTTCAAAGAACTCAGATGGGCAAAGCTCAATATAGATTAAATTATTATGAATGTGCAACACACGGTTCAAATTTACAAGTTAAGGAGTTGCAGAGTAGTCAATAATATAGCGATTGATAACTAAAATCCTTGAAACAGCAGAAATGAAGAAATTGTCAGAATGTTTAGTGATATCGCAGAAAGTGAAACACCAGGATTATTGGGAAAAGTTTTATATGTGGTTACAAAAAAAAGGCAAAGCAATTAAATGTAAAAGATGATGGCAGCCAGAAACTGTTCTATTATACAGTAGGACCCCTCATATCCACTGATTCATTAACCACTGATTCAGTTATCCATGGGTTGACAGAGGAAAACTTAAATAAATAATCCAGCAGCCGCAGAGCACGCTACTGTCAGAAAAGTCCGAATTAAACTCTCTCTCTCTCTCTCTCTCTCTCTCTCTCTCTCTCTCTCTCTCTCTGTGTCATATCTTCCTGTTAAATAAATAAATAAATAAATAAATAAATAAATAAATAAATAAATAAATAATAATAATAATAATAATAATAATAATAATAATAATAATAATAATAATAATAATAATAATAATAATAATAATAATAATATAGCAATTGGTAATGTGGATCAAGTGAATGGTATGATAGATGAATGTTCAGGTGTGTAAAGCAGGTAAGATGCTTCATAGATTGATAGTAGATGTTTCAATAAATCATCTTGTGGAGATAAACCATCACTTTATGAAAATGGGCTTGAGCTTCAGGGAATTTTAGGCTAATATCCAACCTGTTTCCTTATCATTAATACAGATGCAGAGAGGTTATTGGATGCTCCTCTATGTGTGTGTGCTTGATTAACTGAAGTTTAGCATTTCGGCTGAAGAATAAACTGTGGCTAATCTTAATGCAGAGTGGCTCATAGTGGCAGGAGTGATGCAGTACCCTTACTTTACAGGTCCTCATCATTCTAGGTCCATTACTTTATCCAGATCCTTAGGAAAAACAATAAAGCAATGTAGCCCAATGTTTGAAAGGAGCAAGTTTCAGACAGCTAGTTAAATTTGGGCCCAGCAGCAAACAACAAAAACCTTGGTACCTTTTTTCACTACTTATCTGATGAAGAAAGAGAAAGGAGGTATTTTCTATCACATAATTCAATATAATGTTGTCCACTTGTAGCCTGTAACAATGAACAGAATTGCACATTAAAGCCAAAATCGTGTTATGCAGGATTTACCGGCAAAAAATGCATGGATCCTATCAGCAGTGGGAGCTGCTGTGACTTAAAGACTTCCTTTTCAAATTTTGGAGTGTACAGAACTCTTTTGTATTGTGTACCAGACCGTAGCATAGCTAAAGTTTGGAGTGCCCAGGGACAAAGTCCCTTCCCCCCAACTATGTCTCACCCACCCAGCAAGGGGGGCAGATCCTGGCGGAACAGTTGGGGAGGAGAAGAAGGGTCTCTCCTTCTCATGCCCTCTTTGTGGGTCTCCTTTCCAGTTAAGGCTCTCCTGTGCAAACCACACAGCGTGTGGATAGTGCCAAGGAGGTGATTTTGATGCAAGCATCACCTCCATAGCAAGCTTCCCCTTCCTCCCCTTTCCCCTGGCTAAGGCTTGTCAATTGTTAGCCTGGGGAAAGGAGGAGAGGGAAGCAGGCAATGGGATTTTTTCCCAAGCAGCACCTCCGTTGCACGCTTCCCTCTCCTCCGTTCCCCGGGCTAATGATCGCCAAGCCTTAGCAGGGAGAGGAGGAGGGGGGAAATTGCCTGCTTCCCTCTCCTCCTTTCCCCTGACTAAGGATTGCCAAGCCTTAGAGGGGCGAAAGGAGGACTGCTGGTGGGATGGTGCATGGCTTCCTCCTCTTGCTCCCCCTCCAGGAGCTCTCAGCTTGCATCCCAGGGCAATTGCACTCTTCCACCCCTCCCTAATTATGCCAGTGGTACCAGTTTTGTACCCATCTGCCCCCAGCATTTTAAAAGGAACTTTTTCATCTGCAGCAATCACCCATTCCCAGTGATGTCATACTGACTGCACAGATCAAGTTTCTCTGCAGGATTTTTTCCCTTAAGTTGATGTGAATCCTTTTAAAAAAACTGACTTATTCTGAGGTACAAGAAACATGTATGTCACATCTCATGTCTCATTTAATTTTAGCACAGTAGCCTGAGACTCAGTAGCCTGTATAGCAAAATTCTTAGTTATATAATTGCATCAGGCTCATAAAAACAAATTGCTTCACAAAAAAGTTTCCTTTAATATTTTGGGATAATGTGGTGCATGTCAGCATAAATTAAGGAAATGAAAATTTAAATCTCATTTTAACCAGTTTCTGACTATTTTGCCCTAGGTGAATCTCTGTATCTGAATATGAATCTCAATAACAAAGAAAGCTAGTCTACATTAAGTGGTTGCAGTAAGGGTCAGTATCCCAAAATGGGAAGGAAATGTGACTCACCAACATTTATAACTCACCTACCACATATGGTGATGACTAAACAGTAGAGATGGGCACAAAACAGAAAAATGGCGTTTGGGTTTTTCGTTTGTCGTTGAGAGGTCTGTTTCGGTTCGTTTCCATTTGTCACAAATTTTTTTGAAAACATTCATTACCGTTTTTCATTTTTTCGTTTGTCGTTTCTACCCGCTTTTTGCGCAATTTAAAAAGCATTTCCGTGCGCAGGCATCCCCCAATGCCCCAGACCAGAGGGAATGGATGCTGGCAGAGACACAGTATAGACTAGGTATGCAGGGAGGCTGCAAAGGCAGTGGCGGGTGTTGCCCAGGGTGCAAGACAGCTGCAGAGTGACTGCACTGTGGGGCAAGGGAGGGTACTCACCGAGAGGTACGCAGCACGCACGCACACAGGGAGGCTGCAGGACTGAAGCTAGAGTCGCAGAGACAGCAATCCCACCCTAACTCCCACCAGAGACTGCAAGGAGGACGGGGGCTGCCCTGGGCATGCTATTGGTTGAACATGATCCCATCACATGGCTTGCCTCCATGTTGTGGCTGGTGGCGACATCCATTTTAAAGGGAAAAGAAAAATACATCGTGATGGGAGAAGACAAAAACAAACGTTTTAAGGACCCCAACCCCCCTGGTAGGTATTATCAGACAATATAAATAATTATCACTGCATTTTTATGGATGTCCAGGGTGTTTTTTAACATTTAAAACAGCTCATTTCATTGTGCATCACCATTAATGGAAACGAAACGTAATGACCACAATTTTGTGGTTCTGTTCATTTTGTTTCATTTTCATCACAATTTTCGTTTGTTGTTTCGTTACGTAACGGAAACAACAAACGGTAACGGAAATGAAAAAATGTTTGTTCTGTGCCCATCTCTACTAAACAGAAGAAAAAATCCTACAGAAGTTTTATGGACTGCTCATGGCGTGATGGTTCAGAAACTAGCCAGGCTTAGATTACCAAATTAATGTGTAATGACACCTAAGAAATACTACGTATGAGTTTTAGTATGCATACATAATCATAATATACAGAAGGTTTTTTTTAATTTTTTAAATTTCTAGATCGCCCAATTTCCCAAATAGGGACACTGGGCAGTTTACAGAAAAGTAACTTAATCAATGATTAAAAGTGAACAAAACAATAAACAACTAATATAAATACATAGACTAAGGACACTAAAAATCTGGGCCTAGCAAGAGGAAGACTAAGGGATGGCCAATAATAATAATAATAATAATAATAATAATAATAATAATAATAATAATAATAATAATAATAATAATAATAATAATAATAATAATAATAAAATTTTAAAAAATTTAAAAATATAAACAATTCAACAAGACGGGGGGGGGGACAAACATTACACCACTGATCGCCAAAAGCTTCCCGAAAAAGCCAGGTCTTTAAAGCTTTTTAAAAAGCTGTCAGCGACTCCATTTGGCGCATTTCACAAGGCTATTTGTTCCACATTGCGAGACCAGCCACTGAGAAGGCCCGATTATAGGTAACAACCTAACCCGGCGGGGGGTGACTAAGCGGAGTGAAAGCGCCATAGATGCTCTGGTTGAATGGGCCAACACTGACCTTTGGGAGATCTGCTCTGCCTGATACTCATGGTTCAAGCCATGTAAGGTTTTGCAAACCAAAAAACAATGTAATACATAATATACATAATACACAAAAATATGCAGATGAAGAATATTTGTACTCTAAGGAAACAAAAAGGGAGACCACATATTGGCTGCAATAATTATTCCAATAAAGTTGTCTTTATATTTCTTATGCACTTTGAAATAAAATATATTGATATCATCATCAGAATATCACAATTTCTATAAACCCAGTCTTCATAAGTTATTTGTGGCAACTAAATTTTATCAGTTAACTTTATTCTTCCAGTTGAAGTTGAGCTGCCATAAATAAATTAATAATCATCTGTGCATCAGAATATCCACTTTATTTTTTAAAAATGTAATAGTCTTCAATGTGCCATTCTGAACTGTGTAGCTTCATTCAGTAAATTCTAAATATTTGTTGAGCCAAAAAAATTAGCAAAAAGTGGTAGAATGAAAGGCCTTAGTACAATAATCTTTGCACAATGTGCTGTATAACTAAAATACTGTACTATTTGTGCATGTGGATAAAATTAATGTTCATACATCACATAGAGAAGGTGTGAAAAACAAACTGGTTGTTGAAAAGGAATGATTCAAGTGCTTTTAAAGTGTGTAAAACATTGTTATTTATTTATTTATTTATTTATTTATTTATTTATTTATTTATTTATTTATTTATTTATTATGGCACTTCTATACCACACCATCTTCCCGAAGGAACTCTGGGCAGTGTACAAAAATCTGATCAAGTTCAGCCTAGTCAAACTGACTCACAACAATCAATACAATACATACACAATTAAAAACAAAGTATGCACCCCTGGCAAAAAACTGCAGTGACCAACTAAACATATGGTGGAGGAAAAAAAAATAAACTAAGTCACCGAAGGCCTCGCGAAAGAGCAGGATCTTTAAAGCTCTGCGCAAGGCCGGCAGGGAATCTGCAAGGTGCACTTTGCTGGGAAGATGATTCCACAATGTCGGGCCAACCACCGAGATGGCCCGGTTCCGGGTCGAGGTTTTCCGGGCCTCTCTGGGGGTGGCCACATGAAGCGAGTGCGCTTGCGACATCCGGGTTGGACGGGCCAAGGTTGATCGCTGGGCGATCCACTCTGCCAGGTAGTCAGGTCCCAGGCCATGGAGGGTTTTATAAACTAAAACCAGGACCTTGAATCTGATCCGTGCCGCAACGGGTAGCCAATGCAGGTGAGCCAGAACTGGGGTGATGTCGTCGTAGTGGCGCACACCCATCACCAGCCTGGCTGCTGCATTCTGCACCTGCTGCAGATGCCGGATGAGAGTCAAGGGCAACCCCATGTAGAGAGCATTACAGTAGTCTATCCTCGAGCTCACCAGCGCTTGCACAACAGTTCTCAGGGAGTCGCTGTCCAGATATGGGCGGATCTGGGCAATTTGGTGAAGGTGGAAAAATGCAGTTCTGGTCACGGCAGCCATCTGGGCCTCCATGGTGAGCGCTGGGTCCAGAACCAATTCCAGATTCTGGACACTGTCTGCCAGCTGGAGGGGAACTCCTCCATGCTGGGGAGAGGGCCTCCATACCCGGACGGGGGAGTCCCGAAGAACATCACCTCAGTCTTCTCGGGGTTCAGTTTGAGTCTGTTGGCCTTGGTCCATGCCATGACTGCGTCCAGGCACTGGTCGAGGGTCTGGAGAGCTTCATCTGCAGAGGTGGAAAAGGAGAGATAGAGCTGCGTGTCATCAGCGTACTGATGGCAGCAGACTCCAAATCTCCTAATGATCCCAGCCAGCGGCCTCACGTAGATGTTGAACAGCATGTGGGAGAGAGACGACCCTGCGGAACCCCACAAGGGAGTGTCCACAGGGCCGACAACTTCCCCCCCATGCTGCACATACTGGGGACGGCCCTCCAAGAAGGACCGGAGCCAACTGCGAACAGTGCCCCTGATACCCACCTCAGAGAGCCGATCCAGTAGGATACAGTGGTCAATGGTATCGAAGGCCGCTGACAGATCCAGGAGAACCAACAAGGTTACATATTTATTAGTGTTATATAATGAGAAATCTCCTTGTGATAAAAATCAGCCTCTCTGTGAAGACTCTTGCATATCAGTGATTAAGACCTTCTATATGAATTAGTCAGCTTGCAATGTACGCTTTAAAATGAAAAACATAAGTTTGTTTGAACGATTTTTGATTGTAACAGCAATTTTCTGAACTCATTGTTCATTCTCTTAAAACAGTTTGGAGGGAGAGGAATTAATGGAATGGAATGCATGAATACCTCATTTCCGAGACTGTTGCCACTATTTTTTTTTCACAAATGCCACTGAAGGGACAGAGAGAGAGAGAGAGAGAGAGAGAGAGAGAGAGAGAGAGAGAGAGAGAGAGAGAGAGAGAGAGAGAGAGAGAGAGAGAGAGAGAGAGAGCATCAGCACCATGGTTGATGTATCCCTGTAGAAGGTACAGAGACAGAGAGAGAGAGAGAATTATTTTAAGTTGGAAATCGATAATCTGATATAAAAATTCACATATATAAATTGAATTCATAGCTAGCTAGCTTAGATAATTGTAGTGTATACAAAAAATGAAAGTGGTTACCCAAAATCCAATTGGTAGCCCCAACTCAGGTTTTCCATTCAAAAATTTCCATGGGATTTGTGTAAGTGGTTACTTATTCAACTGATTAAGGAGCTGGTACTAGAAACTGGATGTATGCTAGAAAGTTTAGAATTGTTTGATGTAAAAGAAGAAGAGCAGAAATATTTAAATAATAATTATACCTGCATGCTATGGTGTAGAGATGGGCACGACTTAGCAGTATTCCTGTTTCCGTTTCCGTTACTCGGTTCCGTTACTCTACGGAAACGGTAACGGGAATTACTCCGCCAGACTTCGAGCTCGAACCGACGAACGAACAATTTTGGTCTGATTTGTCGTGCTCGTTACTTGCATTGCGCGATTGCGCGATGCCACGCGGCACAGAAAAAAAGTTTTTAAAAGTTAAAAAAACCCGGTTCCCGGCCAAAAAACAGGCGGAAAAATGCCTGCCGTGCCTCAGGGCACCTACCAGAGGGGTTGTTTCTGGAGGTCCCCGGCCTCCCCCCATCTCCCGTCCTGGGCTGCTCTGGTGGGACTCGCCGCTGGCTCGCAGCCAGCAAAAAGCCCAGTCTCCCCGCCGGCCACCGCAATTAAAGCGCAAGCAAGCGGCACGGACGGCACAGGAAAAAACTTTTAAACTCTCCCCCCACCCATTCCCGGGCCAAAAAAGCAGGCGGAAAAATGCCTGCTTGACTAAGGGCGCAGGGCACCTACCGGAGGGGTGGTTTCTGGAGGGGGGTCCCGCCTCCCCCCCCGTCCTGGGCAGCCGGACTCGCCATGCCATGCGGTGCGGGCGGGGGATCCAAAATGGGGCGGCAAATGCAATATTGTTTTTGAAATCGTGGTCCAAAAACACACAAGCACAACAGAAACACGCGAAAATTTATAAACTGCCAGATTTTTCACAGTAGCAGTGGGTTTTTTCTTGCAACAAAATGTCTCTCCTCTCCTCCTCTGTCCTCCATTTTTTTTTACACCTGCGCAATGATGGGCTGGCCGAGTGGCCAGCCATGTGGGAGTGGACGACCATGCAAATTTTTGGAGCCATCCCACCAATCGCATGGCCACTTGGCCATGGAGACTTCTGGGATGTGCCAAAAAGCCCCCTAAAACCTGCCCTAGCCCCCTAAACCTAACCCTTGACTCCAGTCCTTACCCATACGTCACAGACTGTCTTCTTAGTGGGTCAGAGAGGCACCCAGAGGTGCAACCCACTAGCCCACCATAACCTTACCCGTCACTAGCCTAACCCTAGCCCTTGCACTAACCCACCTTAACCCTAAGCCAGATGTACTTGCATTGCACTACATGCAAGTACAATTCCCTTCTGTGTGAGACATGGTGGTGCGAGAGCCTTAGTTAGGCATCACCTATGGCTCTGGGTTCACTGCCATCACTAGTCTCACTGTCTGCAACTGTTATGCATATCCATATGGCTATTGCATACCATTTTGCAGCAGCAGCAGGTGAGGAGGGGAGACCCCCATGTTGAGGGGTCTCTTGGAGACTGTTTCCCTTTCTTAGTGGGTGAGGATAGGAGGCACCCACGGGTGCCTCCAGGAGCCCGCTTTCCCTTTATAGCGGGCCAGAGGAGGCACCCACCCCACAGAGGTGCCTCCAGGAGCCCGCTACCCCCCCAAAATCCAGTACTAACGAAAACGAAAAAACAAAAAAAACGAACCGACTAATTTTTGCAAATTTTCACGAAAAACGGAAACGACCCGAAACGGAACCGGCCCGACTAATGACAACTCGAAAAAAAAAATTTTCAAGTTGTGCCCATCTCTACTATGGTGCTACCTAGTACTACAAAATGATCCCCTTTGTCTTGCTAAGTTGCAAATGACTTGAAAATCACTAAAATATCAGATTGTTTCATTAATATGTATATGTATATACACACATAAATGTTATATATTAAAAGTGGACTCAAACTTCTATGGCAGTGTAGTATAGGTACACCCTTCATTAGGGAATCAAACAATGAAATTTAATATTATATGATCAAATAATGTGATTTAAATTGTGGTTTGCATTTTCTGCCCTTCATTGGATTTTATTGTGATACCTTCTGCGATGCATAACTTATAGTTACTAAAGGGAAAGGGATTCCCATTGTGGTGTAGTAGGTAGAGTGATGGACTAAGACTTGCCAACAGGGTTTGAATCCTTGCTTAGATACGGAAACTGACTGGGGGAAGTGAAACTGGTTAAAACCACTCCTTAAATATCTTACTTACCTTGAAAGCTCTATTGGGGTCTCTATAATTTGGTTTCCAACCTAATAGCACAGAACATAGAGAAAGGGAAAGATAACAAGCAGCCTGGAACAGTTCTGATCCCATGCTAAAACCCAGTCCCTGCTGGAGGGAGAAGAACCCAAGCGATTTCTGAATGGGGGGACCTCCCTTATGAGGAAAGGCTAAAACATTTGGGGATCTTTAGTCTGGAAAAAAGGCACCTAAGGGGGGATATGTTTGAGACGTACAAAATAATGCAGGGCATGAGTAAAGTGGATACAGGGACTCCTCCCTCTCACAAAATACCAGAACTAGGGGACATACACTCAAATTGAGGGCTTGGAGAGTGAGAACAGACAAAAGAAAAAAATATTTTTGGTAAAAAAAAATGTTTTTAGTCTGTGAACTCCCTGCCACAGGATGTGGTGATGACATCTAGCCTGGATGCCTTCAAAAGGATATTGGACAGATTCCTAGAGGTAAAGTCCATCACAGGTTACAAACCATGATGGAGATGTGTAATCTCCAGGTTAAAAACTGAGGTACTTCAAGGACCAGATGCAGGGGAGTGGTATCAAGAGACAGATATCTAGTTTTGTGCGCTCCTGGACACATTTGAGGGGGCCACTGTGAGATACAGGAAGCTTGGCCTGATCCAGCATGGCTCTTCTTATGTTCATATGGGATTGTAAGGTTTACCTGATTCACTGCTCACCACTGGTGAATGAGTCCCAAGGATTTTGTGCAACAGATCCCCTTGCTCTGAAATAAATTATTGCCCATACACACAAAAAGTAATGCCACTTTGCTTGTTCCTTTCTATCCAGGCTGCATGCACGCTCCGTGGCTGCTGCTGGAGCCCTCAGAATGAGTCATCTATACCATGGTGCTACTTTTCTAGCAGTCATGGGTACAAAGCTTCAGGAAGCCCAAGAGACACAAACAGAGGTAAAGAGAATAATGTTAAATGCCTATTTAAAGTACATAATAATAACTGCCTGCTTGAAAAAATATGGAAGCTAGTATAACCAAGCATATCAGCGGTTCGATATGCAGAGCTCCAAATTAACTAATTACAACTAACATTGCATCCTTCATTGAGTTACTTCCTGATAACAAGAAATGCAACTAACAAATATAAAATAAGTTTTTAAATATAACAAATAACACCCACATTGTTTTTGTGTAAGGAAAAACATATGGTTGTTTTCAGAAGCTTCTTTTAAATGGCATTTAAGGTATTCTGAGAGGCCTTTTGACGGGATTTTTAAAGGTTTCCTGTCATTTCTCCATCAATCCTAAGTGACAAGAAAAGTAGTAGTTGTTTTTCTTCTTGCTTTTGTGTATTTTGAGGATGCTCTATCAAATTTGGCAACTAGAAGGTACCAGAAAATATTGCCTTGTATTTTTGTGGTTTTTGTGATACAGCTATCTGAGCACACCAATCTCGCCTGATCTCGGAAGCTTAAGCAGGGTCAGGCCTGGCTAGTACTTGGATGGGAGACCACCAGGGAATACCAGGGGCTGTAGGTGCCTGGAGTAGGAACTGGGAAACCACTCCAGTATTCCTGCCAAGAAAACTCCATGGACATGGGATCATGGGGAATTGGTCATGACTGTAATGACACAACAACAACAACAACAACAACAACAACAACAACAACAACAACAACAACAACAACAACAACAACAACAACAACCCAAATAGCTCAGTGAGATGGATCCGGAGGTGGCAGTTTAGATCACCACTCTGCTTTATAGGAGAGTAGCAAGCCACTGTATCCTTGCGCAAGCTGCACAGTCCCAGAGCTCTTCCCAAAGAAGGGACTGGGAAACCACTTCTGACTACTTTATCTCCAGATAATCCTGGAAAGTGTTGCCCGTAAATCAGAGGCAATGTGATGGCAGAAAATTCCCATAATTAATATGAACAGAATAGGAAGGTCCTGTTGCTTAGTGTTGTAAATCCTACTAGAGTAAGCACATTGAATCAATGGGGATCAATTTGTTCAGACATTACATTGATTCAACTGGGCCTGCTTTAACTGTGACTTCAGTTAGAATAAGCCCATTTAATTCAGTGGAACCTACAAAGGACTCTTCACTAACTCACCAAATCTCCATTGATTCAATGGGTCAATGAGCAACAGGTGTTGGCCTTTAAGACACAATGCAAAGAATGCTAATCAAGACAAATACGCTGGTGGTAAATAGTGAGCAATTCAACATATTTCCCTAAAAATGTAAAGTTCTGGGCTTTTTACACATGGAACCTTGTGCTATGGGTTTTACAAGCAATGATGGAAGTCCTCTTATTTTAGCTATCTTTTCTTTACAAGGGTTTGATATTACACTAAGAAGAAATGCTGCACCATCGTTGTTTGGAGGTGATATTACAGAAGTTCTCCTCACTGCAGAATATCAGACAACAAACCGTTTTCACTTCAAGGTTAGTCCCCCCCCCTCTCCCCCGTTAAAAACAACAATCTTCAACTGATGGGTAGGTCTCTACAATTGGATTACAGCTGGAGATGGGCACAAAATGAAAAACAAAACACTGTTTCATCATTTTGTTACATAATGAATTACTTCGTTTTATCATAAAATGAAACAACATGCCATTTTTCCCCTCTAGAAACAAAACAAAATTGTCCTAGAGGAATCAATGGCAGGGGAGCTCAAGCTCTTCCCTGTAAGCCAGTGGTGGCAAACATTCAGCATTCCAGATGTTTTGGACCACAACTCCCGGAATCTTGAGCCTAGATTGCCAATGGCAATGGACTGTGGGAGTTGTGGTCCAAAACATCTGGAGTGCCAAAGGTTCGCCACCACTGCTGTAAGCCCCTGAAATTTGGAAAGGTTTTGATGTTCAGGGGCCTGAGTTATTAAGCTCCAAAGGGGGTTCCCCTAGGAAAAAATAATTCTAATTGATTGAATTGGGATTTGGAAGCCAAGCCACAGCGGTGCTAATCACTCACGCATGGGAGGGCTATTGAGGTTTATGGATTCAATTAGATTTTTTCCTAGGGACACCCCCTTTGGAGCTTAATAACTTAGCCCCCCAACCTATAAACCTCTCCAGATTTGGGGGGGGCTTACAGGAAAGAGTCCAAAGCAACTCCCCAGCAATTCTGGTGCCAGTGAAGCAAGCTGTTTCATTTCATCTCATTACATTACAAAACTACTTTAAATTTTGTTTCCCACTGGTATTCAATGATAAGGTTCTTTATCCTAACTTAAAGCAGCACTTTTCAATGTTTTCCAGGTAGAGAGTACTTAGAAGGCACAGGCCTATGCAACCAGCTTCCTCTTATAAAAAGGGAACTCAAATAAATGTGTAGTTTGACAATTACGAGGTTGATCCTGCAAATATTTAGGCTAATGCTAGGTCTTGACCAGGAAAGACTGAAGACCACAGTCTTAAATTTAACATTCCTGCATTGAGCAGGAGGTTGAATTCATTGGCATTGCAAGTCCCTTGCAACACCATTTTTTATGATTCTTTGATTCTGTTGTAAGGATTAAGTGTGTTGTTACATTTTGTGACTCCCAAGGAAGAGGGATTGTTTATAGAATGTGTGTGTCCCTTGGGAGAAATGGTGAGAGTTGGCGGCCATTGTGGGAAGGGTATTTAAGAAGTAGGATACACTTTGTTTTCATTTGAGATTCCTGGGGGGAAAATAATATAACATTACTTTGAAATGCTCAACCTTCTTTAAAGTACAGGTCAATTTAGTATTTCATTGGCAATGTAAGAGATAAATGGTAGTATTTTGATAAAAATAGATTTCCAGTGTGGTATAGTGGGTAGAGTGTGGGAAGCCTGGGTTCAAATGCTCACTTAGCCATGGAAACTCAGTGGAGGTACAGAACAGGTAAAATCACTCCTTATTTATCTTATTCATGTTGACAGCTCTTTTAGGATTACTATAAGTCAGTTCCGACTTGATGACACACAAACACAATAAGACAATGAAAATAGATGCTCCAAAATATGCTAGGGAGAACATGCTAATGCTACAGATGTGAAGGTAATGGCTTGAAATAAGCTATTTCCCCCCCATATGACTCTTCTTGTTTCATCTTTCAGTACACAACAGTGAATCTAAGCAGTGTGCAAAAGATGACGGTATATCATACAAGAGAATCTTATGCAAAGGAAAACTTTGTGTTGGAATTTGCTTCTAATAGTTCAAGTCAAAAATGATAGGCATATATTTTTAGTTTCTCATTGGAGGCCCTTTAGCATTTGTATATAGGTTTAGGGTTAGGGTTAAGGTATATAGGTTAGGAGCAGATAAAACTGAAGTTTTAACCTTGTTCAGCAATAACTGAAAAAAGTACTTTTTAAACTACATGTCACCGATTCCCATCAGCTCTAACAGGTACAGTAGTACCCCCATATCCACAAGGAACTGGTTCCAGGCCTCCCTACAGATACCAAATTCTGCGGATAAGAGTGAATGACCTATCAGCACCTATTTGTGACATTAACTTTCATTGTGGCACTTATTTGTGACAGCAAATTGCTTATTTATTTTTTTGGTGGCGAAGCACAGATAACTGAATCATTGGATGCCGAATCAGTGATATGGGGGTATTACTGTATTAGCTCGTCTGAAATGAGAAATAAATTAACACAAACCTTGTGAAGACCTTGTTTTGTAAAAAAAAATGTCCATGAAAAAATTCCAAATGATAACTTCCTTTTTTGGTTTATGATAACAAAACAATATTGGTAAGAATTTGGCCTTCAATGAGTGAGTCTGGAGAATGTCCAGTCAATCAGAAAATTTGCAGGGATTCATTAACTACAGCTGCAGAAGGTTGGCTAAAGTGTCTAGCTATACAGCAACCTAATACAATTAATTATATTCATTAAAACTGTTGCATGCTTGCCACTGATACAGAATGCATAATGGTGAAGGCAAGCTGGCATTCAATAAGTAGAAGTTAATGTTGGCATCTATGTTAAGTTTTCTCTAATTGATTCACTTTTTCAGATTACAGATCCTGCTAATAAAAGATATGAAGTCCCACATGAGCACGTGAAACCCTTTGAGGGACCTAAAGCAGCCAATCCAAACTACCAGGTTAAAGTAATAGAGAATCCTTTTGGTATCCAGGTGATCCGGAATAGCAGTAACAAAGTCCTGTGAGTTGTTTTTTTATTGCCTTTTTTTTTAAAGCAAGCATAATATTTTTCAATGATTCAAGCACTTCCTGGATCCAATTCTACATGAAAAAAAATAATAATACATTCAGTAAATGGTTCCCAAAATTACAAAATAAATTTAATTATGTATTGATGTATTACATGTTTTGACTAACACCAAAAGCTCTCTGTCATGTATGTTTGCCACGCTGTAGCTATGGGTCTTCTCTTTGTTTGTAGAGGATTCTGGGGAATGTCCTGTACTGGGGAACTTCAGCTATTGTCTGAGACTGTATTCAAAGTATTTCTGAAGAATAAAAAATGGCAAAAATAAAGTCAGGGAGAATAATGGAAAAGGCAGATTTCTTCAGATATAAGGAGTGCAAATACATCTCTCCCCCCTCCTGTGTTAACCAACCATTGCCACTTCATGTCCTACCTTGTTCCACGATTACGTTTGTACCATGACAGCATTGTTCGCGGTCATGTGGTTTTGTCGCTGTTCAGTCCCTGATTCTGTTTACTCATGGCTGTGATTACTTGTCTAGTGACAACTGTTACTTCACGGTCTTGTTCCATGAAAAATTCTGAATTTGTCTTGTTTTCTTAACCCCTTTTTAAATATCATAAATAAAACTTTTTCAATATTTTGATTTACTGATCTTCCGGGATTTACACATCAATGCTACGGAATGTTCAGTACTTTCTTTAATAAACATTTGCACTGCTTAGTGTTTCCCATAGGGACACTAAAGTTGAATGCCACTTCAGCCGTTGACCACTAGGTCAACACTGGTTGTTGTGTGACAGTTGTTACCACACAGTCCCTTGTCTCGGAACAGGAACCAGGAACCAACCGTGACAAGTGAATTTCCCAGCCCAGGGGCAGGTACGGCTTGTCACGCTCTGTTTCCAGTTCCGGGGGCATGGTCAGGATAACTTTTTGCTGTCACACTATGGACGTGAAGTACGTTTTTTTTTTGTACCAGTCCCAAGCGGGATAGCAAGGAGGGACGAATGGGATGTGAAGTAACCACCTTTGCTATATCTATATCCTCACTCAAACATTGCTGTTAGCACTGATATATACTGTATAGAAGGAATGTATTTTAATCTCTGAAACCTTGCACTGATGTAAATCTGTTAATTACCAAAGTTGCACTATATTTCCCCTTTTCTCCCCTCCCCCATTTTTAAACAAAACTTTCATATGAAATAGTATTGTTTTGGGCATCAGTTCTAACTAAACAATATATCATATTATTATTTTTCTGTGGTTGAGGGAGACAGCAAGGATGAGAAGGAATGGAAAAACAGCAGCAGCAGCAGGTAGAGGGAGTGGATGAAGCAAATATGTTGTCTTGTTAGCCCTAATTCATTTAATGAGTTGCTTTCTTCATATCAGCAGCCTGAATCCTATTTGGATTTTACAGTGGATTTACTGAAATCACTAAAGCTATGGAGCAAATGGCATCAAATTAATGTAATGCTAGTCATACAACTGAAACAGCACCTTGTTAATTAGTAGTATTTTGTGGTGACTTTGTTGGAAGACTGACCCATAGAATCATATAATAATGGAGTTAGTAGGGGCCTCTACCACCATCAGGTCCAAACCCCTGCTCCAAACCAAAGCATATCTGAAATATGGTTGTATACTTTTCTCTAAACTCTTCCTGAGGTAAGAGACAAAGGTCTACTGAGTACTTTAAATACACAACAGCTCCTTTTACAATTTTCCACTTAAAAAACAACAACACTCAAGTATTGGCTTATACACTACGAGTGTCCAAAATTCAATTCTACAACCACTGTGACTCACCTCTGTGACCACTGAGACCAGTGCTGTAAACTGACACATTTATATCACCAAGCTGAGTAGGAAGAGAGCAGAATAGGAAGAAGAAAGATGACTGCAGAGGTAAGAGGAGAGCACGTGACAAGTGTGCGGGTGAGAGGAGGTGAGGTGGAGAAGAGAGAGGACAACAGAAGTTTAATTTATAAGACATGAAGATTTTCCAGGGATGTAAACCCCTATTTTAACATTTAGACAAGTAGGAAAATGGGGTTTGGTTTGCAATGGCTTGCTTGACATTTGCCATAAGGGAATCCATTAGGCTGTAAATAACAGGGTTTTGCTGTAAGCATGGTAGAACCTGAAGGCTAGTATCCCACTATGAATTACTGCAAGAAGAATGGAAGTTGCAGAGGCTGTCTTGGTTGATTAATGATGTGCCTATCATGTGCCTGGTTGCTTGATAATAACTCACCAGGTACCTCAGCACACAGCCATTGTGGCTCTGCAACTTCCATTTCACATGTGATAATTCACAGTAGGCTACTGGTCTGGTTCTTTAACAAGAATTTGTAGGTAGGGACTTTCAAATTGCCTAAATTGTTCAGGAATGTTCTTACTATTACCATCATTCCACATTTCTCCTAATGCAAGCTCTCTATAGGGGGAAAAGGTAACTCCTCACAAGTGATGGCATTGGTGAATCAGCAATCACAATACATATTTGGCTCACACCAGAAACATTTGTTTTAGAGATGGGCACGAAACAGAACAATAGTTTTTCATTTTGTTTTTCTTTTTATTTTGTTTTCATTTGTAATTAACAAATTTTAAAAGAATTTTTGTAACAAAATGGAACAAAAGAAAGTGATTCATTATGTTATATGTAATGTATATATACATTAAATGATTCCTTTCTCTTCTATTTTCACTTGCCTTTAGGAAACACAAGCTCACAGGGCCATAAATTTTCTCTTTATATTTCAGGGTAAAACATTTATTGCTTTATCACATAGCAACCCTTCCAAGCAAGACCTATCAGCATACACCCCCCTGCTTTGCATTCAAGCACAGAAGAATGTGTTTGGCTTGACTTTAACTTTTAAACGTCAGATTTTCCCCTCTTCCTCTTTTTCCATGGGGGAATCCACTTTGGAGTAATAACTCATCCCTCTGAATCTGAAAGCTCTCCTAATCCAGAGAGCTTAAAGGGAAGAGTCCAGGGAGCTATCCACAAAATGTGGTGTCCCTAGGACACAGGGGAGTCATTTTATAGAGTAACCAAACATTTTATTTTCAATGGATAAAATGGCATTTCATTTCATTTTGTAACAAAATGCTCACTGCCATTTTGTTTTATTTCATAACATTTTGAATCCTTACGATACGATGAAACAACCTGACATTTTTCGTATGGTGCCCATCTCTAGTTTCCCCCCAGGAAATGCACTATTTGGGTGGATGCACTATTTGGATGGAATCACACTTTCCTAATCATAGATACTGTCATTTGTGCTACTGGCAGAATGAGCTGATGTTCTCCCTTGGCTACAGATGTTTAGAAGTTTTGTAGTAAATGGATAATAACTGTACATCCATTGTCCAATAAAACTATAATCTGGGAGGCTTCAGTGTATATGGATTGATAATGACAGAAACAAAGGTTGTTACTTCACGTCCTTCCTCGAGCCGAGGTGAACTTGCCTCCGTGTTGAAATCGGTTTTCAACACGGATTAAGAAGTGGATTGAAAAGATTCCCAAGCTCCAGGACGGAAATCTCTCACCCCGCTTGGAGTGCAGTTCAGGGGGCGTGGTCGGGGTGAACTCGGATTGACCCCATAAGGACGTGAGGTTCTGTTCCTTTGAACTCGGATTGACCCCACAAGGACGTGAGGTTACGTTCCTTCAAACTCGGATTGACCCCACAAGGACGTGAGGTTACGTTCCTTCGAACCGGTCTCCAGTGGGGCCGCGAACTGCAGTGAGAGGGATGTGAAGTATCAGCCAAAGAGGCAGAAAGAAGAGGTGTAGAAGGAAAAAGCATCACTGTTCACTTTCTAGGCCCCCCATCATGATGATAGACAAAATATAATTAATTACTCACCTGTTCTAGTTTTAGAATTGGCTTTAGCATAGCCTGCTGCAATAAAATCAGCTGTGCAGCTGTACAGATGCAGAATTCAAAGTGATGATATGGAAAATTACTTTCAAGTCTCTATATAGACTTCTGCTTTGTATAGCTGACAAAAGCAGGATATGAATAATATAGTCTAATTAAGACTGTATGGAGATAATTATCTCTATGGTTCCAAACATACCACATGCTTAATTGCAAAAGGTGCTAATTTTCCTAGCAAAAAGCCGAAGGTACCGAAGTATCTGGACAACATTTATCCTTTTTGTCAGTTACCACTAGAATTTTAATTTATAGTACTTTGAAGCACATATCACTTTTATATAATTTATATATTCACCTTTTTCAACTTTAGAAAATATGCCCGGGTTAGATAGGTATTGCATTACCTCTTTAGGAAGATTTTACATTGTTGGACATTGCCCTCCCAGCCCAGAACTAAAGAGGCAAGACACGTTTGTGGGATTAAAATTGGACCACAGTTTATTGGTGTGAAATTCAAATTCAACTGTTAAACATCCCTTAAACTAGGGGGATGAATGCAGTACAAGTGTATCAGTTAATGATTCCTAATATTATTAGAAGGGCGCTGCCCACCTGTTCAGTGCCCTCCCAAAACCTGCGGTCAGGGCAGCCCTCATTCCTAATTTTGAACCTATTTATACCTAACATTTCCTAATTCATATTGAGGGCTACCAGCTCACAAAGGAATATTATTTCAATACATTTCACCTGACTTAAATTTCCTGCTTGCACTACCCACCAATTGTGACCGGTTCTAAACCTCCCCATAGCCTTAAAGAGAATGGGATGGGCAAAAACACACTGCCAGTCCAGTCCAATTGAGTAACAGCCAAAAAATCCCATCCAACCCTTATGCAACCAACTACTCTCATTCTCTCAATGGGAGGGATGGGAGGATAGATGGCTAGATCACAAAAGAGGCCTCTCACCATGTGGTGAGGCCTTACAAAGATTCTGGCCCCTGCTGGGCAGCCCCTAGACCGCACAAAAGTGATGCTAACAAGGCGGGGGGCAAAGTGGCCCTGCATAGCACTATGACTGTTCAGATCTTCATTGTATGTAGTAATAACACCAGCTAGATATGTTTTATTTTGAATGTGCTGAGTTTTTTTTTAGCCAGAGGTGACAGTGGAATAAAATTGGGAAATATGTGTATATATCATGAATTATGATGCATCATTCAACTCATTGTCAGCGCTTCTACAGAATATTATTTGCCTTCAGCTCTACCGATGCTCAAGGATGATGTTAAAATACTTTGTCATGCCAGGTGCCATATTTTCTATGAGAGTCCCACAATATAACAGAGCTATAATTTAAGTTACCCTCTAAAACTGGATGTGCAGTGGTAGTATTTTATCTCATCTCAATTTATCCCAATTCCCATGGCCTGTCCTCTAGCTGCATTCAACTTATGGTATTTCCTCTTGTATTTATATTCTTGAAGCTAATTTCAAAGGTCTATAATAGAGTAAGGTTACCGTCTCATGTTTATTTATTTATTTATTTATTTATTTATTTTTATTTAGAATATTTTTATCCTACCTTTCTTCTTGGAAAAGGACCCAAGGTGTCTTACAATAATGAGAGACAATATACAGCCCCAAACAGTTAAGACATAATTTAAGTTACAAACAGGGAATTAGAAGAGGCATCTTAGTACATTAAAAGGTAACATTAAAGCTACAAAGAGCACACAATTATAAGGGATGGAGACTAACATGGAAAACACTGGTGTTGTGAAATCAGTCAATGCAATCATGCATGGTAATCCAGATAAAAGTCACATGGTAGGTAGTCCATCATTCAGGGAAAGCTTGCCTGAAAAGGAAAGTCTTTGCCTCTTTCCTGATAGACAGAAGTGGTGGGGCAGTCCTCAATTCTAGTGGGAGGGAGTTCCAGAGTCTGGGTGCAGCAGTCGAGAAGGCCCTTTCATGTATTCCCACAACACATACCTGTGAGGGATGGAGAGAAAGGCCTCTCCTGATGATGTTAGCACCCGAGCCGGTTCATAATGTGAGATTCGATCTTTGAGGTAGCTTGGACCCAGGCTGTTTTGTGCTTTCTAGGTTAAGTTCAGCACTTTGAATTGTGCCCAATAGTTGATTGGCAGCCAGTGGAGCTGGTTTAATAGGGGTGTAATGTGATCTCTGTACCCCATCCCAGTCAGCAATCTGGCTGCTGCATTTTGGACCCATTGAAGTTTCCTGAGACTTTCCATCAGTAGCCACACATAGAGTGCATTACAGTAGTCCAGCAGGAACGTCACTAGGGCATGTGTCACTGTGGCTAGAGCTGGTTTCTCAAGAAATGGGCATAACTAGAGTACTAGTTTTAATTGTGCATATGATAGAGGGAAATGCATTGATGCACATGGAAATCTAAATCCGGGTCAAAGGTATATATAGCAATATTGTCACCAGGGTTATGGCCTCTATTGGTGAAACCTGAATCACACGAGATTGTCATATGTGAGGAAAAGATGGAGCTATGCTGATGAATGCCTGGATCTGAGAGTGGGATGAACAATATTGGTTCAGTCTATTTATTTTGTGTTTCCTTCTGTTAGAAGAACTAGAGAGTGCATTCATATTCAGATCAGGCAGTTTCAAGGCCTGCCCGCATCAGATATTTTTATAATTTTTATCTATTTTCTACACAGTATAACACATATATTGTTCATCACCTTTCACGTAACATAGGTCAATCACAATGATTTTCCCAATATTTCAGCCTGTTGTACTTCATATCTCCTTTCATATTTTAGAATAACATATTTTCAGACTTTCATACTTAGTTTCCTTTTTATTCCATTGATATTCTATCTTTACTCATATATATATTCATCTAATATAAAATATAGTAATAACCAAATACAATACTGTAATAACCTATCTGAACTTAGTAGTATACTCAGCCGTAATATTTTAGTTCTTCAATTTGCTAAGCAACTTTTAAAACCTTTTAACTAACTTAATATATCCTTAACAAGGCTTATTTACCTGCTCTTCTAAGAATTACTTAATTTCAAAGGCCTTCTATAACTAGAGTTAGTACTTTGTGGGCAATTATAAAGGGGTTTCATCTTCGTCTATAGGTTTTCCTTTAAGCATAACAGTTTCCATCTATGCCGAACTACAGCATTTCCTTTAGAGGTGTAACAAGTTAGAATATATTTATATTTCAGGCTGGTCTTTATATTTCCGTTATCCATTTCCAAAATCATGACAATCTATTAATGGCTTTAAACAATCAAAATACAAGGAACCAACCACGGTTCTTTGTGATCACTTCATTAAGCCAATAGTTCTCTTTCCGAATTTTCTCTTTTTCTGCTAAGTCCATTGCGCTCATACATTGTTTTTCCATCTTGTTTATTGATTTACTGATGGAAAGTTCCAGGACTTTCCCCCTCTCTATAACCTTATCTAATAAGACAAATGTATTTATCTTCTTCCTCTCTGGATTGGGTTTTGTCTGTCCACAAATTCATCCTGCACATTTATTGTAACTGTCTGTGCATTAGAATCAGCTCCCTGTTCGGGCTCTATAACATGATCAAATTTGGATCTTTCCGCTCTCTGCTGTGATTCTATATCCTGGTTTGATTTGGAAGATTGTTCAGTCTGTGATGTAAAACCTTCTAAAATTGCCTGCAATCCACAAAGAATATCCTTTACAAGTGGTTCTTGTGACCACATTTTCCAGCTCAATTGTACACAATTATAACTCACATCTGAGTCAATATCACTTGGTTGTAGTTTCTGCCTCTCATTTTCCAAGAGAAAGGGGTATAAAATAAGGAGATGTGTAAAAAAAAATAAATAGAAGAGCAAAGGGAGAGGGGATAAAGAGAGGGAGAGAGAAAAGTTCTGCTTTCACTCTACAATAGGGTTTATTTTGAAAACAGATCTGACAGATGGTTGTTTAGTTTTCTCTTGAATGTCTCCAGAACCAGCTCCCAAGGTAACTGGTTCCATTGGGGTACTGGTCAAACAGTCCAGAGTTTTATTCCTGATATTCTGCCTAAACCAGGGTTCCTGTAATTAGACATCTTCTTTGAGGTTCCATTGCATGCTTCCCAGTACTCAGCTTTCCAAACTTTACCCTACTGAAACAAATATAATAAATCCCAAGTGGATATAATTCCACCATAGAATGGTTTTGGGAGGTCTTCCTTGCATTGAAGTCCATCTAGGAGGAATGAATGCCCAGACTTAGCAAAATGCCTATTGATTCACAAGCTGTCAGGCATCAGCTCAAGCAGACAAGGGTAACACAGAGCTGGAAACATATGTGGTAGCCTGAACCAGAAAGAAAGACATATTCATAGATAACAACCGAAAGGAGGAAATTAGATAATGACTCTGGGTGGTCAACTGTGTTTTTGCAGGATGAAATCATAGCCGAGAAGTTATTGTTTTCCCCTTTATGTCATCGACTAACTATACTTCAGAAGCTTTAGTTCATGGAAGGCATTACAGATAGAGATGAAAAAAATTATTTATTTTTTATTGTTTGTTTGTTTGTTTGTTTGTTTGTTAGATTTATACCCCACTCCATCTAGCAGCAAGGCTATTATAGGCAGCTTACAAAAATTCATCAAACACCAGGGATAGACAAAATACAATTTATAAACAGTACAACATAACAAAACATAATAAACATGGTCAAGTATTATTTTAGAAGAATTATTTTGAAGTATGCAAATCTACACAGGAGAAGATTTTTTTTGGCAGAAATATAATATTGTTATTTTTCAATCAGCTTTGACACCACTATTGGACCACTTGTGTACGCTGACCAGTTCTTGCAGCTCTCCATCCGAGTACCCAGCTGGAATGTTTATGGTGTTGGAGAACATGTCCACAGACAATACCGACATGATTTTAATTGGAAGACCTGGCCCATTTTTACCCGGGATGCCTTTCCTAATGGAGTAAGTGGGGGCAGGGGAAAACCCTTCTTATGATACTGTGAGTACTCCACTTCTGTGCACTGTGAAAGAAGAATTAGGCATGATCAGAGCATGGAATGTCTGGTTAAAGAAACAGAATAAAATTAAATTGGGGGAGAAAGTCCCAATATTGGACTCTGAAACAACTCAACTTAATAGTAATATAATTAACCATGTTGTTAATTAAAAATTCATTGGGTTTGCCATCTGCAGAAGCTAGAGGTCAACCCATTCTTCATCTCTCCCAAAGCTGAAAAGAGTTTGAATTAAACACACTTAATGTGCTTTAAATATTGTATTCAAAATAGAGATAATCTATAGCAGGCATGACCAAAATTTGGCCCTCCAGATGTTTTGGACCAGAGCTCCCAGAATTCTAAGCTTAGATTGCCAGTGACAAAGGACTATGGGAGTTGTGGTCCAAAACATCTGGAGGGCCGAAGTTTGGTCATGCCTGCTATAGATTATCTCTATTTTGAATACAATATTTAAAGCACATTAAGTGTGTTTAATTCATATAATATATGCTTCCCCATTCAATTGGAGATATAAGCTTTCCAGAAATGAATGCAGCTGCTGTATGCCTGTTTACATAGGAATGTATCTCATCAAACTTAATGAAAATCACCTTCCACTTTAGTAGTTTGGAGCAAAAGAATACAAACAGCTCTCTAAACCAATATTCTTCTCTTGATGTTTCTCTCTGAAGCAAAACCAGCATAACTGAAAGTGTAGTTTGGTCTGCATGTAACATATCTACACTGGGGATACTGGCACATATTTGGATCTGAGTCCCAAATATAAGTCCAAGTCTTTAGTAATGTTTTTTTTAAAAAAACTTATTTTCATGTTTGGTACTGGGGGTTTCTGGGAGGTCCTACGGGCTGACATAATGTCTTGAGGGCTACATGAGGCTTTTCAGCTGCATTTTGTTCAACTTTGCCCTGGAGGTTTCAAGAATAATCATTATGACTTTTGGACAGTACTAAATATATTGTTCTTTGTGGCATGCTGCATATACATGTAGACCTGACTATTAGTCGTAGAAGAACCCTGTCCTCTTTTTCATGGGGACAGCTTGCACTGAATACACCTTAATAGCTTTCAAGATGTCAGCTTGGGGCAGTTTACTATCTTACATCAGAAGTGAATGTGGAAGCTCAGAAATGAATGTGTAATTGGCATTTTTAACCAGTTCTTATTCCATGCTTTCAACAGCAGTCAGGAAGTAAAGAGTTGATGGTTTTCCTGCTCTATCTTTCATGTTGAGTCATGGCAACTGGACTTCTTTTTCTTGATAATGATACATTTTGTTGCTCATCCAAACAGATTTGCCAGTCTTCAGAGAGGCATTTGGCAACCATTATTTATTTATTTATTTATTTATTTATTTATTTATTTATTTTTGGGGAACCAGTAACTTAGACTGCCTGCCGGCTTGTTATTAATGTGTTTTTATTATTATGTTTACTGTTGTCCTGCTCTATTACTTTTATTGCATTATTGTAAACCGCCTGGAGTTCTGTTAGAAGATGGGCAGTATATAAATCAATAAATCAATAAATCAATAAATAAAATTGTTTGGATTAGCAGCAAAACATTTCAATCACTCCCAGTTGCCATGATTCAACTTCCAGATAAACTCACCTGGATGACTGAGAATCTTCACAGATATTTCTCTTTAATGCTTTCTCTGCTGAGTATCTAATTCTTGGTCTGATCTTAAAGTTAAAGTTTTTTTTAAGGTGGTATCCCTCAGCTGACTGGTATTTCAAGTGTTATCACTTCAGTTATTGCTACTATTTCCTTTATCAGTTGGAGATGAAGCAGACTTGATACATTTGAATTCATTAAGCTTAGCACATTGTATAAATCCAAGAGCATCTTTGTTTAGTTGAAAAAGCAAGACTGAATTTCACAGACATGATCTTGGGTTATCAAATTACTCCTACTGGAGAATATCACTGACAGAGACAAAGGTGCAAGGAATAAATTTCTATTTACTGTATTTTAATTTTGTGAAGGTTGGCTAAAAATGATAAAACATTATCAAATGCAAACAGTGTGTCTTAAGATGCATCTCATGTATGTAGGTTCACCTTATTGTAATTGCCTCTTTTCTTCAAAGGATATGAGCAACCTGTATGGGGCTCAAACATTCTTCTTGTGCCTGGAAGACAACACGGGTCATTCATTTGGTGTATTCTTGATGAATAGCAATGCCATGGGTAAGGATGTTGCTTGTGACTGTCATGCTGACCAGTTGGCTTTATTCTGGGCTTTAAATTTTGCTTCATTGTACAATAAAGGTGTGATTTAGTTATCAACGTAGATAAAAGTGCTTTTCATATAACATAATTGTTTAAGCAAATAATTTTCTTACTAGGAAAATATAAATATTAGAGATGGGCATGAAATGAATTTTTAATTTATTTCATTATTTGATAGTTGTTTGATTACGTAACAAAAAGAATAACAAACAGACCCATCAAAGAAAAACTAAAGAAAAT
The DNA here is from genome assembly GCA_037367245.1 of Phrynocephalus guinanensis. Lineage (NCBI taxonomy): Eukaryota > Metazoa > Chordata > Lepidosauria > Squamata > Agamidae > Phrynocephalus > Phrynocephalus guinanensis. The sequence continues at coordinate 116,097,137 of CM074735.1, read as the reverse complement.
GAAACAAAAATTCCCATTTCGTTCGTTTTCTTTTTCTTTTTCCCATAGGAGACATAAGCTTTTCAGAAATGAATGCAGCCGTTGTATGCCTGTTTTTTTCTTCACCAAAGTCACCACCAATCAGCTGTAGCGCAGGGCTTTGGTGGGGAAAAAGTTTCAAAAGCCCACCTTTTCCCCACCCAATCAGGCACGATTGGGTTTGGGATAAAAACACACACAGCCCAACCTAGCCTGTGGGCCAGCTGTTTTTTTTAAAAAATGTGCCAACCTGGCTTGCACATGAGTAAAAAATAATAAAATAAAATAAAATAAAAAATTTGCCAACCCGGCCTGTGGGCCACCTGGTTGGTGTGAGTAGAAATAATAATAATAATAATTTTAAAAAATCATACCGACCCAGCTGACACAGGAGTAAAAATTAAAAAATTAAAATTAAAATTAAAAAAATTAAAAAATGCTCTGACCCAGCCTGCAGGCCATCTGGTTAGTGTGAGTATAAAAATAAAGAATAAAAGATAAACCACACTGACCAGGCCCACGTGTGAGTAAAAAATAATAAAATAAAATAAAATAATAAAACAAATAAAAAACTCACTGACCCGGCCCGCAGGCCAGCTGGTCAGTATGAGTATAAAAACAAAACAAAATATATTTTTTTAAAAATGCACCGGGTCGTGAGTAAAAAAAAAAAAAAGATTGACATAAGTGCTCTCACTGCATGCTAATTTTGCCAGCCAGCCTTTAGTGAGACTCACATGGAGCCCAGTCTTTTGAAAGTCCTGCATCTGTGTTCATTTCCACAGTGGTTTGGAAAAAAACTTCCCCCTTCAAAGTTTGGATTGGCATTCTCTAATGGTGGCTCAGAGTTAATTACTGGGCCTGTTTGCAGTGCTAAGATCCACATGGCTCACAGAGCAATAACAAACACTGATCTGTATGAGAGAAGAAAATCTGCTCTCAGAGGTGTGTGGTTCATAATTTGTTGGATGACATTCTAGTTAGATTAAATAATCTTTTGGCCATGCTTAAGTCCTCCTGATAAAGATGATGCAAACCCAAATATTGAGAACAGCTTTTAGTGTCATTACAGGATGACAACATATAATGAAATATGATATCCACAGGGTTCATGAGTCGCTTTAACATATGTGAACTTGCAGATATTTAGGCCTAAATTGGTAGTCACAAGTTGTGACATATTTTCATAGCAGTCCAGGATAAGAGATTGGCCATAGAATAGGTCTCTTCTCAACTGTGAGTTGATACTGGTAGCCTAGGGGAAAATTCATTCATTTCTCCCTCTCACGCATTACAAGAACAAGGGTCATCAACTCAAATTGAACATTGGGAGAGGAAGAGGAGACAAAAGAAAATATTTCTTTGCCCAGTATGTTTTTAGTCTGTGGAACTCCTTTCCACAAGATGTGGTAATGGCATCTTCCTACATGCCTTTAAAAAGGAACTGGATAGATTTTGGGAGGAAAAGTCTGTTGCAGGTTCTGGGTCATGATGGGGATATGTGCTATCTCCAGGTTTAAGAGTAGGGTACCTCAAAATGCCAGATGAATGTGAGTGATATCAGGAGACAAATGTTGTCAGTTGTTTGTATTGTTTGTCCCAGCCTTCTCTTGCCATCTGAGGTGTTTGTTGTATGGCTTTTGTTCTGTTTTGTCTTGTTTTATTTTGATTTATTTTGTTGGGGTTTGTTTTCCTTTTGGATAATTTTTTTATTTTGCAATTTGTTGTACATTGCCCAGAGTTCTCGAGGGAAAGTCGAGTAGTAACCAAAAATAAAAATAAAAAATAAATATTGTCTCATGTTCTTCCAAAGACATCTGGTGGAGCCATTGTGAGATACATGGAACTGGACTAGATAAGTCCTTGGTCTGATCCAGCAGGGCTCTTCTTATGATTTTATCCATCCATCCATCCATCCATTCATTCAATTTTACAAATTCAGCAAGATATACTTTGATAAACCCTTCTTTTGGTGGTTTATACACAGAATGAGACAAACAGAAAGTAAAACTAATCAAAATATGATAAAAGGAGGTATTGCACATAATTAAACATAACCATCAAATAAGGCAATAAAACCCAAAATGATGGGCAATAAGCAATCTAGAGACAATAAAAAAGTCCTTTGTGTAGCCTGTTCTGAAATGTGGGAGGAATCTCAGAGTATCCCAGCTAGAATAGCTATTAACCTTACTGTGTTTCTTCTGGCAGAATTTGTTCTCCAGCCGGCTCCAGCTGTTACATACAGAACAATCGGTGGAATTCTAGATTTCTATATCTTCTTGGGAAACACACCAGAGCAAGTTGTCCAAGAATATCTTTCGGTATGTTTTGGTATCTTTTGCAACATTTTTACTCAGCAAGGCACTTCTAACATGTTGTGGGTATACGTAACTCATACGTTTTTTAGAATAGCAAACCTACTCTGAAAATGTCTTGGAAGAGCAAAGTTAATTTCAGTCAAACAGTATGTTAACCATTACTCGGATACACATGTCCTTCCTTTTGGTCTGATCTTTTAATGAAGAATATTCTTGTGTCTAATGCTTGCTTCACACTCTTGCCTTGTAGATGGAATGAAGCAATGAACCAAGAATGGGGGTGTATAGTAAATCATTTACTTATGGAGTGTTCCTACAGTCTGGGAAATATGCACGCTGTTTAGCTTGCTCCACAAGTTAATCCAAGTTAACCTCTAATGGGTTAACTAGTTCAAAACAAGGTGAAAACTGATCTTGTTGACACAGATATATATATTCCCAAAATCTAGCTGTTGGTTAGAAGAAGAAAAATTTTATACCTTCAAAGCAAAGTTAGGTAGCCTGTTTATCTTTGAGCCATCTCCACCATTGTTGTTATATATTTGTATACAAGAACTATTGTAAATAGAATTGTTATTCATACTTCTCACATATCTTCCTAATTGCAAGGAGGCCATGATTCTTTTTATTGTCTTTATTTATTTTCATAACAGTGTCAATCCCTATAAAAATCCTCCTGGTATAAATTTTGCATGGTCTTTATGAAAAGCTTCTTATTGTCACCAGGAGTGCAAGTCATAGAAAGAACATTATTCCCAGGAAGGAACTGGGCCTAAGATTTGCCTGTAGACAGCTTTATCTGCATAGAACATTACATCTGGGAAAAGTCTATGGTGCTATCTAGGACCTTAGTCTTCCACTGTCCTCATCTCCCACTAAACATCAGACCCATTCTCAAAACACAGTGACTCCAAAGTATATTTATTTCCTAATTCCTCTTCGTGGTTTTAATTTGTAGTTCATAGGACTTCCATGGATGCCTCCCTATTGGAGTCTTGGGTTCCATATCTGCCGCTGGGATTACAAGGATCTAAATGATGTGAAAGCAGTTGTAGAAAGAAACAGAGCAGCTGGAATACCTTATGTAAGTATCCTGGAACTAAGTGAGCAGATTCTTTACTGGAGCTGCAATTTATATAATTTCGGGTCTAGAATGCAATATGGATATAACTAGGGATGAGCACCTTACGAAAAATGACATGCTGTTTCATCATTGTGTAAGGTTTCAAATAAAATGTTTTCGGTTCAGGAAGAACCGAACCAGGGAGTCGCTGCCAGATCTTCCTTCAGCAGCAAGATCTGCCAGCTGCTTCTCTGCTTGGTTCTTGCTGGCCATCACTTTCCAGCTGCTTCCGACAGTTCAAGCAGTCAAAACAATCCCAGCTGGGGTGCAGGCAGCTAGGGAGAAGGGAGCAGCCAATTTGTTTTTTAAAAAAATTGTTACGATGCAAAATGAAATGCAGGGGGGACAAAATGGATGAAACAAAACACAATCTTTCAATTTCGTGCCCATCCCTAGATATAACTTGTGGGGAAAACAAGAGTTGTGAAGAGCTTATATAGTACAAGATTGTTTGACTGCACTTATAGGGAAAAATAAACTGATACTGGGGATCAAATCATTAAAACATGGTGGATGTTCTCTAGAGAGGTACAAAATAATGCAGGGCATGAGTAAAGTGGATAGAGGGATTCTCTTCTCCCTCTCACAAAATACCAGAACTAGGGGACATACACTCAAATTGAGGGCTCGGAGAGTGAGAACAGACAAAAGAAAATATTTTTTCACCTAGCGCGTTGTTAATCTGTGGAACTCCCTGCCACAGGATGTGGTGATGGCATCTGGCCTGGATGCCTTCAAAAGGGGATTGGACAGATACCTGGAGGAGAAGTCCATCACAGGTTACAAACCATGTTGGAGATGTGTAATCTCCAGGGTTAAAACTGGGGTACCTCAAGGGCCAGATGCAGGGGAGTGGTATCAGGAAACAGCTCTCTGGTCTCATGCTCTCCCAGACACATTTGGTTTGGCCACTGTGAGATACAGGAAGCTGGACTAGATGGGCCGTTGGCCTGATCCAGCATGGCTCTTCTTATGTTCTTATGTTCTAGTTATTTGAGGCCAGTTACACCATCCCTAGACTTGGAAAGCTATTATCACAATTACCTAGTTCCATTTTTCCTTATAAAAATTAGTCATTTTAATGTCCTTGTACCTTTTAGTAGCCAGTATTTTCAATTGAAAACATTTTGGGGTTTTGGGGTCCACAGATGCCACGTCCCCAATATATCCCAAAATTGTCCTCATGGTCCCAGAACAAAGAAGAGGTTTTCTGAGTATTTGTTCAATTAAATGTTTTGAGGAGGAACTTTGGAAATAATATTCTGGGGACAGCATTTGCTTCATGGTGTGCTATGTGTGAACTATTAGGCATAAGATGTCTACCCATTCATGAAGACAATTGAAGATTTCTCACTGTTAGAATATTCTTGTTCCACGCATGCAAATCCTTCAGAGCCGTGTGCCTGAAAAATCAGACAGGGAAAAAAAAAACCATGCTTATTTCTCAATGACCAACTACCAAAAGAGAGAGAGAGAAGAGAGAGAGAGAAAATAATATAATTTGCAAATGTAGGTTGAGACCAACTCATGTGAGAATTGTCTTTTTCTCCTAAAAGAGTTCTATTTCTAATAATGTATCATCTGATTTGCCCTGGGTGGTAATCCATGAATTCATTAATTAGCTTTAGTGTCAGTATGGGAAGAGATACAGGATTGGTTGTCCAGTATGACATATCAGATATTTAATCCAAAATTCAGGATGCATTCATTCATACATCTAGCAAAGTGGTCATTAGCCTTAGAAAAGCAGCTCACATAATATTTGAACACAAATGATGTTGCACTTGTATGGAAATCTGGGATCTGACCCTCCATGTGGTTGGGACATCACCTTTCCCAGTGAACATCCTGCTAACAGGCATTGAAACAGGAAATATCTCAGGATCAAAATGTTTATAACCCTCTGCATAAACAAGTCAGAAGACAAATAATTTTGTGTCCAGTGCAATGGCAGTGGAACCAATTATCTCAGGAGCTGATGACCACTCCAGTGCTGGAAGCATTCAAGACAAAATTGGACAACCATCTGTCAGATCTGTTTTGACTTGGATTCCTGCATTGGCCTTATCAGCCCCGTCCAACCTGGTTATTTTATGATTCTACGAATTTTTGGTGCTAAGACAAAACAGAGTAAATAGTGGCTGATTGCAGTCCTGGTCTTCTAACCAGGTTACAAGATTTACTAAGGTCACTGTAAGTCAAGCAAGTAAAAGGAAAGAATGTAGAGGCAGCAGAATGAAGGATGCCAGTTTAGAAGGTATGATTTCCCACTGGGAGACTGATAAGAAAGAAGTTTTCCCTGGAGCCTGAAGAACAAAAATGGGAACAGTTGCTAAATTTTGTCATACCTGGGAATATTTGGTTCTTTTCCTGGAGGGAAAAAACACTCTAGTTTTGACTTTGAAAGCCTCAGTCTCATCAGAATTTGAGCAGGGCTTTTCTTTCTACAATTAAAAATACTGAATTTGGGAGACCAATTTCTATGTACTGTTAATCCCTGAGATTTCTTCCACCTGTCTGAAGTCCAGTTCTCATTTTATCTCTGTACAAGTTACCATAGAAATTACATAAAATACGGTCACACAGCAGGGTGCCATGGTAATGGAAGGGAGGAAATGATTTATGCAACACACAATAAATGGTTCTCATTCAGCTGTTACATGCATGAAACTGCACGGTTGGAAAGTGCTTTTATTTCTGAATCAAACATGCTAGGAACAGAATGGAGAATTGACTGAGTGAAAGCATGCATATGAACAAGCCACTCCACAGTAAAATAGTCTTAAGGCATGGCGGTAGCTTTGTCAAGTCCAGGCATTGAGATGTGATGTACATGAAATGTTTGCACTTATTTAATTGTGGTGGGTGGAATAAATCTTGCCTCATTCTATTTTTCTCACCATTAGCCATAATGCACTGGCACTAACTAGGGTTAATGCTAACTAGGTCTTAAACTACACATGCTCTCATTAGAAGCTGATAGCATGTTAGTGTCCCAAAGTAAGAATTTGTTGAATATACACACATTTTTCTAATTCTTACCAGAATAAAAGGCAATGAGACAGAACAGTGAAATAAAAAGGGGGAGATATGTGGCCATTGCAAAGTACAAATGCAAGAATAGGTAAAACAGGGTACCCAGATGAAAAATTGCAAACATTTGTGACACTTTTTTTGGTTCTGTACACAAGCCAAAAGACTACTGCAACCATTCTCATAAAGCAAGGCCATTGCCAGTTCTAACCACATGCTATCTGTAACTCAGGATTAGAGATGGGCACGACCAGAATTTTTTTTCCCGAGTTGTCATTTTTCGAGACGGGTCCATTTCGGCTCGTTTCCGTTTTTTTTCGAAATTTTTTTAAAAATTCTCATTTCGTCGTGTCGTTTGTCGTTTGCCGTTACCGCCGCCGCAATTTTGCGCGATTTGACGTCTGCGAGTGGCGTCCCGCCAGCGCAATGTGTTTTTGCGCCCTAGGCGGCAGGCGGGGTGGCGGGGGGCATGGGGGGGCGGCGGCAGCAGCAGGGGGGAGGGGTGGGCGCGCGGGCGGCGGGCGCAGGTCCCGCAATGACCCAGAGCAGGCAGAAAACACTTTAAACTGACTTGCTGCACAAGATTGCATCAAATAAAGCAATTGCAATTTTTATTGCAAACAATGTGGGCAGTGCACCCACAGCAGAGCTGCAGGCAGGGTATGAAAGTACCTTGGCTTGCCACCAAGCAAATGAAATTTTTAAAATAAATCCACACCTCCCCTCCCACTCAAACCTCCCCCCTTTGAAGCGCTATCAGAAAAGAAATCCTAACAAACTGCAGGAGAATAAAAAAGAATAAACTGCGTTGCTATTCCCCACAGCAGACAGAGAATGAAAGGAATTATTATTATTTCCTAAAAATTCAATTGAATCAACTCCCTCCCTGCCTGCCTAACTGAAATCTAAAGGCTCTGCGAAATCAAAACTAGTCTAGCACAGCAGCCAGCTACACACAGCCCTCTCCCATCCATATCCAAGCCCGGACTGCGACTCTTCTGGGAGTGCCTCGCCTTTTTATGCCCTCTGGCACATCCAGAAGTGTCAGTCGAAACCTGGCCATGCGATTGGTAGAATGGGTCCAAAAATTTGCATGGTCCCTTCCCATGGCTAGCCCATCATTGCACAGGTGTAAAAAAAAAAAATAAAAATAAAATAAAATAAAAAAATCAGTGCGACCTTTTACTGCTATAAAAAACCCACTGCTGCTACTGTAAAAATTCAAGCATTTAAAATAGCTAATTTTCACATGTTTCTGTGGTGCTTTGGTGGTTTTTTGGACCACGATTTCAAAAAAAATATTGTGGATGCTATTTCGGATCCCCCCGCACTGCATAGCAAATGGAGACGCCGAGGATGCCCCCTCCCAGCCTGGTACCAGCAGCCCAGGACAGGAGGGGGAAAGGCTGGGGACCCCCCCCCCCAGAAACCACCCCTCTGGTATGTGCCCTCAGGCAGGCATATTTTTGCCTGCTTTTTTGGCCGGGAATCGGGTTTTTTTTTATTTTAAAAACTTTTTTTCTGGGCCGCTTGGCATTGCGCGATCGCCGCACGATGCCAGGAACGACAACGACAAATCAGACCCAATTTTTCTTTTTTCGGTTCGAGTTCGAGTTCTGACAGCTTAATTGTCGTTACCGTTTCCATTACGTAATGGAAACGATATCCGAAAATGGAAAAGACAATTTCGCCAAGTCGTGCCCATGTCTACTCAGGATGGGTAACTGTCAGACATTCAGGGACCACATACACCTATCCCATAATGTTTGAGGAATATAAGAAATTCTACAATCCTAATTCCCCCAAACCAATTTTTTTAGATCAAGAGCCTGTGAGTTACAGAAAAGGTCTCCATGCACATTTTAGTGGTCATTACAAATGAGTGTAAATTTTAGTGGTAATTACAAATGAGGCCATCCCAGGGTTTTGGGTAGGGAGTAGTTTATTGCTAAAAACCATTGGTCACCGCAATCTTGATTTACAACAGAGAAAAAAAAACTCATAAGGTTACATCTACAACAAATATAATTAAAACTTTAAAAAAAAAAACGTGTGACACTTGCAGAGCAATACAGTCCTCCCAAAGTTAGAGGTAGACCCGGATTTTCATAGCTGCAACTTGCTATGTAACAAACCTGTCTGAACCAACAAGTAGCATACTAAATTGGGCTCCAGGGGACCTGTCGGCCAATGAACCAATAATCCCACCAAGGAATTTGCCTCTGGGTTGGTCGTGAAGGGGGCACCTGAGCAAGTAGTGGGGCACGTCATCGACTTCACCTGAGCCACAAGGGCAAAGTCTGTCCGAAACAGGGGATGTTGTCACGTCTCCCCTCTAAAAAAGCAGAAGGCATGGTCTGAAAACGCAGGGCTGTGAAAGCTTTCCTCAGGGGAGCAGAGGTTAAATTGTGAAAATAGCTTTCCAGCCTGAAGGATGTTTTTAAAAAGGATAATAAAGGGAGAATGGCGATAGTGAAGCCACAGCCAATTCCTTCCAATTGGAGTATAAATAAATCTTGTCTTTGACCAATATTATGATACTGGGGGAGACAAAAGAGGGGATAAATTCAGTATTGATCCCATAAAGGTGTAATATGGGTCTGACAAGCTTTGCCCAGGACTCCCGCAAGGGGTGCTGGAGTTGTTCTATATAGCATTTCTTTGGCAAGCGGGAGTTGCTCATGGCAGCCAGCTTCAACCAGTACATTGCCAAGGCAATGTGTATGTGTGTTTCAATAGGAGTTAGCCCTACTTCAGCTCTTACATATGAAGAGGGTGTGCCACGGGGTACCGCAAGGAGACATCGAATAAAAGAATTTTGAACCACCTCGAGGTGTGGTATTCAGGGTTTTGGGTTTTATTGAGGCACAACAGAATTGTTCCAACTTCATTAGCAGGGTGTACTTATTGTCTTATTTTTCTTAAAGGTGATGATGCTAGGAAGCCATATTTGGGCCCTTAGGTTTGCCTATGGCTTACCGCCTACATGTTACTTACCCCTGCTGTAACATGGTTTGTCTGTCACATTAGACTGGAGTTTGAAATGAAGGCTAGGTGCTGATTTTTCAAACCATGATTAGTTATATTCCGGGATAGTCCTAGTAGATCAAGAGGTTATGACTTTGCCCAAGGTCACCTGGATAGTTTCATAGCTGATTAAGAAGTTGAAACTTGCTGTTCACAGTCAATATTTAAAACCCAAATAGCTTGGCCACACTCATAATGACAGATATAAGAAAAACTGAGCATATATAGGAAAAAGAGAAGAAAGGCCCTTCTGCTTTCTTACCCTCCATTAAGAAACCCAAAGTATTTATTCTAGACCAAATTAGTTTCAATAAACCGAAATTTACCTGCAGGCATTTTGTAAGCACTCCTTCTAAATTGCTCCAATTTGTTGACAAATGTATTATTCCTAAATGCCCAGTTTTCTGAAAAGAATTCTCCATAGGTGTGAAAAATTCTCGTTCACAGTGTTAATGAAAAAAGATTTTCTACAGACATAATTCACTATTTCTGATATAAATAGGAATAGTTCAAGTAGAACAAGTTAACAATTGAGAGGGTGTAATATGACAATATTCTCTGTGTTTTATGTCATTGTAATCTATAGTACAATTGAAGTCCTTGGTTGATAATATTATACAATTCCTTTAATTTTGCTTTAGGATGTTCAGTACACTGACATTGACTACATGGAAGATCGCAAAGATTTCACTTATGATGAAATAAACTTTGCAGGCCTCCCTGAATTTGCTCAAGACCTTCATGTCCATGGACAGAAATATGTCATAATATTGGTAATTGCATCTATATCTGTTTTATACTTTCATCTTATTCAGGTGGAAATATTGATTAAACTATTAATCCTCTGTGGTCCTTGTTACCATCATCCTTTTCAACATTAAAAGAGGTCATCTCCTTCCTGCCAGCTCAGTGTCAGAATTGACCCTTCCTTACAACAACAAGTCTCAAAATCTTTCAACCATCTGGGTGTTTAAGAGGAATTATAGTCACAAACTAACTTCCCTGAACCTGCTACAGTTATCCGACTCCTAAGGAGCCCATAAGCATGCTTTAACTCTCAAAGGGCTCTTGTCATTTCAGTGCCTGGGCACTTCGAACAATAAAGCATTTGTGTTTTACAAAATAAAGCAGAACAGAAACATCTCCTGCAACAGGTTTTGCCTGAACATGGGAGGGAGGTTGGACAAGAATGGGTACAATTGCCCCATCATTTGGCATTCTTTTCCATCACTACTTTTTCACAACACTTCTTACTGTCGTATTGATGTTATAGAATTATGGGGATACTTGGTGAAAGCAAAGCAAGAGAGAGCAAGCATTTTGAGTCAACTAGAGCAGATGGGAATTGTAATCTAAAAGTACACTACACAGGTCTTCCTTTGTAGGGGAGTTGCAGGTATGTGATCCAGAAATTGGTGTCAGAAGAGGTACTGATGCTGGACATAATATGTAACCATCATGATAGTGTTACTCTATTTATGTACAGTGGTACCTCCAATTACAAAATTAATGCATTCCAATGGCATTTTCTTAACTTGAAATTTTTGTATTTCGAAACAGGGTTTCCCATAAAAATGCATTTGAAAAGGATTAATTCATTCCAAGAGGGAAATCTAACACCCAGAATGCAAAAAAGCACAGTAACAGACATGCAAACGAAAGTAGCTCAGCTCTCTAACTTTAAAAGTCCTCAAAATGGTGCCAAATAGTTCCAGAATGGCTACAAAATGGGCACTTTGTGCAGGTCATTGAAAAACAGAAACGCTGGTTCTGTTTCCCTTTTCAAAATGGCTCCTTCTTTCCAATTGTAGCACTGTAGTGGGGGTGACCACAAAATGGCAGTATTGCCATTGCAAATAAGTGGGAGCCATTTTAAAAAAGAAACTTTACTTTCTATTTCCTTTCATAACTTGAAAAACAGGGCTAAATTTTCATATCTTAAAGCATCCACATTCCCACAGATTTTCCTTCATAATTCAAATTTTTCGAGGCATTCATAATTGGAGGTATGACTTTACTTTTGAACCTCGGCGTTCAAATGCAGTCAAGCAATCATCCTATGAGTTTCAGGAATAATTCAGTAAGGCTCTACTCATCAAATACCATTGCCCTACATTTTTGTGCTACTTCACTGTGATAAACAATCAAGTAATTGTTAATCAAGGCCATTTCCTACAAGCCCTGGCTTTGTTCTTTAGTTCTTTGTTTCTTATTACTTAACTTGGTATGGGCTTTCCTAAGTTGTTTTACCAGGTTCGGAGTTCTGCAGAAGGTTGAAAGCAAACACATTGCCTTTTCCTAATGCTTTAGGATCCAGCCATTTCCATTGGGAATCGCCGCAACAATACTCCTTATGAAGCCTATGTAAATGGTGAACGGATGAAAGTGTGGGTAAACACATCAAACGAAGTGAATCCCCTTATTGGAGAGGTAAGTAGCTATAGGGGACATAATCATTAAAAAATCCTTCTTAATAGCAATGGAAATTAATTGTGGAAATGAGGAGGGGAAATCCTACTCTGTGAGAAGTTACTGGTTAGCCTATTCCAAGGACAGAGAGCAAGAAGAGCAAGCTAGTGTGCTATTAGCAGGATAAATGTTAGAGGGGACTCTGTTATTGTCTTCTAGGGTTGGCTAAAATTTTGGGCTTCCTTCTTGCCATGATGACTGAAGGCCTACTCAGCTGACATGCCAGTTGAAGCTAGGCCAGTGGACCCAAATCCTTCCTGACTTACTGTACATACTCAAATATGTCTAGCATTTCAGCCCTAATTTTGGGCTGAAAAAAGGGGTCCTCGACTTATATTCAGGTCAATACTTTTATCCACTGAGGCAAGTGCTTGGGTCAGTGGCTAAAAGTCATTTTAAACATTGTATGCCGCTTCTCCTGACTCCCCCCTGCATCACGGGGGAGTGGTGTGCGATGTTTAAAATGACTTTTAGCCACCGGGGCAAATGCTTGCCTCAGTGGCTAAAAGTCATTTTAAACATCACACATTGCTCCCCCATCTCACAAAGGAGGAGCTGCCAGGCCCTGCTGCTTATACTCGAGTCAATAAGTTTCCCCACTTTTTTGGGGGGTTAAATTAGGGGCCTTGACTTATACTTGAGTCGACTTATACTCGAGTATATATGGTAGATGTGTTGGAAACTAATGGACTTTTCTTACTATGGCCCAACATTCTACTCATATGATTGCTGTGCCTCTAGGCTGAAGAAGGTTTGGATCTGGCTTAACTCAGCTCCTCCTTTACTTCATCTTTTCTCTGCTCTGTTTTGGGCTCTTATGTTGGCTATTCATAACCAACAAGGAAAATGATTCATTCACGTTCCGAGGAGAGATGAAATAGTTAGCAAGTGGTTCCTTGATAAAAGGAGTGTGGTAGCTCAGTGGGCTAGAGCACTAAAACTGTCAGCTGCAAAGTCAGCAGTTTGGCGGTTCCAATCCTGGGTGCCATGCAGCATAGTGAGCTCTCACTGTTAACCCCAGCTCCTGCTAAACTAGAAGTTTGGAAGCATGCAAATGCAAGTAGATAAATTGGTACTGTTGTAAAAAGCAGGAAGGTAACAGTGTTCCGTGTGCAGAAATGCATTCAACCATGCTGGCCACATGGCCATGCACTTGCACTACACTGGCTCTTTGGCCTGGAAACGGAGCACCACCCCTAGAGTCAAACACAACTAGCACAAATGTGCAGGGGGAACCTTTACCTTTACCATTACCTTGATACTCCAGTGAGTCTTTCTTATGGGCCAGTGGTTATAACAAGAAATCCAACTGACCAACTTATGACCCCCCAAACAAATAGTCTTATCTATGCTGATGATTGAACTTATAATTAACTCTATACTCAAGATTTAAATTGCAGAGGTTCCCCAGGCATGTGGCAATATTATTTTCTAGATGTACCAGAGATCTCTGGTATAATCTGGGGGTCTCCCATCCAGGTATTAACCATCCAGCCACATTTAATTTTCAATATCAGATGGGATCTAGTACGTTCATGATATGAAAATGAAAGACAGTTTCTCTTATTTCAACCTACAGGTCTGGCCAGGAACATCAGTCTTCCCTGATTATTCAAATCCTGATGCTATAACATGGTGGGTTAATGAGAGCAAAACATTTCACAACACCCTTGACTTTGATGGACTCTGGATTGTAAGTACTAATCTAATTAATACTAATATACCTTTAGGGAGGAAGTCCATTTAGAAATGACTGAAAATGACCCCTCAGACTTCTCCATCATATCTGAAGCAGGAACATGTTCAGTGTGGATAAATTAAAGTTTAGGTGTCATTCCTTCAGTAGAAAACAGCACTGTGGTTGTTCAAGCCAATCTAATCAATACTTTAAAGTTCTAATATAGGAAATAAAGTATTTGCCACCATACAAACAGGGGGAAATGATTTTTCCCCTAAACAGGCCAAATTTTTCCTCTGCTCTTGTTTTTCAGTATGTGGTCTTCTTCACACATATGTCTTCAATTGCTGATTACGTACTGTTGTTCTGTTGGGCACATAAGAATCCTAAAAATATAGGAATTTCCAAGCAAAAATTGTTGCCAGGTTCAAACTCTAGTCAGGGAGCTGAAGCTTAGAACATTTATAAACAAACCTTTAATGTTTGTGAATTCCTCACACACCTCTATGTATTTAGATTGGATGACAAAATGGGAAAGTGGGGTGGGATGATTTTCTCATGTTGCATAGTGGAGGTTAATTCAAAGTGTTTAAGCTACTACTGACAAACCCATGGGCGAAAATGCTATTCCATATATTATGTCTGGTGAAAAGTGAGGAAGGTCTTTTATTGACAAGTATCACCACCTCCAGGTTAGAGATTTCAGTAATGAAAGACTTCCTCCTTCTGTCCTGTGGCTCCAACAGTTTCCACATGATAAAACAGATTGATCATGAAACAGACAAATCAAAGAGCATAAATACTGTAGGATCACTTTAATTACCACAAAAATCTCTCTCTGCTGATGATGCATAAGCATAACTTAAGCAACATCAAGCAGAAAATACAGTGCATTGCATTATAGAGAGCTCATAGTTGTTGCAGATCTTTGTTAAATGCACATTGGTGTTCATTCTACTTTTTCTGCCATGATATGTATGGCATTACCATTCAAATGTATAAACTTTACCATTTACTTCAGGTTCAGTATAGCATTACATCTAATTAACCTTCAAAGTAAAATCCATCTCCTCAACTGCAATAATTACCTAATCTGATTTGATGCATTCCTCCTTCACTATTATAGGATCAGATAAATAAACATAAAGTTTTAAAGACAATCTAGACTCATGCCTTGTAACAAATCTTTTCCCCAGGATATGAATGAAGTATCAAATTTTGTTAAAGGATCCCTAACTGGTTGTGCAGAAAACAAGTTAAATTATCCACCTTATACTCCAAGTAAGTTCTTGAATTGAAACCCAACCCTGTTCTCTTTGTTGCATGATGACTAATTTATAATTCAAGTTTTTGGCATGCTTGAAAAGATAATTGTTCTTAAGCAACTAAATAACTGAGGGCTAGAGCCTTAAATATCAAGCTTAATATTTGTGACTTTCCACTGGCAACTGAAATTGCTGTAATGTATGCAATGTGATCTTCCAAATTGCAATCTGCTTTTCTATAGTAGATGTAACAGTATTGCAAATTCTATATTCTGTACATGGAATATAGAATTTCTTTCTTTTTTCTTTTACTACCATCTTGATTTCACTTGGAGGAACAATTAAATTGGAGCTTCAGTGCCACTTGCATCATAATTTACTACAGTGGTACCCAGTCTTGGATAACCGAGGTGTTTTTGGAGTAAAGTTCTCAGAAACCTTCACCACCAGTTATACAGTTTAGGATTTCTGGGAGGTGCAGTCAAGGGGTTACCCAAAGTTGGGAACCACTATTTTACAATATCCTTCTTCTAACTAGAATCAGCTATCATTCTGTGCCCACCGTGCATGGCCAGTTCTATTTGGTTGATTGTGATTGCTGTCAGTGTTCAACTGTCTCACTTGTGCATTCTGTGCCCCTTAAAATCCTTTCCTAAAATTTCTACACACTACCGTAAAACCTGCAGTTCCAATAAGTCTCTTGATGCCTCCCTCATGTACATGGTTCTCTTTTGGCACCCTAAGGATACACTGATGGAGAATCAATTCAGATAAAAATATGCAGTACTGACCGCTTTGTATGAAAGAAAAATTCAGTTTTATTATTTATTTATTTATTTATTTATTTATTTATTTATTTATTTATTTATTTATACATACATTCATATACCACCCATCTTCCAAAAGAAACTCCGGGCAATGGAAAATAATCAATAATACAACAATGCAGTTAAAATAAAAAACAACTTAAACAACTTAAAACAGCATATGCCAGCAAGGCAGTCTTATTCTACTGGTCCCAGAGAGCTTTAAAAACAAAGCTTTTGTAAAGCTATTATGGTAGTGCTGGGGCCAGATGTGCTATTGAATAGATTGAGTGTAAGAACTAAGATTGGAACTCAGCAGATGAGCCATTTAAAAAAAGCAGTGATTTGTGTGCTAAAACCACTGACAGAACTCGTGTATATCAGAATTATCAACCAAGCAGGATTGTAGTGAGGGCAACAATAGTGGGTTTGGAAAGCATGCTTTATTGTCAACATTTGTTTTAGGTTAAATTGCTGTATTGGAGGTTTGCAAAAAATTAATGGGTTTCGAATTGCAGTTTGGGCTCTCAGTCTCTAAAAGCTTTGCCATCACTGATATATGGGGTAGATTTATTGAATATGTGCTTGTAGGAAACAAGGATAAAGTTCCAGAACAACAATCAATTCAGTTCTGGAAGGAAGGATAATAAGGGACAATATTGTTTAAGAGGTCCCGTTGGTGGAGGGGAGCACTGTTGTTTAGTTTTATTTCAATCTTTTTAATATATGTTTTGTATTTTTATTTTGTATTTTGTATTTTATAATATAAAAATTAAATAAAAGAAAGAAAACATGTCTGCTAGATAAAAATGAACAATTTTGTAACAATGAACAATATTGATGTGAAATTTGGAACAAAAATATTACTCTAAATTATAGGCTCCAAAATTTGGGTTCACTGATTATCTTGAACTATTTCCCAGAAATCTTGGCCAGCACAGCTAGTCAGGATGGCCTTGTGGGAGATTTAGCCCAAACACATCTGAGAACCCCAAGGTTGAGAGCCACTACTCTTAATCAAACAAATCAAATCATAATTGCATAAATGTCTTCCTTGTTTAATTTATCCTTTGGTATTTTGTTTTCCACTCACTTCCACTAATGGAAAATCCAAAAAGCAGTTAGGTAACTGACGTCCATATGAAAATACTAATTATAACTTCCTAACAAATTTTGTGACTTTACTGAAGAAACAAGAAGTCAGCATCGTTAGTAAGTCTAATTCAGCTCTCAAAATCATATTCTGCACTACTGCAGAATCACTGTGTTCATAAAACCTCCCTGCATGTAATTTTACTGATACACAGTACCATATATGTTTGTACATTAGGACAACATTACAGGTCTCTCGGGTGTAGCTCTGAAGGCTTTATTTTTAAAGCTAAGTAAAAAATTCCTGGTAAAAGCAATCTTAAGCTGAAAGAGAATATATACGAGCAAGGTTTAGCAATTAAGTTTGAAGGGGCCATAATGGCTTCTTTAAAAACAATGAGAAGAGTTTCATTCTTTTAACTATCTATTGGCTGCACACCACCAGCCAAACATATGATGCTTGGTTATGAACTCATTAAGGCATCTGGATAGATGGGAAAACTTTGGTTCCCTTCTTTTTTGATTCAGTCAGAGTTACTTCTACTGGCTAAGACCCCTCCCTAATAAGTAGCATGTGGCAGCTATTTCATTTTGGATACCACTAGGCTGAAAGACAACTTAATGCTTTCAAATCTCCCATTTTCTGTAGACAGTGGTTCATAATGTAATGGTCTTGCTTATTGAAAAAAAAAGTATCTGAAGTGCACTCATGCCTGCTAACATTCAGTCTGACTTAGCAGCTGCCTTTATATCGAAGTGCTATGAGTTAATGGATGGAGTCATTTGCAGTGGTTAATTGATTGCTAGGATAGTTAGGATGGGACAGTTAATGGAGGACTTGGAGTTTCCAAGCAAACCATCTCTAGTAAACACTAAATCAAATCAACTCATACACATTTCATTGAATCTGGTGTGACAGGTCCATTGGGGAAAGCAACACTTAACTGGCTTTCTGAACTTTTCCCCCATGTACAAAACTGGCAAACCAGTCTGAGATCTAATATACCAAAATGGTGCTCATAGTGATGCGTTTATCAATGGAATCCCTCTTCTCTTCATTACACAGAGATTATTGATGGAGTCACATATTCAAAGACACTTTGTATGGATGCAGTGCAGAAGGCAGGAAAGCAGTATGACGTCCACAGCCTCTATGGATATTTTATGACCATTGCTACTGATCAGTAAGGATTCTATTTTGGGTCATTTCCTTCTTATGCCCTATTGGCACAGGGACAGGTGACAGAAACACCTACTAGATTTAGAAGAAAACCCTTATTTTATTGGAGAGAGACTTAATGATGTGACAAACCTCTGTCTGCCTTTCTTCAATTGCCACCTCTATGTTGTCCCAATCTTCATTTCAGATCTAATCGAGATACACCAATGAAGTTCAGAAATATTTTACCAACATATGGATTTAGAGGGACGTTAAAATAATGTTGAATATAGTTACATATTCCTCCTGATTTACAGATTTTCCCTTATTAATTCAGGCACTTAAACACAGTTTTCAGTTGTTTGCATCATAAAATGGTGGCACAGATTTGTATCCATTTATGCATGCACTGTATCTAATTAACTGGTTGTCCTCTATAAATTAAGGGATATACATGCATTTACATGTATGTTTGTATCTCCCCACCCCCATTAAATGGATTTTCATGTTCCAATGACAACATAGTAGTTTGTGCACTTTTTCTCTCCATAAAGCCTATGTGAGAAGGTGTGGAATTTTCACTATGAATGAATATGTTTTTTCAATTAACTAGTATCTCTCTGTGGGTGGGTGGGTGCCCGCATGTGTTTGTGTATGCATATATACAAAAATGCTATTTAAATGAAAACTGTCAAATCCAGGACAAAATAAATATCTCCCTCCAAATCTTCTCCATATGCACATTATTTCCGCAAACATTATTTTTCTTGATGAGCCATAGATGTACATTAAAAGAGCCACGGCCTGATGTGGCAGCTTGGTGGCTCCTGTCCACTAATATGCTCCTGGATGTGATAGTCTTCTCCATACTTGGCACATTTGTCTAAAAAAAAAAAACCTAGGGTACCTCTGCCCAAACGTACTGCCATGCAGAGTGTACATTGTCTCCCAAGAGCCTAATGGCATTTGAGCCATGAGAAAGACACAGAGGCATATTGCACAGTTCCTAAAAGGACTGTCTGCTGGAAGTATACCCAAATGTTAAGACTGCTTTAGATAGTGAATAGAGATGGGCATGACTTAGCGGTATTCCCGTTTCCGTTTCCGTTACTCGGTTCCGTTACTCTACGGAAACGGTAATGGGAATTACTCCGCCAGACTTCGAGCTCGAACCGACGAACGAACAATTTTGGTCTGATTTGTCGTGCTCGTTCCTTGCATCGCGCGATTGCGCGATGCCACGCGGCACAGAAAAAAAGTTTTTAAAAGTTAAAAAAACCCGGTTCCCGGCCAAAAAGCAGGCGGAAAAATGCCTGCCGTGCCTCAGGGCACCTACCAGAGGGGTTGTTTCTGGAGGTCCCCGGCCTCCCCCCTCATCCCCCGTCCTGGGCTGCTCTGGTGGGACTCGCCACAGGCTCGCAGCCAGCAAAAAGCCCAGTCTCGCCGCCGTCCGTCCGCAATTAAAGCGCAAGCAAGCGGCACGGACGGCACAGGAAAAAACTTTTAAACTCTTCCCCCACCCATTCCCGGGCCAAAAAAGCAGGCGGAAAAATGCCTGCTTGACTAAGGGCGCAGGGCACCTACCGGAGGGGTGGTTTCTGGAGGGGGGGTCCCGCCTCCCCCCCGTCCTGGGCAGCCGGACTCGAGTTGCCATTTCGCCATGCCATGCGGTGCGGGCGGGGGATCCAAAATGGGGCGGCAAACGCAATATTGTTTTTGAAATCGTGGTCCAAAAACACACAAGCACAACAGAAACACGTGAAAATTTATAAACTGCCAGATTTTTCACAGTAGCAGTGGGTTTTTTCTTGCAACAAAATGTCTCTCCTCTCCTCCTCTGTCCTCCATTTATTTTATTTTTTTTTATTTTTTTTTTACACCTGTGCAATGATGGGCTGGCCGAGTGGCCAGCCATGTGGGAGTGGACAACCATGCAAATTTTTGGAGCCATCCCACCAGTCACATGGCCACTTGGCCATGGAGACTTCTGGGATGTGCCAAAAAGCCCCCTAAAACCTGCCCTAGCCCTAACCCTAACCCTTGACTCCGTACCCATACGTCACAGACTGTCTTCTTAGTGGGTCAGAGAGGCACCCAGAGGTGCAACCCACTAGCCCACCGTAACCTTACCCGTCACTAGCCTAACCCTAGCCATTGCACTAAGCCACCTTAAAGCCAGATCTACTTGCTTGCATTGCACTACACGCAGCAAGTACAATTCCCTTCTGTGTGAGACATGGTGGTGCGAGAGCCTTGTGAAGGGCGGGCATGACGCTATCACTCTCACTGGTCTCACTGTCTGCACATTCTGTTATGCAATATCCATATGGCTATTGCATAGCATCTTGCAGCAGCAGCAGGTGAGGAGGGGAGACCCCCATGTAGAGGGGTCTCTCTTGGAGCCTGCTTCCCCTTCCTAGTGGGTGAGGAGCCCACTTTCCCTTTATAGCGGGCCAGAGGAGGCACCCACCCCACTGAGATGCCTCCAGGAGCCCGCTCCCCCCCCAAAACCAGTACTAACGACAACGAAAAAACGAAAAAACGAACCGACTAATTTTTGCGAATTTTCACGCGAAAACCGGAAACGAGCCGAAACGGGACCGGCCCGACTAACGACAACTCAAAAAAATTTTTTTTTCAAGTTGTGCCCATCTCTAATAGTGATATTTTAGAGAACACCACTTTCATTCCTTAATTTTAGTCCTCAAATCTACATGGAGCATCTTGATCTCATGCCACCCATCCCTTTTCTTTTCAGAGTTATCCAAGCTGTATACCCTGGACAAAGAAGTTTCCTGCTGTCTCGTTCTACTTTTGCTGGATCTGGAAAGTTCTCAGGACATTGGCTGGGAGATAATGCTGCTACCTGGAATGACTTTAAATGGTCCCTCCCAGGAATGCTGGAATTCAATCTCTTTGGATACCCTTTTGTAAGCCATTTTTCTTGTAAAAGATACAATTAAGCCTGTTCTCCTAAGCTGGAAGAGGCAAATGTACGGCCCTAGAGAACATGTTGAAGTATACTTTCCTTTATTGCTAGCCAACATAGCTGGCAATGTGAGAACATCTGATGGACTGATCCTTTCTTTCACAGTCATGTCTCTTTGGAAATATCTGGGGATACATCATAAGAACATAAGAACATAAGAAGAGCCATGCTGGATCAGGCCAAAGGCCCATCTAGTCCAGCTTCCTGTATCTCACAGCGGCTCCACCAGATGCGTTTGGGAGCGCATGAGACTAGATATCTGTCTCCTGATACCACTCCCCTGCTTCTGGCCCTTGAAGTACCCTGGTTTAAAGCCTGGAGATTACACATCTCCATCATGGTTTGTAACCTGTGATGGACTTTTCCTCCAGGAATCTGTCCAATCCCCTTTTGAAGGCATCCAGGCCAGATGCCATCACCACATCCTGTGGCAGGGGGTTCCATAGACTTACAACGCGCTGGGTGAAAAAATATTTTCTTTTGTCAGTTCTTACTCTCCCAGCCCTCAATTTGAGTGTATGTCCCCTAGTTCTGGCATTTTGGGAGAGAGAGAAGAGCTTCCCTCTATCCACTTTACTCATACCCTGCATTATTTTGTATGTCTCAATCATATCCCCCCTCAAGCGCCTTTTTTCCAGACTAAAGAGGACCAAATGTTTTAGCCTTTCTTCATAAGGGAGGTGCCCCAGGCCAGTAATCATTTTAGTCCCTCTCTTCTGCACCTTTTCCAGTTCCACTATGTCTTTCTTGAGATGCGGTGACCAGAATTGTACACAATACTCCAGGTGGGGCCTTACTATTGTTTTGTATAATGGCATTATAATGTTCGCTGTTTTATTTTCTATCCCCTTTTTGATAATCCCTAGCATGGAATTGGCCTTCTTCACCGCTGCCACACATTGGGGAGACACCTTCATGGAGCTGTCCACCAACACACCAAGATCTCTTTCCTGATCCGTCACGGATAACTCAGAGCCCATGAGTTGATAGATGAAGTTTGGATTTTTTGCCCCAATATGCATTACTTTACATTTAATTACATTAAAACGCATTTGCCATTTCTCAGCCCATTCCCCCAGTTTGGAGAGATCCTTCTGGAGCTCTTCACAATCTTCTCTGGTTTTTACCACACGGAAAAGTTTTGTGTCATCGGCAAACTTGGCCACCTCACTGTTTATCCCTGTCTCCAGGTCATTTATGAACAGATTGAAAAGCACCGGTCCCAGGACAGAGCCCTGGGGCACACCGCTTTTCACCTCTCTCCATTATGAAAATTTCCCATTGACACCTACTCTTTGTTTCCGGGATCTCAACCAGTTCTCAATCCATAAGAGGACCTGCCCTCTTATCCCCTGACTGTGCAATTTTCTCAGCAGCCCTTGGTGAGGGACTCTGTCAAAAGCCTTTTGAAAATCCAGATAGACTATATCCACCGGTTCACCCAAATCCATGTGCCTGTTGACCTTTTCAAAAAATTCTAAAAGATTTGTCAGACAAGATTTACCCTTACAGAAGCCATGCTGATTTTCTCTCAGGAAGGTTTGTTCTTTTATGTGTTTTAAGATTTTCTCTTGGATGAGGCTTTCCACCATCTTCCCTGGGACAGATGTAAGGCTAACTGGCCTGTAGTTTCCCGGGTCCCCCCTCCTTCCTTTTTTTTAAAAAATTGTGTGTGACATCTGCTATCCTCCAGTCCTCCGGCACTGTGGCCGTTTTAAGAGACAAGTTGCATATAACCGTTAAGAGATCTGCAATTTCGTTTCTCAGTTCCCTAATAACCCTTGAGTGGATGCCATCTGGGCCCGGTGACTTGTTAATCCTCAATTTATCAATTAGTCCTAAAACCTCCTCTCTTTTAACCTGTATTTGATTTAATTCTTTAGTCAAGAGGGGCGGCTCAGGCAGCGGAATCCGCTCAAGGTCCTCTGTCGTGAAGACAGACGCAAAGAACTCATTCAATTTCTCTGCAATGTCCAAGTCCTCCTTAACCTCCCGTTTTCCTCCCTCACCATCCAGAGGGCCAACTGGTTCTCTGGCAGGTTTTCTACTTCTAACATATTTAAAGAAGCTTTTATTATTACCCTTTATATTGCTTGCCATGCGTTCCTCAAAATCTTTCTTTGCCTCCCTTATCATCTTCTTACATTTCTTTTGCCAGAGTTTGTGTTCCTTTTTATTTTCCTCATTTGGGGAGGATTTCCATTTACAGAAAGACCTCTCCTTGTGCTTTAGAGCCTCTCTAACTCCACTCGTTAACCATGCCGGTGTCCTCTTGGACTTAAATGAGCTCTTCTTTCTTTGTGGTATGCACTTGTGCTGGGCCTCTATTATTGTTGTTTTAAAGAGGCTCCATGCACATCATATCCTGTAGATCAGTTCTGCATAGCTTGTGTTTCCACAAGTCAGCTGCAGCATGGCAGATGTATGTATGGTGATAACAGTTCCTCCTTCTCTTAGTGCAGATTAAAAATAATAAGCACCAGACATATTGAAGACTACATATAAATGGTTTAATAGAGATAGGGAAAAATAATGTTGCAACATTCAGCAGTAATTATAAATCTTAAAAGGACTGGCAGGAACACAACCAATGAGTAAAACATTGTCATACCCTCCTAGAGAGCCCTTAGATATGAGAGGACGAGAATAAAGTGAATGAGTTGAACACCAGATTTCATAAAATGGACCATTTTCTGAATAAATGGGACACAAGCTAATAATTGCAAAATTATGAAAAGGGTTTTCTCAGAATGGTGTTTGGAATGGTGTTTGGACAAAAACAGCTCAGTTCTTCTACTATCATTAATCATTTTAAAAAATTAATCATTATCTACTATGATCAATCAAAGATTGCTTCCTGAATTCTAAAATAAAAACTATTTTTGCTACTTGTATTACCTACTCCTGAACTGAACTGCCAAAGACATTTTAGATTTTTTGGGGCTCCTTTAGAGTTAAGATCCAAGTGGACAACATGATTAGCACATTTTTAGAAGACGTGCTCTGAGGTAATACACATCTGTTTTTCATTGCACATAATTTTGCCTATGTATCTTTCATCTTGGGTGTTTTGTTTTGTGTTTGGCCATTTGGAAGGTAAATGTGAGCCTACCTTGCAAATATAATTGATGAAATTCCAATTTCTATTGTTAAAGGAGAAACAAATTATCTCAGGGAATGTGCATTTCACTTTAAATGACCTAAAAAAAGATTTCTACTTATTTTATATTAACTAATTAGTTAAAATTGCACCCTTCCATTGGACCAAAAAAATCATATTCAAGATTTCTTTGCAGGTGTGTAAAATGTGTTACACATCATATCAATCGTATTAACTATAAAGATGTTTGTCTCAACACAGCATTTGCAATGCTATTGCAAGATCTGCTATCAGTTTCCTATACTGGAACAGCTCTCTAAGATGTATATTATTTTCAGATTGGAGCAGATATTTGTGGTTTTTTTGATAACGTCTCTGAAGAACTCTGCAGACGGTGGTTGCAACTCGGAGCCTTTTACCCATTTTCTAGGAATCACAATAGTGAAATCAATGAAGTAAGTTTTTCAGACTCAGCTCATATTTCTATTTGTTTGGACTCCACCAGCCCCCCTTTCACTAACACTTGTAACATCTATTTTCAGCCTAAAGATCCTGCGTCATTTGGGCTGAACTCTCTCTTGGTGAACTCAACCAAACACTATCTAAACATACGCTACACTTTGTTACCATACCTCTATACTCTTTTTCATAAAGCACACACCCAAGGAGGAACAGTTGCAAGACCTGTTGTACACGAGTAAGTACCCTGTTTTACCTTATTTTCCATCTATAAGACGCCCCCATGTATATGATGATCCTCAATTTTCCGGCCCAAAATAACAGTTTTTCTACTGTGTGGTTTTCTCATTGGCTTACTTCTGTGTACAGTATAAGACAACCCTAAATTTTTAGTCTAACAGTTTTAGTAAAAAATATAGTCTTATACATGGAAAAATACAGTATTTTTGAATCTCGTATGTTGAAAAGTACCATTGATGTTGCATTCTCCTCTCCTCTCCCTTTCTCTCTCTTTCTTGTATTTATGATCCATAATAAAGGAAAATGTGTTTCCTACAATAAATTGAGCATAGTTATACAGTGGTATCTTGTATAAAGGAATTAATTCGTTCCAAATGAAATTATGTTAAGCAAATTTTCTTTTATACAAATTTCCCATAGGAATGCATTGAAAACAGAGTAATCTCTAATCGCGACCATTGTTATGTTGTACGGATTCGCCCCGTAGGCGATTCTGTTAAGCGAATTTTCCCTATCTCTGGAATTTTTTATGTTGTACAAATTTTATATTATTCAAATTGTTTGTTATAGGAGGGTCCACTATAGTTTAATCTGAGAATGCCTAGAATTAGTTTCACTGATAGAGATTTATCATTAGAGATGGAAACTTTGTATTCTTTATCCAAACATATGAATATGGATCATGGCACCAGAGGTGCTATGGTGACCCAGTACTCCCCCTTGGAGTAGAAAGGCTGCTTACGAGGCTCCGGTATCATTGTTGTAGTGCCAGTTGTGGAAGGAACCCAACCAGCCCTTCTCCACCTCCCTGTGTAGCTAACAACTTGGCTGTGAGAGTAGGAAGGAGAGTCTTATTCCTAAACCACTAAGGAATAAGTATCCTCTGGATACAAATAAGAAGTGCCCATTTCTCTTTATCATGATGCCAAATTCTTCAGAAGACAAACACCCCCCACACACACACATTTAAAAGGCTACTTATTGAATTGCTACAGTGAACTATAAGTAGGAAAAGTTATTTATAAGAAATAGTGATATAGGAGCATCAAAGAACCAGAGATCCAGCGTAATGATGAATCAAAGTATAAGGAAGTCCAATTGACAAAGCTTTACTAACCCTAAATACAGATTATATATTATAGATTCCTTGGAGCTGCATTCTATGACCAAATATGTCAGAAAACAATGGCAATATCAAGGCAATGGGTTTCCCAACTTTTAGGGTATGAAAGCCAACAAATAATACTTGGTTTAAAAACCATGGGAGTGCATGCTCTTAGAGAATGAATACTTGTAACCCACAGAATTGGAACTCTTCATATGTATTCACATTTATGTATGACTCCAAAGCGATCTCTCAGTGATAAGTACATATTGGCACACTAGATGATTCCCATTTATACTCTTGCACATCTTCTAGGAAGGAAAAGTAAGGATGTTGTTGAAATGAAGATTTACAGTATATACAGTATCTTATGCTTGCACGTGGCAATGTTGCAGTAAAGTCGGCATCAGAAGTGCATAGCACACATGGAAGTATGTGGCTACAGTCTCAGATTCTATGCATTCAATTTTCTGTTATGCAGGTTGTGTGGTCAGCTTTTGATAGTGAAATGCAATTATTTATGTATGGTGGTACCTCTGCTTATGAACTCATTCCATTCCGAAAGCATGCTCTTAAGTCATGTTCAAACTTTGGCCCTCCTGATGTTTTGGACCACCACTCCCACAGTCCTTTGTCACTGGTAATCTAAGCTTAGAATTCTGGGAGTGGTGGTCCAAAACATCAGGAGGGCTGAAGCTTGAACAAGTAGAGGAGCCCTATCTTAAAAAAAAGTCAAGATTTTTTAAAAAATATATCATTTGTAAGTAGAGCATACCACATCTAAAAATTTAAGGCAGCAGTTAAAACACCAACTGTTTTATGCTCTTAAGTCAAATTGCACTTAAGTCGAGCCACTCTTAAGTAGAGGTACCGCTGTATTTACATTGATATTGCTCCTTTCTTCTAACGATCTCAAATACCCCAAAATACAGAGTGCAGCCAAAGATGCCCCATGTAATTGAAATTAATAGGAACATTATGCTGTTCCTGTAGGTTCTACTCAGATGAAGCCACCTGGGCTATTGACCGACAGTTCTTATGGGGACCTGGGCTTCTTATTACCCCTGTCCTGGATGTGGTATGTCTAACTTTATTAACCTGTAGTCTTTTTGATGAATTAATTGTTTGCAAAGAGTTCTTTGTGTTCAATCTCATGTGAACAGCACAATAAAACTATTGGCTAATGATGCAATCTAGTGCTCTTGCAGCGGGCCATATGTGGTGCCTTCCATTTTCTCCCTATCATCTGTTTTGAAGGGAGATATAAGTCTTTTAGTCAAAGGACTGTACTTCAGGTGTAATGGCATGGCAAGTACATGCTCCTTGCTCAACCACTATTGAACTTTGCTTGGCGTCCTGTGCAATGAACTAAACTGAAAACTTTTTATGACCAAATACTATAGGAAATGCTGCTGAGAAATGTTGTATCACAGAAAGTTCTTCAGTATGATACAGCATGGGACAGAGCAGACATTTTTCCTATCTATAGAGAAGAGGTTGATTTAGATAGCCAGTTATTATGAGTACAGTATAACAGTTTCACAAACTTCTTCAGTCTCTTGTGGGAGATGAGTTATGAACGTTCATCTTTTGGATGAATGGTCATCCCTTTGATTAAAAGTGGATGGCACAGAGAAAACAACCCTATTTAAATGGTAAATCCAGATGTGCAGCTAAATCTATCATGGTGAATCTGCTTCTTGGTCCAGAACCATACCTGGAAGATATGTGGAGGTCCCATGTTTTTGCATAACTTTCATTGATTTTGATGATGCGTGTACAAGAAAACTTTGGATTATAGTTCCCTGTCTAGCAAATGTGAAATAAATTTCATCCTCTTCTTCTATTGATAGGTATTACTGCCCCAAGTACAGTATATGCCATAAAATCTATTTTCCATATTATATCATGAAAAATGAAATGCTTTTTTTATATTTCAGGGTGTGGATACTGTTACTGCATACATGCCTGATGCAGTGTGGTATGAGTATGACACAGTAAGTATAGAGCACTATTTTTAAAATTACATATATATATCCGTATGCTAATAGTACGTAAACTCTTCCTTTGAAAGGTTAGCCATCACTACTAAAACACACAGAAAAATATGATAAGATATTATTTTCAATGTCCAGTCTCCAGTATATTAAACCCCTTATAGCTATTTAGTGATAAGTCTCCTTGACTTTACAATGGACTTCTCTAATAGAAAGCCAAGGTTTTCTGGTTTTTTAAACTATTATTTATTTAAAATATCTCTATCCCACCTTTTCTCCTAAAAGAACCCAAGGTTTAACAGTGGTTCTCCAATGAGGAAATCCACTTCTCATCCCAACCTCTCAAAAACAAAAATTCTGGAGGGTTAAGAAATCCTCTAGAGGTAGCTTTT
Organism: Phrynocephalus guinanensis; assembly: GCA_037367245.1. Taxonomy (NCBI): domain Eukaryota; kingdom Metazoa; phylum Chordata; class Lepidosauria; order Squamata; family Agamidae; genus Phrynocephalus; species Phrynocephalus guinanensis. The sequence goes on along the minus strand of CM074735.1, from coordinate 116,068,864 downwards.
GGATGGGACAGTGGACTATCAGGAAGATGGAAGAGAAAGAATTGGCAAACAAGGACCATAATCTGTTGTGAATTTTGATTCAAACTATTATAATCCATTAAAACCTATGTGAAATAAGAACTCTCAGGGTACCATACAATTCTTTTGTTGTCAGAGGGATGAGAAGCTTCAGCCTCAAATGGAAAAACTCTTCTCTCAGCTTGGAACTGGGGACCTTAAAAACATTGTAAACATGTATTCTGGCCTTTTTATTCACACAAACTAGGGAGCAAAGGCAGTTTGTAGAAAACAAGAATGCCAGATGTATCTCCCAGCAGACAAAATAGGACTTCATCTCAGAGGAGGCTACATCTTTCCAACTCAGCAACCAGCCAACACAACAGTTTACAGGTATTTTCTGTTGGCCAGGTTTGGAGCATCTTTTGTTTCTAGCCTTTACATCAATGGTTCCTAACATTGGATTCCCAGATATTCTTGTCTCATCTCTTTATGTCGGGGCTGGCGTGGCAATTTTCTACTACTTCAGAAAATGTCTACATTCAACAACCACCTCCAGACACTTATATGAATCTTCTTATTAATAGCTCCTAAAGATGGGCGCAGAACGAACATTTTTTCGTTTCCGTTACCGTTTGTTGTTTCTGTTACATAACGAAACGACAAACAAAGATTGTGATGAAATTCCAATGAAACGAACAGAACCACGAAAATTGTGGTCGTTACGTTTTGTTTCCATTAATGGCGACGCACAATGAAATGAGCTGTTTTAAAAGTAAAAAAACGCCCTGGACATCCGTAAAAACACAGAGATAATTATTTATATTGTCTGATAATACCTACCGGGGGGGGGGGTTTGGGGTCCTTAAAACGTTTGTTTTTGTCTTCTTCCATCATGATGTATTTTTCTTTCCCCTTTAAAATGGATGTCGCCACCAGCCACAAAATTGAGGCAAGCCATGTGATGGGATCATGTTCAACCAATAGCATGCCCAGGTTGCAGACTGGGCGGGCAGGTCTGGCAGCCACAGAGGGCATAAAAAGATCTGGCAGCCCCCGTCCTCCTTGCGGTCTCTGGTGGGAGTTAGGGTGGGATTGCTGTCTCTGCGACTCTAGCTTCAGTCCTGCAGCCTCCCTGTGTGCATGCGTGCTGTGTACCTCTCTGTGAGTACCCTCCCCTGCCCCACAGTGCAGTCACTCTGCGGCTGCCTTGCACCCTGGGCAACGCCCGCCGCTGCCTTTGCAGCCTCCCTGCATACCTAGTCTATAGAGTGTCTCTGCCAGCATCCATTTTTTAGTGTTTTCCCTCTGGTCTGGGGCGTTGGGGATGCCTGCACACGGAAATGCTTTAAAAATCGCACAAAAAGTGGGTAGAAACGACAAACAAAAAACGAAAAACGGTAATGAAATTTTTCAAAAAATTCCTGACAAATGGAAATGAACCGAAACAGACCTCTCAACGACAAACGAAAAACCAAAACACCATTTTTCTGTTTCGTGCCCATCTCTAATAGCTGCTAAGGATTATCGGCTGCCTAGATGCCCTAAGCACCTCCGATCTCACCTGATTTCGGAAGCTAACCAGGGTCGGCCCTGGTTAGTACTTGGATGGGAGACCACCAGGGAATACCAGGTGCTATAGGCGCCTAGAGCAGGAACTGGCAAGCCACTCCATTATTCCTTGCCAAGAAAACTCCATGGACATGGGGTCACGAAGAGTCGGTCACGACTGTAAAAACACAACACACACACACACACACACACACACACACACACACACACACACACACACACACACACACACACACACACACACACACACACACACACACACACACACAAGGATTATCGAGATAGCTCTTTTCACAATTGTCAGAAATTGTTGTGTTTCCAGTTGAGTGCTTCCCTGAAAAACACTTTTTCGGTTTTATAGCCGCCAAAATCCCATGGGATTGATAATTGCCTTAGATGACAATCAGACAGCAGTTGGAGACTTATTTTGGGATGATGGAGTAACCAGAGGTATGTCCACAAGTATTTGACTAAGAGTAGTGATGAATAGAAATGGGCATGAAGTGCATTTTTGTTTGTTTCATTATTTGTTATTTGCTTCATTACATAATGAAATGAATAATGAACCACCCCCTCAAAGAAAAACAAAAAGAAACAAAACTGAAATTTTCATTCTTTCAGTTTTGTTTTTCGTTTTCCCATAGGAGTGCATTGAAGCTATGTTTAAAACCCCCTCTTCCCCCTCCCATTGGGTGGGGGGAGGGGTTTTAAAACTTTTTTTGTTGCCTCAAGCCCCACCTACAGCTGATCAGTGCTTGGGGTAGCAAAAAAGAAAGAAAAATGTTTTAAAATCCCTCTTTTTTGTTACACAAGCATCACAATCTCCCCAAGAGGATTTCATCTTATGCGAGTTTCTTTTTCTGGTTAAGAAATGCACACACACAGAGAGAAAGAGAGAGAATTTAATACATGCCACTATAGGAAAAGGCACCAACTTCTTTGTAGTACTATCTTTTCTCAAATTGTATTGTTTCTCTGGACAGTGAAAGTCCTTGAAAGATATTAGTTTCTCTAGAACACCATGTTGTTTTAAAAATTTGAACTGTTAAAAAGAAAGAAAGAAAGAAAGAAAGAAAGAAAGAAAGAAAGAAAGAAAGAAAGAAAGAAAAAGAAAGAAAGAAAGAAAGAAAGAAAGAAAAGGAATTGCTATACTCCCTTGCCCCAAGAGCTTAGAACATTATTATTATATAATTATTGTTCAATGAACAGAGTTATATTGCCTACATTTACCAACATATGTATTATAATCTAAAATACAGTAGCAAAAATGCTGCCAGTTAAGTATTGTTGCTTATTATATTATTTGGTCCATGACAAGGAATACAAGATCAACACATTAACTAGCTGCTGATTGCCACAGCAGTTTATGATGTGTCAGTGTTAGAATTCTGACCATTGCTCATTATTTGAGTAGTAGCATGTTACTAACAGTCTGGCTTTAGTTTCCATTCACTTATTATTTTTCCCATTAAAAATACAAAAACAAGAGTCCAGAAATAATTACAGATGTACATCAGTTGTTTTTAAAGCAAATGTTATCGCTAACTGAAATCCTGTTGCTTTATATTCACCCATGTAAGGTTGAGGGCATTAGCAATAGGGATAAATTTTCAATAAGTTGATATTTATTTCCTACTTCTTTCTTGAAGCTCCCATGAGTCCTGTGTATTCATTGACATGAACCCTTGGATGGTGTGGGGCAGCGGTCTTGAATTCATTCCATCCTTATATCATGATCTGTTTGATTATTCTTTGTACCTAATTGTTTTCCCAGTTGAGCCATTTAATTTATGTTTTAATTATTTTTAGCCAAATTTCACTTTGTGATACATTTTTAAAAAGAAACCTCTGTCTCTATATTTTAGGTACGTGGAAAGTCAAAGCTACGTCTTATATCAGTTCAGTGTCTCCAATGTAAGTACTGTTGCTAACACTAAAAATAAAATATTTCCCCATAAGTGGTTTTCCATCAAGTTTGAGGCATCATATCCATACATTCGCTTTCTATTTAACATCTAGTGTATTCTTAAATTATTAAATAATACATATGAAATAAATTGTTTTATGATACTGCCTCCAATGTGTTGCTTGCGTTTTTCCTTTGTTCTTTTAATCATTTTGATCATTGATATACAGTAATCCCCCGCCTATCGCTGGGGTTAGGGACCTGACCTGACCTGCAATAATTGAAAATCCACAATATGCGGATGCAGGTTGAGTCAGCCCTGGGGGGCCCTCTTGTACTTACCCCAGCCAGGCCCGACCCTGAAAGGCTCTCGGATGCCTCAGAAATGATTTTCAGCGACCTGGAAGTCACTTCTGGTTTGCAGGGAGGCCCTTTTGGGGCATCCAGGAAGGCCCTCACAGGCCTCTTTGAGGCAGCTCCAGTCCTGAAGTAAGTATGAGTGGCTTGAAACAGGACTTTCACCCATTACCCTAGGGGGGCTTTTTCAAATACTGCAGTCCCACGATATAGCGGGACCACAATATATGAACCACGAAAGGGAGGGGGACCACTCTATTCATTTCACTTGTATTATACACTAAATGTAATTATTTCAAGAACCAGTGTGGCTCTCTCAACTGAGATACAATACAGCTTTAAAATGTATTCACAGTTTGCCCAAATGGGCACAAACGCAGCAGTGTAAAAATTCAATGCCTTAACCACTACAGGGTCTCAAGGAAACACTGAGAGCAATTCATTGACCATTTGACTGTCCCGTGACTTTCAAACTGCATATTGTGGGGTCAATCAGTAATGCAGAAAAACCCTAAGCAAAATTTACCTCTACAGTATGATTTGTACTATTGCACTTGTAGCAGTATACATAAGCAACAGGATTGTGGCCAATAGCTGTTTATGTTACATCAAGTTAATCAAGAAGGTCAAGAAAATCAAGAAAAGTGCATCACTGTTTTGGTTCGTTATTTCCCCAAAAATCTTTTTGGTCACAATATTATCATCCTTCCTTGTTATCTTTCAGAATGTCTTAACTATGACTGTGGCACACAATGGCTACACAGATCCCAATAATTTACAGTTTGAGGAAATCAAAATCCTTGGCTTGCCTCTTGAGCCTACAGAAGTGAAAGTGACATCAAACAATGTGGCTCAAACCTATCCTTTCAATCTCAGTTACAGTGCCTCAGATAAGGTAAGTGTTGCTGATTAGAGATGGGTGTTTCATTTCACTTGGAACCCAGTCCCATGCTCTGGAACAAAATCAACTATTGTTTTATATCATTGTAGTTCACACTGGGTGAAAATCCAATCAGGATGCAGCTTTCCCTCTCCCTGATGCTGGTCAGTCAGACAGGGAGGCGGGATGATGCATGTCCTTGCACAGCTCCTCATTGGCCAGCACCAAGGAGAGGGATAGATGATTAATCAGAGACTGCTTCCTGATGGGAATTTCGCCCAGCGTGAACTACAGTGAGGTAAGATAGTGATTGATTATGTTCCAGAGGGTGGGACTGGGTTCTGAACACTAGCTGTGCTGGCGGTGTTTCATTTTGGAACCAGTTTCCTTCTGAAATGAAACACCCATCTCTAGTGCTGATTGAACTCATAAACTCCTAGTTCCGAAACTCTTTTGTGTCATGTGCTTTAAATGGCCAGATAAGAGAGGGAAAGTCTCCCAATTACTGCTGTTAATGAAGGGGAGGTAGCTTCAGTTCCATAACTGTGACAAATGACATCATTCGCCTTAGGTTGGGTCCATCCCTTCTGTCCTTTTGTCTGTTGAATAGATTATGGAGAAAGAAACTTCCAAGAGAGGATGTTGTTGAATTTTGCTTATTTTTTATTAATTTCCATAGGTTGCCCGTATAACAGGTCTTCAGCTCAAACTGGGAGAATCACACATAATTTCCTGGAACCAGGTTTTCAGAGAGAGCGACAAATTTGATTGCCATCCCGATCCAGGTGCAACACTTGAAAGGTGTGAATCCCTTGGCTGCATCTGGCAAGTAAGTGTTTAACAAGTCATGGTGGCAAATAAGTGAAACTGCTCTTTCTATTTTGGCCTGTATTTCTTTTAGATAGTTGTAAATAAAGAATGTGTCACCTGATAAGTATTTTTAATCTGCCACTTCTTATATGCTGAGAAGGTGCTGTTTGATCCATCTAGCACATTGCCTAGAGATAGTAATATATATTATTTTAAAGGAAAAGACTATATGACATGTCCCCCCAAAATTGTAGTACACAATAATACACATTTTAAAAATCCTAGGAAAGTGCTACAGGATTGCATCTTTGCAGAAATCCCAACCCCTCTCCCCAAATGATCCAAGACAGATTATTACATTGAAAAATTTGAATTCAGGCAATTGGCTAGATTTATCCTCAAACCTTATGCTGAGTTGGGAACACAAGTGTGCCTATGCTTTCAATTGGTGCTTGCCTGTATAGAACTAAGCTGTAGGATATGACGTCTTAGCTCTGAGCAATGTATGAGGCTCTATAGCCAGAAAGAATGTTCAGTAGTAATGCGTTGTTTCAGTAACCACATGCATGAATGTGTGTGCTTAGGCACACACATTATGACTCATGCATATAGATTTTTCTCTCGCTTTCTGCATCTGCCCCTTTCTGTTTTCCAAGATGTATGAGTTTGTGTGTGTGTGTGTGTGTGTGTGTGTGTGTGTGTGTGTGTGTATGGCTAGAGCTACTTCAGAAAACTGTGTTCCCATGTATACAATATGTGCTTGGATTGGTGCCTACCTTTCTTAATATCTGCATGAGGTTGTGAATGCATTGGCAATCAATGGAGAACAAAGGTTGTCCTTTGTTGCAACCTGCACAGAAATATGAAATTCTTAATAAAAACAATCACCTTTGAGGCAACAGGAATATGCTGGTTATTTTGGAGTAGGGAATAGGGGACAATCCTCACCACTGTTGTAACCATTTGGCCCTTATTCTAAGTGACTGGAGAGATAAAGAGGCCAGAGCTGTAGTGAAATGTTTTGCACACACTCAAATAACATCTGTGATCTGAGGTCAATACAATATAAATAGGGAGGGGGTTAATCTTTATGAATAAACATTGACTATAGTGTATACTGTATTTTCATGTTTTCTGAATCTATTTGTTACTAATTCTATTAACAGAGCGATGCATTATTCAAAAATGCTTTTTTAAAAAATTTAGGTAACTCCTAATGTTGGAGTACCATACTGCTACTACCCAAATGATTATGGTTATATCGTTCAACAAGTTCAATACACATCTTCTGGTTTAACGGCAAACCTTGGCACAAACATGAGATCTGTTAAAAGTCCCAGGCTGGCAGTAACACCAATTACAACGCTGCGGTTGGAGGTGATATATCATGAGAACCACATGCTTCAATTTAAGGTAAAAAGAATGTTATATATGTTATCTAGACGTATTGGCTGTTAACATTAATGGGAAACTACAACCGAAGTTAAACTAGTATTTGCCAGTAGATGAAACTTTGTTATCTTCTAATATAGTTCTGCATATACTTCTAAAAGTATAATGAAGAAGTCTTTGTATGTGTGTGTTGTGTCATTACAGTCGTGACCGACTCTTTGTGACCTCATGTCCATGGAGTTTTCTTGCCAGTTCCTACTCCAGGCACCTACAGCACCTGGTATTCCCTGGTGGTCGCCCATCCAAGTACTAACCAGGGCCGACCCTGCGTAGCTTCCGAAATCAGGCGAGAATGGATGAGCTTAGGGCATCTAGGCAGCTTGGGAAAGTCCTTAGAGAATTTTTATTATTGAATATTTCCAAATAACATACCCTACATGTAGCTATTTTATATCATAGCCATTGTTTCAGCCAGAAGAGTTTGCTGAAAAAGCTACAAATGTCATAATCATATATGCTTGATATATGTATTACTTCCAGCACTTAATATTATTCTTTCTTCTATCATGGAACTCAAGAAAGTGTGGATAGGTTTCCGCACTACGTCTCCCATCCAGCCATTGGACTGATCTGTTTAGTTTCAGCAAGATGGGTGCATTATTTGTTCTTAGACCATCTCCTTGTGTACGACACCAACCAAAGAATGTGGAGCTGAACATCTTGTTAAACAGAGATCATATTTGTAACAGATCTCCAACAAGATGGATTCTTACTATGGTTGATATCTAATTCCCATATTTAGTGCAGTCCTGAATCATTTCAGGTCAGCCTACAAACAGCAACCATTGCTTAAACCATGTCAGAGTGAAAATGCTTTGGGTCCAAGATCACGAGGACCATGTTCTTCAAATCCTGTATATGAAAACATGTGTTCCCAATTCAAGGCTGTGAGCTTTGGACTGGCAAGGCAGTCAGGCTACAGAGTGCCTCTATTCTAAGCCTAATACCCATTCATTCTGTTGTTTTTTCAGATATATGATTACAGTAATAAAAGATATGAGGTTCCAGTACCACTAAACCTCCCTAGCACTCCTACAAGTACTCCTGAAAATCGCCTCTATGATGTATCAGTTCAAAACAATCCCTTTGGCATCCAAGTTCGGCGCAGGAGCACTGGGACAGTTATGTAAGTAGAAGCTTTACAGCACAGGAGAGGTTCCCACTAGACCTTGCTGGTAGTAGACAAGTAGCGAGAAAAACCACAAGGACTCCCGTGGCACCTTTAAGACTAATAGCTTGGCAAAAACCTTCATGGACTCTTGCCCCAGTTTTTTTTCATGTGCGTGGCATACAGCATCGATAGATGAACATGTACACAGTAATGTAATGGGTAGGAGCATGAAATGTCATGGAAGCGAAAGAGATTCAGCATAGTGGTAGTCAACCAGTGGCCATTAAGAGCCATTGACATTGGCCACAAAAGTCCCTAAAGTCTGGTAACAATGCTGTCTGACCATCATCATGCTGGACCTCTTGCTTTTCCATGTGACTTTGAACTCCTATCCTCCAATTACAGGACAAATGCCTGTTTATTGAAGCTATAAACTGTTTATTGAAGCTATATTCTGTGCATCTGAAGAAGTGAGCCACAGTCGAAGAAAGCTTGTATCAAACCAAAACCTTGTCTTAAGAGTGCCACAAGAATCTTGGTTCATATTGCCAGCAACATTGTCATAAAAGTCAACAAGCCTATTTTTTGTTTCTTCTGTCTAATTGGTATTGTAGTACACACGGTCCTATTTATACTTGCATTGCATTACAGAAGACTTATGTAAATAGCTATTTTGTACACCTCTCAAAAATAGTCACTGGAAGTTAATGCTGTTTTGCTTTGCAAATAGGTATATTTGCAAGGATACTAATGGATTTCATGGGAGAGGATGTGCACAGATATGCATGGGCCTATGTCTTTAACGTGCATGTGACTCAAAATGCAGACACTTGAAATGTTCAACAAACACATTTCTGTCATTTTGCAAGCACACAATTTTTAAAAAATAAAATGTTTGGCTGGAGGTGTGTATATCACCTGAATTGCCATCTGGAGAAAAATGAAGATATTCGGTAGATAGATGCAACAAAAAATATAAGAGAACCATGGCCATAATGAAATAGCTTTTTAAACTCTTCATATCATGAGCAATCATACAAATTCAGGGCAATTTTCTCCAAAATAAGCCCCATATACTAGATCCTCCTCTTCTTTTTCATAGAATCATAGAATCATAGAGTTGGAAGAGGCCTCAATGGCCATCCAGCCCAACCCCCTGCCATACAGGAACCTCCATTAAAGTAATCTAAGAATATTTGTCTAAAAATATTTTGTTCAACCTTTCCAAAACTAGCCATTCATTTATCTTCCTCTTCCTCCTCCTCCTCCTCCTCTTCCTCCTCCTCCTCATTTCTAATTTATGGCGACCCTTTCCAGGATTTTCCATGTAAAAATACTCACAGTAGCGGTTCTATAATTCTTGCTGAATAAGGAGACCAATGCTGCATTCTACCTGCCAATTAGGGATGGAGAATTATTTTCAGAATCGGTAGGTTCCAAAACAACCCATGTGAGCCAAAGCCTCTGACACACATGCAGCCAATGTCTTATCTTTCTCTGTGCCGGCACAGAGCTAAGCTCCAATGAGGAATAAGGCTGTGATGTCATCTTTGCTGCTCTGTAGTCCTGGCCAATCCGACAGGGAGGCGGGATTATGTCTATCCTTGCACAGCTCCTGATTTGCCAGCACCATGGAGACCATGGATTACGTCACAGCCTGATTCCTAGTTAGAGTTTAACCCCATGCGAGCCCAGAGAAAGGTAAAACATTTGATGTGTTTGTGCATCAGACAGAGGCTTCAGAACATCACCTGTGCTTGTGTGGGTCCCTCCTGCCAATATCTATTCATAGGACTGAAGTGATAATGTACAATGACCTTTCAAAAAACTAAGTCTCCACTCACTTTTATCTGAGCAACAACAGCAGTTGCTGTCATAATTAGAGATGGGCACGACTCGGGAAAATGACGTTTTCGAGTTGTCGTGTGTCGGAGGCAGTCCGTTTCGGCTCGTTTCCGTTTTTCGTGAAATTTCACAAAAAATTAGTCGGTTCGTTTTTTCATTTTTTCGTTGTCATTAGTACTGGTTTGGGGGGGGTAGCGGACTCCTGGAGGGAGCTGCAGGAGTCAGCCAGAGCCACAAGTGACGGACTGGCAGACTCTTTGCACCCGCTGTGTCTCACGTACTTGCATGTAGTGCAATGCAAGTAGATCTGGCTTAGGGTTAAGACAGGTTAGCGCAAGGGCTAGGGTTAGGCTAGTTACGGGTGAGGTTAGGGTGAGTATTGGGGTGCACCTCTGGGTGCCTCTCTGACCCACTTAGAAGGACAGTGTACTGGCGTATGGGTTAGGCTTAGGGTTCGGGTTTGGGCTACGATTAGTGGGCTGTTTATGCCCAATTGGCACATCCCAGAAGTCTCTGTGGTCAATCTGACCAAGTGGCCATGTGATTGGTGGAAAATTTGCATGGTGCACTCCCATTGCGAATGTACAGGTGTAAAAAAATAAAATAAAATAAAATAAAATAAAATCAACGGAGACTTTTTTTTGCAAGAAAAACACACTGCTGCTACTGTAAAAATTTAATCATTTAAAATAGCTAATTTTCGCATGTTTCTGTGGTGCTTTGGTGGGGTTTTGGGCAACGATTTCAAAAAAAATATTGCGGTCGCCATTTTGGATCCCCCGCACTGCATGGCAAATGGATGCGCCCTCCCAGCCTGGTACCAGCAGCGCAGCAGTAGCAATAGCCAAGGAGAGGGGGGCGGGGAAACCCCCCCCCCCAAATAAAACACCCTTCTGGCCTGGTAGGTGCCCTCAGACAGTTTTCGCCTACTTTTAGGGCCGGGAATCGGGGTTTTTTTTAACTTTTAAAAACTTTTTTTCTGTGCCGCTTGGCATTGCGCGATCGCCGCGATGCAAGTAACGAGCACGACAAATCAGACCAAAATTGTTCGTTCGTCGGTTCGAGCTCGAAGTCTGGCGGAGTAATTCCCGTTACCGTTTCCGTAGAGTAACAGAAACGAGTAACAGAAACGGAAACGGGAATACCGCTAAGTCGTGCCCATCTCTAGTCATAATTCATTCTACAGTATTCCCCTCACTTTTTCTAAACAATAACTAGCTACTTTTTTCATTGCAGTTGGGATTCCCAGTTGCCTGGCTTCACCTTCAGTGACATGTTCATCCAGATTTCCACTCGCTTGCCCTCCCAGTTTGTGTATGGGTTTGGTGAAATGGAGCACAAACAGTTCCAGCAGGAAATGGACTGGCACACTTGGCCAATGTTTGCCAGGGATCAGTCCCCGGGAGTGAGTATAGGTGGCTTGCTCGAATTCCCAGCCATTACTACCTTCATTGCAACTGTTAATGCAGAGTAGATTAAGTGATTATGTGTCTCACTCAGATCCATTTGAAAGCTTGGTTGGACTTTCAAGCAACCATTTTATTACCAACTGTATGCAATTCGTTTAGCCCAGATCTGAACATGCTGGATCTACTATTGACCTTGACACTGGGATATTTTGACTTTAAATGAGAATGTATCTAAGTTGCTTCTTAGAACATGAAAATTTGAATTATGCTACATGTATTTTTAGAACAAATAATACAACTGGGGATTTCTGGACCAGCAATACACATTGTTGCAGTAGTAGTGGATTGTTTCCTCAGAAGTTAGAATGTGTGTGTGTGTGTGTGTGTGTGTGTGTGTGTGTGTGTGTGTGTGTGTGTGTGTGTGTGTGTGTGTGTGTTGCTGTTGTTGTTGACATATTTAGAAACATACTTGGAAATCAGTTTAATAAGCAAGGAATTTATTTAAGGCATGTTTTTGCTTTTCTTCTCACTTAACAGTACAAATTAAATATGTATGGAGTTCACCCTTTTTATATGGGCCTGGAAAATGATGGCAATGCTCATGGAGTTCTCTTACTAAACAGTAATGGAATGGGTCAGTGACTCTTGATTTTCCTTACTCTCTGTTGTGTTTTATATATATTTGCATTTCTTAATGGTAGTGCTCGAGGGCAGGTTGGCAAATATGGGGACTATGAACCACATAGAGCTGCCTAGATGTCCTAAGCACATCTGATCTCGCCTGATGTCAGAAGCAGGGTTGGCCCTGGTTGGTACTTGGATGGGACACCACCAGGGAATACCAGCTGCTGTAGGCACCTGGACTGTTTGTGTGTGTTGTGTTGCTACAGTTGTGATCGACTCTTCATGACTCCATGTCCATGGAGTTTTCTTGGCAGGAATACTGGAGTGGTTTGCCAGTTCCTACTCGCCTGCAGTAGGAACTGACAAACCACTCCAGTATTCCTGCCAAGAAAACTCCATGGACAGAGTCACAAAGAGTTGGTCATGACTTTAACAACATCGCACACCCACCCAATCCATTTTCCTGGATTCTAGGGAGAAATGATAAATTTTAATTTTATCTAAGTTGTTATTTATTTTGGGAATCCAAACCCTAGAAGGGTGGGAGAGATTATACTTGCTCCTCTGTGTTATATGTTCATGCCTCATTTTCGCCTTTGTGAATTTTCAGATGTGAAATTTCAGCCAACTCCAGCTTTGAGTTACCGCACTCTTGGAGGAATTTTGGACTTTTATGTAGTTTTGGGCCCAACTCCTGAACAAGTCACTCAGGAATACACTGCAGTAAGGCCAAAAGAATTATTAAAGAGACAACTGAAAATATTATTCTGTTCTCTGACCACTACAGTGTAACCCTGATGTCATTTAATTCATTTTATCATTCTTGTTAGCTCATTGGACGTCCAGTCATGCCTCCATATTGGGGGTTGGGATTCCAGTTGTGCCGCTATGGATATGAAAATGATACGGAAATTTCTGATCTGTATGATCAAATGAAGGCAGCTAACATCCCTTATGTAAGTAGTGTGCAATATGAGCGTATCTCTTATGCTTCTAGTCTGTGCTTCTCCAAGGCACTTCAAGCTTATATAGAAAGTTCTTCATCCTCATTTTGACTTTACTGAATCCACATGAGTAAGAACAACTTGAAAGACAGTGATTAAGCTAAGAGACTATCATGGAAGCTCTGTGGCTTACAAGGGAGAAGACACAGCGATACCTTGGTCTAAATTGGAAGCCACTGGATAGAGAAGATGGTGTAAATCACCTTGGGTAACCAATAGGCAGAAAGACAATATAAAAATGCTTTAAATTATATATACATAGATATTGGCTATGTGCCTGAACTAGAGTTCCATGGAATGGCTGGAAAAATTGTTCATTTCGGGGATGGGACAGATGAACAACATTCTAGATAGGATAGAACAGTGATGGCGAACCTATGGCATGGGTGCCAAAGGTGGCACTTGGAGCCCTTTCTGTGGGCACCCGACATCGCCCCATCATAGCCACGTGTATACAGGTTAAATTACTGGCACTTTGCAAACAAAATCATGGGTTTTGAATTGCAGTTTGGGCACTCGTCTCTAAAAGGTTCGCCGTCACTGGGATAGAATATTGTCCCTGAAGACAGTTGGTAATGGGGGAGGGGAGAGAGAGGGGAAAGAAAGATCATGCTGCATTAAATGCACATTCTTGTCTGTAAGTCCTCTTTTCTGTAAGTCCACATAGATCAGAGGTAAGCCAGCATTGCACAGTGGCCAGAACATTTCTTATAAGAAATGGTCTGGCCACTGTGCAATGCTGGCTTACCTCTGATCTAAGAGAATTCTTCTTATATTCTTAGGATGAACCACTCCAGAACAGGCCATAAAAGCACTCCAATTGCTCATGGATAAGCAGTAAGCTGTCCAGAAAAAGCAACATAGTCACATTTGATTGCAGAATGGGAAAAACCACAAAAAGGACAATGTTTTCAAAAGCAAACTCAAAGGATGAAAAAGAGCCCCTACAGTTTTTAGAATATCAAGAAATGCTACAATTCAAATTGTAAAATTCAAAATCATACATTTTAAACATTCATATTGAGGAAAATTGCCAATACTATTAGTTCATTTAAAGAATGGAGCCAACATTTTATTTGTTTGTTTTTAAAGGAACCTAGAACAAACCTTTGAAATATACTACTGTGGTCCCTGGACCATAATTATACCTTTCAATGCACAGTTCTTTAAAAATAAAATAGACAAATATTTTTATTATCCTTTTATGTAAACATACACATTTACAATCTTGACTTTTTCTCTATAGGATGTACAATATGCTGACATTGACTACATGGAACGGCAATTAGACTTCACACTTAGCTCCAAATTTGCTAACCTTCCAGCTGTGGTAGAGAGAATAAAACAAGAGGGGATGAGATTTGTCATCATCCTGGTTAGTATACCTGTTTTGTCTCTCTTGCTGAATGCATTTACCAACATCTTGTTTAATGGCACTCCTAAAAACAAATAAAAAAGAAACATGTGGCAACAATCATGTAATAGGTATTCACCCTTTACTGATATGCATGTCATGCAACTAATTTTGCAAGCAGTATACAACAAAGACCTGGCTGTAAGGCACAAACTTGATCTGTGATTCCAATTGTGTTTGGGATTTTTCAGAAGAATTCTTACCAGTTATTTGCATATATTCGGGTCATGTTGCCACTATGAGGGTAGAATTTCCACTGTCACCTATATTTGCCCAGTAGAAGAAGAGAGAAGATATAATGGGTAGAGTGATGGACTAGGACAGTGGTGGCGAACCCTCGGCACTCCAGATTTTTTGGACCACAACTCCCAGAATTCCGAACCTGTATTGCCAATGACTAAGGACTGTGGGAGTTGTGGTCCAAAACGTCTGGAGTGCCGAAGGTTCGCCACCACTGGACTAGGACTCGGAAGAACAGGGTTTAAATCCCTGCTCAGCCATGGAAAGTTGCAGGAGGAGTAAAACTGGTTAAACAACTCCTTAAGCATTGCACTTACTTTGAAAATCCTGTTACAGTTGCAATTTAATATCACAATTACCCAACACTAACAGAAGACAGAATAAATTGTGCCACTTAGAAAAATCCAAGCATGGCAGGCAATAGGAAGAGTGCTGCAAAGACCAGTATTCTTCCTCCAGCATATGAACAATTTCTCCTTTGTTAGACCAGATAGAAGCTCAAGAGATCTAACCAATCTTCCTCTTTTTCATGCTTCCCTAAAATGAAAAAGCTGTGAGATTTCTAATACTGTGCGTTAAAGGTCTGAAAGTCTGGATCTACATGCAAAATGTCCCCAATTTATGTGAAGCAAGGGTGTGATAACTGTCTACTAAATCTTTGTCCACACATTTACCAAGTCTCACTGTTCCAAGACTTTCCACTGAAACTTGGCTTTCCATCAGTGAAATATCCTAGGTTCCCATGAAAATAAGACCTCAGTCTCTCTTTTCCTCTTATAGTCTTCACCCCCACATACATTCTGCACATGAAACTGTCTAATGGTGAAACCAGAGGACAGCGAAACAAGGGCAGGAGAGATGCCGTTCGATGGAGGACTTGTAACAGGCCGCTACAGCTGAACCTATCTTCCAGGGAAAAATTGCCACAAATCTTCGGCACAGAAAAACAACTCGCCATAAGGACAAGCACAGATTCCTTTTCCCTTCAATTTCTCACTGATTGCAAGAGATTCATATGCCTAAGAAGATTCTGTTCTCTTTCCTCTGGCTTCTATCATTTATGAGCTCTTCCTGTCTGTGGTGTAGGCGCAAAGATGTGTAATTCCATGAGAGAATTATGAAAACTCACTAGTTTAGGCTGTGCTTCCCAGAATAACCCCATCAGCATGGTCCTGGTCCTGGGAATATTCTGGGAGTTATAGTCCAAAAGCAACAGTGAAATTATTACTATTTTTATTATCAATATTATTATTACTATTTTTTCTTTATTTACCTGGTTTATATGTCCTTTATTGTTGTTATTGCTTTGTTTGTTTTTATACACATCACTCATTGTAAACCACCTGGAGTTCTTCCGGAAGACGGGCGGTATATAAATAAATAAATAAATAAATAAATAAATAAATAAATAAATAAATAAATCTTCCCATCTATAACACATGCAATTATAAAAAAATTCCCCTCCTATTTTCACAGTTCTTTTATAACACCCTCAACTATAATGCTACCTTGACAGCTAGCATATGTTGCTCAGCTAAGACCTAGCATGTGTTGAATGTTTTTACTATATGTGTAAAAACTGCATGGTTCTTCATTTCAGGATCCAGCCATTTCAGGAAATGAAACTAACTATCCACCATTCACACGAGGTGTTCAGGATGATGTCTTCATCAAATGGCCCAATGGCAGTGATATTGTGTGGGGAAAGGTAGGTCTGTGCACAATAATACCAGAATCAGTATCTGTTAACTTGTAAAAATGCCTAAAGGCATTGGTGACTGTACATAAACACTGGATAGGATGTCAGTCATAAAACCATGGGAATCGTGGTGCAGTGGTTAAATGCCTGTACTGAAGGTAAAACTGTGCTCACGACCTGGCGTTCAATCCCAGGTAGCAGGCTCATGGTTGCCTCAGCTTTCCATCCTTCCAAGGTTGGTAAAATGAGTACCCAGCTTGCTGGGGGGGTGGAATGTGTAGCCTGCATACTGTAATTAAAAACTGTAAACCGCTCAGAGACTACTTGAAGTGGAATGGGGCGGTATATAAGCAGAACGCTTTGCTAATGATCTGCCATTGGCGAAATACACAATGAAGTGCAATAGACTACAAAGGAATTGCAGCCTGTGTGTAGATAAACTAACTAGCAAAGGCACAGGAGACTGCCTGCGAAGGCTATCAGAAGTCCTCTAACTGAGGGATATAATTATCACTTGGAAGCAGAAGCATACTTAGGGTGTGCTATATTTAAATGTCAGTGAAGAATTTTCTGTTCTGTGTTGCCTGTTAACAGTGATGTAAAAGGTGGAAGTTGTATTGGGGATATCTGGTAAAAAAAAATCAGAATTTCTAGGAATTTGATTTGAGACTCTGCATACTTCCTGTTTAGAGAATTGTCAGAGAAAGAAAATTTAAGAAAAGAGAAACACACAATCACATATGCATAAGCAGGAAGAGTGGAGAGTGATGCCTCAAATGCCAGAGACAGGAAGAGAATTTTATCAGTCACATTAGTAGCAAAGAACAATCTCATAAGGCTACAAAGCCCTTATACCATTGATAAGTATTGTTATAGCATGCAAGATTGCTATAATGTCAACTGGCTGCACCTTTGAATATCTCCCTTTCCTTTCTTCAATTTAAGGGGAACTCCCTGTTTTTCCTTGTGGTGGCAAGCAGTTCATTAGGAGGACAAATCTCAACTGATGATTTCATTTTTACTAAATTAACAATCATCAATATATTTTTGTTTAAGGTGTGGCCATATCTTCCTGGTGTTGTGGTGGATCCTTCAATGGGCTGGGATGAAAAAGTGGAGGTAATTCAAGTTCACGTGTTTGTTCCCAGTTGAAAATGTCCCATGCAAATTTTGACTGGCCAGGATCCTGCTTAACTTCCTGCAGCTAATGACAGCTAATTGATGAAAGATTCGGGTGCGTCTGGACAGTGTGCCTTGTTTGGAATTCACTAGAGAAGTTTTGGAGCCAAGCTGACCTTGGCTACAGAACTTAAAATAGCCAGGCAGAGACAAATGCTTTTCTCAGCCAGTTGAGCAGACATGCAGGCACAAAACTGCTGCATTCCTCCCAGAAGGTTTTTGTTTTATTCATCTTATCTAAGTTTACAAGCAGTAGATTGAAGAACTTACAGAAAGAATAGTTCGTATAGGAGGCAGGTGCCCTTTAACCCTTTGTCCCAGCCTCAAAGCAAAAGGTCAGTGGAAATAGAAGGTCACTTCCATTCCAGATATGCCACACTGGCCAGGAACATGTGTGCATCACTGCAGCCCTTTGTAGCACACCCTTCAAAGAAAGATTCCCACAGTGCTTAGTCATCATCAGTTTCAAAAACAAGAGGCACCCTGGTACCTTGTCAATTAGCTGAGACTAGCTATAACAAGTTATGCAGTTCTTACATACACACTGGTGAGATTTTGGCCATTGTGTGGTGACGTCTCCATGGAGGTAAAAGAAAAAAGAAAGAAAAAAAGAAAAAGTGCATCACGAAAGTCAGTGTTAGATAAATTCACTGGGACTCAGTATTCAATGGTCCGAGCCAGCCTGCATTCCCCATGTCAAACAGGCATTAAAGACAAAGATCACAATCCACAGATTTATAAAGCCAGTTTAGTTTATAAAGCACTTTAGTTGTGCCTGGCTCCTTCCCTTACAGCAGTCAAGAAAGCACTGAAAAGTTGGCTGTTTCAGGAAGCTTATGGCAATCGCTAATGTTTGTTTTGTGTTCCTTGCAATTTATTGGGTTCATTGTATTTGTTATGCCTCTTGCCCCCTCCCCCTTCCTTTGTTGTGTATTATTTGGTTGTGGTGGTTTTAATTGTTTGTGCTGTTATGCTTGTACCTGCCCAGAGTTCCTGATGGGAAAATTGGTGCGGTATAAATAAATAAATAAATAAATAAATAAATAAATAAATAAATAAATACATACATACATACATACATACATACATACATACATACATACATACATACATACATACATACATACATACATACATACTGTGTTTCCCTGAAAATAAGACATTGTCTTATATTAATTTTTGCTCCCAAAGATGTGTTAGGTCTTATTTTCAGGGGATGACTTATTTTTCCATGAAGAAGAATACAGTGCACATTTATTGTTATCTTATTATCGGGGAGGCCTTATTCTCAGGGGATACCTTATATTTCAGTGAGAGGCAAAATTGTAAGTGGGTCTTATTTTGGGGGGGATGTCTTATTTTCGGGGAAACAGGGTACATAATAAAAAGCAATGGATGGGGAATATTATAAAGACAAATAAAAGTATCCATGGTGTACAGAAAGTAGATGGGGGAGAAACATTTTTCTTTCTGTTTTAACCTGAAACCTGGTGTGATCTACTGAATGTGTAAGGTGTAAAAACTGGGTCAGATAAAAGGAAGTGCTTTTTAAATATATAGGGTTGAAATGTGGAATTTGCTACCTAACACTGTAGATGGCTTTTAGAAAGGACTTTGATCTCTTCCTTGAGATTCTTTCCCTAACATTCATGATGGAGCTATATCTTATTATTAAACAAAAGAACGCAACAGCGACAACAAAACCCACTAAAGTCACCCCATTCTGATTTAGAAGTTTTCTTTATCTTCAGTGTGTAGCTCCTGACTCAAAATAAGCCCAAAATTTTGCAACACGTTCATTTAAACGATTTCTCACCTTAAATTATCTATTACTATTACAGAAATATAGTGCTTGGGCTGCCTTTCCTGATTTCTTCCGTGAATCGACAGCCCAGTGGTGGAAGAGAGAAATTCAGGAGTTTCACACGAACCCTGTTACTCCATCCAAAAGCATTAAATTTGACGGACTATGGATTGTATGTATCTCTGTGTTTTTGTTACTGTTTAACTTAACTAATGGCTTGTTTAAAAATTCCTTTTTTCAGAGCTATTGGGAGGCTCCATTGTTTTCTGGAGAGGACTAGAGGAAAGGGAAAAATTGAAAAGTTGAGATGTGTACACTACTTTTGTATCAAACCTACATTTATTTTACTGCATTAGTAGCATAAAATGTCTTATTCATTGGTTGCCTAATTGATGGTATTGTGTTGTTTGGCAGATTTATAAAATTTTAAAATGCAGATGTTTCTATTACACTGTGTTATGCAGCCACAGGTTCTCAGGAAAAAACGAGCAAACCAGAAACTAATAAACCAAATTATCTGTTTGTTGGTTCACAGGTGGGGGGGTCATGGTGTGTACAGATGGGGGCTTTGGAGGGGCTGGGGTTCATTATTATTATTATTTTTAAAAGGGACAAATAAAAAGGAGAAATGTCTGTCCCTTCATGTTCATTGGGGTCTCAAAATGGTGGCTATGATTTTAACTAAAGAGAACATTATAAATCATAATTTTCTGTGCATTGCCAACTAAAACAGATATTATATATTTTAGTACAGGGCTGACTTATGGACCTGGATGGGGAGGGGGCATCCTACGCAAAGCTTTCTGCTGGGCTCCCCTGTCCATGTTTAAGGGACATTTAATTTTTCATTTTTTTTTAGAATTGAAAGATCTTTTGAATCTGATGAAAAGTCTCCAGGTTTCAGTCAAAATACCTACTTAGGTCATATTTTTGTGTTAGTGGATTTGTCACGATTTATTAAAAACACAATGTTCATTCATTTGTTTATATTGTAAGGACATGAATGAACCTGCAAATTTTGTCAATGGTGCAATAACTGGCTGTGGAAATTCAGAACTTAATCATCCTCCATATATGCCAGGTAAGTATTACTAATTTTTAAGGTCTCCTGGGGCTCTTTTAAATGGATCAGGGATGAGAAAGCCATCATTTTTAAAAAAGGAGGGCTAACATTTTTTAAACCGAGGGAATGTACATTTTACATTTGATGACAAGGAAAAAAATCAAAAGTCTTATGAACACCTGTTCCCTGGATAAGGCTACAAAAGCATCTGTGCACATTTAACATTTTATCATCATCATCATCATCATCATCATCATCATCATCATCATCATCATCATCATCATCATCATCATCATCATCATCATCATCATCCAAAAATTCACTGAAATGGGTTTTGTGCAAACAGAAAGACTACATTTTGTGCAGAACTCTTTTATTCAGGTTCACATTTTATTTATTTTCTACACTAAATTACATAAAACAAATATATTGCTTCTTTCCTGTCATGTTACCACTTCAATCATAGCTTTCCCCAGCATTTGAGCCCAATATATCTCCCTTCCCAGCTTAAACGAGCATACTTTCATACTTAGTTTCCATATTATCTCATCCCTATTCTATTTATCTTTACTTTCCCAACTCTGCTCTTACAGTTGCATCTTTAAATTCAACATAAAGCACAGAGGCATAAGGTAGTATCCTTTAAAAATTGTCTTTAATCCACCACATATAAAGAGCAGCAAAGGCATATTATTTTACAAGAAGAGAATAAGACGAAAGGCAGGTTAATAAAATAATGTGAAAACAATCCCTTCTTCTGTGCTTGACTTTCAAAATCATTCACCCCTTCTTTGCTTAAAGCCTCTTCTTCAGAATGGGGTTTAGTGCTTAACTGAAGGAAAGATTTTCCCGATACCAAGGGGAAGCTTTGCATAGAAAGACATAGAAGCATTCTACTTGTGACACACCAAACATTTACAGCTTTAATGTCCGGCACTGACAGTGGGAGATGAAGCATTTTCCTGCTTCCACAAAGTTCGCCGCTGCTTCCTTCATGGTCTACAGTTGCTGCCTCTGCTTTGTTTCCCCTCCAAGGAAACTTTTCCCTTCTTAGGCTCCCTTTATCTGGAGGAATTCAACTTGATAGGCTGGAGCACTTATCAATATGTGTTGCCGTGGTATAGCCAGAACTGGAACTCTTTTTTTGTGCATGGTAATACATGCATTGTGCATAAAACCCCACCATATTTCTGTTAAATGTGTTGTTTTTAAAGAAAAAAAGTACCCATTTATTTATTTATTTATTTATTTATTTATTTATTTATTTATTTATTTATTTTAGATTTATACCCCACCAATGTGGCCATCTGACCACCTGCATATGCTGCTTTTATAATGCCCTATGGCACTTAGAGAGAGAGAGAGACTAAAATCTTAACAAAGAATATGACAGCAAAAGAAATTAGAGAATTAGTGGAGCGAACACATTTTAAAGAGGAAAAGACTATTACATATCTGGGAATAAAGATAACCAAAAAAGCAAGTATGATATGGCCAGATAACTATCTTAAAGTTCTAAAGGATATACAAATAGATCTGGAAAAATGGAACAAACTGCATTTATCATTACTGGGGCGAATAGCCACAATTAAAATGATGATACTTCCAAAGGTATTATTTTTATTCCAGATGATTCCATTACTATTTTAAAAAAACATTTTTCAAGGAGATAGAAAAAGTAATAATGAAATTCATATGGCAAGGGAAAAACCAAAGATCAGGAAAAATGCTCTACAAGATGATACTTCTAGAGTGGGTTGTGGTCTACCAGATTGGGAATTATGTTATAAAGCTTGTATACTTGTGTGGATAAGGGAGTGGATTACGCTAGAAAATCAGAGAATCTTGAAATTAGAAGGTCATGATTTAAGACTGGGGTGGCATGCATTTGTTTGTTATAAGAAGGCTAAGGAACAGAAACATTTTGGAAATCATATAGTGAGAAAAGCACTTTGTTGGATGTGGGAAAATATTCAGAAACAAATGTATAGAAAAATACCTGGATGGGTGTCACCAACTGAAGCATTTACACAACCGACACTGATGAATGAAAACAAATTAGTGAGATACTGTGAGATACTGAAAAATGAAGAGGAACTAAAGTCAGAGGAAGAACTCAAAAATCAAAAAGTGATACTAGATTGGTGGGCAAAATCACAATTGACCTCGAGATTTGTTAAAGATAAGAAAGAGGGTTTTTATGCACAGAGAACTGAATTGGACAAACTACTCTTGGGAACAGACGTATGGCTCCGCAGCGCGGCTGCGCTGAGCGGAGCACCTTTGCCCCCCTCCCGTCCGGAAGCCTCGCGAGACTCACCGAGATCTCGCTGGAGGCTGGGGAATCTGAGCCCTGATAAGGGCTAGCCACGTGGTTCCCAGCCTCTTTCTGCAAACGGCTTTCCCCGCCCACCCGCCACGTTCAAGCAGCAGTATGAGTTTATCTGGTCGCTTCGGGGCCGGATAGGAATTTTTGACCTGGATGCAGGATTGGCTGAGAGCATCCGGGGATTTTTCGCCTATCCCATACTGTTGCGGCACGGAGGGCATCCCTGGTAGGAAGTTGTTTGGCCACCGGGGGCGGTAGTGCAGGGTACGGAGGGGCAGTAGGGAGTCAGGCCTCAAATTCCCTGTGGGAACGTCTACTCTCACGCCGTTGCGGGTCTGAGATCACAACGGCGGGGGGGGATGGACGTACCTGGAGGGCCCACCGGGCTGGCAGGCACAAATAGCGCGCCTGGACGGCCCGGCTGGGGAAATGGGACCTTGCTGGCCGGGGCCATCCTGTACAGGGACAGGACTGCCTCGGGGCTATTGACTCACCCAGAGATGCTGCCAGAGATTGGGTTCTTGTTGACCCAAAGGAACAACTTGCAACCCGCACTGCAGCAGGCCCCTCGTTTGGAGTTGTGTTTGTTGAACTGGTTAATAAAGTGGCCCAGAGTTTATACCCAAGAACCCGTCTCACGTGGTTATTCCGGCGTGGGGGGGCAAGGGAAAGCTTATTCATAAAATTTATAAATACATGTTAGAGTTTATATATATATATATATATAAGATGTTTTATAGATGGTACATGACACCACAAAAATTAGCAAAAATATATGGAAATACTTCAGATAAAGGCTTGAAATGTAACAAGAAAGAAGGGTCTTTTTATCATATGTGGTGGACTCGTGATGTAGCAAGGAGATATTGGAAAATGGTATATGAGATCTTTCAAAAAATGCTGTGCTATACAGTTCCATTTAAACCGGAAATATTTTTATTAAATATCATGACAGAAATTAAGGATGTTAAGATAAAGCATTTGTTACTGTATACTGTCACAATAGCAAGAATTTTATACACCAAGTATTGGAAAGTTGTAGAAACACCAACCAGACAAGAACTTTTGGAAAAATTCTTTGAAGCAGCTGAAATGGACATAACATCAGTACTGATAAAGGACATAGAGTTACAGAAGGCAAGAGACTGCTGGAAACCACTATATACCTGTTATGAAAAAGAACTAAATAGCTAAAAAAGGAGACTCCAACACTATTGGGAAAGTAAAATATAGTCTGTGTATTAATATATAGAAAAATATTGTAAATATACCACTTGAACTTTCCTGCTTTTATCCTTAGAATTTCCAACCCACTCATCCCCCATCCTATGTAGGGACCCTGATGATATGAAATAAATAAATTATTAAGGAGAGAGAGAGAGAGAGAGAGAGAGAGAGAGAGAGAGAATGTATATGCTAAATGTAAAAATTGGTAAAATGTGGTTTAACTCTCTAATTTTGAATTGAATTTTGTTAGCCATTGTGGGAAATGAATTTGGGCTGACTAGCAAAACCTTGTGCATGCAAAGTCAACAGCATCTGCCTGATGGAAGTCCACTTCGGCACTATGATGTCCACAACCTCTATGGGTGGTCACAAACAAAGCCTACCTATGAGTAAGTGGTCACTTATTTCAAATTTCAATAACTCAGATACTGATTTGGTAGAAGTAATCTATATATAGATAATTGTGTAGCCTCTCATTATATTTTATTCTATCTTCAGTTATATAAAAATTGTCAAAGTATTTTAACTTCCTTACTTCCTTCAAGTGTAAAAGAAAAAATGCATAAAAATGATGGACTAAATGATGGATAATTGTAGAGAGAACTGCAGGCCAGCTGGTCAGTATGAGTAAAAAAATTAAAATAATAAAAAAATTAAAAATGCATCAACCTGGCCCACAGGCCAGCTGGTCGGCATAAGTAGAAAAAAGAAAAAAGAAAAAAGCTCTGACCCAGCCCCAGGCCAGCTGGTCGGTGCGAGTTTTTAAAAAATGGAAAAAATTAAAAGCAAATGAAAAACAAAAGAAACAAAAACTAAATGCATTTTTATACAAATCCATTTACTTTTAAACACAACAAAAACAATTTAAAATGAAAAACGAAACAAAACGCCATTTTGGCATTTCGTGCCCATCTCTACTCCTAACCTTTATCTCCATTGTCAGATACCTAAGCCACTGAGCTGTGGTATTTTCAAGTTACATCTTAAAACAGTCCTCCTTGATGAAGATGCAACTAATATACCAAAAGATCTCCTTGTCATTTATTGCTGACATGAAGCAATTAACATCATTTTGATAATCCATTTAATGCAAGAAATTATATAAGATAACCTTTTGTTTTAAGTGTTGCTTAAGACACGCTACTTTAATTAAAAAGTATGTACTGTTTAACTAGGATTCTATGTTGGTTATGCAAAATGACTGTTCTAAATCAAGTGCTTTATGTACTCATTCTTAAATTAATAACTTTATTAACTCACTTCAAAAAAGTAAATGTTAAGTAGGGACAAAGTGATACATAGCATGCAAAGAAAGTGACCAATTCTTTTGTTCCCAGGTAGTTTTATTGCCTCATTATTCTTACTGAATAACATTGTGTTTTAGGGATGAGATGAATCCACCTTTTTGTTGTTACTTTGATATTTTTGTCATTCTGTCACACCAAAGATTCCTGAAAAGAGTTTTTGTGGATTCTCTTAGAGCAAATTGTTGTTGTTGTCTTTCACAATGATTTCCTATATAGTCAATCCATAATAATAACCTGGAAATGTGTAATACTATGCAGGAAAGACAGTACTATGCAACAGTTAATGTTGTCCTGTGATGAATCATCATTGTCATCTTCGCCATTTAAAATAGTTATACTTTTAAAATATTGAAAGGGAAAAATATAAAAATGGAGAAAGGAAAAAATAGCGAAAAGAAAAGAAAAGAAAAACACAGCAACTCAACTGGTCAGAGCTAGTTATTGAGGATGTATGCCTGAGGATAAAAGTCTATTTACCTATGGAAGAACATTAAGGAGGGGGCCAGTCTGGCTCCTCTTATTTCTTTATGTATTTATTCATATGCATTATTCCCTGCAAGGAAAAAATATCTTTTTTCCTTTTTTCCTTTTTCTTTTTGTAAATCATCAAATCATCTTTCTTCTGCAGAAATTGAAGTCTTCAAAAGAGACAATGATTTTGAGAGAGAAAATATGTGGGATTATATGCAGTTTTGGCAAAAAAGAAATTTGGAATATCTTGCAGAGGGGTAGAGAGTAGGAGGCAGGAAGGGAAAAGCAGGAAATTACACAAAATTTAAGAAGACTGAAATGCTTTGAATCCACCTGCCTTATCTCTCTGTCTTTATATGCCTTGTTTCCTGTCCACTGCAAAAAGTAACCAAAAATCCCCAGCATTTGGACTGTATGGGCCTCACAGAACTGTAAACATTTGATATTAGTATTGATTTTGCTAGAGAAGTTATATCAAGCATCATGCCAGTGTTTCACCAACAGTCAAGATGCTCAAAAAGCTGATGACAAGACAAAAAAATGCAATGTTTTTCTTTATAAGGCCGATCAAATATGATTTGAATGCTTTCAGCAGGCAATAATTCAGTACTCTGTACTGTATAATAATATTTTGTATATTGAATAATATGAAGGATGAAGCAAAAACTAGTGAAACATCAAAAAGATGCATCTGCAAAGAGGAAATGACTAAATTCACCACTACTTTGAAAATTTGCTGAAGTTTTATTGGAAACATTGCAATCTATTAAGGGACAATTTCTCACTTACAAGGCATAATTTTGAACTGAGCTGAAACCAATCTTAATTGGTTCCATTTCACTTTTGTTATGATGATATAGTTCACATGTTTTCCCTACACCCAGCCAGCTTTCAAGGAATACTGAACATTATTTCCTTTTTTTCACTTCTTCAAATCTTCAAACTCTCTTGATTGCTCACATATGAAAGTACATTCAAAATTGATTATTTGTGTTGCATGGAACACTGTAGTCCATGGGACAGCCCTCAAAACAGAGCTCAGGAAAATTTCAAAACTTAGGAAAGCGAGAGAGCTATACAATCTCTAAATGTGATGCATATGGCACTACCAAGTTTATTCACTGTCCAGGATGTTAACAAGCAACAGTTATTAGGACAAAATGAATAAAAAATGAAAGGGGACAAAAGAGAGAAAGAAAACAAAAGTATTATGGCAACTTAAAGACAAACTGCAATATTTTAATGTCAGCTTTCATGGAAAAGTCCACTTATTCAGACAGATAAATGTAGCTACCTTTCCTACAACTGCTTTTACTGTTATTTCTTTGTCTGTTTTCATTCAATATATTTTTCACCCTTTCCACCTGGCTGTACTCAAATTATGAAATACAACACATGTGGAATATGGACTTCAGTAAAATCTTCTGCCATTTAAAAATAAAACATGCAGAAAATGTGATGGACAAGATTTGTTATCTCACATAGAAAGGGCTGGAATGTTTGGGAGGAAAGCATATGACACTGTACCTGTGGTTACATACCACCTGTGTTCTGGAACATTATTGAGCTTGTCCAGTGCCTTTGACACTGGCAATTGTAGAAGTGCTAATTATGAAAATCCTGAGAGGAAAAACTAGGATTCCTTGAAATTTTCTTGTTGAGGTGTCATGTCTCATTAAGTCAGTCGAAATTCATGATAATGAGGAAATTTAGTGGGCATTGTTATATAGCTAATCCAATCCTATCTGGAAGTCTGACAGAAAGCTTTACCATAAAAACTAAGGGCAGGAGGAATGTTAGAAATGAGTGGTAGAATGGGGAAATGATTCCATTTCTCTACTAAACACCTGATATTTATAAATTAAGTTATTCCTTTCTTTCTTAAGGACCACAGAGCATATGCTTCTTTCCAGTATCTTGGAGAAAATGGCTCATTTCACCTCATACTTAGTGACCTTAAGTATGGACAATCTAAGCTCCAAACCAAGGGACATGAATAGACCCCTTTTAATTTACATATCTATTAATTTTATGTGTTTGTTCTTCTGAATATGAATTATGATTATCCTGGCTCAATTGACACCTGATTTTACTTGCAATATTAGCGCTCTGCACAGTGTCACCGGAGAACGTGGTATCGTCATTACTCGTTCTACTTACCCTTCGAGTGGCAGGTGGGCAGGGCACTGGCTGGGTGATAACTTCTCAAGGTGGGATCAGCTTTATAAATCTATAATTGGTAAGTGAACATTGAACACTGAGCATGTTTAGCATATTTTATGAGTCTTAGTGTCATTCCTGCTGCTTGTAATTTAAGGAAATAATTTAACGAATAGGATTGAATCAAGCATTATAATATTGTCTTACATGACCTTTAAAGAACTGTTTTCCCATGGGTTACATGAACAAAAGCCAACAAGCAATGAAAACACTATCCTAGAAATAGCACCACATCTATTAATGACTGGGGCACTGAGTGTTAACAGAGAAAATCGATGCATCTACTTAGACTTGCCCCGGAGTTAGTTACTTATGAATTAGCCTCAATTGTCATTACAATGCTAATAAAGCATAAGAAATATAGCTTCAGACAATAAGATAGATCCCCATTCACTTGTTTTTTTGTATCCTCTGGAGTTCAGAAGGGATGGGGAAGATATGAATAGCTGACTGCCAGGGGGACAGTACGAGTGACATGGTGAATCCCTGGCCCCTGATCTATCTACCCACTTAAAAATGTACCCAGATGATGACATCACAATCCAGTGCCAGAGGGAATTCCTCCAAATACTTTGTTATTTTTATTTATTTATTTATTTATTTATTTATTTATTTATTTATTTATTTATTTATTTATTAACTGTGCTGACTTTCCCAAAGGGAACTCTGGGTGGTATACAACAAATAAATATACAATAAAATACAAAAGCAAAGAAAAAAACAACACAATAAAAACAAACCAATATGAATAATTCCTGCATGGCAAGAAGGCAGGCAAACAGGTGGGCAAACAAACATAAAGGCAGCTACAAAACAAACACAATCAGTGATCACTGAAATGTTCTTTAAAAAGCCATGTTTTTAGGGCCTTCCTAAAAGCTGGCAGAGCCTCTGCTAGATGAATCTCGCTAGGAAGTTTATTCCAAAGTGCTGGCCTGGCCACTGAGAAGGCCCAACTATGGGTAGACACCCTGCAGGCCTCCCTAAGAGTGGCCACCTGGAGTGTGAGGGCTAGCAATGGTCTGGTGGAAAGGGACAAAGCTGATCTCTGGGACATACACTCTAGAGATGGACACAAAACGAACTGTTTTTGTTTCCATTATTTGTTATTTGTTTCATTACATAATGAAACGAATAACAAAAATTGTGATGAAATTGAAACAAACCGAACAGAACCACAAAAATTTGGTTTGTTACGTTTCGTTTTCGTTAATGGCGACGCACAATGAAATGAGCTGTTTTTAAATGTTAAAAAACGTCCTGAATATCCATAAAAACCCAGCGATAATTATTTATTCTGCCTGATAATACCTAACAGGGGGGTTGGGGGTTCTTAAAACGTGCATTTATGTCTTTTCTCAGATCACTGTATTTTTTTCATTTAAGGGGAGTTAGGGGACATCGACCAAAAATGGCTCCCAGATGCCTAATATTGATTTCTTGGGTATTAAAATGCCCTGGACATCCGTAAAAATGCACCGATAATTGTTTGAAATTATTACCTACCAGGGGGGTTGGGGTCCTTAAAACGTTTGTTTTTGTCTTCTCCCATCGCAATGTATTTTTTCTTTTCCCTTTGACACAAAATGGATTCCAGCCATAAAATGGATGCAAGCCATGTGATGGGATCATGTAAATTCTTGGACAACTTCAACCAATAGCATGCCCAGTTGCAGACTGGGCAGGTCTGGCAGCCACAGAGGGCATAAAAAGCTGTGGCAGCCCCCATCCTTGCAGTCTCCAGTGGGGGTTAGGGTGGGATTGCTGTCTCTACGACTCGTTATTTTCACTTTAGGCCAGCCAGGCAGATGTGTGTCTCTGTGTTCCTGCCGGCTGCAGCCTGGCTCTTATGGGAGAGAAAGAAGAGATTTCTCTCTAGTTTCAGTCTTGCAACCTCCCTGTGTGCATGTGTGCATGCCTCTCAGTGAGTACCCTCTCCTGCCCCACAGTGCAGTCACTCTGCAGCTGCCTTGCACCCTGGACAATGCCCGCCGCTGCCTTTGCAGACTCCCTGTGTACCTAGTTTATACTGTGTCTCTGCCAACATCATTTTTTTAGTGTTTTCCCTCTGGTCTGGGGCGTTGGAGGACACCCATGCACGGAAATGCTTTAAAAATCGCACAAAAATGGGTAAAAATGAAAAGTGAAAAATGAATAAACAAAAACAAATTTTTTTTCAAAAATTCACAAAAAAATGAAAACAAACCGAAATGGACCCCTCAACGAAAAATGAAAAACCAAAACACCATTGTTTTTATTCGTGCCCATCTCTAATACGCTCTACCAGATACTCAGGACCCAAGCCATGGAGGGCTTTGTAAACCAAAACCAGTACCTTCAACCTTATCCAGGAGGCACCAGGTAGCCAAAGCAAGCGAGCCAGAATAGGGGTGATGCGGTCAAATCTGCCTGCACCAACCACCAACCTGGCCACCACATTCTGCACCCGTTGCAGTCGCTGAACAAAGGTCAAGGGGAGCCCCATGTAAAGAGCATTGCAATAATCTGTCCTCAAGATCACCAGAGCTTGCACAACTGTGCAAAGGGAGTCGACATTAAGGTACGGGCAAATATGGGCAATAAACCTGATATGGTAAAAGGCCGCCCTGGAATCAGCTGCCACATGGGCCTCCAGGGACAAAGCTGTAAACAATTTCTGTTTATTTTGTTTTGTCACCGATTACTGGGGAGGAGAAGGAATTTTATATGTGGGCACAAGTGGCTTGCTTTATGATGCTTTCACCCCATGATCTTAATTTATGTGATATGTTCATGTTTTCACTACACATTCTTTTACTACCATGTCATAAGATTGTGAGTGATGCAGTGGGATCCATGGGGAATGAAAAGTATAGTATATATACCCATTCCATGTAGGTAGAATCTTCTAGTTAATTGGGAGATGTCATGCCAACCTAACAGTCAAAGGGATTCACATAACAGGACACATCAAGTAGATTTTCCATGTTCTGTTATCAGAGTGGTGGTCTAGTATGGTGAGTGTAAGCGTCAATATAAACCATTAAAATGTACTGCACAATCACTGTGACCATGCTGATTTCCAAATAAATTGCTCCTTTGTGATCCAAACTAGAAAATATATTTTCTCCAGACCATATAAATAATCTTCTTAGGCAGAGATGTTGGCTTTCTCCATGGAAAACATATGCTCTGTCCCTGATCTATGCCCATATCTCAAATTTGGATCCAAGCATCAGCTGGATGGGTGTCAGTTTTGAGGAGCCACAAAGCAAATGTTTCACAGTGAACTGATTGTGTTGTGTTGCTCTCCTTGCAGGCATGTTGGAATTTAGCCTCTTCGGAATGTCTTACGTAAGTCTGAGTAATCACCTGACAATTGCAAGTGTAATTTTATGACTGAGATAACACGTGACATGAATTCTTTGTTATATATCTTACACCCAGACTGGTGCAGATATCTGTGGCTTCAATGAGAATGCATCCTATGAAATGTGTGCTCGCTGGACAGAATTGGGTGCCTTTTACCCTTATTCTAGGAATCACAATGGCGTGGGATCTACGGTAAATTGATTTATGAGTTGTCAGCCTGTCTGCTCCCCACTTCCATCTCCAGCCTACATTTGCTGCTGTCTTCTTCTCTCAGGACTTCCCTTGTCACAACTTGTATTTCCACTTCTCACTATATCTCTGCCGCCAACCTCACTCACTATGCCATCTACATAATGCCTCTTTCCCATTAATGTCTTCTGCATTCAGCATTTGAAATGACATTGCTGGAACTGTATGCTGGGGAGGGGGATTTGAAAAGGGCTGGGTGACCCTCAAAGATCCAATGAGAGTGGCAGTCTGTGAATCCCTAAAAATTGCCTGCCCCTAACTTGTATCTATCAAGTCTGGATCTGTGTTTTTCTTCCTCCCATCTTCACATGTGGTCTATGTTTAGTTCTGCATCTTTCTTAATTGTTCGTAAGTGTTAAGATTTATTTATTTAAGATTATTTATTTATTTATTTAATTTTGTTTATGTTAAGAGTTCTGATTTTTCTGATTTTCTTTTTGAAAACATGTACATATTGTACACATTTTTGAAATTGTGCTGGGCAATTGAACTCAACACCCCCCCAATTAACTAGATAATTCACTTGTTTGACATGTGCACTTTTCTACATGCTATCTTCCAAATGTGTGCCTTCCCCCTATGACTCAGACCCCTGCTGTCTGAAAGACAATGCCACTGTGGGGAATTAGGAAGATGCCACTGAATTTCTTTATATTTATCCTGTATGTCCCTCTTATCATTTCCCTTCCTTCTGTTAAGTTTTCATGAAAACTTTGGAGAATACATTTCCATGAATTGTAATTTCTTCGAGTAGGACCTTATTTTTTTCTTTATGTTTTTTCATTTCACATGGGAATGGATGCTGTCAATGTAAGAATGATCTAAGATTCAATGAATATAGATGCCACCATCTTGGTCTGATTTTGGAAGATAAAGCATTGTTGGGTCTTATTAATAATTGGAAATTTGACACAGTTGGACTATAAATGAGTGATCTGTCTCAGAGGCTCCTGAGTACTGTCATAAAGCAGATTTTTAAAATGAAAATATACACTGTCAATAGTCCTGTGGTTTGCATTGTGAAAGTACAATGAATGCCAGAAACATATTGCTCATTTTAATGTCCTGTCTAATATTAGTCTCAACTAGAGATGGGCACGACTTGAAAAAAAATTTTTTCAAGTTGTCGTTAGTCGGGCCGGTTCCGTTTCGGCTCGTTTCCGTTTTTCGCGAAAATTTGCAAAAATTAGTCGGTTCGTTTTTTCGTTTTTTCGTTGTCGTTAGTACTGGTTTGGGGAGGGGGTAGCGGGCTCCTGGAGGGAGCTGCAGGAGTCAGCCAGAGCCACAAGTGACGGACTGGCAGACTCTTTGCACCCGCTGTGTCTCACGTATTTGCATGTAGTGCAATGCAAGTAGATCTGGCTTAGGGTTAAGATGGGTTAGCGCAACGGCTAGGGTTAGGCTAGTTACGGGTGAGGTTAGGGTGAGTATTGGGGTGCACCTCTGGGTGCCTCTCTGACCCACTTAGAAGGACAGTGTACTGGCGTAAGGGTTAGTCTTAGGGTTCGGGTTTGGGCTACGATTAGTGGGCTGTTTATGCCCAATTGGCACATCCCAGAAGTCTCTGTGGTCAACCTGGCCAAGTGGCCATGCGATTGGTGGAAAATTTGCATGGTCTACTCCCATGGGCTCCCATCATTGCAAATGTGCAGGTGTAAAAAAAAATAAAATAAAATAAAATAAAATAAAATAAAATCAACAGAGACTTTTTTGCAAGAAAAACCCACTGCTGCTACTGTAAAAATTCAAGCATTTAAAATAGCTAATTTTCGCATGTTTCTGTGGTGCTTTGGTGGGGTTTTGGGCAACGATTTCAAAAAAAATATTGCGGTCGCCATTTTGGATCCTCCCCCCACCGCATGGCAAATGGATGCACCCTCCCAGCCTGGTACAGTCAGCAAAACCTGGCCATGCGATTGGTGGAATGGCTCCAAAACTTTGCATGGTCCACTCCCATGGGCGAGCCCATCATTGCGAATGCGCAGGTGTAAAAAAATAAAATAAAATAAAATAAAATAAAATCAACGGAGACTTTTTTTGCAAGAAAAACCCACTGCTGCTACTGTAAAAATTCAAGCATTTATAATAGCTAATTTCCGCATGTTTCTGTGGTGCTTTGTTGGGGTTTTGGGCAACGATTTCAAAAAAAATATTGCGGTCACCATTTTGGATCCCCCGCACTGCATGGCAAATGGATGTGCCCTCCCAGCCTGGTACCAGCAGCGCAGCAGTAGCAATAGCCAAGGAGAGGGGGGCGGGGAAACCCCCTCCCCAAATAAAACACCCTTCTGGCCTGGTAGGTGCCCTCAGACAGTTTTTGCCTACTTTTAGGGCCGGGAATCAGGTTTTTTTTTTTAACTTTTAAAAACTTTTTTTTCTGTGTGCCGCTTGGCATTGCACGATGCAAGTAACGAGCACGACAAATCAGACCAAATTGTTCATTCGTCGGTTCGAGCTCGAAGTCTGGGGCAGTGATTCCCGTTTCCGTTTCCGTAGAGTAACGGATACGAGTAACGGAAACGGAAACGGGAATACCACTAAGTCGTGCCCATCTCTAGTCTCAACAAGAGTACTCCTAGACCTATTCAATGAATGGAACTCACATAAGTGTGTTGATTTATCAGGTCCCCACAGATTCAGTGGGTTTACTGGAGCTGGGACTATCATTTAATTTAAGGAATTTTCTATAGTAGCTCCCTAGTTAGAAGGAACTAGATGTGAGAAACAAGAAGTGGTGTGGAGACTCATTTAGACAGTGAATATGCAAATCTCCAATGATTTGACACAGATCAGGTTCTATGTGAAGATTTTAAAAGAAAGCCCCTTCAAAACAAAACAAAACAAAACAAAATCAGAAACAACAACAACAACACCCAAGTGTAGGGAGCAGAGGACAATGAGAAATGCATTGCATACTTATTAAAATAGTCAGTTAGAAAATAAATTAAATAAAAAGCCATTTTCCTATACTTATTAACGCTTCAGGAGTAGAATTGTAATCCTGTACCTATTTTATGGTACAGGATTACAATTTCCTTTTTCAGACAAAAAGAGCAAGGAAGCATGGCCTTATCTTACAGCAGTACATCTTTCAGTAGGTATTTTAAAGGCTTTAAAATGCATATTCAGGGTTATTGTGCTGCTTCCAGTCTTACCCAATTTTCCAAGGCATTGTTCCTTTCATTTAATAAAGATTGAAAGGACTGCCTACATCACTCATTACCACTCTTTTTTCTCCCTCCTTTAAAAGTCCTGAGTGGTGCCCTGCAGGAATGAAGACTAATATAACAAAATGTGTCACATATGCTGTAGACCTGGCTGGGGAATTTCTCTCTTTCTCAGTCTTTCTCCTACTATTTGTGAAACCATCTTAAAGGTTCTGAACAGAAACCATTGTGCTTTCATCCATATATCCTGTGTTGCTTCTCTTCTGAAGAAGAACAGTTTAGATCAAGCTTTATCATTGCTTCTTCCGATTAGAACTGAAGCACAGTATTCACACCCACCCACTCGCTTTCCATTTTTCAGGATGGAGTGAGATAAAAATAGTCCTTGAGAACTGGAACTATCTTTAGAGCTGGATGATATATATATTGAGTGAGGTTGGGTTAGAATGGAGAGGCAGGAGAGAGTACCAAATCTCTACCGTGCAGAAATATACTGTTGCTCCCTAGGGATAGTTGTACTGTTACTCCCTATGCCACGCCCGGAAGAAGCGACTCAAAATAAGAGATTGGTTCAGGTGCACTCACTGATGGTGGCCACACCCAGAGAGGCGCAGAAATCGCATACGCCTGACTGCACCTTTTCTGTGGTGGGCCCCATGCTATGGAACCAGCTACCCAGTGAGCAGCGCCTGACAGAGTCCCTGTCTGCCTTTAAAAAGGCCCTGAAGACTTATCTCTTCTGGCAGGCATTCAGCGACCTTCCTGTTTAGTTTTCTTTTTTCCTTTTTTTTTCCTTGTACACATTTATTTTGTTTCAGGTATGCCCGCCCTCTTGCTCCCTTTTTACTTGTTTGCTTCTGTTTTACCTATTTTTTTATTGTAAGCCACCCAGAGTTCCCTTTTGGGAAGATGGGCGGGGTATAAGACTAAT
The DNA here is from genome assembly GCA_037367245.1 of Phrynocephalus guinanensis. Taxonomy (NCBI): domain Eukaryota; kingdom Metazoa; phylum Chordata; class Lepidosauria; order Squamata; family Agamidae; genus Phrynocephalus; species Phrynocephalus guinanensis. Next base: position 116,033,246 of record CM074735.1, on the reverse strand, counting down.
AAATAAATAAATAAATAAATAAATAAATAAATAAATAAATAAATAAATAAAAGACAGTTTCTCTGCCCCAGTGGTCACATGGTTGAAAAGCCGCTTTCTTTTGTCCCCATGATCACTGAAGCAGTATCTGGCTTGTATGCGTCCGCACGACCGGAAGCCTCTTCAAACCATCTTATCATTCATTCATTCTCTCTCTCTCTCTCTCTCTCTCTCTCTCTCTCTCTCTCTCTCTCTCTCTCTCTCTCTGTGTGTGTGTGTGTGTGTGTGTGTGTGTGTGTGTGTGTGTGTGTGTGTGTCTGTTGCAGAAGAAGCACCAGAAAGACTTCGTTTGTTGGAGGGAAGTGGGAGGAGGGGAGAGTGATATAGCTGGAGCCTCACACCCCCACCCCTTATACCCCTCCTTAAAGAGGATGCCATGGTTGACATGCAGGCAGGCAGTTAACAGCATCCTGCACTAAAAGGGGGTATCTCCCTTCTCAGCACACACACACACACACACACACACACACACACACACACACACACACACACACACACACACACACACACACACACACACACACACACCTTTCTCAGCATACACAAATGCAAACCCTCCCTCACTGCTTTGCTCTCCGCCCCCCCCCGTGTGATCTTCAGCTGAGTCTGAATCCCCGCCTTGATGAAAGATGGGGAATAAATGGATAGGAAGCAGCTTTTCAAGTTCCCATTGTCGTTTGAGTAAGCTAAAAAGGTGCATCACCATGCAACTCAAAAAACCACTAGCCCCAGAGGTAGTACCAGGAAAAAGTGCTTCGGGGGCATGGCTGACATCCCCCCCCCCCGAAAAGCAGGCTGCTTGTGAGGGCATGATTTTTGGAGGCAGCTTTTCTGGAAGTTAAAAGTGCATTTTAGCGGTTGTGGGATAGAGCTCAAAGAAACTTTAATCAAGTTTCTTTAATCAATTGTTGTGTGGTTGAATGAGATGACTGGATAGCTCAGTGGTTTAGGCATTGGCTGCAGAATTCAGAAGTTCAGAGTTCAGTTCTCCCCTGTGCCTCCTGCAAGTAGCCAACTTGTGAGGCCTTGGGAGGACTGCAACTTCTCAGGACACCCCTAGAAGAAAGGAATGGGAGTTTTCTACATGGAAACCCCTGAAAAGAGTTCCCAAAAAGTGAGAATTGACTTGACAATAAATGGTTAGAATGCTTATGTTTGAATAATACCAATAACAAACTAGCAAATAACAAAGCAGACTTTTGTGCATTTTGACATAAAAAGCTTTGATGACTGAATAAGTGAAGTTGTGAGTTTCTTCCTTATGGTATCTCTTTTTAACTCTCCAAACATAAAGGAATTCATGAAAAATGTAAAACTCTTGTCAAAAAGGAACTACAGTGTAGTCTTTTCCCTTTCCTTCTTGATTAAAGGACTCTTGTCTGTCTAATTACCATTTCTTTCTAATCTGTACAAAATAATCCAATAAATTTACTATACTATATTTTAAGATTACTATACTATATTTTATCCAATAATATTCCAATAAGATTACTTATCCAATAAGATTACTATACTATATTTTGATATATATATTATACACCAAAATATAGTATGGTTTAGATACTAGGAAGAAGAGGTGGATTAACCCTTCAGAACTACCATTGTGTGGCACAAAGAACAAATAAAATCAGGAGAGGAAGAGACTGAATACTGTTTTTAAAAGAAAATATATTGCTGATTTAACTTATAAAATCAGGAAAAACAAAAAAGATGGATCCATATAAGAAGACACAAAATGATATCACGTTAGTATATAAAAACTGTCACAAATGCATAATATACTGGAGTCATTTAAACATCCAGGTATGAATCTTAGAGATTATTTCTGAATGTTTGACAATTGTATTCATGTGTTCTTTCTTTAGAGGCAAGATCCGGTGGCCTTTGATGATCATTTTAAAGTAATAGCAAGGAATGCGTTCAATACGAGATATACTTTACTTCCATATCTCTACACATTGATGTATGAAGCTCATGCTAATGGCAGCACAGTTGTGCGCCCTTTACTCCATGAGTAAGTATTACATGATATGATGTGAATAATGCTGCCTAAAAACCTAGGGCGTGTTGACACGAGACAACTCACTCAGGAAGATATAAACCTTTAGATATCACTTGCATCCAGTGAATGAGGGAGACAAAGAATTTGGGGGTATGTGTGTCAAGATTCCTTCAATTTGCGCTCCTTTTTCATGACTTTGATCTAAGAGTATCCTTCAGCAGAATGGGAACCAAAGATTTTTGCTTATCTCAGAATACGGTACACTGTTTATTTATTTATTTATTTATTTTTTACTTATTTTATCCCACCTTTATCCTTGGAAAAGGACCTAAAATGGCTTACAGTAATTGGGAACAATATAGAGTCCAGTACATTGATGCCCTAAGCATATCCGATCTCACAACAACAACAACAACAACAACAACAACAATAGCAGCAGCAGCAGCAGCAGCAGCAGCAGCAGCAGCAACAACAACAACAACAACAACAACAACAACAACAACAACATTATTTAAGGGACATCCAAGTTTGAGAACAGAACTGAGGGGCACATTACAGCATTAAAAGGCAACAGTAAAGCTAAAGGAGAATGTGAACAGTTAATGAAAATAGTAAAAGGTCCATTATGGGATGGAGTTAATATTGAAAACATAGGTCCATTTATGAAGTCAGTCAATGTAATGTACGATAGGCCATCTAAAAGTTATGAGGGATGGAAACTAACATTGATAACATAGTGTCAAGTGCAGTCATACAAGGAGATATATAAACACAAAGTCATAAGTTTTCATATGTATGGTAGTTCGTATAAACTCACATAATAGGTTTTCCATTATTCAGGGAAAGCTTGCCTGAGGAGAAAAGTCTTTATTTCTGGAAAAAACAGCAGAGATAGGGCAGATTCTGGGCGCAGCAACCAAGAAGGCTCTTTCATGTGTTCCCATGAGACATAGTATAGACACTGTTCCAAGTCATGTGCCAATACTCTTGACTCTGCAAAGAGAAAGAGACAATACAGTAATCCCATTGCAAGAGCAAACATCCGCTTGTGCTATATTCAACTCAAGCCCACAAGTGAGGACAACTGCCATCCATAACAGTCATAGGTTTAAATGATGCAACCATATTCTTCAGCACTTGGAGATCTCAATACTTCCTAAACCTAAATATTCATATTCTTGAATCTACCTCGCAATGTTTTTGCTTGACTCCAATCAAACTAGGGTAAGATAGACCATGACAGAGGACCAATGAGTCTAGGGTCAGTTTTCTTCCTCTAGGATCATCTGAGGGGGGTACATGGACTCTGTGTGTGTGTTTTCAAAGTAGCCTTGGGCACCACACTAGAATGTATTGCCATTGTATAAGTACAACATGATTTAATAAGTGTAATCCAGTCAATTCATCACACACCCCAAATATAAGAATCCAAGACATAAAATCTATCATTTAAGAACAAGCATCCATACGCATACTCCTAAATTCATAGGCACAACATCACTTGTACTCATTTTAAAACTGACATAAAACCAAACATACACAGGCATAGCCATGCATTCTGTCACCTGAAAGCATTCATACCAAATACACAAAAACTACAATTAAAAAAACCCACCACACACACACACACACACACCTACACTCTCGCACCCAATGACTGCACAATCCCCCATACAATATACATGTTACACATGCCATGATGCTGTGCAGTGTAACCTGCCATCTATTTATCTATTTAGTTTATTGAAACAGTAATAGTCCACCCTTTTGCAGGATTTCAGTTTAGGTTACAAAGCAGTGTAGAAAAAATTTAAAGCATAAGAGAATTAAAACAATTTAAAATCAAGCAACACAACATTCAAACATTGAACTAATGATAAGTTATTATGCTGATTTCAGGTTTACTGATGATAAGACAACGTGGAGTATATATGAACAGTTTCTCTGGGGGCCTGCACTTCTCATCAGCCCTGCTCTGCATGAAGTAAGTACAGAAATAATATCTAAATATGTGTGGTCACTTTTTCTTTTAACCCCCCCCCCGAAAAACCTAGAATTACATTTTCCTCCTTCTAACAATTCTTTTTTAAAAATTTCAGAATGCTACAGTAGTGGAAGCTTATTTTCCTGATGCTCCCTGGTACAATTATTACACGGTTAGTGATTTATATTTTTAAAATGTCTATACCTCTAGTAGTAGTAGGACTAGTAGTAGTAGTATCACAGTCGTCGCCATGGTCGCCGTTGTCATATTTTTATTATTATTATTATTATTATTATTATTATTATTATTATTATTATTATTATTATTATTATTATTATTATTATTATTATTATTATTATTATTATTATTAATTTCTCAACAAGGACTGTAGTATTATTAGGACCCAGGAGAAAAGATCTGCTCAGACTGAGAATTTTAGCTGAAAATGTGCAAATAAAATTACAACTTGAGTCAGTATTCTCTCTGCATGGAGTTCTTAAGGACTCGGAGGATTGGGTCCATGCTTATTTGTACTCAAAACATATCTGCTAAAATGTACACAATTTGAGGAAGTTGTGACTAACTCTTGTTCTACTTATTTCAATTCGACCTCTTAAGGTGTGGCTAAGTCTAGATCCTGTCTGATGGACCTCATTGAGCAGCCAATCTAGGGGAAAAAACAGATTTAGATCAATCCATTTTAAAGCTAATCTATATCTGTCAAGCAGCAGAAATGGCCTTGTTTTTGTCATTCAGCCCTCAGAACTCAGTCTGTCAAGTTAGCCACGCCTACCTTTTATGTCCCCTTATTTCCTGTGGGAAATAAATGTGTCTGATTTTCATGTGGGTCTGAGAGTTAATTGTCTACAGCAAAGAAAATGGCACAAAGGTAAGCAGCTGAGAGGAGAATCCAATTATTTTTAACTTAATTGCATCCACTGTAATTTGCTGAAATCATTTGAGGATGGAATCTTTCAAACAGTCCGTTGCAGTTGTAATTAATTATAGACACAATTTTTTATGTTTCCAAAAAGATGGTAAATTCTTGTTTGTTATGAGCAGGATGAAGTTGAGAAAGTGAGGCGGCAGTTCCAAAACTTATCTACTCCCCTTGAAAACATCAATCTGCATCTCAGAGGTGGCTACATTATTCCATGGCAACTCCCTGGGTTAAATACCGAAGCTAGGTATGATCACATAAAGTTTGAATGCTTACACAGTTTTTAAGGAGGACCCTGGATGGGAAGACTAAAGCAAACTGAAGCTTACAAAAGCTAAAAGAGAAGTAACAAAAACTAAAAGAGAAAGCATGTACAGTGGACCCTTGTGTAACAAACAACTTGTATAACATAAAATCTGTAAAACATAAAAAATTCTGGAGATAGGGGAAATTTGCTTAACATAATCACCTATGGGGAGAATCCGTACAACATAAAAATGGGATCACTCCGTTTCCAATGCTTTCCTATGGGAATTTGTATAAAGGAAAATTTGCTTAACATACAGTAATTTCATTTGGAACAAATTAATTCCTTTATACAAGGTACCACTGTATATCAAACTCCTATGTCTGAAATGAGGAGATAACTCTATATTGCATTGGATTTGCAGTTGGATTATGAAACTATGAAACTGGTGTTTCTCTTTTAAACGGCTTCCCATTCTTTCCAGCCGAAAGAAGATGATGGGTCTTACAGTTGCTTTAGATGATAATAAGGTCGCTCAAGGGATCCTTTATTGGGATGATGGTACAACAATTGGTAAGTGTGAACAGTTTAATACTAACCAACTTCACAGGCTCAGATGCTGGTAAATTTTTGAGACCAAGTCCCATGTCTGTATGTACATCTTGGGGATTGAGTTGCAAATCCCAAGCACTAAGCCTCCGGACCCAACTGAAGGCTTTGGACATGATCTGATAGGCCAGTGCATGTGAACAAAGAACAGGCCTAAGAGTCCTCCACCTCTCAACCCCACCAATGCCTACTACTGCCCACCACTGTCATTTTCAAAGCAAGCAGGACCAGCTTCCCCTAAAGGACCCAAAGTCCTGCTGCATTGGGCCCCATGGCACACTTGTTAAATGCAGCTAAAACTATGCTCACCACCTGGGGTTCAATCCCAGGTAGCAGGTTCATAGTTGACTCAGCCTTCCATCCTTCCGAGGTTGGTAAAATGAGTACCCAGCTTGCTGGCGGGCTGGTGGGTGGGTGGGTCAATGTGTAGCCTGCATACTGTAATTAAAACTGTAAACCTCCCAGAGACTACCTGAAGTGGTATGGGGTGCTAATGACCTCGAACAGTCCAGAGGAGGGCGACCAGGATGGTTAAAGGTCTGGGAGAAATGTCTTACGAGGAGCTGCTTAGGGAGCTAGGAATGTTTATTTTATTTATTTTATTTCAGAATATTTTTACCCTGCCTTTCTCCTTGAAAAGGACCCAAGGTGGCTGGCAGTAATGAGGGATAATATACAGTTCAGTACAATTAAGACATGTTCAAGTATTTGAGAACAAGGAATTGAGGGACATCTTACAGCATTAATAGACAACATTACATTAAAAACTACAAGGTTATAAGTGACAGTAGTTATAAACACAAAGTCTATGTGAACCTATAGATTCATATAAAATACACAAAATCGTAGTCCATCATTCAGGGAAAGCTTGCTTGAAGAGAAAGGTCTTTGCCTGTTTCTGGAAGAACAGAGATAAGGCAGTTGTGGCCTCTAGTGGGAGGGAGTTCCAGAGTCTGGGCAAAGCAGTCAAGAAGGCCCTTTCATGGGTTCTGACGAGATGTACCTGTGAGGGTGGTGGGTTGGAGAGAAGAGTGGTGAAATTGCTGTATTGAGGCCAAAACATTGCTCAGGGTTCAATCACAGGTAGCTGGTTCTAGACTGACTCAGCCTTCTATTACTCCAAGGTTGGAAAAATAAGTACCCAGCTTGCTTGAGGGGGAGCGGGCAAATGTGTAGTCTACATAATTACATTGTAAACCATCCAGAAAGTGCTTTAAGTGCTACGGGATCGTATATAAGCAACATACCTTTGCTTTTTTGCTCTTTACTCCCCTAAAGCCCATTCTAACACCGACTCAAGACCAGAGACAAAGGCAAAGCTATATTTGGGATACCTCTGTAAACACTGGTGTAATTTCACTTGTTGAAAGCCCTCAATGAGAAGCCAACAACCTGGTCTTCAGCATTTCGATCATTCCAATTAAGAGACAACATTTAAAAAAATCCCTACATGATGTGAGGCTCCCCAGAGATACCTTTTAGCCACGGAAAGCCTTTGGGGGCCTTTGGAAGAGAGTGGAAAGCACGTTTGTTTATTTATTTATTTATTTATTTATCTATCTATCTATCTATTTATTTATATGTGCTATCTTTTCCCCATAAGAGACCCAATGTGGCTTACAACAGATACAACAGATTTAAAAACACTATATACGTATCAGATTTTAAAAAGCAATTAAACTTCTATTACAATAAGTGTCATTTTAAAAACAATTCAAATATAAAAATATTTTGGAAAATGGTGGCCAGATTGCCATGGTGGTGCCAGGACCCTTGCTTGGAATTTTTCAATATGAAAGATTTTTCTACTGACCTAGGGCTCCCAAAGGCTTCCCAAAGGTATAAAGGAAATGAAAATGAAAGGTGGGTGGATGGTAATAGGAAGACTTTAATTGAATTGAATTAAATATTTATACCTTTGGATGATATCGTGGGGTTTGCACGACATAAATTTATGCCAATAGGATTTCAAATGATATGTAATATAGAATTTACTTAAGCAGTATAAAACCAAAACATACTTTAAATCTTAATTTTATATGCTTAACTATATCCCAGTAAGAGTGCATAATATTTGATAGGATCATGCTTGTTAAAAGAAAGAGCAGGGACTTCCTTAATGAGCCCTCATCATTGTGCCTATATAAAGTAGAATTTTATTTTATTTTATTTTAAATATCTTCCAAAGTAGAAATCTGTGCGGGAATGACTCTTTTTATAACTGTTTCCCTACTGCAGCCATTAGAAAGTTACTTATGTCCGTAATTTTAAGACTATGTTTCTCTAGATGAAAAGCATTAATCTCCACAGATCAGTGAAAACTACTTCCTTGTACACCGTACAAATGTTTATATATGGGGGATCCTCCAATATATGTTTCCTGTTATGTACATGATTATCAGCACTTTGGATTGTTTTTATGCCAATAAACCGGGGTACTTCAAGGACCAGATGAAGAGGAGTGGTATCAGAAGACAGATATCTTATCTCGTGTACTCCCAGACGCATCTGGTGGGGCCACTGCAATATACAGGAAGCCGAACTAGATGGGCCTTTGGCCTGATCCAGCATGGCTCTTCTTATGTTCTTATGTTCTTATGTAAAGATTCTGAAACTGAAACTATTGGGGGGACCCACTTTCTCCTTTATTAGTGAGACAAATATATGTGATTACTATTACTTCTTATTTCTTACAGATGCATATGAGAATGGTTTATACCTCTTGCACACATTTAAAGCCAATCAAGTATGTATACCTTCCAGTCTTGTATTTTTTGAGGAATGATGAGGATGATGCCCGTCCTCTGCAGACCTGATAGTGCTCTGTGTGTGTGTGTGTGTGTGTGTGTGTGTGTGTGTGTGTGTGTGTGTGTGTGTGTGTGTGTGTGTGTGTGTGTGTGCGCGCGCGCACGCGCGCGCATTGAAGAAAATTGTTGCTGATGCTAAAACCTGACAATTTTGTTTTTGGCAACACAATGATAATCCCATTAAAGATCAATCAGGCTTTCCCGATTTTGCTCTGCATTGGTGCATTTATTTATAATCCACCCCTTGTTGCAGTCAGTACAGTGGTACCTTGTATAAAGGAATAAATTCGTTCCAAATGAAATTATGTTAAGCAAATTTTCCTTTATACAAATTCCCATAGGAATGCATTGAAAACAGAGTGATCCCATTTTTATGTTGTGCGGATTTTTCCCATAGGTGATTATGTTAAGCAAATTTCTCCTATCTCCAGAATTTTTATGTTGTACAAATTTTATGTTATACAAGCTGTTTGTTATACAAGGGTCCACTGTATATTTAAATAAGTTCTGCTCACTGGCTCCCTAGTCCCTTTTGGAAGCAAGTGCCCGGCTTTACAATGTATCATAATTCAGCCCCAACCTCTGTCTTCCCTGACCAATTTGATTTATGCCCTCAATCCTTCGAATCAATTTGTTAATATGCAAAGTCAGTGCATGGGAAAACCAAGCAGCTATAGCGTTTTGATTTTACACCAATTTACATGAAACTAGGATATATGATACACCTCAAGAAAGGGAGTCAACTTTCAAAATTTCAGGCACCTAGCTTCAGGAACCTTAAAATATCTAATCAGATTTGAGCTCCCTATCCAAAGCAGTTTCATAATTCACTTTGCTTCCCGTCAGAACTGAATCTATTACTTTATTAGAATTACTTTGAGTCACCTGGCATGCAAATTGGTCCACATCAGGCAGAATCTGGTTCATGGTCCTGTTCTAAATGTGTGTATCCCTTCACCAATAGAAATCTAAGAGAATGCCTCTCTTAATGAAAAGTGCCAGCCTCTTAAAATTGATCTGAATCAGTAAGCTAAGAAGCATTAATGATGTCCAGGTAGGTAGGTAGGTAGGTAGGTAGGTAGGTAGGTAGGTAGTACAGTACAAGCATTATATTAAATAATTTAGATAAACAATACAGCCACAATAAACAATATGATTAAAAACCAGCAATACAGCAGACAGTAATTAGAGACATAAATAGGAATAACTCCATAAAAAATCTGGATTTTTTTTTTAAAGTTATTGGCAGCATCTTGGAAATGCGGTTATTAAAGGCAACTTTAGATAATTTGGTCTTTCTAAATGTAACTAAGATCTGGAGATAATGAAGTTGATCATGTGAAGACAAGAATATGTGATGCCATTGTTCATCTACTAGAATCTCATAAACAGGCAAGCTCATGATTTGATAATGGGATATTTGACACAAATGTTTTGTGTTATTCCATGGCAGTTCTTATTAAGTGAAAAGAATGAAAAGTGATTTTACAAAGAAAGTATGATTTGTAAATTATAATGGAAATTCAAGCAGTAACTTGAACTACACATAGAGCCAAGAATCCCGTTGTCACTGCTGTGTACACTTAAGGCTGGTGAGATAATCAGCAGTGGCCTTTTATTTTAATAAAGCTTCTTTTTCCATCTGAAGTTCCAAGGTTACTTTGAGATCTTTTTCAATCTAGAGGAGCCATTGGAGGCTTATTAATGGGAGTCCTTAATATCTGAAAAGTGTTACTGCTAATCCTGCCACCGGGACTAGGATGTTATCTTTAAATATTGAAGCTCCCTCAGACTTTTGTGTGAATCATAGGAAACTTTTATTTATAAATAAAAGGCCACAACTGATGACATCATCAGCCTTAAGAGCACCGAGCTGCTCCAACAGGATTATGGTTATTATGTTATTTACACGTATTTTCAGCTTTCCAGAATTGCACCACATACCCAAGTATCCTAAATAACAAGCAGCACTTTTGGGCTTAAGTGATTTGAGTGGAGTAAGGTTTGCTTATCCTATATCAGTGTTGGTGAACTTATGGCATGGGTTCACCAACTTCACAGCCACCTGCATTCAGGTTAAATGGCTGTATTGGCACTTTGTGAAAAATTAGTGGGGTTTGAATCGCAGTTTGGGCACTCGGTCTCTAAAAGTTTTGCCATCACTGTCCTATATTAATTAATGCAAACAATGGGATTATTTATGTTTAATAAGTTCTGGACACATTCTTGTGCAGGAAGAAATGAGGCTGGCAGCTCTGCAAGCAGAAGTTGACGAAACATAGCCTTAGAATTAGCCATGTTTGCTCATTCAATGTGTAAGGTCACTGCCTACCTCCCAGGACCAATGAGAACAAGTTAATATGTGTCATGCAGACTTATCAGTGATGCTAGACAATAATCAAATGGCTTTTCTTTCTTCAGGCTCCTCTGCTTCTAATTGCAAAGCTATTGTATTATCTGTGTCTACCCCAGTTAACGTATTTTTAATGTATCTTAAAACCTCCACCTGCTTGACATGAAAGTCAGAAAAATAGGTTAATGACCCAGTAAATTACATTTTTTATATTTTTAGAACTGGATGTCTTATGTTTATTGCCAGTGTTTATTTATTTGATAACCCTCCATTCTCACAATACTGGGATTCATGGCAAGGCAATCCATGATAGTACTGGAACATGATTAATAAACAGACATTACTAAAAAGATATGATATGATCAATATTAAAATGTAGCGAAACATTGCAAAATATACTATGCTTATGATGGTGTGTTGGTGCAGTCCCCTTAGCCAGTGTTGTTTTTCAAGAAGTGTGTTGCATAGTAAAAGGGATTGTAACTAAAATGGACACAAAATACAAAAATGGCATTTTGTTTAATTTTTTATTTTGTTTCATTTCATTTTGTTTGAAATGCATTTTTTTTAAAATCACTTTGTATTTCATTTCTTTTTGTTTTTTTAAAAAATGTCTATGTGTGTGCTGTCTGTGTCTCTGTATGTGCATGTGCAACTTTTTATTTGATTTGTTTGTGGGGGGTTGTGTGTGTGTGCCTGTGCAACTTAACCCTCTGCTTCCCCCCCCCATCGGGCACAATGGGGGAGACATGGCGGTAAAATATTTTTAAGCCACTGAGGCAAGCGCTTGCCTCAGTGGCTCAAAGACATTTTAAAACTATCCACACTTTCCCCCAATGTGCTCACTTGGGAGGGGAAGTGCGGGGTTTTTAAACTTTTTTTAAGCCACCGAAGCATGCGCCAATGGCTGCTCCTGGCACTTTCTTTGGGGATTAAGAAAAAGTTTTAAAACCCCACCCTCCCCCCTAATTGGGCTTTTAAAACATTGTTAGCCCCCTATAGCAGGCATCGATGGCCACCACTGGCACTTGCTTCAGGGACTAAAAAAAAAAAGTTTTAAAACCCCATGCTCTCCCCCCCATTGGGCATGTTGGGGGAAAGCATGGGCTTTTAAATTTTATTTTAGCCCCCAAAGTAAGCGGTGATGGCTGTGATCGGCAATTGCTTCGGAGACTAAAAAAAAGTTTTAAAAGCTCACACATTCCCCCAAATGTGCCTGATTGGAGGAAACAAAAAACAAAATGGAACACCCTGAACATTTTCATTTCATTTTTTTTAAAATCAGTTCATTTTTCATTTCATTATGAAATGAAATGAAAAATGAATAACGAAATAAAAAAAAATCATTTTGTGCCCATTTCTAATTGTAACAAAAATGTTTAGGTTCTTGTAACTAATCTTGTGGGGGAAATCTGTCTTTCAGAGTGTCTTGGACATCAGTGTCACCCACCGTGGATATACTGACCCAAACAACTTAAAATTTGGTGAAATTAAAATCCTAGGAGTAGTAAGCACCACCACTCCCACCGTTACAGTGCTCCAGAATGGTGTACCAATTTCATCCAACCATACTACAACCTATAATTTTTCATCTCAGGTAAGCAAGATGATAATCTTCACACTATGAACCCCAAAGATGGGCACTGCCTAAGCCTTCATCTTGGTTTTGCAATAGTAAACCAGATGCCAATGGGAAGTCCACACAAAGGATGTACAGACATTCTATTTGAAAGGGGGGAAAGATACATGGTATAATTTTTATTTATTTATTTATTTATTTATTTATTTATTTATTTATTTATTTATTTATTTATTTATTTACTGCCCCATTAGCATGAAGCACTAATCTGGGCAGTTTACAGCTATTATGAAAAGATACAATACTAAATAATAATTTAACACAAATTAAGATATCCATAAAATAAAAACAAATGGCACCAAGAACAATTATCTAAGTAATGGCAGAACAAGGAGCAAAAGATTGACATACAATTCATATGGTGTGTGGAAAACCTCCCTGAACAGCAACATTTAAAGTGGCATCCTGAATGTTAGCAGGCCAAGCATAGCTCCTCTGGGATCTGGTTCCACAACACTTGAGTCACCGCAAAGAAGGCCCGGTCTCTTGTGGAAATCTTCTGGGCCTCCTTTAGGGTGACAAATGCACAGAGCAGTTGAGACTGAGAAGCTCTAGTAGCCTGGGCAGATGACATTGGGAAAAGACATTCTGAAAATACACACATGCTTGGAACCAAAAAGAAGCAGCAGAAACACTTATTTGGCGGCCATTTGTTGGGGAAGGAAGTTGCTCGGTCAAATATTAGTCCTCATGAGGCTACACAAAATTTGAACACTTCATGTGCTATGATTCACCAGCCACACTGTGATAAAACCTCAAAAGATCATGGATAAGATGGAGAGTATATGATCTCTGATGTCCAAGACTGGCTGATGAGGCCTCTCTTCAAAGAATCTCACTCAAAACCTGTGGATCTTCTGCACTGAATAACAGTTTCAAATTGGTTAATATCTTGTGCCTAACCTGTCTTCTCAGTAAAAGTCTTAAATTCACCATGGCTAGTTTCTCCTTTTTTGATGCTTTTAGACCCCAGACACTAATCTTTTCAACTCATTTTGCTTGTCCTGACTTGGCATGATATGCTATCTGCAGTTTTATCAGCAGCTCTTCCTGATTTTTTTTTAAATATGAAATTTACAGATGAGTAGAGGAAGTTCTTTCTTTCCAAAGCTCCCTTTTCTTTTTTCTTTTCTTTCTTTCCTTTCTTTCTTTCCCCTCCTCTCCCCAGTGCTTACTTAAAGTTATAACATAAACTCCGCAATAAAAGTCGTGCTACTTCATATATAAACCCTAATTTAAAAGGGCATTTTTATCTGTATATGAGTCTCTGATATAATATCCCCAGTCAGTTTATTAAATTTCATGTAGGGTAAAGTTGTTTCTTTTATTCCCAAAGGCTTTGCTCATTACAAGACTTGAGGTTGCATTGGGGCAAGAGTATGCAGTGCAATGGAATCAAGAGACGGAAAAGTTTGACTGTCATCCATATCCAGAAGCAACAGAACAGAGTTGTGGAAGTCGTGGTTGCATCTGGCAAGTAAGCAAGAATGGAACTGGTAAAATGAAGAGAACACTTGTTGCTTGTGCAGTCAGGTTGAAATATATAACATGATTATTAGGCTCGCCCAAGTCACTAATGACACGAAGCCATGGGGTCTATAAGACCTATTTGCTGCTCAAGGCAAGAATGCAAATCAAAGAAGATCTGAGGGATGCTTCTCCAGATTTCTCTTTAATGCCTTCAGTGCTTGAGCACTTGCCACTGCTTCCATTATCATACTGCTCTAACAGTTAAGTCTGGATCACACCAGATGGCATACTGTGCCTTTAACTGATCCAAAGGAACTATTCTCACCATATTTTTGCAGAAAAGCCTTTAATTGGATCATTAAGTGTGTGTGTGTGTGTGTGTGTGTGTGTGTGTGTGTGTCTGTCTGTCTGTCTGTCTGTCTGTCTGTCTGTCTGTCTGTCTCTCTCTATCTGTGTGTGTGTGTGTGTGTGTGTGTGTGTGTGTGTGTGTGTGTGTGTGTGTGTGTGTGAAATCTTCCATAATTCCCTGGTTGTTTTAAGATTTTTCCCCCAGTCAAGAAATACCAACCTATGTAAAATAATAATAATAAACAGATATGCTAAATGTGTGTGCCATATTTGGAAATGGAGCTGGATGCCTTAATTTAATATCAATTATTTCGGGTTTTGTTTCAGGTTGTTTCCACTCCTGCAGTTCCACATTGTTTTTATCCCTCAAACTATGGTTATTCCGTCAGTAATATTCAAAACACTGAAGTGGGCTTGTCAGCTGACCTTCAGAGAAACACTGAGTTTCCAAACCCCTATGGAACTAGGTCACCACCAGTTGACCAGCTTCGCTTGGAAGTGAAATATCATTACAATGACATGTTGCAGTTTAAGGTGAATATAATGTCCCAAGACACATTTATTTTCTCCCTTTATGTTTTCATTCTGAAAGCTATGGAACATTGCAACTTATCCCCAGGGGCCACTTTCCAACAGCAGCAGTTCACATATTCTGAGTAAAGTTTAAAACATTAGTGTGCCAGTAATAGTATGTCATTGCAGTTGTGTGTTATGCTGCAGCATCATTGCAGCTGCTGTCAAACATATGTGCCAGAAACTGACATAAATAAGCACATGCTAGCTTTTCGGCTTTGAGGAAAAGCAATTAAAAACCAATGACTGTCAAGCAAACTCCTACCACGGTCATTGGTAATCCATAGCTGGACAGTAAATAATGAAGTGAATTTCGATCAACATCAAAGGCAGCTTTCATAAATAATAGGAGTGAATTTTCTTTAACAATGCACAGGTCATTAATAAGATTATGTTCTCATTTCTACTGAATGCCGTCATTCAATTGTCTTGAAGCTCTTTCCATGATTCAGCAGTGCAGATGTGAGTCTCGCGTTATCTTGCTATCATTAAGAAATTGATTTTTAAAAACCTCTTTTCTTCACACACCGATATGTCATTGCTTGAGTCCCCCCCCCAAACATACACACAAATCCCATAAGGAAACCTTTTGAGATTTCTTGGACATTTTATTATTAGAGATGGGCACGAATTGTCGTTTGGAGGGTCCATTTCGGTTCGTTTCCATTTTTTGCAAATTTTTGAAAAAAAAATCATTTTTGTTTTCGTTCATTTTGTTACCATTTTGTTACCATTTATTTCATTTTTTGTGATTTTTTAAAGGATTTTAAGCAATTCACTCATATTGCAGTAACGGAAACAAAATGCACGACAAAATTTTCAGTGTTTCTATTCGTTTCGTTTCATTTTAGAGACAAAATTCATTTGCCGTTTCGTTACGTAACAAAATGAAAAAACGATAATGGAAACGAAAAATTGTTCGTTTCGTGCCCATCTCTATTCATTATTATTCTTCAGGAGAAACACCAAATAATTCCTATACAATTGGAGGCATGGAACCCCTTGTAACACCAAAAGAATAACATGGTTTTATTGAACGTTTCTGTCCAAGGTACAATAATGATTACTTCCTTCTAGATCTATGATCCAAACCACAAAAGATATGAAGTTCCAGTCCCACTCTTCACTCCAGATGTCCCGCAAAATTCAGAGGCTAGTCGGCTGTATCAGGTGGAAATTGTGAACAACCCATTTGGCATACGAATCCAACGAAAAAGCACAGGAACGGTTATGTAAGTGGAATCTGCTCTACTTGGAGCACTCAGTTGGATTTAAGATATAGTAATCAGAATCCTTTTGGTTATCTACATATCTCTTCAGGAAGTACTGCACAACCAATTGTGCAATCAACATTTAGAGTTCCTGTTGCTACCAAGACAGCTGCAATGGATTTTTGTCCAGAAGAAACATGCTTTCAGTTTAAACCTAATTTACTAACACAATCTGGAATGCTTTGAATCACTTTATTGGAATGGGAAACACTGAAGAGATAAATTTGCATTTACACTAAAAATGTAACTATTTCATTAACTAGTCAAAAGAAAAGATATATTTCCATTCAACATGAGAGCAAAAAGATAGCCACCTTTTTTGTCAACAGCAGCAGGTGAAGAGAAAAAAAATGATTTTGGACAGATTACTTTGCATAAAAATCTAGTAGTTTCTTGCCAAACTTTTCCATTTTTTGGCACAAAATAAAAGATTTTTTTTTTAAAAAAATCTTTTTTTGGGTCCAAAGCACTTGCAAGAATCTGCCAAAATGTTGAAAAGCTATCTTAATTTTGCTTGCATTTTTTTTAAAAAAATCCTGTTTATATAATCTTTGCCTGCCCATCCTGGAAATTAAGAGGCAAGACACAGACAATGGGTTTAACTACAGCCTCAACTTTATTAGCTCCTTGACTGTTAACCTTCCCAAATCCTACAGAGGACCTACTGTAATGAAGATCACTGGGAGAAGTACCAAGATCCAATCTTTTTTTGTCAACAGTTGGTTCCTGGCTAACTAATACTCAGATATTGTCCTGGCAACCAGCCACTGGTGCTTCATGAGTTTAGATAGTTGTCAGCAATGGCTGGCCAGCCGTGGCCACCCCCCACCCCCATATCCTGGCAATTTTGTCTCATATTTTTTGGTATTGAGATGTTTCTTGCAGGAAACCCCCATGTGACCCTTGCTAATTCCACACTACTCGGTTCCCAATCTGTTCCCAATACTACCTGCTGGTCTGACAATTTTTTGTTACAGTGCCACCTCTGGTCTGCCTATTTCTGCCCTACAGGTCATCAGTGCAAGATAGGCAAAAATTACCTGAACACCTTTTGATCAATACACCAACCAGGTGATACAGGTTCATAATTTCTATTTGTCCTTAAAGTGACCAGCAGACCTTGCACTTAACACTTAAGGTTGGTGGGATGGTTGCCGTTCCTTGCAAAGAAACACTGCAGGAAGGTGGGATGGTTGATTAATAGCTGCTTTCCCACCCTGATCAGGTGAGCCCAGGCAGCCAATGGGCACCCATGCTGCTTGTCTCCCTATTAGAGTGAGGCCATCTGTCCATTAATCTATTCATTCTCACCTGCGAGAAGGAAATCTGTAAATATTTATGTCTTTGAATTTTGATTAATTTTAATACCCTTTTCAGCTTGTTCATGTCACCCACTCCATAATATGAAGTGACCCTCCATTTCTTCCAGATGGAATTCACAGGTCCCAGGCTTCACCTTCAGTGACATGTTCATTCAGATCTCTACCCGTCTACCCTCACAATACATATATGGATTTGGAGAAAATGAACACCCTCATTTCCGGAGAGATATGAACTGGGAGAGCTGGGGGATGTTCACTAAAGATCAGGCTCCTGGTGTAAGTACAGCTCCAAGAGCAGGAATTATCTTCTTTTTAAAAATATTATTATTTATTCCCCCCTTCCACCACTGAAACTAGGGTGAGGTGCTTACACCCATGCCCCCCCAAAAAAAAACACTTTAAGCTTTCCAATGGATATTTTGCCCTCTAAATTTCATGCCCATGTATTCTGGCATTGTCTTATCCTGGGCCTGCCCAGGACCTTATCCCTGTATACACATAAATCTCAATGCAATTACACCATATGCATGACAGTAAATTTTTTTTAGTGTGTGTGTGGAAGCAACAACAGTGATGAAGCTACAATCAGCTTAATGTAGATTGGAAAAATTAGCAAAAGGAAAGAGGATTAGCCTGATGTTGAATTATAATATTAATTTAGTGGTCAAAGATTAGAGTACAGTGGTACCTTGTATAAAGGAGTTAATTCTTTCCAAATTAAAATATGTTAAGCCAATTTTCCTTTGTACAAATTTCCCATAGGAATGCATTGAAACTGGATTAATCCCTAAACACAATCTTTTTTGTTGTTGTTGTACAGATTTGACCCATAGGCAATTCTGTTAAGCGATTTCTCCCTATCTCTGGAAACTTTTTCCTTTAAGCAGATTTTCTGTTAAACAAACCGTTGTTATACAAGGGTCCACTGTATTCTAATTCCAAATATGCTTTCCATGTCTATAGTTACTCAGGAAAAATTGTCAAAACATCTACTTCCTGAAGAGATATATGTTTGCTTTTGTTTTAACAGTACAAACTGAATTCATATGGCTATCATCCTTTCTACATGGGACTGGAAAATGATGGAAGTGCATATGGAGTCCTTTTGCTGACCAGCAATGCTATGGGTAAACATTTGACAACTTTCTCATCTGAACAGTTTCATTTATTGCATGTATCTCTGATGCAAACCAGGATGGATTCATTACTCTGTCTTTTCGTATCCAGATGTTACCTTCCAGCCAACACCTGCTCTGACTTATCGTACTATTGGGGGAATTCTAGATTTTTACATGGTTTTGGGGCCAACTCCAGAAGATGTGGTTCAAGAATACACTAGGGTAAGACATATTTGATATTTTAATTTATGTGACCTGATCTAGCAAGGCTTCTAGGCTTTGTGTGTTTGAATTATTCTTATACCACCCTTCTCCTTAAAAAGGACACAAGGTGCTTAAAAGGCAATGCTTAAACCAGTAAGCATAGAATTAGTAGAAAGCATCAAATATCACAGTGCAATATGATAAAAACACACACACCAAAAACACATTCAAAGTAGTAAGGCCAACCAATTTGTTTAGCAAAGTGGTCCAGCCTATAAAGAAGGTTTTGAGTGGATCCAGAGTTAAAACACATATCTTTTTCAGTGAATACATTATGATAGCTCAGGTCAAATTGATCTAACAATATATACTGTATATATTGATTGGCGGGCATTTAAATTTTCATCTGAGAAATTACTGTTATGTGATCATTTCTCTGAAGGTATATGTAGGAGGACTGGAGTCGTACAGTTGATTGCATTTTCTCCATTTCTCCTTCTGATATATCTAATATGTATATTTCCTCCCCAAATAATATTATATTTAGCTAATTGGACGACCTGTTATGCCACCTTATTGGGCCCTGGGATTCCAGCTTTGTCGCTATGGATACAAAAATACATCTGAAGTTGAGGATCTGTACAACGCCATGAGGGCAGCTAGAATACCATATGTAAGTTTTATCCAATGGCAACCTGCTGCTGTTCCTATACTGGCAGGAATTGTTTTGGTGAATAAGAAATCATAATTAACACAACTATATTGGAATCTGCTATAATCTCATTAATCGAGGGAGGGAAGAGAAATAGATATAGAATATGAAAAAAATGAACCATGATAATACCAATAACTGTTGTAATCATATAATAATAATAATAATAATAATAATAATAATAATAATAATAATAATAATAATAATAATAATAATAATAATAATAATAATAATAATAATTATTATTATTATTATTATTATTATTATTATTATTATTATTATTGTCTTCAATACAAAATCATTTTCTATCACATGCATCTATCTATTTTAACAGAAATAAATTGTCACAAGGATAACAAAGAGAAACTGGATAGTATTTTAGTTACTTTGAAACTAAAAGGAGTAGAAAATGTTCATTTTTCTATCTGCAACATGCTGAACCCAAAGATAGCCTTCTAAATAGATGACTATTTGATGTTCGCTCTAGAGGGCAGTGGTTCCCAATCACAGGTAACCCTGCAACTCCCAGAACCCCTAGCCAGTACAGCTAGTTGTGAAGGCTTCTCAAAACAGTGGTCCATGTTCATGGGGGTTATCCAAGGTTGGGAATAGACATAGGTGTTTTGTTTTGGAAGGAGACTGGTTCCGAAATGAAACACGTCAGCACAGCTGGCATTCAGAATACAGTCCCACCCTCCAGAAAAAAATCAACTACTGTCTTACCTTGCTTTATCTTGCATGGGGCAAAACTCCAACCAGGAAGCAGCCTCCAACTCGTCATCTTTACATTCAGTCTGTAATTATTTAACAAGCAATGCTGTCGTTACAAGAAATCAACACGGGTTTCTTGAAAACAAGTCATGCCAGACTAACTTGATCTCTTTCTTTGATAGAATTACAGGCCTGGATGATGAGGGAATACTTTGGATATTGCTTATATTGACTTCAGTAAGTCCTTCAGTAAGGTTCCCCATGGTATTCTTGCAAAGAAGTTAGTTTGGGATAGATAGGTGGATTTGTAATTGGTTGACTGACTGCACCCAATGGGTGAGACCGATTGGCTTGGAGAGACATGACCAGTGGGGTGTCCCAGGGTTCTGTTCTGGATCTAGTACTGTTCAATATCTTTATTAATGACTTGGATGAAGGAATCAAGAATATGCTGATTAAATTTGCAGATGATACCATATTGGGAGGGGTTGCTAATTCCCTAGAATATAAGATGAAAATCCAAAATGACCTTGACAGACTAGAGTGCTGGGCCAAAGCAAATAGAATGGGTTTCAACAGAGGGAAATGTAGGGTGGTGCATCTAGGTAAAAAGAATGAATTGCACTGATATAGGATGGGAGATAGCTGGCTGCAGAATAGTACCTGTGAAAGGGATCTGGGAGTCTTGGTGGACCACAAATTGAACATGAGTCAGCACTGTGATGGGGCTGCTAGGAAAGCCAATGCAATTCTTGGTTGCATCAATAGATGCATAGTGTCTAGATCAAGGTAAGTGATAGTACCACTCTATTCTGCTCTGGTCAGAGCCCACCTGGAGGACTGTGTCCAGTTCTTTGCACCTCAATTTAAAAAGGATGTTGACAACCTCGATCAGGTACAGAGGACGGTGATCAGGATATTTGAAGGTCTGGAAGAAATGTCTTACGAGGAATGGCTTAGGAAACTGGGAATGTTTAGCCTTTTTAAAAAAAAGGCTGAGAGGCGATATGATAGCTATGTTTAAATATTTGAAAGGATGTCATATTAAAGAGGGAATGGGTTTGCTTTCCATGGCTTCAGAGACTAGGACTCAGGGCAATGGTTTCAAACTACAGGAAAAAAGAATCCATTTGAACATTAGGAAGAACTTCATGACAGTTAGAGCTGTTCAGCAGTGTTGGGGTCCCCTTCTTTCGAGGTTTTTAAGCAGAGGCTGGATGGCCATCTGTTGGAAATTACTGTAATGGGGGTTTCTGCATGGCAGGGGGTTGGACTGGATGACCCTTTATGTCTCTTCCAACTCTATGATTCTATTATTCTCTTCTATGAAATACTTGTACTTAAAAGGAATAGCAACAACTATTATCTTCTGCTCATAGTTCTTTGGAATTATTGCAATGCCATATTGCTGTTGATCATTGCCATGATCAACTTGGCAGTCTGTGAAACAATTTGCATTTCCTTATCTCCTGTAATCCTTTATCCATGTGTTTCAATGTCAGTATCACTCTCGTGTACAAAATGCTGTTGGATGTAAAGAACTAACCTGGATTAAATGCAAAGTGGGAAGGGAAATGAAGGGCACTAGTTTATAATATTTTTGAACAGGTTGTCCTATCCCACAAGCTTAATTATCTAAATTTTAAACCTGAGAAGCTTAATTGCAACATGCTTGATATGTAATTAATGATCTGGTGGGAATTCACATTTTGCTTGCTCTGGCTCTGGCTAGTATTGCTACCATTTTGCTCCATTTTATAGTATCATGTATTATGCTGTATCAATAATTTTCACTGCTAAACAGAAGACCTAATGTGGCATAGCTAGCTCACACATTTTTTCCTCTTTATTGCTGGCTGTGAGATTTATGATTGTGTCCTGTCACATTAAACTATGTGGATTCTACTCCACTGAGGCAGAATGCATAACTCTAAACAAATAGGCCGGTATACACGAACTTACTATGAGTGAATAGTTTGTGGTATTTTGTGCCTGCTAGGGCTTGCACCAGTTTTTCCATTGATATTGTGACCACTCGTGTTCCTGGCCATGTAGCAGACAACAAACAAAAGAGCGTAAACCATTTTTGTTGCACAATAAATCCAAGAAAGAAGAGCTCATTTAAGTCCAAGAGGACACCGGCATGGTTAACGAGTGGAGTTAGAGAGGCTCTAAAGTGCAAGGAGAGGTCTTTCTGTAAATGGAAATCCTGAGAAAAATAAAAAGGAACACAAACTCTGGCAAAAGAAATGTAAGAAGATAATAAGAGAGGCAAAGAAAGATTTTGAGGAATGCATGGCTAGCAATATAAAGGGTAATAATAAAAGCTTCTTTAAATATGTTAGAAGTAGAAATCCTGCCAGAGAAGCAGTTGGCCCTCTGGATGGTGAGGGAGGAAAAGGGCAGGTTAAGGAGGACTTCGAAATTGCAGAGAAATTAAATGAGTTCTTTGCATCTGTCTTCACGACAGAAGACCTCGAGCAGATTCCGCTGCCTGAACCGCCCCTCTTGACTAAAGAATTAAATCAAATACAGGTTAAAAGAGAGGATGTTTTAGGACTAATTGATAAATTGAAGATTAACAAGTCACCAGGTCCAGATGGCATCCACCCAAGGTTTATTAGGGAAATGAGAAATGAAATTGCAGATCTCTTAACGGTTGTATGCAACTTGTCTCTTAAAACGGCCACAGTGCCGGGGGACTGGAGGATAGCAGATGTCACACCAATTTTTTAAAAAAGGAAGGAGGGGGGACCCAGGAAACTACAGGCCAGTTAGCCTTACATCTGTCCCAGGGAAGATGGTGGAAAGCCTCATCCAAGAGAAAATCTTAAAACACATAGAAGAACAAACCTTCCTGAGAGAAAATCAGCATGGCTTCTGTAAGGGTAAATCTTGTCTGACAAATCTTTTAGAATTTTTTGAAAAGGTCAACAGGCATGTGGATTTGGGTGAACCGGTGGATATAGTCTATCTGGATTTTCAAAAGGAATATTGTATACAGTTCTGGTCACTGCATCTCAAGAAAGACATACTGGAATGGGAAAAGGTGCAGGAGAGAGCAACTAAAATGATTACTAGGCTGGGGCACCTCCCTTGTGCGGAAAGGCTAAAACATTTGGGCCTCTTTTATCTGGAAAAAAGGCACCTGAGGGGAAATATGATTGAGACATACAAAATAATGCAGGGCATGAGTAACGTGGATAGAGGGAAGCTCTTCTCCCTGTCCCAAAATACCAGAACTAGGGGACATCCACTCAAATTGAGGGCTGGGAGAGTAAGAACTGACAAAAGAAAATATTTTTTCACCCAGTGCGTTATTAGTCTATGGAACTCCCTGCCACAGGATGTGGTGATGGCATCTGGCTTGGATGCCTTCAAAAGGGGATTGGACAGATTCCTGGTGGAAAAGTCCATCACAGGTTACAAACCATGACGGAGATGTGTAATCTCCAGGCTTAAAACCAGGGTACTTCAAGGGCCAGATGCAGGGGAGTAGTATCAGGAGACAGATATCTAGTCTCATGTGCTCCCAAACGCATCTGGTGGGGCCGCTGTGAGATACAGGAAGCTGGACTAGATGGGCCTTTGGCCTGATCCAGCATGACTCTTCGTATGTTTTTATGTTCTTAAGTGAATATGGGCCAAAGAGCATCAGATCTCTGTATATTCTAATCCACATAGATATCAACCCCCAGTTAGATCTTGTCTAACCTCTTTAAGTTCTCTAGAGCTACTTCCTTGCTTAGATATCTGTTGAAGAACTTTGCAAACACAATTTCATAAAGTCCATTGTTATTCATAGTTACATAACAAATAACATGAACAACTGAAAGAATGACAAAATGCTACTGTTTATGCACCCAAGTCCTACGTGTTAGCACCAGTATATAATTACAGTCTACAGATTTCAAGTACCCCTTTGAATTCAAGTCCACATCTAAATCCAAGACATCTTCCACAATTGAGTTGGGGGTCATGCCTAAGAACATAAGAACATAAGAACATAAGAAGAGCCATGCTGGATCAGGCCAAAGGCCCATCTAGTCCAGCTTCCTGTATCTCACAGCGGCCCCACCAGATGCGTTTGGGAGCGCATGAGACTAGATATCTCTCCTGATACCACTCCCCTGCATCTGGCCCTTGAAGTACCCTGGTTTAAAGCCTAGAGATTACACATCTCCATCATGGTTTGTAACCCGTGATGGACTTTTCCTCTAGGAATCTGTCCAATCCCCTTTTGAAGGCATCCAGGCCAGATGCCATCACCACATCCTGTGGCAGGGAGTTCCATAGACTTACAACACGCTGGGTGAAAAAATATTTTCTTTTGTCAGTTCTTACTCTCCCAGCACTCAATTTGAGTGTATGTCCCCTAGTTCTGGTATTTTGAGAGAGGGAGAAGAGCTTCCCTCTATCCACTTTACTCATACCCTGCATTATTTTGTATGTCTCAATCATATCCCCCCTCAAGCGCCTTTTTTCCAGACTAAAGAGGCCCAATTGTTTTAGCCTTTCTTCATAAGGGAGGTGCCCCAGCCCAGTAATCATTTTAGTCGCTCTCTTCTGCACCTTTTCCAGTTCCACTATGTCTTTCTTGAGATGCGGTGACCAGAATTGTACACAATACTCCAGGTGGGGCCTTACTATTGTTTTATATAACGGCATTATAATGTTGGCTGTTTTATTTTCAATCCCCTTTTTGATAATCCCTAGCATGGAATTGGCCTTCTTCACTGCTGCCACACATTGGGGAGACACCTTCATGGAGCTGTCCACCAACACACCAAGATCTCTTTCCTGATCCGTCACGGATAACTCAGAGCCCATGAGTTGATAGATGAAGTTTGGATTTTTTGCCCCAATATGCATTACTTTACATTTGGTTACATTAAAACGCATTTGCCATTTCTCAGCCCACTCCCCCAGTTTGGAGAGATCCTTCTGGAGCTCTTCACAATCTTCTCTGGTTTTTACCACATGGAAAAGTTTTGTGTCATCTGCAAACTTGGCCACCTCACTGTTTATCCCTGTCTCCAGGTCATTTATGAACAGATTGAAAAGCACCGGTCCCAGGACCGAGCCCTGGGGCACACCGCTTTTCACTTCTCTCCATTGTGAAAATTTCCCATTGACACCTACTCTTTGTTTCCGGGATCTCAACCAGTTCTCAATCCATAAGAGGACCTGCCCTCTTATCCCCTGACTATGCAATTTTCTCAGCAGCCTATGGTGAGGGACTGTGTCAAAAGCCTTTTGAAAATCCAGATAGACTATATCTACCGGTTCACCCAAATCCACGTGCCTGTTGACCTTTTCAAAAAATTCTAAAAGGTTTGTAAGACAAGATTTACCCTTACAGAAGCCATGCTGATTTTCTCTCAGCAAGGTTTGTTCTTTTATGTGTTTTAAGATTTTCTCTTGGATGAGGCCTTCCACCATCTTCCCTGGGACAGATGTAAGGCTAACCGGCCTGTAGTTTCCTGGGTCCCCCCGCCTTCCTTTTTTAAAAATTGGTGTGACATCTGCTATCCTCCAGTCCTCCGGCACTGTGGCCGTTTTAAGAGACAAGTTGCATATAACCGTTAAGAGATCTGCAATTTCATTTCTCAGTTCCCTAATAACCCTTGGGTGGATGCCATCTGGGCCCGGTGACTTGTTAATCCTCAATTTATCAATTAGTCCTAAAACCTCCTCTCTTTTAACCTGTATTTGATTTAATTCTTTAGTCAAGAGGGGCGGCTCAGGCAGCGGAATCCGCTCAAGGTCCTCTGTCGTGAAGACAGACGCAAAGAACTCGTTCAATTTCTCTGCAATGTCCAAGTCCTCCTTAACCTCCCCTTTTCCTCCCTCACCATCCAGAGGCCCAATTGGTTCTCTGGCAGGTTTTCTACTTCTAACATATTTAAAGAAGCTTTTATTATTACCCTTTATATTGCTAGCCATGCGTTCCTCAAAGTCTTTCTTTGCCTCCCTTATCATCTTTTTACATTTCTTTTGCCAGAGTTTGTGTTCCTTTTTATTTTCCTCATTTGGGGAGGATTTCCATTTACAGAAGGACCTCTCCTTGTGCTTTAGAGCCTCTCTAACTCCACTCGTTAACCATGCCGGTGTCCTCTTGGACTTAAATGAGCTCTTCTTTCTTTGTGGTATGCACTTGTGCTGGGCCTCTATTATTGTTGTTTTAAACAGGCTCCATGCACACTGAAGAGATTGGATTCTTCTAACCCTCCCCTTCAGTTTCTCTCTAACTAGTTTCCTCATCTGAGGGAAGTTTGCCCTTCGAAAATCAAGGGTTTTTATGTCTGATTTGGTTGACACTCTTCCTCCGACATGCATGGCAAAGGTAATTGCAGCATGGTCACTGTTCCCCAGAGGCTCAGTGACATTCACATCCCTGACGAGGTCCTGAGTATCACACAATATTAGATCTAGAGTTGCCTGGTCTCGGGTGGGCTCCATGACAAGTTGCTCTAAGGCACAGTCATTCAGCAAGTCGAGAAACCCAGTTTCTCTTTCTTGCCCAGAGCTCGCATTGGCCCAGTCAATGTGGGGATAATTAAAGTCCCCCATGATTACTATCCTATCCCTCTTAGCCACCTCCATGATTTCTCTCCTCATTTCAAGGTCCCCCTCAAGTTTTTGATCTGGTGGACGATAGAATACTCCAACTATCACATCTCTCTTTGGACCTGGTAGTTTAACCCACAGTGATTCTATGGCGGAGTCAGACCCTCTGTCAATCTCCATTCTGCTGGATTTTATGCCTTCTTTGACATAGATGGCCACTCCTCCTCCAACCCGCCCCTCTCTATCCCTTCTATAGAGTTTATAGCCTGGGATTGCTGTGTCCCACTGGTTCTC
Source organism: Phrynocephalus guinanensis (assembly GCA_037367245.1). Lineage (NCBI taxonomy): Eukaryota > Metazoa > Chordata > Lepidosauria > Squamata > Agamidae > Phrynocephalus > Phrynocephalus guinanensis. The sequence continues at coordinate 116,006,033 of CM074735.1, read as the reverse complement.
CACATTCCACCAGGTTTCTGTTATGGCTATTATATCAATGTTATCCCTAGCTGCCAGATGTTCAAGTTCTCCCATCTTTGCTCGGAGGCTTCGAGCATTGGCGTAGAAGCACTTGTACAGTGGGTCCCGCAACAGCTGCTGCCTTGTTCTTCTCCCCCCACAGCTTTTATTTTCAGCAGACGAACTGTCACATTCCGCTATTCTGCCAGTGTTAATACTTGCTATGTCATCTCTATGTGATTCTCTACCCTCTCCAACCTCATTCCCGAGGATGAGGTGTTCCGAACCGGATGCCACACAGCTCCTGTCGGCTTTCCCCCAGTTATCAGTTTAAAAGCTGCTCTGCTGCCTTTTTGAGGTTGAGTGCCAGCAATCTGGTCCCATCATGATTCAAGTGCAACCCATCCCTCCTGAACAGGTTTGGCTTGTCCCTAGAAGAGCCTAGAAGAGACAGACCCACATATGGAATTTTCTAACCCCTAGACCAAGTTCACAAGGGCCTCAGCAGTCTAAGCGGCAATAGCAGATCCAGTGTCTTCAGCTCCCCTGTTTTTTTAAATTCAAAATTTCTTAGAGCCATGATTAGGGCTGGACACAAAATGAAAAATGAAATTCTGTTTTGTTGTGTTGTTATCTAACAAAATGAAATGAAACAAAACAAAACGAGGAAGCAGCATTTTCATTACAGATGAAACGAAATGGTGTTTCTTCCCATTGAAATGAACCATTTCATTCCATCTGTAGACAGGTCCCTTAACTGCTGGTGTCCCGCCACGGCCACTGCTGAGACCATCTAGCCAGGCCGGAGACGACGAGAGCAGGCCTGTAGGCTGGCCTGGGCCGCCTCCTCCTCCACCACCACCACTGCAGGCTCCAACCACTCAACTGAGGGAAAAACCACAGGTTTTTTAATGCCCTAGTGCTAATCAGCTGGCACATGGGGCTTGGTAGAGGGGAAAAAGTTTTTTTTAAAGCCTGGAGCTTTTAAAAAACTTCTTTTCCTCTCCCCCAAGCCCCTCACTCCTGCTGATTGGCACTGGGGTGGGGGGTGAAAGGTTATACATTATAAGCGGGAGGATGCCTATCCCAATTAGCAGTTACTGTTTGGGTGTCTGTATTTAACTAAATGGCATGGGAAACCTATGTCAGCAACTCTGTGTACACTGAAATTTAGTTAAGGTACGGTCCCTCTTTTTTTAGACAACGTAATAGAGGACTTTCTGTCTATCCTCTGGAAAAAAAGTAGGGTGGAACATGTCTACTACTACAAAAATAATGTAAAATGGCATAACAGAAAATGTGTTACATGGTGAATGGCACTATAGTACTCTCACTTCAGCTGTCTAAAGTAGCAGCCGAGATATTTTTCTTGTAAAAGAAAAGATGAAATACCTGTGTGGCCTTGCACAGTGACGCTCCATAAATCTTCTATAAGATTTACCTGGTAAAAAAAATCTACTACATAGAAATCTTGCTGCAACCAGAAAAGTGAGATCAGTTATTCATTTATATATTCATTCATTTTAGTATCTTTCTGACTCAGGGGCTGCAAGATTTGTATCCATACCAAATCTTGGTATCAGTCATGGATAACACTTCTAGCCCAACTTTCAAAGTATTTGTCTATATTCCTCTTCATATTGTATTTATTTTTAAATTTTGAAGGTGTTACGTATTACTTTTTAGTGATACAAAAAATAGTATTGCCTTCCGTTGAATCTTAAAAAATTCCAAATTTCAGCATCTCCACCAGCACAGAGCACAGCTGGCTGTAATACCCCAGCCAGACAGCAGCAGCTGTGAGATCCTGACATCTGATTTAAAAAGTCTGCTGCATTTACTCATGCACTCTTTTAACCAATACACGTTAGTGTATACAACCCAGCAATGAAAGAAGTGATCATTAAGCATCCATGCCCTCCCTCCCTAGCTTTTTTTAAGGCACATGAATAGTTGAAACTGATGGTTCGACTTACCACCTTAGTTTTGAATAATGAAGATTGGAGATTTCCATGAATTAAATTCTGCAATAGCAAATCGCTCCAGATTTGTTCTGTGTTTATTTTTCACACCGGGTCATCATTTCTTTCCCAACACAGGATGTACAATATACAGATATTGATTACATGGAAAGGAAACTAGACTTTACTCTGGGCCAAAACTTCAGGGACCTACCTCAGTTTGTTGAAAACATCAAGTCACAAGGTTCAAGATTCATCATCATCTTGGTTCGTAGATGAGTTATATTTCAGTTTTCATGCTTTTATTTATTTATTTATTATTTATTTATTTATTTATTTATTTATTTATTTATTTATATACTGCCCATCTTCCAGGAGAACTCCGGTCATATTAATATCAATTTAAAAAAACAATGTTAAACATATAATACAATAATAATAATAGAAGAAAGTAATAGAATAATTAGCCAAGATAGCAGTTTATGTTTCACCAAAAGAAGAAGAAGCTTTTTTATGCTTTCCAGATGAAAATAGTATCTGTGAGCAACCCATTGAGTGGATCACTAACCACTCAAAGAGATATATTTTTGCTTCTTACAAGGGAATAGAGAGGGACATTATATCTACAGCATTGGAGCAAAAAGGTCTTCTGTTGTGAAGATACCTACACATACCTGTGTCAGTGACTTGAGCAGCTCAAGTTTGTTAATGCCTTTCAAAGACAACCTGCATAGAGCATAGGCAAATTGGATCAGAATTAGTATCATGTGTTATGTAAAATGCTGTTTTCCATGGGATCTGCTTTTGGTTATATATTGTAATCTGGGGTAGGCAACCCTGAAAGTTCTAGAGGCGAAATGTTTGCCCATAGGACCTATCACGGTCCCCACCAGGCCAAAATATAGGCCTGGAAATGGACACAAAAGCAAGAAAGCACATATAAAAAACTTAGTAACTGCATTTGATTCTGGATGTTTTGAGTGAGGATTCTGCAGAATACTCTATGGGCCCTAGATGGAAAAACCTGCATTCCTAGAGATTTGCAGGTATGGAAAAAGAACTTACTTATCAAACCCTTTTTTTCCCCAAATGCTGAAAAATGTCCTGGGGTTTTTAATGGGTTGCTCTTTTTAATGTTTTATGCCTTTCTCCCTTGGAGGCTTTTTGAAACCTTAAAGTGAGGGTCATCCTAGGTCAAGTATATGAACAAAATTACAAGACCTATACATATATATCTGTCTTCTCTTCATTTTAGGATCCAGCCATATCAGGCAATGAAACTGAACCATATCCCACATTCACAGAAGGCGTGCAAAATAATGTCTTCATCACATTGCCCAACAGTACAGAGATTGCATGGGCAAAGGTACGATTGAAAAATGATGCTCGCCTTAATTGTTGCTCGGGAAATCCCATTTGATTCTTGCACTAAGAAAGTAGCCCACCATTGGGCCATTGACCTCAAAGGAAGCAATTAGTGCCTACTTGTTTTACTAATAATTTGAAGGAGGTGATGTAATGCTATTTCTAAGGTAGTTTTTCACTTGCTTGTTTGTTTACTTTTATTTGCAGTTTTAATTACATGTTTCCATTTTGATGTACGTCATCCATGTCCAAACTTCGGCCCTCCAGATGTTTTGGACCACAACTCCCACAGTCCTTTACGATTGGAAATACAGGCTTGGAATTCTGGGAATTGTGGTCCAAAACATCAGGACGGCTGAAGTTTGGATATGCCTGATGTAGATGCTTTAAATCTTCTACTTCTGTCTTGTGTGCATTTCTGAAAAAAAGCAAAGCAAAGCAAAGTGTTCTGCTTATATACCGCCCCCTATGACTTCAAGTAGTCTCAGGTCAGTTTACAGTTTTTTAATTCCAGTATGCAGGCTACACATTGCCCCCCCCGCAAGCTGGGTACTCATTTTACCAACCTCGGAATGATAGAAGGCTGAGTCATCCATGAGCTGGCTACCCTGGGATTGAACCCCAGGTCATTAGCACAGTTTTACCTGTACTACAGGCATTTAACCACTGTGCCGTATTAAATAATGCTATATATTCAACAAATAGATAAACACACTTGGGTGGGTTTTTAGACTTGACAAGGACATTGTGAACAGGGGGTGGCTGTAGAGCAAAAGTTTGGGAATTCAGTTTTCCACTGTGCCTCCAGGGAGAAAAGCCAGCTTGTTTAGGCTTGAGCAAACTGCACAAAACTAGGATGCCCCTAGCAGACTGGAATGGTAACCCACGTCTGAGTAATCTCCCTGGGAAACCCTGAAAACTGTCTCCATTAGCCAGAATCAACTTGACAGGACATGATTATTTCTTTTATGAACAAATAAACAAACAAAGATCTTGCAGCTGTTCTAAACTATATTTGACGAAGCGTTACACTAAATGTAACACTTTCTAAATTGTTACATTTTATGTATTGTACATGCGTCAAAGTGTGTGTTATCAATTTCCATGGGAGACTACATTGTTTCCTAGTTAGTAGCTCCACCAAACAGAGATGGGCACAAACCACTAGTACTATATCCAAAGAGGTGTTTGGTTCTTCCAAGCTCTGCCTTCTCCAATGGGCGCCCACTCATAGGGAGCACCCTGGCGTCCCTGCCCTGCCTTCTTTGGGCACTGCGTCTGTGTAAGTGCCAGTTGGAGGAAGTGGATCCTGGAAGCACTGAACACCTGTTTGGATGAAGTATCAGCAGTTTGTGCCCATCTCTACATGTAATTTTGGGTGCTTCAGAGATACATCTTATAAGAATTTAAGTCCCCAGTAGCTTCAAGTAGAGATGTAGCTCAAAATTTTGGCACCCAGAACAAGCAGTATTGGATGAATATTTTTATTGTAGTTGTTATTGTTACAAAGTAAAAAAGGAAAGGAAAGATGAAGGTAAAGGAAAGGACAAAAATACAATATTAGAGTCACAATTTATGCCTTCACATTTCAGAATTATCAAAAAATGTCTATGATTCATTTCGACATCAACCTACATCTGTGCAGTTACTCCCACCTAGTCTATCTTTGTGCGCTTTTATATTTTACCATCGCCCCCTACATTATGGGGTCTTCAATGTCTTGTGCTTCATCAAATGAAAGTTATCTTGCTAACAGTACTCCCTCTAATTTTTCTTATTAAGTCTCTTATTTAACCATTCGTAGAATAGTTGCCATGTTTGTGCATAGACGTTATCTTCTTTGTTATTTATCACATTTGTTAATTTATTCATCTCTGCACATTCCAGAATTTTAGAGATTATTTCTTTGTCCTTGGGCATTGTTTTCAGTTTCCATTTTTGGGCCCAAGCTAACCTTGCGGCTGTTAGAATATGTATTATTAGGTAATTTATTTCTTTGGGTTGCTCACCCATAGTCAGTCCTAGTAAAAAATATTGTGGCTTAAACTTTATTATCATTTTCGTTATTTCCTGTAACCACTTGTGTATTTTAATAAAAAAAAAAAAATTGCTTTTTTGCACATCCACCAACAGTGGAAGAAAGTTCCCTTCTTTTGGTTACATTTCCAGCATTTATCAGAAATTTGTGGATTAATTTTATGTAGCCTCTCAGGAGTTATGTGCCATTTATGGAACATCTTCAATAGATTTTCTTTATAATATGTAGCAATAGTTGCTTTATAATTGGTCTTCCATAACCTTCTCCACTGCTCTAGACATTTCTTGATGGATGTTTCTCGCCCATTTAATCATAACGTCTTTTACCTCCTCATCCTTTAACTCCCAGTCCAACATGAATGTGTACAGTTTACTAATGAGCTTAACCTCCGTTTCTAATAGTAGCTTGTCTAATGCTGATTCCTGATTTTCAATCCCAGTTTCCATTCTATCTAGTTTGTATCTCACATTAATTTGATGGTACAGCAGCCATGATTTAATAAGACCCGATGCGAGTAATTGTTCGTATGATTTTAACTGCCCCTTTCTGTCTAGTAAGTGCTTATATGTGGGTAGCGTTCCTCGCTCTATTAAATTTGGGTGCATAATTGCCTCTAGCGGCGAGAACCATCTGGGTATTTTCATATAGTATTTCCTTTTAATCTCATTCCAGCTTTGAGCGAGGGAACATCTAAGAAAGTGACTATTGAATATCTTACTTTTAACTCCTCTATGCCATAGATGATAATGCCAGCCCCTCTGGAGGTTAAAACCCTCTAAATTTAATAATCTGTTGTCTTGCAACGAGATCCAAGCCTTTAACCAAGTCAGTACACATGCTTGGTGGTAAAGGCGCCAATTGGGTATTCCCCAACCTCCTCTGTCCTTACACTCCTGCATTAATTTGAGTTTAATCCTTGGTTTCCTTCCCTGTCCAAATGAATTTATTTGTTATTTTATTCAATGCCCAAAAAAACTTCTGCCCTAAATTAATAGGGATGGTTTGAAATAAAAAAAAAGTAATTTTGGAAGCGCAATCATCTTTCCTGTCGCTATTTTTCCTAAAATTAACAGGTGTAGTCATTCCTATTTTTTAAAATCCTCTTCTGTTTGGTTTAATAATCTCCTATAATTGTCCTCCTTCAAAGATGTACATCTTGCCGTCAGTTGAATTCCTAGTTATTTGATTTTCTTTGTTATCTGTATTCCTGTTATTTCTTCCAATTTAAGTTTCCGTTGGCTTATGATGTTTTTCATAAGAAATTTGAGTCTTATCTCTATTTATCCTGAAACCTGCCACCTTCCCGAATTTTTCAATTTTTTCAATCACTTTAGGTGCTGAATCAATGGGATTTTCTAAAATAAAAGCCAGATCATCAGCAAATGCTTGGACTTTATATTACTCTTGCTGAATTTTTAGCCCTGTTATCGCTTTATTCTCCCTTATTTGTCTGTTTAAAATTTCTATGACCAATATAAATAATTACAGGGATAAAGGGCATCCCTGTCTTGTTCCTTGGTGTATCTGAATGTCCTTTGTTAACTCTCCATTGATTACTATTTTTGCCCTTTGCTTAGAATATATTTCCCCCACTAATCTCGTGAACTTATCTCCGAGTTCCATCGTTTGTAGTTGATTGAGCAGAAAATCCCAAATTACATTGTCAAAAGCTTTTTGCGCGTCTAAAAAAAGTATTGCCATTTCTTTGTCCGGGTGGGCTTCATAATACTCCAAAACATCTAAAATCAGCCGTAAGTTATTTCTAATTTGTCTTCAAGGTAGGAATCCATTCTGATAGTGATGTATAAAATCAATTAGGAGTTTTCTAAACCTATTTGCTATAATAGTCACAAATATCTTATAATCACAGTTTAGCAAAGAGATTGGCCTGTAATTTGCTATCAAAGAGGTATCCAAATTTTCTTTACGAATGATAGTTATTATAGCTTATTCCCATGAGGGGGGTATTTTAGCTTTATTCAGAATTTCATTGTAGGTTTTCAACATTGGACCTAATATTACTTCTCTGATACATTTATAAATTTCAGCTGGGAGACCATCTGGACTGGGTGCCTTGCCTGTCTTTTGTTTATCTAGTGCTTCTTGTAACTCTTCAATTGTTATTTCTTGATTTAACAATTCCCTTAGTTCCTTGGTTCCTTTGGGGATATTTGCTTGATTAAGATATTGGGTTATATCCTCTATAGCTATTCCTTTGGATTTATATAGGTTTGTATAAAAGTCAGAGACGATTTCCCGCAAACATTCTTGTTCCACACATAGATTGCCTATTTCATCTCTAAGTCCTCTTATGTATCTTGTTTCTTTTTTCATCCTTATTTTATAAGCTAACAATTTCCCCGGTTTATTTGCATTTTCGAAATAATTTTGCTTACACCTCTTGATCTGTTTGGCTAAATCTTCTGCCTCCAACATATTTATTTGATGTTTAACTAAATTTAATTCCCTTTTTATTCTTGATCTCTGTTCACACTTCCCTATTAACCCCTTTTCTAGCACACCGAGTTTTGATTTTAGCTCTCTAAGTCTTCTTTTCTTATCATTATTTTTTTTTTTGCCACATAGGCAATTATATTACCCCTGAGCACTGCTTTAGCTGTGTCCCATATAGTTTGCGGTTCTGTGTCTGCAGTGGTATTTTCCTTAAAAAAAATCCATCTCTTTACTTAAATTATGTTGAATTTTTTTATCTGTCAATATCTCCCTATCGAAGAGCCATCTGCCTGGTCTCTTTTTCTGTATTATCCATGATATTGTTATTGGATTGTGGTCAGCATAGGTATTGGGTTCAATATTAACCTCCAAGATTTCTTTCCTAAGGTTGGTCGTTGACCACACCATATCAATCCTAGACCACGATTTCTGTGCCATCGAACAAAAGGTATATTGTTTTTCCCCAATATGTTTTTCCCTCCAAATATCTGCTAAACATAGCTCATCTACCCATTGAAAAAAAAATCGGTAGTGTCCTTTTATTACCTTTCTTTTTATGTTTATGGCCATATAATCCCTTTGTTTACAAACCACTGCATTAAAATCACCCAGGAGTAAAATATGTTCATACTTCCTTATTATCTTCTCATTATACAGATTTCGATAGAAACTTCTTTGAGTTTTATTCGGAGCATATATTGCCACTAAGAGTATTACTCTAGTTTATTTTTTAAGTTCAACCATTAGCGTTCTACCCTCTGAATCTGCCTTTATGAATTTTCCCTCTGCTCTAGGTTGAACATACAGCACAATTCCTCTTTTTTTTTTTTTTCTGAATCCACAGAGTAAAATAAGTTCCCAAGTTTTGGACATTCTAGTAATTTAGAGTCTTTCTCTTTAATATGTGTCTCCTGGAGACAAATGATGTCCGCATTTTCCTTTATTAATTTATTAAATACTTTCCTTCTCTTCTCGGGTATATTTAATCCTTTGATATTTACTGAAATTATATTGGTTTTCATTTATATATATTTCCCTTTAGTTGATCTACTAATTTAAGTTCTTTTCTTTTTCCTTGTATTAATTTGGGACTCTGACTCTGCTCTTACCTCTTGGTCTGAATTTATTTCTAATTTCTTGTAATACTGTCTCTAGTTTTTGTTTCTCGATGTTCCTATTTTATCTTCGTCTGCCTCTGTCGCCTGGCCTCTCTCAGTTTCTTTAAAGTTTTGTTTGTAAAATTCACTTGCTTCCTGTAGTGTCTCTAATCTTATATTTTTTGCTTGCCAATTGACTATCATACCCTCCGGAAACAACCACCTAAATCTTAAATTATCTTTATTTAGTTCTTCAGTTAGAAATCTATAGTTCTTTCTCATCTCCCTTATTCGTCGTGGGGGGTTTCTTTTAGAATCACTACCTCTTTCCCTAAAATCATCAAGGGTTTTTAATTCATTACCTTCATTACCCTCTCTTTCATTTCTCGCCTTACAAATGTTACTCTCACATCTCTTGGTAACTTATTTATTTTTGCGAACCTTGAGTTGGTCCTATGTACATATTCTATCTCCTTTTCTAGTTCTTTCACTTCCAAACCCATTCTTTCCGCTAGAGGTTGAATTATTGTAACTAAGAGGTCTTGTTCTTTTGTTTCTTCCACTCCTCTTATTCTAAACATATGGGCTGATTTTTCCATTTCTGTCTTTAATATAGAATCTGAATATTCCGATGTTGTTTCTTGTAGCTCTCTATTTAGTTTTATTTGTTTATTCATTTTTTCTTCAATATCATTGGAGTGTTTATCTAGCTCATCTATTTTGTTACTATTCTTGAGTGTGTCTTGCTTGGACTCAGTTAGATGTTGATTCAGGTCTCTCACTTGTATTTCCAGATTTTTCACTGTTTCCTCTATTTTATCGTGTAATTTATCTATCAGTTCCTCTATTTTTTGTTGGTTACTTTTAATCTCTGCCTTCAACTCTAGAAACATGGCCATGATTGTTTCCATATCCTTACTTGATTGTTCTTTAGTCGAGTCTTTTAGAGTTTCGTTCCCCATTAAATCAAGAATGGTTCTAGATTGTGCCGGGCTAGAATCTGTAGAAGAGGGAGTGGATCCCAACTTTTTTGGTCCCTTACTAGCCATATTTCCAACTTTCAATTATTGTTTTAAGCACTTACTTTAAGTCCAAAAAACTTACATCTGTTTCTTACACTGAGTCATGATCATCAGACATATATAACCTTTAGAATTTGGTTGATAACAATGTCAAACAACATCAAAGAAAGAAAGAAACCAATCTAATAGCAATTAATCTCCTTAATCAATCTATATGTATATATATATTACCCCCTATTCTAACAAATTGAATCATTTATATTGTTCTTGGTTGTTAATCATTTATATTGTTCTTAACACCAATTGAAGAATTCTTTCAGACTGATCCTTTCTAATAGTTTTTTAGGAGCTGGTCACAAAGGCTTATCACAAAAGCAGTTAATTAATTGTAAACACTAATTCCAAGGTTAATTACTTTCCCTATTCCAATATTTTGATAGTGGTTATATTAAGAAGTGAGATAGTTACTATGTTCTTGGTAATGAATTCATAAGTTTACAAAATTAGAAGCATCCACATTAAACAAATAAATAATAGGATAACTATTCCCTCAATTGTCCTGTTTTACTCATCTATTAACATCATCATGTGTGCTTTTTAGTACTTCTTAGTGTTCCATTTCATGTTTTCTTTCTTCTTTTTTCTTCTTTTTCTTTCTTTCTTCTCTTCCCAGTTGTGTTCCTTCCAAAGTTCTTTCCCTAGCTACCACCTTCCCGATTGACTGATTGATTACCCATCAGCTACCTGTTAGTCTCTTAAATGTTACCAATAGTCTATTTTAGTTCCCTCCTGCCCCCACAATGAAAATAGGATTTCCGTTCATGATCTTTTTTCCCTTATTGCTAGTGTCCCACTTGATAAGTGTTGATTTATGCGCAGGAAATAATTGCGAGTAGTGGAGAAAGTCCTTCAGCCGCCTCACTCTCCAACTGCCTCACTCTCAGGGAGAGGGCTCTTTAACCGAAGACTGGCAGCGTATGCCTTTGAGGCACTCGTTCTAGCTGCAAGAGTCTATAGTTTCTCCCCTCAAACCGGCTTTCTTCAAGAGACCGCCTAGAGTGTTGTCATAAAATATTGAAATAGTCAGGAACCCCCCCCAAGGGGGTGGGGTGGGGAGATGGTATGGGGGTGGTGAGGGAGAGAAAACCGCCACAGGAAGAACAGCCTACAACAGTTGTTATCTCTTGCTCACAAAAATGACGTGAAGAGACGGTCCTGTAGCACACAGCACACAGCACTGGAGATGTTGCAACCCAGCTGTTAGACAAGCACTCCTTGCAGACAGTAGTTTGGGATTTGTCAGTAGCTTCGCCACCTTAAATTTGTCAGCAGATTCGCCACCTTAAATCTCTCCCCTCCGTACTCACTGGCCGCTTTGCTTCACGTCTGTCATGGTGTTAGAATGTTTTATAGTTTTTTAACCTTTTGTAGGAGTCCTGTTATATCACCAGACTTTCAATCTTCTGGTTTTCTCATTCGCCTGTCCCGTGGCTTCAAGCTTAAACCAGCTGGAAGCCTATAGCCAGCGGCTTAACACAAGGAATGCCCTGTTACGATAGCGTGGGTCGTGGAGGAAATCCCAGATGTCTCCGGAGTCCTTGGCCTCAGGACGCCGTTGAAATGCCAAATCCTCTCGAGAGATAACCTCCAGCACTCCCCTGCCTCCGAGTCTTTGATCACCTAACCGGAGGAACCCCACAACCATCGAAATATCACCCCAGTCAAGGAGCAGCTGCTCCACTGAGGCAACTACTGCCGTGGCGTACCAGATGTCGGTATCCTCCCCTTAAATGTAGACATGAACCTACATTAAGAAAAAGGAGTAACAGAATGTGATGCTCCCCAGCCACCCACCCCAAAAATATGATTAAATTCCTGTTTTCAGAAAAATAATGGGAACAAAGAAGGTCCTGGAGGTGCTGATGTTTATCTTCCTATCACTTGCCTGTAAATTCACATCTACCTCTTGGTGTCTTCCAAAAGCTGGCATCTTGGGACAAGACCCTAGCTGTTCCACCTTACTTACAGCCCATAATTCATTTTCTTCCATATAGTAATTAGATGTGTGGAAGCATGCTACTATTCATGGAGCCCCTTTTTAATTGAATTAATTCTTTGCACCCTACAACAGTGATGTGTTTCAAAAGTCATTTGATACTCCAACATCTGTATCTAATATTTTATTTTGGCTTTTCCAATTAGGTGTGGCCGGATTATCCAAACATAACAATTGATGAAAATGCAAGTCTGGAAGTACAAATTGAGGTACTCATATTTTTTTAATCAACCATCATTATAGATGTTATTAGAAATCCTCCATTCTCCCACTATAATAATAATAATAATAATAATGCCTCCATGCCCTTCAAATGTTACTCAACTATCTTTTAAATGCTAGTTTTTAATGTTGACTACTATGGCCCAGGCCAATATAGGTTTCTTTTCCTTTTAATTAATGCTTTGGATTGTAATGATTTTATTTCATCAAACAAAGAAGGACAATGTACATAATTCATTTACCAGCTGAATGGAATATTATTTTTTGTATTTAATTTTGGAAATTGTTTTATAAGCTGCTTTGATATTTTGCTGAAATTTGACATAAAACTTTTAAATAAATAAAATACTTCTAGAGTTTTTTAAAATGTCTTTTTAATCTTATTTTCAGTACTACCGTGCTTATGTAGCTTTTCCAGATTTTTTACGCAATTCCACAGCACAGTGGTGGCAAAAGCAAATACAGGATTATCATGCCAGTTACGTGAAATTTGATGGCCTCTGGACAGTAAGTATCATATACCATCGATGCTGTGTCTTCTCAGATACTTTTCACTGTGGACTTTCCAAAGGCGCATAACAATGATTAAAATAAGAAAAGGAAACAACCAAAAAGTAAATAAAATAAAGTAGACTATTATTATACATATAGTGACTACAGTCTCAACTAAATTATAGGCCAAGGTAAACACCAGAATCTTTCTGGTACACCTGACAGTTTGTGCTTCTAGAACCTGTCATTCTTCAGTTGTACCTTGACTCTGGCCAAGGGGGATACTTCGTTTTTTTTTTTTTTTTTCAGGGAAGTTTCTATTCAATGTTCTCAACATTTCCCATGGAGTTTTTTTTTTTGCCCTGTTGAATACAATTTTCCATTTCTTTTACTTTTTCCAATCTTTCCCAACTTTTTATTGTTTGAAATTTCTTCTGCTTATTATTTTGCCTCAGAAATATGCACCATAAATAATATACCCATGGTGTTTGATTGTAAGTTTTTAAGGTTAATTGTAAAGTCCTTTGACTTTGAGTCCCCTTTGAAGACTGTTAGTGTTGAAAAACAGTATATCTAGATAGAATTAAATACATGTAGTTAGACTTTTGGAGATCAATTATATCATTTATTCTTCTATTAAATGTTATAGCCAATGAATATGTTATTATCAATGTACACACATACACACACATACACTCACTCACTCACTCGCTCGCTCACTCGCTCGCTCTAGTGGTAATCTGCATCTCAATCAATCTAAGGCAGACTGTATTGAATGATTTGTTAATGCCTGATTTATAAAAATGCTACAGGACATGAATGAACCTTCCAACTTCATTGATGGAAACATTGGTGGCTGCAAAAATGAAGAATTAAATAAGCCACCATATATGCCAGGTAAAGAAAAATATGTTCTTTTATTGTTTAATTTAAATGTTACCAATCTCATTTTTGCTAAGACATGTGTTTGAAAACAACATACTGTTTTAACTAGAAAATCTGTTAGGCAAAAGGATAAGTATTTATTAAAAACAATGACTGTGAAGAAATAGCCTACAGTGTTAGCGTCATAAAATCATAGACTAATTGAGTTGGAAAGGGGCCTAGAAGGCCATCAAGTTTAACTCCATGCTCAGTGTAGGTCTCCAAATCAAATTATATATTACAGATGGTTGCCTGATTTTGTTTTGAATGCCTCCAATGTTGGAGAACAAACCACCTCCTAAGACAGTGGTGGTGAACCTTCAGCATGCCAGATGTTTTGAACCACAGCTACCAGAATTCTAAACCTGTATTGCCAATGAAAAAGGACTGTGGGAGATGTGGTCCAAAATGCCTGGAGTGCCAAACGTTTGCCACCACTGTCCTAAGATAATTTGATCCACTGTTGTCTTGCTCTAACATTTAGGAGCCAAAACCTGGTTTCTAGTAACTTGAACCCATTGTTACATGTCCTGCACTCTGGGATGATGTGTCCCAACTCTGATAATCTTTCAAGTATTTGAAGTGTGGTATCATATATCACTTCAGTCTTCTTTTTTCAAGGCTAAGCATGTCCAGTTGTTTGAGCAGTGTGTTGTTCAGAACACAACACAGTGCTCAAGACGTGGCCAAACAGTAATAACTAGTACTTCAAGAGTTTGGAGATTATATGACTCCCTTTTTTTTTGGCAGCCTGAAGTAGCATTGGCCATTTTTACAGACACATCACACTGTTGACCTATCTTTAGCTTTTGCTCTACAACAATTTTAATATCCTTCTCACAAGTAGTATTACTGAGCCAAACACTCCTCATTTTGTAACTATGATCTTGGTCCCACACCATGTGTAGAACTTTCCACTTAACCGTCTTAAATTTCATTCTGTTGTTTTCAGTTCAATGCTCAAGCATATAAAGTTCTCTTTGAACATTTTTCTACCTTTGAGAGTATTAGCTATTCCACCCAATTTTGTGTTGTCTTCCAGCTTGATTAGCATCCCTCACACCCTCACATCCAAGTCATTAATGAAAATGTTAGGCACCAGGCCCAGGATTTAGCTTTGTGGTACCTCACTTCGTACCACCTCCCAATTTCAGAAGGAACTGTTGATAAGCGCTCTCCAAGTACAATTCTGTAACCCACTGTGAATCCACCGCATAATTGTTCTAATCTGCCCACACCTAATTAGCTTGCTAATCATAATGTCATAAAACACTTTGTCAACACCTTTTCTGAAGTTATATTACATCTATAGTATTCCCACCATCTACCAAGAAATTTACATAATCAAAAAAATGAGAAAAGATTATTCGTTCAGGAATTGTTCTTGACCAATTCTTGTTGGCTTCTAGTTATCATGTGTTGATTTCAATGTGCTTGCGTAGTGACCATTTATTCCCTGCTCCTGAATTTTCCAACAGATTGATGACAGCCTGATTAACTTTACTAGTTTGACCTTTTCCCCTTTTTGAAGACAGGATAACATTAGTCATCTTTCAGTCATCCAGCACTTCACACAACCTCCATGATTTAGAGAAATCATGATTCTAAGGCATTCTGATTGGCCAGAATGCTATGCTATGCAAATAGGTCTTTTGGAATTCTCAGAAGTTATGTTTCTCTGCAGAGGCAAATCAGTGATGTTTTTTAAAAGCACAACTCAGAAGCCCTTTGCCCAAATGTATGTAAATTTAGCACAGAGCAAAACCATCCTTTCTGCTACATTTGTGCCATATTTGGTGATCCAAGGTCCAGTTACTTAGTTATAATTTTTTTGTTTGGGGCATTCTTATTTTTTTGATCAGCCTTATGGAATGTTCAATACCACTAAAATAAAATATATTGATGCCCTGAGGGCCTATTGTTTCCTTTTGCTAACCTCAGCGTATTCTCAGCTGTTGCCTTCCTAACTACATCCCTTCATCTCTTTATCTGTATTCTTCCTTATGGGCTGGCCTTCCTTCCACTTCCTATATGTGTCCTTTTAATTTTCAGGTCCTCTTTGAGCTTTTTGCGAAGCCACCTTGGTCTTTTTAATGTTTTCCATTTTCCCCCATGTTGGAATTGTTTGTAGTTGTGCTTTAGAATTTCCTTTTTTCTTTAGATGCTCCCACCCCCGGACTCCTTCTCCTGTTAGGATCTTCTACCAACTATTGTGACTTTCCCGCAGATTTCCACTTACTACTACTACTTTCACCAAGTCATTTGTATTGGTTAGAATCAAGTCAAGAGGAATCTTTCCTCCTTTTTTTCTCCAATTTTTTTGTAGGAGAAAAGTACGAATCACACAAGTCAGTAATTTCTTAAAAGGGACATACTTGGCAAAATATGCCTCCCAACAGATACCAGGATAATTGAAAGCATTTCCCATTACAGTGGGCCCTTGTATAACAAACAGTTTGTATAACATAAAATCTGTACAACATAAAAAATTCCAGAGATAGGGGCAATTTGCTTAACAGAATGGCCTATGGGGCGAATCCGCACAACATAAAAAAAAGTTGCAATTAGGGATTACCCTGTTTTCAATGCATTCCTATGGGAAATTATTAGAAAGGAAAATTTGCTTAACATAATTTCATTTGGAATGAATTAATTCCTTTATACAAGGTACCACTGTATTACTGCAAGTGCCGCATTGAAATTCTTGCAAATGGTGAAAATTTGATTCTTGCCGCTGAAACCTTTGTTTTTCAAAGGTTTCAGCTCCATCTCTTTGATTTGGAAAGTTGGTAGT
Source organism: Phrynocephalus guinanensis (assembly GCA_037367245.1). Lineage (NCBI taxonomy): Eukaryota > Metazoa > Chordata > Lepidosauria > Squamata > Agamidae > Phrynocephalus > Phrynocephalus guinanensis. Next base: position 115,989,608 of record CM074735.1, on the reverse strand, counting down.
AGACTCTAGTTGCGACATTATTTTTGTTTCTCACCCCAGTTCGTTTACCCACCTGCTCTCAAACAGACAACAAAGTTCATCCTCCTGCATTTCTGTACAGGAATATGTATTTTTGACATATACTGGCACTCCACCTTCTTTTCTGTTCTTTTTAAAAGAATATATGTCTTTCAGTTACATTTCCAAGAGGAAATGGCAAGAATATATTGCTAAACAATCCCTATCAAAACTTCATAGAAGACAAAGAACCATGTCATAGAATAAATCTTCTGTAGAGACCACACAGAGAGTAGTTCATCATCTTTTGTTTTTATACAAGGGCTGTCTTGAGATCTGGGAATGACAATACCCAATATATCTTTGCAATATTTTAATAATTTTTTTTCAATAAAGTTCCCTTTGTGAACATCTATTTGGGACAGTGATAATTCAGCCCAATCTGTGTCAAGATATACTACAGATATTGTCATGGTTCACAGTCCCTTAGGGGTGATTCTTGTTTGTTTGTTTGTTTTTGCAACATGTGTAAGTTGATACATCTGCTCTGAGAACATACTTGGTAAAAGTTGGGCAGTAATCTATATCTACTAGAGCAGTGTTGGCGAACCTATGGCATGGGTGCCAAGGTGGCACTCGGAGCCCTTTCTGTGGGCACCTGATATCACCCCTTCACAGCCACCTGTATTCAGGTTAAATTACTAAAATGGTACTTTGTGAAAAATTAGTGGGTTTCAAATCACAGTTTAGGCACTCAGTCTCTAAAAGGTTCGCCACCACTGCACTAGAGAATGCATTCCACTTACAACTGAAGGCCATTCTTATGACACAGAGAAGGCACAGGATATTAATAGATTAATAATTTAATTTTTTTAAATGAACTATTGAATATATTTCTTTCTTGTTATTATGAGTCCACAATCAATTAGTGATTTATAGTGACCTTATGAATTAATTACATTTAGAAGGTACCAATATTAATAACCAAGCCTAGATCTTGCAAACTCATAACCATAAATGTCTGTATTAAATTAATCCATCTCATATTCAGTCTTCCTCTTTTTCTAATGCCTTTAATTTTGCTAAGATTTATTATCTTTTTTCATGTTGTTCATTCTTGTGGTATGTCCAAAGGATGGTAGTCTCAATTTAGTCATTTTTGCTTATCAATGGAAAACTGGTTCAGTTCAAACAACTTAAAACGTAATTGTATAGATTGTGGCCTCTGTAAAGTTCTCCTCCAACACCATACTCCTAACAAGTCATTTTTCCTGTCAGCTTCCTTCATTTTTCAGCTTGCATATATGCAAATAATACCTGTGAGAGGCAAATTACTATTGTTTATTCCATCATTTTTCACTCTGTCCTCAGAATCTAATCCAGTATGCCATATGCCACTTTCTACAGGTAGTCCTTTTGTGTGACACATTTACCAGTGGGAAACCATACTGTTCTCTCTGAACAATAGCCTTTTGTCCAGAGTATAAATTATGCATCAGGACAATGAGATCCTGAGGCGCACCTGTTTCACTTGTGATGATATAAGGTTTGGAAATTGAACCCCACAAGGAGTGGTCAATGGGCTGTTATTTTGCCTTGAATATATTTGTTTTGCAATATTCATTTTTAGGATTGTAGCATGAAATATTTCTGTTATCCGATTTGCTCAAAACACCTTTAAGTGCTTTGGGAGATTGTTTTAGTTGTTTTCCATCTGAGTTCAACAAACAATGTGATTGTTTCGGCATTTTTTTGTCTAAGGAAGAATAGGGTGACCATATTCTCTGTCGAAGACCTACAAACTGAGATGATGTTATAGATAACAGAATAGCTCCCAAGTCACCTGGTGTTTTTAACAGCAATGGTCAATGAGGGAATGGGATGTCCTGTTGACTAAATAAAGTAGGTTGAGTACATTTTTGATCAGAACAGATGGCTATTTAAATAAATGTAACACTCTTCTTTCATGGGAACAGTCTGTGAGAATCACACATTGAAAATAGAATTGCACTACCATTTATTGGAAAAATTACTTCACATGTTACAACTCTGAGAATTCCTGAGGTAAGGTTACCCAGCCAGCAGGCGGAATTTTAGGACCTCTGACACAAAAAAAGATCATATTTAAATGTTGGCACTTAGTTTTTAGATGTATAAGTGCTCAGATTTCTTTGTAACAATGTGGTCTTTCTGTATCTCTGTTAGCCTTGGTTTTAAGAGAGAGAGGACTGTCGCTTGTAACAACGTGCATGGAAAATGAACAGCAGCTCCCCGATGGGACTCCAGTGAGACACTATGATGTGCATAACCTATATGGATGGTCACAAGCAGAATCCACTTACTAGTAAGATAGTTCCTTGTTTAAAAGCTCCTTGAAATTGTAATATATTTAAATCAAACTGCTGTGAAATCCCTAGAAGGAATCTGAAATCTTTAGAAGGGGCCCAAAGACAAAGGTGATAGCTACAAAAGTAAATGTTGTCTTGTTATTCTCATTTATGTAAATTGTATATACTGTAGAAAGGATGTCTTTAAAATTAAACACTGTAACATGAAGTACTGTAGCTTTCTTGTAATATGGCTAGAGGTCAGGTTGAAGTGGTTTTTAATTTATATTTGTGGTTGCAATAAAAATTGTTCTGCTTAAAACCAAGGAACTTGTAGAATAATATGCTTTAAAACCAATTTTATCCTTAGTTGATTAGGCAAATAAAATAATATAGGGACATAAATCCCTGTTTCTCTCATTATTTTGTAAATGAATGAGAAAGTGCAACATTTTTCACCTGACATGCAACAGGATGAAGCATTTTCTGCTGATTTTCTTCCACTATTCCCAAAATTATTTTTGTGGAAATATCACATATCTGGCCAAACTATAACTGCTGGGTTGCTTCATGGACGTAAAAATTAGAAGAGTTGGGTGGGTAGTTTGTGTCTTTCTGAACAATCACATAGTTCTTGTCCAATTGCTCTGTGTGTATGTTCTTTTCCTGTAAAAGGCAACTCCTTGTATAGATGTTTTATGGAAACCTTTGCGATTTTGATAGCTGAATGAAAGAAAAAGAGCTCTCTATTCATTCTTGTGCCAGAGTCAAAGAATATTATTGTGCTTGGAAGTGCCTTCTCAAAGTGTCTTTTGTAAACAGCCTGAGCAGATAAGATTGTGGTATTACAGTATTAGTATTTGTAACATCTCGAGATAATACAGAATGTAAAGTTAATTTATGCAAATTCTGTTTTTTAAAAATGGAACAGCTAACCTTTCTGCTTTTGAAATCTTCCTATCAGTGGTATGCACAATGCCACAGGAGAACGTGGGATCGTAATTACCCGTTCCACATACCCCTCCAGTGGACGATGGGCAGGGCATTGGCTTGGTGACAACTATGCAAGATGGGACCAGCTTGACAAATCCATTATTGGTAAGATGAAGCTTGAATGTCAAAATGTGTGGCTGGCCAGGGGGAAAAATGTTAGATTCAGCATGTGGTGTTAGTAGTCTACTATAATCTGAGATTTAAAAAGATTTCAACTCTCAAGTCCCAACTCTTATGTCTGTGAGCCTAACTAAGTTTTTGGACCATTTCCACAGTTTGGACTTGACTATCTTTTACCTCTGAGAGTGTACTCAGTGCAACCTCTGTGCTCTGCCTTCCTTCCCCCAAACTCATTGAACCACTTATGGGGTGTTGTGAAAGCGCCCTCATTTCAACTTAAGTGCAACTCTGAGAAGGTGCACCAATATTCAAGAGACATAGAAAGAATGTGAAGGCCTTCCTGGCTTACCATAGAATCTCAAGTGAGGCAGGTAGCTACCAGACAGGGACATTTCTCAATCCAGAAGGGATAATTGTATTTTATAAAGGCAAAGATAAATTGCCTGTGTACAGAGGTACTGATATAAAAACACATAAGGCCAAAAGTGATATAAAAACAAAACATTGTACACCTCATAGTTTCATAGTATTCACTGTTGTCAAATATTTAAGTACATAGTTAAAATGATTAGGTATTGTAAATGAATTGTTTCCATGAGAAGAGTTGAAAAAGTCATTTGAGGTCATCTCACCTAACTTTCTGCTTAGTACGGGAGCTACAGTGTGGGAGGCATTATAGTGTCCCCAACATATGGCCATCTAGCATCACCATACTTACCTCCAGTTAAGAGTGCCCACCACCTTCTTACTGTTTATGCCACTGCCATTTTTAAAACTGCCCTGCTTCCTTTCATTTTCCATGTAGTGCTTCCAGACTTCAGTTCTGGATCACCCACCCAGAGTAGCCTCGCTGCCAGAGGGGCAGTATAAAAATCCAATAAATAAATAAATAAATAAATAAATAAATAAATAAATAAATAAATAAATAAACGAACAGAGGGCATGACTACTCTAAAGATGAGCCATCTCTTGACACTGGGGGAGTGGGCAAACCAGTGGCAAATGAGCGTCAAGATTAGTAAGTGCAGAGTGATGCACGTTGGGGCAATAATAATAATAATTACATTTATAAACTGATGGGGTCTGAAGTCTCTGCAACAAACCAGGAAAGGGACCTTGGTGTCCTAGTGGACAGCTTAATGAAGGTGTCAACTCAGTGTGCCTCAGCTTGGGAATACCCTGAAGCAAATGGTGAGCCACTGTGTGAGACAGAATGCTGGACTGGATGGGCTGTGGCCTGTTCCAGCAAGGCTGTTCTTTTGTTTTTATGTTCCCAGTCAGAATTCTGGGAGTTTCAAGCCACACAGACCCACATCCACAGTCACATATATTTAGCTTACCAGGACCAGGGCCTTGTCTCAGAGACTGCATGGCCTACCCCTTTCTACTTCCTGTTGTTAACACACAAAAATAAAATCTCCTACAATGTTTCTAGTCTTGATGCCCCTTAGTGAGTCTTACTCAAGGAACTAAGATTCACAGAATCCTGGAGAAGTTTTGGAGAATTTTCAGAGATAGCATTAAAAAAAATCAAATGCCACGTCCCTTATCTACCCAATTTTACTTAACACTTGTTTTATTTAAAAGCACAAAAGAGCCTCGCAGTGATGTACTGCAGCCAAAACTCCAGTAGTGGAGTCAAAACTCTGATCATGAGCTGGATTCAACCTTAGGTCCCTGGCTCAAGGTTCACTTAATCTTCCATACTTGAGGTCACCAAATGCAGAACAAATATTGTGGGGGTGGTAGTGCAATGCGTAACCTGCACAATCAAAGTGTAAACTGCCCCTAGAGTGATTTGAGTACTATGGGGCCATAATCGAAGCAGCACATAGGTAACTACATTTCCTTAGCATCAGCCTCACAGCAGGAGAACTTATGAATCTTAATAATTAATAATAATTATTAATTAATAATTAATAATAAAAATAATAATTTTATAATAAATAAATAAATAAATAAATAAATAAATAAATAAATAAATAAATAAATAAATAAATAAGTGGCAACATATCAGAAATGATATAATAGAATGGCGAGAACCCTATTTCTCGCAAATGTAATCATATCACACTCAGATGTGAATTGCTACTGCAACTGGAAGCTTGTCTTCCTTGACACTCACGAAGTCACACAACATTCAACAACATATGTAAGTGACAAGATTTTGGCCAATACAATACAAAGGAAACCTTATTGTGCATAATTTCTTCATTTCCCACCAAACTGTGGTCCAGTGGGTGATATTCACTTATTATTGCATCATCATTCAAAAAGATCATTCTAAGGTCTAAGGTCTAGCTTGTAAACTGCCCAGAGTAGCTGTGTTGCTAGATGGCGTGGTATATAAAATAAATAAATAAATAAATAAATAAATAAATAAATAAATAAATAAATAAATTTTATTTTATTGTACTGGTTAAAATCACTTTATTAAAAAAACTATTTATTTAGCCAGCTGGCCTAGAGTGCCAAGCACACAGCAGGCATTCCCTCTTTGGACAGCAATTGAGAGCTGTTGCCTCAGGAACATAGGTGCTCGGCCATCTTGAGACGTAATGGCTATCCTGCAACCTATTTCCTGGACTAGGCTCAAGGCTGATTCTCCCCAGACTCCAGATGTTTCGATGGCTACAGGGGCAAAGTCAATTCCTGTTGCCATATCTTCATATGTTTGTCCTTTTAATTGTTCGGCCATTGCTGCTGCGGATCCGGCTTCGATGCTGGTGTTTTGTAAGTGGGACATGGCAAATGTATTTGGACATGTGGCATCCCATGTTAAGCATTGGCCTTTGCTCCAGGGCATCAAAGTAGTCCCATCTGGTCTTTTGTTACTTCCAGCACACAAATGTAAAGGCTCTCGGGTAGCTGGAAAACCGGCTCTGTTAAGAACATGGCATAAGATGTCATTGATCATGTTGTGTCTGACATGTTTGCCTGAAACAAGTCAGCAAGAGAGGCCATGGTGGCCCTGCGACGTGACAGTTGTACCACAGGGACACATGTGATGGCGAACAATTGGTGCTCCCAAACGGAGACCGACTGCTATTCGAAGAGAGTTGTTATCAAGCTTCAATCCTATATTGGAGAGTGGGAGAGCATGAAGCCAATCTCCTGAGCCTTTCGACTGAGCTGCCAGCACGTGTGCACGATCTATTGGGTTGTTGGCTGAGGCCTTAAGTTTTTCCGCTAGGTCTTTGCAGGATGGGTCATCCCAGGAGCTTTGGGTAGCTCCTGTAGGTGGAAGAGGAGGAGCTGTTCGAGGGTCCAATGAAGATAAGGAGGCTAAGGCTGACCACCTTGAAAGTGCTAGATGGATGAAACTATCTTTCTGGAGGTGGAGGTGCTCAGGGAGGAGAGTGAAAATGAGGTCCGCAGTACTCACAGCAGAAGCCAAATAGGTTGAAGGTGCCAACGAAAGTACATTGCGGATACCCAAGCCTCCCCACCTGACTGGGAGTGACGCTTGAAGCCATCTATCTTCATTCAGGTCTGTGTTTAGAATAGTTGACAAGGTGTCCCTAATCTGTGAAGCAATTTCTATCAGGACCATACTGTCAAAACAAGGCACTGTGCGTAAAAGATACAGTAGCCGAGGGACTACTAGAGTGTTGCGAAGGAGAAAAAAACCATCATGGGCCAGCAATAAGGCTAAGCGCTTCGACAGCAGTTCAGGCTCTTGTTTCTTTCTCCTTAATACCTCACCCAGATGGGGTCCATCAAATAATAGTGCTCCCAGCAGGGTTGATGCAACTGGATCAATTTCTGGGATCATGAGGCCCTGAGAAGTAAACTGGTTTCAGGTTTCATCCATGTGGCCAATGACTTCACATTTTGATCTATTCATAGTTAGTCCGATTTTGTTCGCAGATGCTTCTAGAGCTAAAGAGTCGCTGGAAACTATGCTGGCATCATCTCTAAGAGTGATATCATCAAGGTATACTAATATTAGCTCCGATTTAAGGGAAACCAGTGACTCTTGGATAGCAAGGCAGAAATAAAATGGGCCTAGGGGATCACCCTGTTGAGCCCCCTCAGCTGACATTAATGGAAACTCCCCATGTTGAAGAATGGATGGCTGCTCAAGAGAGGAGATTGCAAATGGAAGTAATTCAGGAAAATATCTGGCGACTGCCTCCAATATGACATCTCGACGTACCGTATTGAATGCATTATGGAAGTCAATTTTGACTAGCACTTTCCCTCGTTCCTGGTTCTGTAGGAATATCCTTGCTGCTCGAACCACAGCTTCTGCTCCTCCAGAAATTCCAAAACCAAGCTGTCATGGTGCAAACAGTGCTGAACTTGCTTCCTTTACATGGGCGCAGGCAACTTTTGCACTGAGGTGCCTTCAAAGGTAGCCTACTGCAATACGGCGGCAGCCTCCTTCTTGCTTATGGCGAGTAAATTTGCACCAAAAATGATGGGTCGTACTGCCGCTGGAACCTTTCCTTCAAGTAGCATGTTGACAAAGTCCGTAAGTGCCGCCAGGAGAGGGCCATCGTCAGTCGTTCCGATCACTAGGTCTTTAAGACGTCGAGGCCGTAGCCCATCAAGGCCAGCCACTGAACCATTTGGAAAAGATAGAATGGCCTTCCGGACCACTGGCGGTGTAGTCAAAAGTGGTGGGGTATTAACCATTGGCACCGGGCAACCATAGTCAGGTGGAGGTGGGTGTAAAAGACGTAAATCTGCAAGTGACGAGGCTGTAGGTGTAATTAAGTTATCGTTAGAACTGAGCAGCCTAACTGCACCTCCCACGTCTCCGTCTTCCAGTTTAGCTGCTGCAGCTGTTGCAAGGAATTCCTCTGACGAGCGCTGGGCTCCTCTATCTGAAATGAGATTATCCTTATGGGTTGTTGACGGATTTAAAGGGGCTGTCTGGCTATTAGTTCCGAATTGGCGAGTCTGCGGGTAGTTAGATTACGCAATCGGCCTCCCCGGCAAGGTCTTGAAAGGCAAAGACGTGGATAGTCAAGCAGATTCATCCAGCTAGCTACTGAGGATGGATTCTGCGTTATCCCCTGGAGTAGATTCAATAATAGAGTTGCCACTGTTGTGCGTGCACCATTAGGAATTTGTTTGATGACCGTTGATTTAAGCTTAGGGTGGTTCAAATGCAGGGAGGGTGAATCATGTACCTGGGTCGATCCGAGTACAGCAACTGGCTCTGTTGGTAGCTGCGAAGTCGCCGCAGGAGAATAAATGGTCTGACTTACAGCTGGGCCATGGGCGTCCTGATGGAGGTGGGAGTGCAAACAATCCTCAGATGGTAGTGAATGGCTCCCCCGGCAGGCATGGCCATGTGGGCTGTGTACCCTCAATAAGCCAGAGGATTTGTTGACACTAATGCCATGGCATAAACAGACCGGGTAAGTGCCTCACAGCCGTATGGTGCGAGGGGCAGATTGAGAGGCAGAATCCTGACTTGCAGCAGTGGCAGCCATCTCCTCTTCCTCCTCCTCCGGAGGAGTCCAGGCGACACTTCCTCTCGGCCTAGCAGTCTTAAGACCTAGTGCAGGCACCCTGGCTCCCAGCGGCACTTGGGGGTGCCCATGACCAGTCTTCGCTGCAGGTACCCAACTCGGGTGGGCTCAGCCCATGGAGATTTGATAGGGCAGGTGGCGGCGGTGCCTGGAAGTACGCAACAGCGGCCACCGCTGGCATTGGCATTCATGGCGAGGAGGCTCCTGAGCGGATCAGTAGAAAGGCTGCTTCTTGTTTCCACGGAAGTCCAAAGATGGCAGACTATAGGTATTTAATATTAATATTAAAAAGGAAATAATTGTGTCTTTCCCTCCCTGCTTGCATGAAAAGGTCCAATAAAAAAGCCTGTTTTCTTTTTAAAAAATTTGCTATAGCTGTAAGTTGAGCCTCCGTGTGCTTGCAAAATATTTAAAGATGTCATTTAATACATGCATTTAGCTTAGAATCTGCTTCCGATAAGGGGAGAAACAAAACTGGCAGATAAAGAGAAACACCCCCTGATTCAAGGCCAAGGCTTATTTCAAAACAAAAGCTTGCAGAAACGGCATTAAAGCAGTTCTCAGGAAGTCTCACTCCACTTGGTAGAGCCGACCGCCAGGGTGGAGCAAAGATAACGCCAATTAAAAATATTCTAAAAGACTAAGTATGGATAGCCTAAAATTCTGTAAAAAATATTTATAAAATACTGTAAAAGCATGCACAGGGAGATGTGTGAGAAGAGAACGGACAACCTGCCTCTTCCCGGTTTGGCGATAACACAGTAGTTCAGCAGCTCCAAGCAGCCTTCCAGTAAAACTATAGAAATTAAAACATAGGGATAAAAAAACCTCCTTGTAGCAGATACAATTTAGGATTAAAACTCAGTTGTAGCAGTTGGAATTTAAAAGATTAAAAGGGAGTGGAGCGGATAAATAAATAAATAAATAAATAAATAAATAAATAAATAAATAATATTGATAAGGTACATCTGAAAATGTGGTTCAGAATATTTTCTGTTCTGTACCATGTTTTCAGATACGGTGTTTATATGGTATACTGTCCATCACAGGTTACAAGCCATGCTGGGCTTATGCTATCTCCAGGCGTAAAAGTAGGGTACATCAAAATGCCTCATGCAGGGGAGTGATATCAGGAAACAGGTATCGAGTTCCCAGAGGCATCTGGTGGGGCCACTGTGAGATACTGAAGCTTGACTAGATGGGCCCTTAACCTGATCTAGCACAGCTGTTGTTATGTGCATATGTTCTTATTTTATTATATAAAAAAAGATTAATCTAAAACATATATCATCTACTCTCTCATTTTAACAGGCATCATGGAGTTTAGCCTTTTTGGAATCTCCTATGTAAGTTTTACTGTGAGATTGATATCTGGCTCTGGAATTCTTTGAAGTTATGTTTTCTGTAGAAACTGATCCTAACCTCTTCTCTGTTCTCCTCTTTTAGTGTGGTGCTGACATCTGTGGTTTCTTCAATGACACAACCTATGAACTGTGTGCCCGATGGATGGAGCTTGGGGCATTCTACACCTTTGCTAGAAATCATAATGAGAAGGTCAATAGGGTGAGTCAGCTATTTTTGGCTGTGCGTTGCATGCAGTAATATAGGATTTTCTTTTTTTTTTTTTTTTTTTATTGAGGAAGTAACAGCATATATTTCCAGTCTTTACAAGTTTCCAAAACATTACATCATCCTTTGGTCCCTTCCTCATTAACCCTCCCCCCCCCCAGCAAGCAGAAATTCACTATCCTTTCATGTTGAACATTATTAAGGCATGAAAGAATAGTCTAGCCCATTTCTCGTTCTCAGGCTTCCCTTTTATCCAATTTATATATTTCTCCCACTCCTTTAGAATTCTATGTTTCCCTTCTATGTTTTCTTCTTGCATAATTCCAATTATTTTGAAAAAATTCATGTATATAATCTTTCCATTTATCATATTTCCATTTCTTTTGGTCCTTCCATCCACCCGTTAGTACCATTATAGCTGCTGCTATTCCGTAGTAGACAATCTTTTTTACGCTTCTCCATTATTTTTCTCTATCTACTAACCCTAAGAAAATATAGTCTATTTTTAGCTCAATCCTTTTCTTTGTAATTTCTGATAACCAATTTTCTACTTTCTAAGACTGAGAATTCAATAATCTTGTAATAGACATGGGCACGACTTGGCGAAATTCTTGTTTCCATTTCCGTTTCTCGTTTCCATTACGGAACGGAAACGGTAAGGACAATTACTCTGCCAGAACTCGAACTCGAACTGACTAAAGAAAAATTGGGTCTGATTTTTCATGTTGTCGTTCCTGGGCATCGCAGCGATCGCGCGATGCCAAGCGGCACAGGAAAAAAGTTTAACACCCCCCCCCCGATTCCCGGCCAAAAAAGCAGGCGAAAATATGCCTGCCTGAGTGAGGGCACCTACCAGAGGGGTGGTTTCTGGGGGGGGGGTCCCCGGCCTCCCTCCCCTCCTCTCCTGGGCTGCGCAAAGTGCGCATCCTCGTCGTCGAGTCGCACTCGCCCACGCCAACTTGCCAAGCGGCGCGGCACAGGAAAAAAGTTTTTTAAAAAAAACTGATTCCCGGCCAAAAAAGCAGGTGAAAATATGCCTGCCTGAGTGAGGGCATCTACCAGAGGGGTGGTTTCTGGGGGGGGTCCCCGGCCTCCCTACCCTCCTCTCCTGGGCTGCGCAAAGTGCGCATCCTCGTCGTCGAGTCGCACGCGCCCACGCCAACTCGCCAAGCTAAAAAGTTAAAAAGTTTAAAAAAAAAACACAATTCCCGGCCAAAAAAGCAGGCGAAAATATGCCTGCCTCAGTGAGGGCACCTACCAGAGGGGTGGTTTCTGGGGGGGGGGGTCCCCGGCCTCCCCCCCTCTCCTGGGCTGCGCATCCTCGTCGTCTCGCCAACTCGCCAACTCGCCATGCCATGCGGTGCGGGCGGGGGATCCAAAATGGGGCGACCGCAATATTTATTTTGAAATCGCGTGGTCCAAAAACACACCAAAGCACCACAGAAACATGCTAAAATAGCTATTTTAAAGCTGCCTGAATTTTTTCAGTAGCAGCAGTGGGTTTTTCTTGCAACAAAACGTCTCTCTATTGATTTTATTTTATTTTATTTTTATTTTTATGTTTTTACACCTGCGCACTCGCAATGATGGGCTGTCCATGGGAGTGGACCATGCAAATTTTTGGAGCCATTCCACCAATTGCATGGCCACTTGGCCAGGTTTTGACCGAGACTTCTGGGATGTGCCAGTCGGGCATAAAAAGCCACTAACCCTAGCCTGAATCCAAACCCGAACCCTAACCCTAACCCATACGCCAGTACACTGTCCTTCTTAGTGGGTCAGAGAGGCACCCAGAGGTGCACCACTGTAACTCACCCTAACCTTACCAGTAACCCTAATCCTAGCCCTTGCGCTAACCCCTAACCCCAAGCCAGATCTGTGTACTCGCATTGCACTACAGCAAGTACACTTCCCTTCTTAGTGAGTCACAGCGGGCGCCCTTAGGGGTCCCCAGTGACTCACTCCAGTCCTCTGTCACTTCGCTCTCCAGCAGGCAGTGAGTTGCCTCTGCCTGCTACTGCTGTTGTAACTTAATGGTATGCATATCCAATTGGCTATGCATGCCATTTTGTAGCAGCTAGCGGGTGAAGAAAGGAGGCACCCACGAGGTGCCTCCAGGAGCCCGCTTTCCCTTCATGGCGGGCCAGAGGAGGCACCCACCCAGAGGTGCCTCCAGGAGCCCGCCCCCCCAAAACCAGTACTAACGACAGACGAAAATCCGACAAACGAAACGACAAATTTTTGGAAAATTTCGCGAAAAACGAAAACGAGTCGAAACGGGCCGGCTTCGACACACGACAACTCGAAAACATCATTTTCCCTGGTCGTGCCCATCTCTGTCTTGTAAAAATGAGTGGTGCACTACCTGCAGTAGTCATTGTGTGGAACTTCCTTAGAATGGGTTGAATTTTTCCTGTGAATTGGATTAGAGATAAATGGACCATTCAAAATATTTCTTGAAACTTTCCCAGTTTTTTTAATTCAGATTATGATCTAATCCAACTGTCCAGTGTCTCTGCTTTACCTATCAAACCTTCCTATAATATGAAGAACACAATCTCAGCAGGAGCCGAATGATTTTTCTTTTATAGATCCATCAGGGATCTGAGGGCTACATTCTGGAAAGAGAGGGTCCAAAAGGGATATGGCTGAAATGCTTATTATTATTATTATTATTATTATTATTATTATTATTATTATTATTATTATTTATTTATTTATTTATTTATTTATTTATTTATTTATTTATTTATTTATTTATTTATTTATTTATTATATTGGTTAAAATAACTTTACTAAAAATACCATTATTTAGTCAGCTGGCCTACAGTGCCAAGCACACAGCAGGCATTATTTATTTATTTATTTATTATAGTTATACCCTAGCCATCTGGCCACTCTTTGAAAAGGGTAATAAAAAACAAATATTGAAAGCACTTTAATATTTTCAAAGCTTTTTTTAAAAGCGAAAAAAGTCCTTTCTAGTTTTGTTCTCGAATTATATAGGGGCTCCAGTGGTTTTGCAGAGCCCTCAAAATATGTTAGTAAGTCCCCTCATCCGATAACTCCTAGAGGTCATAAAACAGTGAGGGCTTTAGGGGGCTTCAGGGCCACAGAAATGCCCTTGAAAGCTAATTGTACATGTGGGCCACTTAAGAACATAAGAGGAGCCATAATGGATCAGGCCAAAGGCCCATCTAGTCCAGCTTCCTGTATCTCACAGTGGCCTTACCAAATGTGTCTGGAAGTGCATCTGGTCCTTGAATTACCCCGATTTTAAGCCTGGAGATTATGCATCTCCATCATGGTTCGTAACCTGTGATGGACTTTTCCACCAGGAATCTGTCCAATCCCCTTTTGAAGGCATCCAGGCCAGATGCCATCACCACATCCTGTGGCAGCTTGTTCCACAGACTAACAACATGCTGGGTGAAAAAAATATTTTCTTTTGTCTGTTCTCACTCTCCCAGCCCTCAGTTTGAGTGTATGTCCCCCAGTTCTGGTATTTTGTGAGAGGGAGAAGAGTGTCCCTCTCTCCACTTTACTCAGGCCCTGCATAATTTTGTATGTCTCAGTCATAACCCCCCTCAGGCTTGTTTTGCACCTGTGCTTTTCCCGGGGTTCCCTTCCATCAAAATTCAGTTCTCTTCTTCTTATAATTTGCTAGCCAATCAATGGTATCAGATACAGAACATGTCATATCTCATTCTTATTGAGGATGCTAGGTAACGTTATCTTAAAACTTAAAGACCAGGAAAGACTACTTGTTTCATGGTCGTTTTGACTTTGCACAGCAGATGAACATGTCAGAGCAAAACCTTCCTTGTTCAGGTACATCACAGCATACTACTAGTCCTTCTATATTTTTGACAAGAAGGCATGGGGTAATTTCGTTAACCCTATCGATCCCTTATCTTGAAGTGAGGTGCCTTCATCAGCTGCATGTTCACACTTTTTAATCCCAAGAATTAATACCTCCAATCAACACACATATCTTTGTTTCAATATTGTCGCAGATTGTGACACAGCGCAAATGTCTGTGTACATCTATAAGGGCATATTTCTCAGCTAATACATACCCATCCTTCACAGAAGCATGCTAGAAGATAATGCTATTTGGATCAGATGAAATGAGCTCGACCCTGTGTCAGCTGCAGTCCCATCTAAATTACTTTTGACATCTTAGTGGCTGGAAGGCAGAACCAATGACTCAGCTTTAATTAATTCCTAAAACACATGCCATTTAGTACTCCTTTTCCCTTATAGGAGCTTGTGAAACTTTAGGTATCTATAGATTAAGCCATCAAATTTATTTTATCTATTTATTTGCTCTGCAGACAATATAATTATTCTAGATAGAAGCCTTACACCCATAAGAGAAGCAATATATTTTATTTTCAAACCAGAAGAAAGAAGACAAGTACTTTTTAAAAGCATTAATGCCTTTATATCTTTTGCAGAGACAAGATCCTGTCTCCTTCAACTCAACTTTTGAAGACATATCAAGGAACGTGCTGAACATACGATACAGATTGTTACCCTATCTCTACACATTAATGCATAATGCTCATGCACAGGGAAGCACCGTTGTACGTCCTGTGCTGCATGAGTAAGTCTCAGATTCACCAGTGAGACTTTTCCTCATTGCAGAACCAAGATCTATTTAGAGCACCTGGAATTTAATAGTATAGATTAGAACGGGTGTGGAAATTGTTCTGCTCGGAATAGGAGTCGGCAACAGAAATAGCAAACATCTGTTGGTTTCCTTCCCCCCCCCCTGCATGGATATACAGTTGGACTCCCTTATCCAAGGAATCAATATCCACTCATTCACTGAACCATATTCTGAAAATATAAAAAATATTAAAAGAAAAAAGAAAGAAAAAATCTATTTTCATATGTATCACCAGAACTAGCCATTAGAGGGAGCCAGAGACAATGCTATGAATGCTTATTAGTGACAAATACATAGCATGGCCTCTGGCACCCCCTAGTGGGCAGTTCTGCTAGAGCATGTGAAAAAAATTTTTTCTCTCATTTTCCCCCTTTAACATCATGTATGTATGTGGGGATCCTGCTGTAGTTTTAAATCTGGCATTCAGAATATAAAGAAACTTACAACTGTTGAAATTTGTTCAGAAATAAACGAGACTAAATTTTCAGCCCTCTCTAGTTGTTAGTGTCGCCAATATGTGAGTCGAAGGGCAGAGGGTATCATTGGAGGAGGAGATGTCTTCCATCCACCAAGTCCCACTATTTTCAAATGGCTTAGAAGCTCATTCTTTGAAATGTTCCCTCAGTCATGATTTGACCAGAGAGTAGTATCCATAAATGGTTTGTTAAGTACTCCTCAAAATCAGAGACCTAATATTGAATATACTTTTATAAAAAATAATAACAGTGCAACAACTTAAAGCAGGAATTACTTAATCATGTGCTGAGGTTTTATTCTGTTAGCTTAAAATGGTAACACTTGGTTAGATGGGCATTATAAAACTGAAATGAAATAATATAAATAATTTAATATTGTACAATATTACATTTGCAATGTCTGTAATATTTGTAATGCTTCTTCAAGGTTTGCAGATGACACTGAAACATGGGATATTTATAAACAATTTTTATGGGGTCCAGCTCTCCTGATTAGTCCTGTGCTTGATGAGGTGAGAAACCATACTTACAGATCATATAGTAATTCCAACATGAAATATTTTTCTACTTATTTTCAATTCATTCTCATCTGTTTAAATTATAGGGTGCAGTGTTGGTGAATGCTTATATACCCAATGCACGGTGGTATGATTATCATACAGTAAGTGATTTAATAAATATAAAACAAAATAAAATTCAGCCAATGTTAAGCATTTACCAAAAAAAATGATGCTCGGCTTTTAGCAGGAAAAGAAATATGGGTGGGAGGAGAATGTTGTCTGCCATGTTTCCCACCCCACCTTAATAGATTCTTATAAACAGGAGTTTCTAGACTCTATTTACATCGAAACACTACTCAGAAATTAAGAGGTGGAAAAAGGAAGTTGCCATATCTTTCCTGTGCTCCCTGATAAAAATTAAGAGCCCTAGTGTAGAATGAATTTGTAAGACACTTATTAGTGGTGAGGTATAATCTAAGATGTCAAGGCTTGGTGGCTCAGTGGGCTAGAATGCTGAAACTGTTGGCTGCAAAGTCAGCAGCTCGTCGGTTCAAATCCCAGGTGCCACGCAGCGGGAGTGAGCTCCCGCTGTTAACCCCAGCTCCTGCCAACCTAGCAGTTTGAAAGCATGTAAATGCAAGTAGATAAATAGGCAACACTATAAAAAGTGGGAAGGTAAACAGTGTTCCGTGCACAGAAATGAATTCAGCCATGCTGGCCACATGGCCATGGACTTGCACAACACTGGCTCAATGGCAAGATTTATTTCAATATAATTTTTCCGTGACTCCAATCCATGCCTTCAGACCTGAGAATTGAGATGAAATTCAAGACAGCCCATACTAATTCTGTCAGTCTTAAAAGTGTCACAGAATTTTGTTTTCTGTTTTTGCTTGATTACTTCTTTTTTTCATCCATACATACTCAAATCGCTCACTGATTTAATAGCACATGACACATGGTTTTGATTTTACGTGTCTTGTGTGGCTGCACATTGAGCACTTTTGCCTGTCTGAATTATTAGTTAAAGTCGTATGTTAATAGTTTTCAGATTAATAAAGAGTGTGGGGGGTCCTTTGTAAAGAAGTGTATAGAAGAAAGAATTATTTAAACCACCAAGTGTAGCATAATGGTAAGTAAATGATTGTTGATCTACCAAAAAAGTTAAATCCACTGCAGTTGAAACATATTCCTAATATTCTTCTAGGATAAATACATTGGAATTCGAAAACAGTTCCAGGTATTGGATGCACCATTACATCACATAAACCTTCATCTCCGGGGTGGTTACATCATCCCCTGGCAAGTACCTGATATTACAACCAATGCCAGGTAAGTACAATATCTTAACGGATAAAGCAGGTTTCTGCAAAGTAGGTTAAGGCTTTGTCCTGCTTGCCAAGCAGTCCTCCAATGTAATGTCAGTGGATTACTTCTGTGCAGCTTTACCTGTACTCATCCTATTATATTGCAATCATTTTGTACAGTATGTTCCTCTAAAGAGCTCATTTAGGCATATATTTTTGGATGACTGACTCTTTAGTTGACTGGGTTGTGCCCTTTTAAAGGCCACGTCTGCTTGTTAAACTATTAATTCCCATTGATTTGTTGAGCTGCCTCAGCTTCATGAGATTATGTGATGGATCCTTTCACCCCATATTAACCTTCTTGACTTAAAGGGATACGGTGGTGCCTTGGGTAATGAATTTAACTCGTTCTCTGAGGCAATTCGTTATCTGAAAAAAATCATTATCAGAAACACTGTTTCCCATAAGAATGAAGGGGAATCCAATTAATCCATTCCAGAGCCTAAGAAAATGACACAGACACCTGTTTTTTTGCTCAAAACTCTTTATAAAGTGCACCTTAAAGGTACAGATGTGATGCAGCCTGGGATAACTCTTTTTTACTGATGCATGCTGGAAATACCCTATCCGAGGCAACCCATAGGGAAAATTCATTGTCTGAGGCAGCCCATAGGAAAATTCGTTATCTGAGGGAGCCCATAGAGAAAATTCATTATCCGAGGCAGACCTATACCTAGAAATTGTGATTCATTATCGGAGCAGCCCATAGGGAAAATTCGTTATCCGAGGCAGCCCTATACCTGGAAATTGCGATTCGTTATCTGAAAAATTCATTATCAGGGGCATTCGTTATCCGAGGTATTACTGTACTTAGCTCATATGGAGAAGTTCTTCTCTTAGTTCCACCACTTTACCAAGCTCATTTGATGAGGACACAGGTGAGGGCCTTCTCAGTGCCTGTTCCCAGTCTTTGGAAGGCACTGCCCCAAGAAGCCAGGTTGGCTCCTTCCCTCTTGTCTTTTCATTAGCAGTCAAAGACATTCTTTGGGCAGTCTTTAGGCAAACTTTTAAGCAGTAAGCTTTAGTCAGAAGAATGAAGGATTTGAACTCAAAGATCTTCAATTGTTTTTAAATTATTTTAAATCTTGTTTTTAAAATCTTAATATGTGTTTCAGGTTTTAGAAAAATGTGATATTTACACTGTGTATTCAAATCTGCAGTTTTATCTGCTGTGAACTGCCTTGGGTTCCCTAAGAGGAGAAAGTTGGCATATAACTAATATAAATGAATGAATGAATTGGAGGGAGCAAACAGGACCTATAGTGTTTTCCCCAGAAGCATCCTATGTCAGAAATTTCCATTTTGCTGTTAGTAAAGCCTCCAGCAAAGCAGGGCAGGACCAGTACCCAGCTGATGCACAGAGGAAAGCTTTTAAATAAGAGCTAATGGAGGGATTTGTTTTTTGCAGATTCCAATACAATATAAGATGATTAAAATGAGACCATATATCTGGAGAACAGTTCAGTCCATATATTGACAGGCTGTCTTTCCAGTGTACCATTGTGCCATAAAACTACGGCCTGATTAATAATGACCACTGGACTAATTAATATGAGGAGCTAGGCATTGCTCTTCTTCTGATCTTGCACTTCACAAATGTGTTTGATTATTTCATTGTGCTTTTTTGGGGGGGTACTATTATTTTATGCATGTATTATTCAAATGTATTGTGCTTCAAACTTTGTGTTTTCTGTTGTGTTGATCATTGCATAGAGTAGGTCATGGGTTATATGTACTGGTATATAAAATCAAATCAATAAATACTCATTTATGGGGAGTGGCGAGGCAACTCTAAGCTGAAAAACTTATGGAAACTTATGAAAATAAGTTCTAACACATTCAATATGAAGGAAAGGGCTTCACATCTGAGTTGGCTGCCCTAAGATTTTACTGCTGCCATTGGTAATAGTTTGGTACTACTTTTGTTTTGTAGGTCTCACCTTTTGTATTACAATACTCTTTCTTTATATATTATATTCAAAAACATAAAGCTTTTGAAGCCTAGAATACAGTCCTCACTGTTATCATTGTTGCCACCACTATATTGTCTCTGCATTTCTATCAAGCAATTGTTTACACTGGTAGAGTTCAGTAAAAGCATATTTCAAGTGTCTAGGAGGAAATGCCAACATTTAATTTTCAGGGATGGAAAAATGAATTGACATTAATAGTTACTTCCTAAGAAGTGGTTGTTAAAGGCTTGCCTTTTTTCTTTCTTTCTTTCTAGTCGATTAAATCCAATGGGGCTTACAGTTGCATTGGATGATAATGGGACGGCCCAAGGTCAACTTTATTGGGATGATGGAATTAGTATTGGTAAGTATCTTGATAGATGAAAGAGCCCAAGATCCAGTATCAAGTCTATAATACAGAGATGTGCATCCTCATGGGTACAAGGGTCACATATGTTTACTGCTCAAAATGTGACTGCTCCACCAGCTTTCATAGCCTCATACAATTTTTTTTCTTAAAAAATAGCTTTTTCCTTGAAAAGCTTCATGTGATCTCAAGTGCACAAAAATGTGAGATGAAATTAGGGTTGGGGGAATCTCACATTTTATTTCATTTTATCAGTTATACCCAACCTTTCTCCTGAGGAGGAGCCCCAACAATAAATAAATACATCAACATTTTCACCACAATCCCTACCCTCACATGGGAAAAGGGGGAATTTGGAACACATTTTTTACAACAGCTGATCACCACATTAATGTCTTGCTTTTTCATGTTACAGATGCATATGAGAACGGTTTTTACCTCCATCACACATTTAAGGCTAGTGAGGTATGTATAATTTCCATTACGTAACCCTGCGTGCCCAATTTAGATTCTGTGCAATGCTTAACCACTCTGGAAATATTTGGTTATACTTGATTGCTGTAAACTTTTGATTTTCCTTGAAATGTGCTCTGACTTTCAGAACATCTTGGACATCACTGTGGACCACCAGGGATATGCAGATCCAAACAATTTAATATTTGCAGAAATTAAAATCCTAGGAGTTGTAAACCAACCACCAGGGGTCTTGGTGTATCAGGATGGTGCAGTGATCTCATCCAACCATACTGAGACTTACAATTCTTCAAGTCAGGTAAAAAAAAATGGTCACTATGAACTATGGTCAGTGTTTAGAAATGTTTTCTTGATGGTTGAATCAGTTATATTTTTCAGTGAGTCTTTCTGCTTTTTCTGCAACTGCCCCTCCCAAAATATGCACCCCAAATGACTCATAAGCGCTACAACTTGAGTTGCTGTATTAGCAGCTCCCCGTTCTCGGCTTTTAGAGGTCAAAACCTGAAGCACTACAACTGGAAAGCATGTGGTGGGTCAAGTCAGAGGGGAGAGAACTGTTCCTGGAACAGCTGAGTGGAAAAATTGGCTCAAAGGGAATCTGGCCCAGAAACCTGGTGAACCAGGTTATTTGACAACACAGAGCTGATAGTAGCAGGGGTGGGGAATACATTTTATTCAGCCAATGGCCAGATAGCAGAAATGTCCCCAACAGCAGCAACAGCAGCTGCTTCTATCCCTACTAAGGCTCAAACACCATGTAGCCATGTAGCCTACTGCTCACACAGCTTATGGAGGCTTTTTGTTGGCCCACAGAGAGCTTATTCCTTGAGTGATCTTTTGCCACTTCTGTTGCAGCTTATGAAGAGTGAATGTTCGTGATGCTGACATCACGAGGTTCACCCCTCATGGAGCTGGGCATCTATTCCTCACCTTGAACCGAATGGCACAGCAGACACAAACTCACACATGCACTCTCTTCCTCTCTGATCCACTATATTGGAGAGTGCTCATATATACCGGTCTAACAAAGTGAGTCACAATACCTTTCATCTCCCTCAAAGGCAACCGGTGTGATAGGGCAAACGGTCTAGGTACATCTGGTATAAAAAGCAAAGCAAAAAGCAAAGTGTTCTGCTTATATACCGCCCCCTACCATTTCAAGTAGTCTCTGGGCGGTTTACAGTTTAATTATGCAGGCTACACATTGCCCCCCCCCAGCAAGCTGGGTACTCATTTTACCAACCTCAGAAGGATGGAAGGCTGAGTGAACCTTGAGCCTGCTACCTGGGATTGAACCCCAGGTCGTGAGCACAGTTTTAACTGCAGTAGAGGCATTTAACCACTGCGCCACGAGGCTCTTAAGGATAAATATTTTTTTTAAAAAGTACAAATAGACTGGAAAAAGAGGATTGAATCACAAAAGAATAACCAGAACAGCTGGCTTTATTGATTAGAAAGAGATCTAGAGTTGTTCCCTGCATAGCTGATTCTTCACATTTGTTTCTTCACATTTGCAAACCTGGTCAGGTCTAGAGGAGTGCAGGATCCCACTTTAAGGCAGGTTTTAAGGGTATTACAGTATTTTCAAGCATTTTTTCATATCTTTCCATTCAATCCACCATTATGATTCCACATCTGGTAAAACCCTGCCGTAGCTCCTATCAGCATCTCATCATGAGATATTTTCTCATAACCATGTGTTCAACTCAGATGTCAAGGTTTCAGACTGTCTTTCACTAAGACTTCAGGATTCCACAACCTTTAAAATTACAAGCAGCCTGCACATAGGTAGATTTATTTGTTCCTATTATTCATTTTAAGACATCCTGACTAATGTAGTGCTAAAGAATCCAATTATCATTGGACTCTGGCATCAGATTTATATAGTGCAGAATATTAGCCATGCTAATCTCCCTGTCTCTCCTCACAGTTCCTTGCATGCTGTTTGCCATTTTGTAATGATTTTGTACCACTTTGCATTACTTTTAGGGCACTATTTAATGCATTCTACATGTTGTGAAACTGAATTTTCCATTGATGTCTTTATCTTTTTTGCTTCCCCTCCCCCCCAAAGGTCTTGAACATAGTAGATCTTCAGCTTTCCTTGGGACAAGCATATTCACTGCACTGGGGACCAGACGTGATAGACAATGAAAAATTTAATTGCCATCCCTACCCAGAACCCACCCAAAAGGACTGTGAAGATCGTGGCTGCCTCTGGCAGGTAGGAAGCAGATAAAGGAGAACTGGTGTAAAATGTTGATGGGAACCGGCAAAGATAACATACCATCTTTAATTATCAAAGTTTAAATGTCTGGTTCTTCATTGAACCTTCTGCTCTTTCTATATATTGTTCAACATAGAGATTAAGCAGATGGGTGTATGGTTGTACACTGCAGCCATGCTGTATTTAGAATTAAACATAGACATCATAATGAATCATTAACCATTCTTCAATTTTGTTTCAGGTTGCCAATTCTGTTGGAGCTCCCAATTGTTATTATCCACATAACTATGGTTATTCTGTCATTAACATTCAAGAAACTGGTGTAGGCTTGTCAGCTGACCTCCAGAGGAACACCCAGTTTCCTAACCCATATGGAAATCAGTCACCAGCAGTTGACCTGCTGCGCTTAGAAGTGACCTATCATTACAGTGATATGCTACAGTTCAAGGTAACTCTGTTCTACTTAGGAAATAATTAATCTGTGTTTACTTTTCTACAACTGAAATGTTTCATTCAGAGGTCTGCATTTTGCTTGGTAGTCTACACGAACATTCTTATTTATTTCACTTGAAGTTCTCTGAATATTTTCATTTTGTGTGCATTTTTCTCAATGCATCCCTGTGTGGAGTAGACACAATTTCCCCCAACACATGCATTTTGCATTTCCATAATATGCCCATTTTTGTATGCTTGATATCAGAGATGCATTGCACATTTCAAAAAAGTGGAAAGAATAAAGATGACTGGATTCTATTCTGCATCTCTGTCCAGGATGTTTAATACATTGTTTGCATTAAAACGTGAAATGAAATAAATTACTCCTTTGATCTTTTGTCCCACATACCAAAGAATCTGAAAATTGATTGGATAAAAAGAAGTTAAAATTAGAAAACAGACTTGGTTTTGATATGGCTGTTTTGTTTTCATTGTTCATTCCAAACTGAATTTATTTACCTTTAAAGCAGAACTTTTAATATGATTATGTTAGCCAACAGTGGAGCTTTTTATGAGTGAAAGGGAGATGAGAAATATTTTTAAATATAAGGATGAACATAGGCCTGTATTTTTTTTGATATGTGGAATGAACATTGCATAAGCAATTGTACTATTTGTCTTCTGACTTGTTTGTGCAGCCCGTCATGCAGCAGATAATTTCCCAAAATAACACAATAGCTTGTGCAAGATTGATTCCATGTGTGTAAACCCCCACTAGGATATTTGCCTTACTCTTTTGAGGAATTGCGGAACTCACCTAAGTTAAATATCTTTAGAGTGTTTACGTGCCCTGAATATATCAGTAGTGGGTTTTCTTTTCTTTTTTTCTTTTTTTGTACTAGAGCAATATATAACCAATGTGCATTAACCTACAATTTATATGACGTACAACACAGGAACTTTCCAAGCACCCAACAAATGAGACCCACTCATATTGATTTCTGCATAGGAACAGTTTAATTCCATACCAGCTTTCATCCTACACAGCAAGGAAAACCTTTCGACACAAGAGCCCCAAACAGAGCCTATATTCATAGGGAGGGAAACCAAAGAATTAACCCAGATAGAAATAACCAGGGAGAAGGTCCTTGCATGTCTTGTTAAACTAAATGCTAACAAATCACCAGGACCAGATGACATCTATCCATGAGTTCTCAAGGAAACTGAAGATGAAATTGCTGAGGTCCTAGCCAAAATATATAAACTTTCCCTCAAAAAAAGCATTGTGCCTGATGACTGGAAGGTAGAAAATGTAACGCAAATCTTCAAAAAAGGATCCGGAGGTGATCCAGAAAAATACTGACCGGCCAGTTTGACAAGTGTCCCAGGTAAAATGAGGGAAACCATCCTAAAAGATAAAATTAATAGGCACACAGAAGAAAAGGCACTGCTGAAGGAGAGCCAAAATGGATAATGAAAGGGCAAATCATGCCCCACTAATCTGTTCGAATTTTTTGAGAGAATCAACAAGGATGTGCATAAGGGAGATCCATTTGACAGTGTTTATCTGGACTTTCAGAAGGTTTTGGCAAGGTGCCACATCAAAGGCTCTTCAATAAACTTGCAAGTCATGGAATAAAGGGGCACGTCTTGTCCTAGATCAGCAACTGGATAAGGGACAAGAAACAGAGGGTAGCACTAAACGGACAGTTCTCCAAGTGGAGGGAGGTAGAGAGTGGGGTCCCCCAAGGTTCAATACTGGGACCCCTGCTTTTCAGCCTCTTCATAAATGATCTAGAAGTAGGAGTAAACAGCAAGGGAACCAAATTTTCTGATGACACTAAATTATATAAGGTAGTAAAAACTGAGAGAGATTGTAAGGAGATCCAAAGGAATCTCTTGACACTGGGGGGGGGGCAAAAGTGTGGCAAATGAGCTTCAACATTAGTAAGTGAAGAGTGATGCATGTTGGGTCAAACCCCCCAGTTACATTAATAAACCAATGGGGTCTGAACTCTCCACAACAAACCAGGAAAGGGACCTTGGTGTCCTGGTGGACAGCTTAATGAAGGTGTCAACCCAGTGTGCCACAGCAGTTCAGAAAAGCAAACTCAGTGCTAGGAATCATTACGAAGGGTATAGAAAATATGTCAGCCAGTGTCATTTTTGCCTTTTTATAAATCTATGGTGAGGACCCATCTGGAGTATGGTGTACAGTTCTGGTCACCATACCTCTAGAATGATATTATGGAAATGGAAAAGTGCAGAGGAGGGCAACCAGAATAATTAGGGGACTGGAACACCTTCCTTACCATCTGAAACTGCAACTAGAACTAGGGGGCACTCCATGAAACATTTGGGTGCTAGATCTCAATCAAATAATAGAAAGTACTTTTTCACCCAGAGGATCACTGGTCTATGGAACTCCCTGCCAGAAGAAGTAGTGACAGCCGTCAGTCTTGACAGCTTTTACAAAGGATTGGACAAGTTCATGGAGAACAAGGGTATCAATAGCTATCATTATGGATGCCAAAGGACAACCTCTCAGTTGGAGAGACAGGCAGGATATCTCTCAATGCCATTTGCAGGTAATCTTAAGTAGGTGAAGACATCTGCATGGGAATACCTGGAAGCAAATGGTGAGCCACTGTGTGAAAGAGAATGCTGGGCTGAATGAGCTTTGGCCTGTTCCAGCAAGGCTGTTCTTATGTTCTCAAGAGGAGGAACATGATTGTAATTTTCTCCTATTGAAAAACTGTTCTATCTTCTCCCTAGATCTATGATCCCAACTCCAAAAGATATGAAGTGCCAGTCCCACTCTTCACTCCGAATTCACCTGAAAGCACTGAGGCAAGCCGTCTCTATCAGGTGGAAATTGTGAACCATCCATTCGGCATCCGAATCAGACGCAAGAGTACAGGAACTGTTATGTAAGTGGAAACCTTGCTTTAATGAGTAAGATAATTTGAGATAATCAAAGAAAGATAAACTAAAATGTAGAGCATCATAGAACCATAAAGCTCAAAGGGACTGTAAGAGTTGAGTGTGATCCTTCTTGAAGGAGGCAATCCTGAGTTAATAGAACCTAGACAAATGTCCATATAACCTCTCCTATGTAAACCTCTCCTATGTAAAGAAGAATCCACCAGAAACTGAAGTAGTCCATTCCTTTTCCAAACAGTTCCTGCTGTCTTCCAGAAAATTGTCTCCTTCCCCAGCAGTGTTTAGTTGAAGCCCGTCTGAATCAGATTTGAAAGATATCTAGCATTTTTTTTCAACCCTTCTATGATAACATCCCATCTCATACAATGAAAAAAGTGCCCTGTTTCCCCCCCCGATATGTCGAATTGGGTCCAGGAATCAAAACCATCTCCATGATCTACACAACCAGGCCATCTTCCTGGGCTTCACTCTTTGACACGAAGCAGTGATGAGAAAACTGTTACCCAAGATCCTTCACCACCCTATCCAGAGCCCTGGAGCCAATTTAATACTCCGATGGCTTACCAATTTTGTTGTTATAAGCATATTTCAGCCATATTAGCTATGCAAAACTATATACAGTAGCCACCTTGGGACCTTTCATTACTTATTTAAATAAATGTAAATAAATAACAAATCATATGGCATTTACAGAGATACAAAGCCAGCTGGCATTCTAATTGCAGTTAAGTGTAAGTTTCTAATCTGATTGCAGTAGCGATTTAATTATCTGTTTTCTTATTATACAAGCCGCTGCACAGAACTTTGCAACCTTAGCTATACTTTCGCTTGAGGAAACTGAGAGGAGCAAAGAAATTAAAATGTATCAGGTCTATCATGATAGGGTCTACCCTGATAATGTTTTAACATTGGAGAAATAAGTAGATTGCATGAATACTGTAAAAGGTGCAATACAGTGGGGCATGTCCCACAGTTTGCACCAGGCAAAATTGTCAAATTCTTGCCTCCCAGAATGGGCAATTTTCTTCCTATTTAATCCTATTTATGTAGCAGTGAAACAGTTCTACTATAGAAGGAGAAAAGCCAATTTTCCATCTACAAGTGGTACGTTGTATAAAGGAATCAATTCGTTCCAAATGAAATTCTGTTAAGCAAATTTTCCTTTATACAAATTCCCCATAGGAATGCATTGAAGATGGAGTAATCCCATTTTTATGTGGTACGGATTCTCCCCATAGGCAATTCTGTTAAACAAATTTCCCCTATCTCTGGAATGTTTTATGTTGTACAGATTTTATGTTATACAAACTGTTTGTTATACAAGGGTCCACTGTACTGTATACTCCTCCCATTGCAGTTCTTGGAAATTCTTAGTCGATGTTGAGTGGGTTCACATGCTCCCTGTGTCTGCGTATCTGTATACCTAACATTAGCATATATAAACGTGTTGCATGGTAGGATTCTTGCAGATTGATCTTTATCTGTATCACACATTATGGAACTGATGTGGATGTTAGTCTTATCGTGACAGCTAACATAACTCAAAAGTGCTGTCTCAAATTTAGCTCCTGGGCAGCAGATTAGGCTTTAAGAATATCTCTACATCCATTTGAGTTGTCTGCCTGTCAGCAGCTATGGCAAGCTTTCTCCAGATATTCCTCAAGGTTCAATCCTAACAAGGTGCAGGATTTGAAAAATTCATTTGGCCTTTAGAGTTCCAGAACAGATGAAGGCCAAATTTTGAAGTCTGTAGAGGTTTCCTGCATCATTTGTTTGTATCCTGACAAGCACCAAGGCTGTACTACATTGGGTTGTATATGGGTAAGTAACTGATCCCACATGATCTAACTCAAATTATTTGCCAGAAACCATCATAACATTCTACAATCTTCAAGTTTATATGTTTTTTAGATATGCATATATTTCCAATGTATTTTTTACTGAATATATTGATTGGCCTTCCAATTATAATTCCTGTTTCCTGCTCTGTTGTGCTGCATTAAATGGAGGAACCTACTCTTCTTTTCCAGATGGAATTCTCAGCTCCCAGGCTTCACCTTCAGTGACATGTTCATTCAGATCTCTACCCGTCTGCCCTCACAATACATATACGGATTTGGAGAAAATGAACACCCTCATTTCCGGAGAGATATGAACTGGGAAAGTTGGGGAATGTTCACTAAAGATCAGCCTCCTGGCGTAAGTAAAGGTTTTTCTTCTTCTTGCTCTATGTTTGTTCCAGTGTGGAAACAGACACAACAACTTTGGGTAGGATCCTGTTCAGCAATGGCAGAGAAGAAAACTCCACCATGTAGGATCTTCTGCCTATCACAGTTCTAACACACTCCAAGTGTTATGTACATAGGCCCTTTGTTTTCTCAAGGAAATACTAGATGCTTCCTTGTGTAAGAGGCAAAAATGTTAAGACTCTTGCTACTATCTGTTCCACAAGCAGTTTGACTTGAAAGGATCTTGACTTTGGCTGCGGTCTTAGAGTTTTCTGCGTATATAAATTTCATGCATATTTTGGGGGGCGGTCACGTGGTTTTTAATGTGCAGTTAGTGTCCTCCCTTCTGTACCATATTTTCCTATTTTGGTTCAGTCTCTACCTGTCTACTTTGTATTTTCCCCTTCTTTCTGGCTCTACTTTCCAAGCCTCCGTGGTGTTTAAGGGGAACGACAGATTTTACTGCATATTTTCGGGGTCCTCTCATGGTTACAGAAGCAAATAAGTAAGCATTTTCGAGCGAAGTTTCTAAATCCTGCCCCTGGCGGTGGGTTAGGTAACTTCGCTGAAACTGCTGTTCCAGGGGTGTGGTCGGCCGGGACCAGAATTTACTTCTCTTTGTGGTTAGCATGTGATATTTTTCTGCGCAGTTTGCCGCTGGGAAACTACGCAGAAAACGCTGGTAAGACTGTAAGACTGTGGCCGTTGTTACTTTTTAGAGGCTAAAATTTCAGAGCCATTCCCTCCAACGATCCTAGTGTGACAGTTCACATGTATTCCTTGTGCTACAGCTGAGGCCAGTGTTAAACCATATCAGCACCAATAACAATAATCCCATCCTCAATGCCTGTAAAGGCAAAGCTCGATTGCACTACGTAGCTGAATTAATGTGTAATTTGACCTTAAGCTACAAAAAAAAGTATGAGTATATCAGTTGGTCCAGCAGAATACAAAAGCAAAGAATTGTTTAAAGACTAATGGGTTCTGCCATGTTGGCCTATTAGATCATCTTCTCTGGGTATTCAGAAATAGTTCTAATGCTGGATAAGGAATGCCCAGTAAAATATACATGTGAGGGTTTTTTTATAGAAAAAATAACATGTGCCTCCTTGATTTATTTATGTTTTCCAGTACAAGTTGAATTCCTATGGTTTCCATCCCTTCTACATGGGACTAGAAGATGCTGGAAATGCCCACGGAGTTCTCTTGCTGAACAGCAATGCTATGGGTAAAACACAGTCATCTTTCTCGTCTGAACAAAGTATAACTTACTGCAAATATATTTTAAACAACCACCATTGATTTCCTACCTATATTTCCATATTTCCCCCTAAAGATGTCACCTTCCAGCCAACACCTGCCCTCACATACCGCACAATTGGAGGAATTCTGGATTTTTACATGATGTTGGGACCAACACCGGAAGAAGTAGTGCAGGAGTACACCAGAGTAAGTCAGATCTGATATTTCAATATGTGTGCCCCAGTCTAGTAAAATAAATATTTAAACATCTTGCCCAAACACAATTGCCTGGATACATTTTATGGTATAAAGGATATACAGTGGTAACTCTTAAGATAACTGCTCCATAAGACAAAAAGCTCATAGGAAGAAGAAAAAATCCGGGACTCGTCATGCTTTGCATACCCCAAAAAATCCCTATGGGATGCTTTGCAAGATGAAAAAATGTTCTGCATGTACCCAGGAAAAAACACCACTTATTTTTGTCTTAATTCTGGCCTCCACAATGGATTAATCCATTCCCAATGCATTCCTAAGGGAAACCATGTTCCATAAGACAACATTTTCATAAAACAAAGTGACCCGTAGTCTCCGGAACAGATTAATCAATTTTCAATGCATTCTGATGGGAAACCATGTTTCGTAAGACAAAATTTTCTTAAAACAAATTGACCCATAGAATGTATTAAATTTGTTTTAAGAGGTACCTCTGTATATATAATATCAATATGGAGCTACTAGCTATTAAAACATACTCATTTACCTGAATCAAAGGCTATTGTTCTGCTGATGGATCTTACTTCAAAACATGCTCTAGAGGCCTGAGAACCCCCCCCCCCGGAACCTTTTTCCCCAGGCTGAGTAGGATGCTGAAGAATCAAAGCAAAAAGCAAAGTGTACTGCTTATATACCCCTTAATGCTTAACATAGTCTCTGAGCAGTCAACAAAACCAAACATTGCCCTTCCCGTCAGTGAGCTAGGTCCTCATTGTATTAAGGCTAAATTTACCTCAAGCTGGCTTCCCTAATCTGCCAGGAGTGAACACAGGCTATGAGCAGAGTTTTTACTGCAATACTGTAGTCTAACCATTGAGCCACAATGCTCAGTAAAAAAGGTAGAGGAGGGGAAGCAATTTCTTATGCTATCAAAGAGTAAAGCAAAGTAGAATCCATACAGTTGACATTTTCCCCTGTAGTTCTTTTGATTTTCCCCTTTTCTCCTTTAGATGCTTATGAAAAACTATAGAAAATGCCCAATATAGTTAAATAACATAAGATGGTTCAATTATCCTGGAGGACTGAGTAGCAGCAACAAATTTAGCAATTGTTACCAAGAAATAAGACTGTTTATCTTCTAATAGTGCAGGGACAAGATCCCTAGAGTATAATATTTCCAGTACAGTAGCCCCCCGCCTATCGCAGGGGTTAGGAACCCATCCAACCCACAATGACTGAAAATCCGTGATATGCAGATGTGGGTCGGGCCCGGGGGGCGGTGGGTGATCAGATCCCCCTGCCACTGCCCGCTCGCGCCGCCCCAAGACTTTTCTGACCAGCATGCACCGGCAGCCTTGGGTGATCTGACCTCCCGCCCCTGCCTGCCCGTGAGACTTCTCAGACCAGCGCGCACCGGCAGCATTGGGGGATCTTTCCCAGAAGGCAGGGGGAAGCATTTCAGTGGATAAATTTTGGCTCAATGCATTCCAATGGGGAAAATTTTCTCCATTGAAATGCACTGAGCCAATACATTTCAATGGAGATTGCGGGGCACTGCCCAACGCCGCCGACTCGCGCTCCTCCGAGAATGCTCGGGGCCGTGCGGGCAGGTGGCGTGGGATGATGTGATCACCCACAGCTGCGTGGCCCAGAGGCTTCTTGGAGGAGTGCAGGCTGACAGCGATGGGGGATCAGATCCAGGGCTTGGGGAAGGGGGAAATGTTTTAAAAGCCTGGGCTTTTAAACCTTCCTCCCTTCCCCACACCCCAGGGTCCAGCTCATTGGCACTGGGGTGGAGAAATAAAGGTTTTTCTCCCCCACCCCAGCGCTAATCAGCTGGAGCCCGGGCAGGTACTGCGATCCCACGATACAGTGGGACCGCAGTACCAGAACCATGGAATGGTGGGGGGTTACTGTATATCAAATAAAGAATTTTCTTGCTGTTACATAAAAATGTCAAGAGGACAGAATGTGTGGGAAAGTCTGATGTTGTCACATGAACAATCTCTTTGGTGTCAAGTTGTTCTGACAATCTTCCTTGGGTCCTTTTCTGATCTGCATCTCTTTTTAATATTTATCTTACCATTTTTAGCTGATTGGACGGCCAGTTATGCCCCCGTACTGGGCTTTGGGATTCCAGCTGTGCCGCTATGGATACAAAAACACTTCTGAAGTTGAGGATCTGTATACTGCAATGAGAGCAGCTCAGATACCATATGTAAGTTTCTTACTGCCTACAATCTGTTGCTCCAGTGCCTTGGAGCAGTTTGCTGCTCATGTGGCCTTACTGTAAACCGGGCAAGGCATGTAAAGTTTCAATGATCTTACTTCCATTGGGATTGCTTATTTGTTGCTGGATTATGGGTATCAGCAGCATACCACAACAAGCCATCCAAAGCATATAAAATGCTTGCTTTAAATCCATGGCTCTCCAACCCCAGCTGTAACAACGCTATTGGTAGCTGAAATTCAGCAACTGGGTTTGAGCGTATGTGTGTGTGGGGGGAGGCTTGAGGCTGTTTGTGTTTTGCCTAACCCATGGATCAAAACATTGATGCAAAGTCTCTAAAATTAATATAAACACTCCTGGATACCTTTGGTCTTTTAAAGATAGATCTTCCTTTACGCTAGTAGCAAAGGAAAAACTGAAGAACCATGCAGTGTCATGTTTTTCAGCCAGGTTGTCATGCCTTATAAATTTGACTGTTTAATTTTTAACACTCTAAGTTTCATTTTAGCACTACCTCTAATCTGATAGGAATTTAGATATTCATGGTTTTAGCTTCTGTTTCAGATTTGCAGTCTTGATTGAATTTATGGCTGAAGAAAAGATGGCAGCTTAAATTTAAAGATAGGTTGACATTTATTAAGGGTGTGTAACATGTCAATGATTTTCACTGTTAATAAGTAGAACTAATGTTGCATATCTTGCTGGCATGTTTTGGTTTCTTCATTACTAGCAGTTAGATTTATGGCTACTGCCTGTCACCAGGCTGTGTGGAAATGACCAAAGTGAAGTGGAAAATGCAGCTCACAGACAGACAACCAGGCACTATGTTTGGGCAGTCGGGGAGACTGAGAATTGTTGGGGCCTCGAAACACTAGGTGGAACTGTTCCGGGTGGTTTGAGACCTCACCAACCCTGGTCAGTCTAGGGCGCCTCCTAGTGATTTCACTAGTGTGTGATTTGCAGGCTTCTTTAGATCCAAAATTGAGGCCATCCAAGCTGGTCTAGACTCTGGTTGTTCTATCCTCCCCTCAAGTATCCCGAATGCCGCATCCCCTCAGTCTCCTCATCTGCTTGATTTTTGGACTGTATTGTTAGCTGGGACTTCCAGGGTGCTGGCCTATTGCGGGCTGGCAGCCTCCCCCTTCGACCCTTGCCCATCCTGGGTTATCAAATCTGCTGGAGGGAGCGTGCCAGAGTGGGCTTCTGTTATCTCCACTGCATCTTTCAGGGAAGGGATTTTTCGCTCTCGCCTGAAGGAGACAGTGGTGAAGCCTACTTTAAAAAAACCTAGCTTGGCATCAGATGATTTGTCCAACTATTGACCGATTGCCAATGTTACTTTTCTGGGCAAAGTTATTGAGAGGATTGCCGCTGTCTGCCTCCAGATGTTCCTGAAGGAGGATCGCGTCCTGGATCCATTCCAGTCCGGATTCAGGCTGCTTCGGGAAGATGGCCCTGGTTGCACTGCAAGATGACTTTCTCAGGGGGGCTGACAGGGGTTGCTCTACCTTGTTGGTCCTCCTGGATTTGTCAGCAGTCTTTGATACCATCGACCACAGTATCCTGCTGGGTCGGCTTTCCGAAGTGGGACTGGAGACACAGCTTTTAGCTGGCTTGGTGGCTGTTCCCAGCATGTTAAGATGAGGGAAGTGTTGTCAACTCCTTGGACGCTCCATCGTGGGGTACCCCAGGGGTCAGCAATCTTCCCCATGCTGTTTAATATCTATATGAGGCCACTGGCTGAGGTCATTAGTGGATTTAGAGTTTGCTGTCATCAGTATGCTGAGGACACATAGCCATATCTCTCCTTTACCACATCTGCAGCAGAGGCAATGCAAACACTTGACTCCTGCCTTGATGTGGCCTGGAACGGACCAAGGCTAACAGGCTCAGACTCAACCCAGAGAAGCTTGCATACTGTAATTAAAAACTGTAAACTGCCCAGAGACTACTTGAAGTGGTATGGAGCGGTATATAAACAGAACACTTTGCTTTGCTTTGCTTTCTGTTATCTGGGGCGCCCTCTTCTGTGTAAAGTGGACCTCTTCCCAATCTGGAAGTTATTACCCTCCAGCTGGTGGATAGAGTGAGGAATCTGGGTATGATCTTGGATCCAGCCTTATCCCTGGAAGCTCAGGTGATGACCATCTCCAAGGCTGCCTTTTTCCATGTTCGGCAGATCACCCAGATCTGCTCATACCTGGATGAGGCCTCCTTGAGAACAGTTGTGCAGGCACTTGTGATCATGAGGATTGCAACACTCTCTACATGGGGTTGCCTTTGACCCTAATTCAGAGACTACAGTGGGTGCAAAATGCAGCGGCCAGACATGACTGCATCACCCCAGTTCTGGCTCGTTTGCATTGGTTGCCCATTGTGTCCTGAATAATGTTTAAGGTACTGGTTTTTGGCTTGGGACCTGAGTACCTGACAGAGTGGATCTTCCGGAGGTCAACTGAGGCCCAACCCACCAGAATATTGCAAGTGCTCTCACTCCAGGTGGCCATTCCCAGAGAGGCCTGGGAATCAAACACCTGAAATCGGGCCTTCTCTATGCCTGCCCCTATATTTTGGAATAAACTGAGTGAGATTCGCCTAGGACAGTCAAAAAAGCTCTCAAGACATTGCTTTTTAGAGAGGCATTTGTCAACAGTTTGTGTGTGTGTGTGTGCGTGTGTGTGCACGTGTGTGTGTGAAACATTAGCCACCATCAAGGATTAAGGTGGGTTAAAAATACTCTAAAATAAAATAAAATAAAATAAAATCTTGGCCAATTATTCTATCACTTTTGTTTCTTACTATTATTATTGTATTACTATTATTATTGTATCATATGTTTGATATCTGTTTTTTAATTGATATTAATATGACTGCTGTAAACTGCCCAGAGTTACTCTGGAAGACAGGTTTTATATATATATATAAAAGTAAGTAAATAAATAAAAATAAAAGTAAGTAAATAAATAAGTAAATAAATAAGAAATAAATAAGAAAAGCAGAAATAAGTTGGCTGCATATTACCTGGTCAGTAAAGATTTAGAAGCTTAGTAGACTTCTCTGTCTCTTTTTCTCAATGAGGCAGTTATTCTACCCGTGCTATGGAAGGCCATTTTATTCCTAAAAGGAAGAAAACACATTTTCCCCCAGCAAGGCTTGGGTTATATTAGTTAGAGGGCTTCAATGCCATCCTGCAGCACAAGCAAGGTAGTTGACAACAAAGAAAAATATAAAATATTATATTTATTTATTTTATTTATTTATTGGACACCAATACAGCAGCAAAATTAGCCTTCTATAAGGCCCAGCCATAAAATAGTATTCCATGCTAAGTTTCCACCCTAAAAAAAACCCTACTACAATATGCAAACCTACAGTCATCTATGTACTATTTACAGTTTTTTGTCTGTGTTTAAAGATGTTCAATTGAACATACTTGATTTTCTTTATAACCAATAACCCCTTTTTTACAAGTTTTCCTCCTGGGATGTTTAAAGTCTCTCCTAAACAAGTCTTCAAATACTTTCATCACAGCAACTTCATCCCCATTTAATCAGCCATATATGTCTTTGCTAATTTTATTTTGACACAGGATGTACAATATACAGACATTGATTACATGGAACGGAAGCTAGACTTCACACTTGGCCAAAACTTCCATGATCTTCCTGCTTTTGTTGATCGCATAAAATCAGAGGGTTCGAGATTCATCATCATTCTGGTTAGTCTGTAGACATTCTTGAGTTTTCTCAGTATGGATATTCATGAAGCTTGAATGTAAGAGTGTTGCCCAGTGTCCTGTTTCTAACCACAGCCAACCAGCTGATCATGGGCACAATAAGACAACAGTCTTGCATCCCAGGATTTCATCTTCAGGCACACATTATTTTTGGATTCTTGGGTTCCATTAGTTGTCTCCTATTCTAGGCATCTCAGCCACTGGCTATTTCAGTCAATTCTATAACCACGGAACTGTGTTATTCCATGCAATAGTTCACTGAAAAATATAAAGAGGGCCTTTGTAATATATAATTCTGGTTACCTGGGAATTTATCCAGTGAGTCTCTGCCCTGTGTTTTCCAGAAGAACACAGATTGTTTTGCCATGTTCTTTGCTGTACACAAATTTTTGTTGCACCCGAAGACTTTTTGTGGAATTAATGGTACCTTTCTGCAGGAACTCTATTCCAAGAAAGATATCCATTGTTATAACTGACTGGATTATCCCCCACTTGAGAAAAAATCCAAAACATCTATGTATCAAAAGATTTTAAATATATGGTTTATTAAGGGCAGGGAGTTAAGCATTTATATACTCTGTGATGTTTCACCAAGAATGTTATTCTATAGATTGCCTAATTATTTACATCTTGTTGCATATTTTAATATAAATCACATTCATCTTGAGTTTTTTTCAAGTGCAAAAGACAAGATAGACACAAAATCAATAAGTGAAAACATATCCACTACTTTAATTGCAACCCCATAATTATCTTGTATTCATTTTCAGGATCCAGCCATATCAGGCAATGAAACTCAGCCATATGACACCTTCACAAAAGGTGCACAGAACAGTGTCTTCATCACATGGCCCAACAGCACAGACATTGCATGGGCAAAGGTATGATTACAATTGTCTCAGTCCTACTCAACACATACCAAAACCCATTAGATTGCTTGACAAGAAGAACAGGAGATGAGACCTTCTCAGTCATTCCTTTTCATGCAAGAACGAAATCATTTCAGATTTGATTGTCTCATTTTACCCATTAAGTGGTAACAAAAAGATATAGAAGTATTTAGAATTATATACTCCAGCTCAGTTTTCTCAGCTAAATTCTGTTTTGTAACATTGTACCATTCAGTGAATGTTGAGAGTGATCTCTCTTTCCAAGTGGCTTTAGAATAGACATGGGCACGACTTGGCAAATTTCTTTTTTCCGTTTCCGTTTCCCCGAAACGGTAACGACAATTACTCCGCCAGAACTCGAACTCGAACCGACTAAAGAAAAATTGGGTCTGATTTGTTGTGGTCGTTCCTGGCATCGCAGCGATCGCGCGATGCCAAGCGGCACAGGAAAAAAGTTTTAAAAAAAAAAAAAAACCGATTCCCGGCCAAAAAAGCAGGCGAAAATATGCCTGCCTGAGTGAGGGCACCTACCAGAGGGGTTGTTTCTGGGGGGGGTCCCCGGCCTCCCTCCTCCTCTCGTGGGCTGCGCAAAGTGCACATCGTCGTCGAGTCGCCACGCCAACTCACCAAGCGGTGCGGCACAGAAAAAAAGTTTTAAAAATTAAAAAAAACCCGATTCCCAGCCAAAAAAAGCAGGGGAAAATATGCCTGCCTCAGTGAGGGCACCTACCAGAAGGGTGGTTTCTGGGGGGGGGTGTCCCCGGCCTCCCCCCTCTCCTCTCCTGAGCTGCGCGCATCCTCGTCGTCTCGCCAACTCGCCATGCCATGCACTGCGGGTGGGGGATCCAAATGGGGCGACCGCAATATTTATTTTCAAATCGTGTGGTCCAAAAATACACCAAAGCACCACAGAAACATGCAAAAATGGCTATTTTAAAACTGCCTGAATTTTTTCAGTAGCAGCAGTGGGTTTTTCTTGCAACAAAACGTCTCCATTGATTTTATTTTATTTTATTTTTATTTTTATTTTTTTACACCTGCGCAATGATGGGCTGGCCATGGGAGTGGACCATGTAAATTTTTGGAGCCATTCCACCAATTGCATGGCCGCTTGGCCAGGTTTTGACCGAGACTTCTGGAATGTGCCAGTCGGGCATAAAAAGCCCACTAACCCTAGCCCGAACCCGAACCCGAACCCGAACCCGAACCCATATGCCAGTACACTGTCCTTCTTAGTGGGTCAGAGAGGCACCCAGAGGTGCACCCCAGTAACTCACCCTAACCTTACCCATAACCTTAAGCCTAACCCTTGTGCTAGCCCCTAACCAGTAAGCCAGATGTGTACTCGCATTGCACTACAGCAAGTACACTTCCCTTCTTAGTGAGTCACAGGGTGCCCGTAGGGGTCCTCTCTCACTTCGTTCCCCAGCCCAAGTGCACTGCAGGCAGTGAGTCACAGAGGCACCCGAAAGAGAGGTGCCTCTGCCTGCTACTGCAACTGTAACTTAATGGTATGCATATCCACTTGGCTATGCATGCCATTTTGTAGCGGGCCAGAGGAGGCACCCACCCCAGAGAGGTGCCTCCAAGAGCCCACTTTCCCTTCATGGCGGGCCAGAGGAGGCACCCACCCCAAAGAGGTGCCTCCAGGAGCCCGCTCCCCCCCCAAAAAACAGTACTAACGACAGACGGAAAAAACGACAAACAAAACGACAATTTTTTGGAAAATTTCGGAAAAACGGAAAAAAACGACCGGCTCCGACACACGACAACGAAAATTTTTCCCTGGTCGTGCCCATCTCTATCTTGTAAAAATGAGTGGTGCACTACCTGCAGTAGTCATTGTGTGGAACTTCCTTAGAATGGGTTGAGCCCGCTCCCCCCCAAAAAAACAGTACTAACGACAGACGGAAAAAACGACAAACAAAACGACAATTTTTTGGAAAATTTCGTGAAAAACGGAAACGAGCCGAAACGGGCCGACTCCGACACACGACAACTCGAAACGTAATTTTTCCTGGTCATGCCCATCTCTACTTTAGAAAATGATGGCCAGAAACCAAGTGGCAACATCAAAGTTGAATAAATGAAACTACACACACTGCAGCAGCTAATAACCATTTATTAGCAAGGTGTTGGGTAGGGTGTGTATCCCAAAATGAAGCCAATACCTCACTACATAGTGGCAATCATCACTGGAATTTCTCTATCTGTACCTATGCCTGCATAAATCAACAATTGGATTCAGATTAATTCTGAATAAGTAAAATCAATATGCTGTTTTCATTTTTTTTTTAGATTTCTTGATTGCTAACTTAAAAATAGAAAATGTCAGGCACAGATATGTTTATTGAATTATCATTATTAAGTAGGGCACTTTAATGAAATACCATAGGGTGCTTTTTTGACAAAATCAAAATCATAGATAATATATGTGCTAGTAAAATAACAGCCACAAAAGGGACGTTCTCATCATAAAGAAAAAAAAAACCCAAAGCACCAAGAAACTACAGCACATGGTTACAACATAGCCATGTACAACAGTGAGGAACAAAGGTACCTTGACCAGAACCTTATCTTATCCAGAGTCCTGATCACAGATGCTCTGTAATTACGTTTAGAAAAAACAATTGTAGAACCTAATGGGGATCCGCTGGCTCACCATGTGCAGGTCCAACATACTTCTGAGGTGGGATGTTTGGGGGTGGCAGATGTATGAACACTAATAGCCCTAGACTCCGTTTTGGTCCTATACACAACTATATGAATAGCTAAAGAGGGTTGATATGTAAGCCAAATCTAGGTCTTCCTTCCTCAAAAGTGATAATGTTGATATTTTGATAGTTGTGAGTTTTTCGGGCTGTTTGGCCATGTTCTGGAAGTTTTTCTTCCTGCTGTTTCGCCACACTCTGTGGCTGGCATCTTCAGAGGGCAAGGTGCTCAAGGAAATAAGTATTTATATGATATTTATTTATTTATATTTATTTATTTGATTTAGATAATGCCAGTCTGGCAGAAAGCCACTCTGGGTGGTTTACAACATTTTAAAAAACCTGATTAAAAATACAGATACAAAAACCTAATAAAAAGCAAAAACATTACAAAACAAAACATAACTAAAACAACAACATTCATAACTGTGTACAGTAATCCCCCACCTATCGCGGGGTTTAGAGACTCGACCCAACCTGTGATAATAGAAAATCCATGATATGTGGATGCTGGCTCGGTTTGGGACTGGGGGGACTGTTTGGTGTCTATTACACTTACCTGAGGTATGGTGCTGCCCCAAACGGGCCTTCAATGCACTTCCCAGGCCTGTAGGAGGCCCTAGAAGTGGTTTTCAGTGATCCAGAAGGCACTTCCAGTTTTCTGGAAGTGTCTTCTGGTTCACCGGAAACCACTTCTGGGGCTTCTGACAGGCCTGGAAAGCTTGCCCCAGGAGCCCTTTGCTTCATATGCTGCACTTCCATGATATACCGGGACTGTTGGGATAGGAGACACTGGGATGGAGGCTTCTAGGTTGACAATATGTTGCAGCAATCAGGAATGAAATGCTGCAAAATCAGGGAGGCAGGAGGCTGAAACATCCCTGATACTAAAGTAACGGGATCAGAGCTGCAGAAGACTTGAATAGCTCTGATACTGAAGTACTGGGAAAGCGCTTTGATTTCACACACTCACACACTGACACACACTGACACGGAGAACAAATCTTCGGTCCAGCCGAGCCTCTCTTCATGTGAAGAAGATTTGTTTTATTAATTACCTTAACACAACTAATTAGCATAAATCATTACATCACTTTGTTGCGCAGTGAAAAATTAACTAAATATGGTTATGAGAGGTGTTACCTAGGAAGGCTACATTAATATGCATTTTTATGTATACAGGTTAGACATGGGCACGGAGCGGCGAAAATCTCGTTTCCGTTTTCGGTTCTCGTTATCGTTATGTAACGGGTAAAGGTAACGAGAATTACTCCGCTCCAACTTGAACTCGAACCGAAAAAGAAAAATTGGGTCTGATTTTTTGTCGTCGTTCATGGCATTGTGGCAATCGCGCGATGCCAAGCAGCACAGAAAAAAGTTTTAAAAATAAATTTAAAAAACCCTATTCCTGGCCAAAAAAGCAGGTGAGGGTGGTTTCTGGGGGGGGGGTGTCCACGGCCTTCCCCCCTCTCCTGTCCTGGGCTGCTGGTACCAGGCTGGGGGGGGCATCCTCATTGTCTCCATTTGCCATGCGATGGGGGGATCCAAAATGGCGACCGCAATATTTATTTTTAAATCATGGTCCAAAAACCCAATAAAGCACCACAGAAACATTTGAAAATTAGGTATTTTAAATGCCTGATTTTTTATAGTAGCATCAGTGGGTTTTTCTTGCAATAAAACGTCTCCATTGATTTTATTTTTATTTTTATTTTTATTTTTATTTTTTTACACCTGCGCAATGATGGGCTGGCCATGGGATGGGACCATGCAAATTTTTTGACTCATTCCACCAATCACATGGCCAGGTTTTGACTGAGACTTCTGGATGTGCCATGGGCCAGCCCACTAACATAAAAAGCCCTATTAACTCTAACCCTAACCCTAACCCTAACCCTAACCCTAACCCTAACCCTAACCCTAACCCATACGCCAGTACACTGTCCTTCTTAGTGGGTCAGAGGCACCCAGAGGTGCAGCCCACTAACCCACCCTAACCTTAACCGTAACCCTAAGACTAGTCCTTACCCTAACCCCAACCCTAACCCAGATCCATACGAAAGTACACTTTCCTTCTTAGTGGGTTACAGGCATCCAGAGAGGTGCCTCCCACAGCCCACAGCCACTATCCCCTACCCCTATCCCATTCCCTAACCTGTACATCAGTACGCTAGTACGCTCCCCTTCTTAGTGAGTCAGAGGCACCCAGAGAGAGAGGTGTCTCTGCCACTTACCCCCACCCTAACGTAATGTATGGTACGTGGCGGCTTCGCATTACGCTTCCCTTCCCTTCCCTTCTTAGTGGGTCAGACGTCAGAGGCACCCAAAGAGGTGCCACCCAGAGCCCACTTACCCCAACCCTAACCCTAACCCCAACCCAAATGACAAACGACAAACGGAAACGATAATTTTTTGAAAATTATCGTGACAAACAGAAACAAGCCAAAATGGACCCGTCCCGACAATCGAAAATTCGACACGTCATTTTTTCTGGTTGTGCCCATCCCTAATACAGGTATAACTTTTAATTGGTAATCCTTAGCATAATAGGTAAACCATAGCTGTTGTGATAAGAGGTAGTACTCTGTTTGGCAAACAGCTTCGCTAATTGGGAGACTTAGCTGGGAAAGTGATAGCAAGCAATTAAATCACCTTTTTTTGCTAACTTAAGAATCATGAGACCATGAGACAAGAGAGAAAAGGTAGGGGCTACGGGCTGGCACTTCTGCTGTTGCAGTTTTTTTACTCCCAGATGCTGTTGCCTCTGAGAAGCCAGAATCAAAGATGGCTCTGATCATGTCAACCCAGAAGCCTCCATCCCAATGTCTCCTATCACAACACGGGACCACAGTATATGAAACGTGAAATGGTGCGGGACAACTGTATGAATCTGATATGATATGCTCAGTGCATACTGAATGAACAGAGAATTGTTCAAAACATGAGAAAGTTTTGTGCTTGAATAATTATGTAATAAAGGATTCTATATATGTGATACTGATAATCCCTGTTTTCTTTTCCCATTAGGTATGGCCAGATTATCCCAACGTAACAGTTGATGAAAATGCAAGTTTGGAAGTACAGCTGCAGGTATTTTTTTAAAAAATAAAACTCTTTTCATGAGTTCTTCTTCAGTAATAAACCCTTGATGCCAGCCTGAATCTCCTTAATACCGATAATATATTGCTGTTATTTAGTTTATCCCTTAGTTTTTAATGTTTGTTGGAGCAGAGCAGTGCCATGTGAAGTTACAGTGCTTTATTTAATTAATTAAATGGACTCCAATCTCAAAGCAAAGCTAAAATATACTGTATATCTTATCTCAAACAAGTTTATGTATTTTAACTTCTTCCTTTAATTTATAATTCATTCTAAATTTTGTATTGTTTCTTTTTATATATAACCCATATTGAAGTTCTGTGGAAATTGTTATGTCACCTACGACTTATGATGCCACTATGACTTCTCTTATGGAATAAATCCATCTAGTATTTGGGTATCCTATTTTCTTATTTCCTTCAGTTTTTCCTAGCATTATTGTCTTTTCCAGAAAAGCTTACCTTCTCATGATGTACCCAGAGTATGACAGCTTCAATGTTGTCATTTCCAACTCCAGAGATAGTTTAAGGTATATAAATGCTTTTAAAAGAAATAAATACTTTCTTCTTTATTGTATCTGTGCCATTTTCAGCTCTACCGGGCATTTGTTGCTTTTCCTGATTTTTTCCGCAATTCAACATCAGAGTGGTGGCAGGAAGAAATAAGGAACTATCATGCCAACTATGTGAAATTTGATGGCCTATGGACTGTAAGTAAAAACAAGTTGGATATTTTGCTCATCAAAGATATCAAGAGTAAATAACACATTGAAAGATTACAAAAGGGTAAAACTAGACACAGTTTATCTTAAAAAGGGTATACTAAAATAATATATCTAACAGTATAATTAAAATCATTTTTAAAAACACAGCAGTGTAAAAATACATAACATTTAATAAATCATGTGTTAGAATAAATAATATGCAGTTTTAATAAAAGCTGGTATAAAAACAAAGCTTACAAACATAAATTAAAATCCTTTAATGTGATCTATTTTACTCTTGAAATTCTTAACTATGTTGTTTAATATGCATGCATGAAAAGTACAATGTATTGCTGCTTTCATTCCTTTGAAACTGCACTCTGTTTTGTTTAAAAGATTTATAAGATTTATAAGCTACTTTTTTAGGGTAGACCTACGCCAAAAGCATACAAAGTCTAAAACCTACAATACAGAATAGTTAAATATGTGCTGTCAAGCCAGAATTGACTCACAGTGACCTTAATAATTTCACTGTGATATTTAAGGAGTGGTTTTAACAGCTCCTCACCCCTATTGAATTTTCCTGGCCAAGTGGAGATTTGAACCCTGGGCTCCAGTGTCCTAATCTACTACTTTGTCCACTACACCAAACCAGGATAATAATAAAAATAAAAGATCAAGCATTATTGGTTCAAATAAAACTTGGCCCTATACATAGTAACCCCATTCCTTGCGTAATTATAGTCCAGGTAAAGCATGGGTCTTTATGACCTATAGTTATGAAGCCCAATGAAAACCAGTTCCACTCCTCTTTAGGTGCCATCACTGCACAAACCCTGTCCTTGGCAAAACAAAACAAAACAAAACAAAAACACTTAATCATAAATGTATTTTCTGCCAAGAACTGAGATTATTCAGTGGTGATACCTGAGTATAGAATGGCATGTTGTATAGAGAGTTTTTCTATACCTTGGTAATCAGTGACACATCCTTATTCTTAAGGATAATATGTAGTTCCTTTGTGGCTGCCCTTTAATTGTTCTGATTTCTTAGCTGTTGTCTTTGTTTCAGTTGAGTATGTGAGCTTTAATTTCTTCATCATGAACACTTAAATTATGCAATTCTTCAATGTAACCTTCACCTGTTTTGTTTGTTACATTATGATTTTAAGACATTTGCATGTCTTAAAATTATTTCTGTTTCCTCTACCATTCCTTCACTCCCCGTAATACA
Organism: Phrynocephalus guinanensis; assembly: GCA_037367245.1. Taxonomy (NCBI): domain Eukaryota; kingdom Metazoa; phylum Chordata; class Lepidosauria; order Squamata; family Agamidae; genus Phrynocephalus; species Phrynocephalus guinanensis. The sequence goes on along the minus strand of CM074735.1, from coordinate 115,945,412 downwards.
ACTTTACCAGGCATATATCTGAGATGCACCCCAACACCTAATTGACTGGCCACAGTTAGCTACAATGTGATGAAACCTTACTTAAAACACTAGTAGGATTCTGGTCATTATGTTCTAGAGATAGATTGTGTATGCAGAGAAATGAAATGCATTGAGGGGGGATGGATACCTTTTTCAACTGGAAAAGATTCTGTCCTTCATATTCTGTCTTAACAGTTCCCTCCAGTGTAGAGGTTATGTGATAAGCATAAGCCATTGTTGAGGCAGACCTATTTAGAAAGTATCCACCTACAGTGGTACCTTGTATAAAGGATTTATTTTTTTCCAAATGAAAGTCTGTTAAGCAAATTTTCCTTTATACAAATTTTCCATAGGAATGCATTAAAAACAGAGCAATCCCTAATCACGATCATTTTATGTTGCACAGGTTCGCCCCATAGACGATTCTATTAAGCAAATCTCCCCTATCTCCGGATATTTTTATGTTGTACAGATTTTTTGTTGTACAAACTGTTTGTTATACGAGGGCCCACTGTATTTAGAATGACCCACAGCTTTTCACGAACCGCACAGTCAAAGACTTTAATCCAGTGGTTCCCAACCTTGGATCCCCAGATGTTTTTGGAATACAAATCCCAGAAATTCTGGCTAGCACAGCTACTGATGAAAACTTCTTGGTGTTTCAGTTGAAGAATATACTTAATCTGTAAAGTGTGAACTAATTTCTTTATGCACTCCCATTGCTAATAAGTATCAAAATATGATGTCTAATGCCTCTTCTTTTTTGAATCAGATTAGAATATCTGGCATGTTTCCATCCATATATGTTGTAATGTTTTATTGTACTGTGTTTTGATATTAGATATACAGTGGTACCTTGTATAAAGAAATTAATTTGTTCCAAATGAAATTCCGTTAATAAAGTTTTCCTTTATACAAATTTCCCATAGGAATGCATTGAAAATGGAGTAATCCCTAATCACGACCATTTTATGTTGTACCGATTCACCCCATAGGCGATTCTGTTAAGCAAATTTCTCCTATCTCCAGAATTTTTTATGTTGCACAGATTTTATGTTATACGAACCCTTTGTTATACAAGGGTCCACTGTATATCATATAAAGAGCCATCACAGCAAAAATGCAGCATATATATCTCAGAAGAATCAAATATATCCAGATTTTTTTTTATTTATTTATTTATTTATTTATTTATTTATTTATTTATTTATTTATTTATAACCTGCCCATCTGGCCGTATGGCCACTCCAACATAAAAAGAGCACAATAACAAAATAAATGCATCATAAACCAAATGCAACACAAAGCATTAACTACACAACATATCAAAAAACCCTCCATAATATTAAAATTTATTAAATATAATTATCTAAATGTACTAACACCAACTGCAATTCACAAGCTGTTTGTTGTAGGATGATTATGAGTTCCTGATTTATTAATGCTTTGATTCTTGGAAAATTATTGCAGGACATGAATGAACCATCCAATTTCATTGATGGAGCCGTTGATGGTTGCAGAGATCCAGCATTAAATTTTCCTCCATATTTGCCAGGTAATATATTTCTCTGACTCACAGGATCTGATCTAGATAGCCAAGAAGGCCGAAATCCTATTGAAGAATACCAATTTGTTCTGTTTATTCAAGTGGAATTTAATTTTGACTAGGTGGAACCAACTTATAGCATAAGCTACAACAATAAGTATAGATATGATATAGTAAGTTTTACTGAACATCGAGGATCCTACCTTTGTAGGAAAAAAGGCATATAATGATGGGGAAAATATGGTATTGGATATATTCATTCATTTATTAGTTGTTTTTAGTTGTTTCTATTTGTTTATGGTTTCTTTTAAAATTATAGTTGGGCTTGGTTATTTAATCCATTTTGTAAAAACACATGTTCAGTGTAAAAAACATTCACTGCATATATTGGTGCTAAATAGAAATAGAAAAATGCCCAATTAAACTTGTTTTTCAAGTTGTAGGTAAAAATGTTTTCCCTTAATTTAAATATCCAGTTCTAGCTTTGAGGAAGAGGTCTGGTTTAAAATGACAAATGAACAAACCAAACCCACAATCTAATATGTTAGCCAAAATCCTATCTACAATAGTTTTTTAACTAATGATTGTGGGTCCTGATGGCAATTTTAGTGTTGTATTTTAATGTATCTATTTATTGTATTTACATGTTTTTATTGTTCTAATTTTATTGTAATTTTGATGTTTTAATTGTCTATTTTGATTGTGAGCCGCCCAGAGACCTTTGGGTAGTGGGCGGCATACAAGCTATATAAATAAATAAATAAATAAATAAATAAATAAATAAATAAATAGTGAATTGCTCTACAACCAGTAGAATTGTGTCACCATTTTCAAGTGACCTCCAGATTGCAGCTCTAAATGCTATTGGAAACAATAGCGTTTACGCTTGTCCCAGTGGGTGGTAAATAGCCCTTTGCCTTTTTTGCTTATTATTGTGGTATGGGGGCCATTGTTCATTCTGGGAGGAGTATTACAATTCAGCCCAAGATGAAATTATAATTTCCCGCCTCCTTGCAAAGTCTTCCTTCCTATCAATGAAAAGAAACTCTAGTAATGCATATGGCTTTCACGTGTTTCTTCCAAGTACTGGCCAAATAAGGACCTCCTTGCATTACATTCTGCAATGTAGTCAAATAAGGAGCCATCTAATCTACAAATGGGGGTAGGGGGACTATTTCTGGGTGAGAAGGTGGATCCCAGTACTTTTGTGCTCTTCCATACACATGGAATATCTATCCAGGAATGGACTATGCCCCTCTATCCATACAAATTGGTTCCCATACAAATTGCCTCTTTCTGTATCATTTTAGCTTTGGTGTTACGAGAACGAGGACTAAGCCTTGTAACAATGTGCATGGAAAGTGAACAGCAGCTTCCTGATGGGACTCCTGTGAGACACTATGATGTGCATAACCTGTATGGATGGTCACAAGCAGAATCCACTTACTAGTAAGATATTGCCATGATTTTTAATCTTCCTAAAAATCTCACACCTTCAGTTAAGATGTGTTGTGACTACCCCAGTAGATATATCTCATAAGAGCATAAGAATATCAGAACATAAGAAGAGCCATGCTGGATCAAGCCAAGGGCCCATCTAGTCCAGTTTCCTGTATCTCACAGTGGGCCCACCAAATGCCTCTGGGAGACCACAAGACCAGATATCTGTCTCCTAATACTACTCCCCTGCATCTGGCCCTTGAAGTACCCTCTTTTTAAGCCTGGTGATTACACATCCCAACCTGTGATGGACTTGGTAAAAGCAAATCCATATTTTGAGCATTTCTGTATTGAATGCTGCTGGCCTGTTCCACTTCATCTGCTGAAATTCATGAGTACAGTATTATGAAACTGATGGATTGCTCAGTGGTTTGAACCCAAGTCCTGCCAACCTACCAGTTCAAAAGTGTGTAAATACAAGTAGATAAATAGGTACCACCATAAAAAGCGGGAAGGTAAGCAGTGTTCCATGTGCAGAAATGCATACAGCCATGCTGGCCCTTTGGCCACGGACGTGTACAACACTGGATCTTTGGCTTAAAAACAAAGATGAGCACCCTCTCAGAGTCGGACAGGACTAGCACAAACGTGTGTGGGGTACCATTACCTTTTTTACCTTGGGAGTCTGAATCCACATTGTGGCTCCTTGACAGCAGCAGGACTTGATGATACATAGGATCCCTTCCAGCTCCCCAGTTCCAAGAGAGGAGGAGGATCTCACTTAACAATGTCCCATTCAGCCCTGTTGCATTATAACACATGGTTCACCATCCTCAGGTAGTGTTTCATTGGCTGTAGCAAATTAATCATCTCTCCCGTTTTATTGATTCTTCTTCTCCAGTATACCTTTCACACATGTTCTCCTAGATAGAAACACATACACTATTTGCACTCATGTAAACAAGAGAGCAGTTGGTTAGTAGAGAGGTTTCCTGGAGCACCTGTTCACTTGCCAGCCCTGTCCGTGTGGTGAAAGTGGCAAAAGCACAAGTAGAAGCAGCTGTAGTGGTTCCTTTTCTGCCGCTTTTTTCATTCTTTGTTGCCCCATTCCCCCTCTAATGCACAACACACATTCTCCCTGCCAGAAGAAGTGTTGGCAGCTGTCAGACTTGACAGCTTTAAGAAAGGATTAGACAAGTTCATGGGGAACAAGGGTATCAATGGCTATGGTTATGGATGCCTAAGGACAACCTCTGTGTTGGAGAGATAGGCAGCATATCTCTCAATGTCATGTGCAGGGAATTGTAAGCAGGTGAAGACATCTGCTTGGAAATACCCTGAAGCAAATGGTGAGCCACTGTGTGAGACAGAATGCTGGACTGGATGGGCTGTGGCCTGTTCCAGCAAGGCAGTTTGTAAGTTCTTATGTTCTCTTTCATGTTTCTCCTTCCTCTCTTCCTCCCTTCCTTCTGTTCCTTCTTTAGTATCACAGACTTGGAACTTATTCAACTTTTCATGTGAATTTTGACTCATCCAATGAAGTATAATGTTACAATATCCCCAGTGACCCGTGTTTTGATTAGCACTCTGTATTCTGGGAATGTGTTCTGAGCGATAACTGGGGCATTACTGTAGAGTGAAATGTGTAATACACAATGAGGTCATGTCATACTTTCAGACTGTAAAAGTTAATGAGAGCTATCCTGATTTTAGCTCTCAAGGAACATAACTGGGATTTAATGAGATATTTATAGAAGGAGGTTTATAGACCCACACTGTTAACCTATGTGTGCTATTGTGTTTTCACACTAGCGGTATGCACAATGCCACAGGAGAACGTGGGATCATTATTACCCGTTCCACGTACCCATCCAGTGGACGATGGGCAGGACATTGGCTTGGTGACAACTATGCAAGATGGGACCAGCTCGACAAATCCATTATTGGTAAGAAACATCTTCCATGCTGACCACATTAATTGCCAGGAAAATGTCACTTCAAGATATTTAGGGATTGAATTAAATAATATGCCACTCTGGATGTCATTAGGGACAGTTGTCATCCCTTGTCAAAACTTGCATTGAATTCATAAACTCTAATTTGTGTGTGTGTCATAATTTACCAAAATTGTTAAAATATAAACATAGAAGGAACCCAAACTGATAATTATATTGATGCCTCTGAGTAATTAGTCTTACCCATAGGAACCAATGGGAAGGTATTTTAAAGGTGAATAGCATGGTGTAAAAAAGAGTGTTGCTTATATACAACCCTACACTTTTAAAGCACTATCTGGGGATTTTATAAATTATTTATATATAATTATTTTATATATTATTTATTTATATATAAATTATTTATGCAGGCTCCAAATTGCCTTCATGTTACCCTCACTCAAGCTCCCATCCTTCTGAGGTTGGTAAAATGAGTATTATTGTACCCACCTTGGAAGGATGGAAGGATGAGTGCGCCTTGAGCCTGTTATATGGAATTGAACTACCAGTCATGAGCCGAGTCTTGGCTGCAGTACAGAAGTTTTTTTTTATTAAAGAGTTTTATTGATTTTAGGGGAAAGAGGAAGGGGAAAGGAGGGAAAAGGGAAAAAGGGGTACAGTATAAAAAGTCACATTGAATACATCAAGCCAAAAGATAGCGATTATACATACCAGGATATCACAAAATATTATCAAAGTGTTAGTAGTTTAACTACTTCTTGCCATCTTCTTTTGGAGATCTCTTCATATTCTCCCTTCAGGAATCCAGAAAGCCTGTCGATTTCGATACATTCTCTTATTTTGTATGAAGATTTCTCTCAGTAGGCGCTTCAGGTTGTTTCCAAAATTTCGCATATAATATCCTTGCAGCAACTATTACATGATGGAGTACAAATTTTTGATCAAAGGAAATATTTATATCTATTATATTTAACAAGAAAAGTTCTGGTCGAAGCTCTAACTTAATCTTCAAAGATCTCTCTATAACTAGTTTTACCATTCTCCAATATGTGTTTGCCTCTTTACCTGTCCACCACATGTGGTAAAAAGTACCACAATCGTGTTTACATTTCCAACATGTCGGTGTACATCTTGGATAAGCGGTGAGGTGAAAAATGTCATCTATAAAACATAAACAATTTTCCTTAAAGGCTATCGACTTTCTCATCTCATTAAAGAGGGTGGTTTTATGACTAACGATACTTCTCTTGACAAAATATTATCCTCTGGTGATACAAAGCTCCTTAATAAATTGTATAGTATTTTGTTAAATGAGAAATCGATTGATACACTGGTAAAAGATACTATGATAAGATGGGCAGAAAACTTTGGCTATTCTATTCACTTAAGTAAATGGGACTCCTTGTGGCTGCAGTACAGAAGTTTAAGTACTGCACCACAAAGCTCTGTGTGTCTATCCACATCCTCTCTCTCCTGCCCTGGCTGACATAAGTTTGGAAATAGCCATGTGCACATCCTGATTCTTTTCACCTTTTTGTATCCTAGTGGCTTGATCTTTAACCCCACTGTCTTGATCCTCAGCCACATCCTTTTCACCTAAAGGAAGTGCACAGGAAGCAGGAGTGCCCAGTTCTGCTGCCCTCTCCTTTCACTTCCAGCTTCCTCCCGAGCATGGAGGATGACAGTCTGAAGCAAATACTGACGATCCCCCTATTCATGGGGGGGGGGGGCTTTCCAAGAGAGTTAAAGAGCTTAGAAAATCAGGGCTCATATCATGGGCAATGGAGATCCCCAAGTTCAGAGCGAAGCCCTACACATATAGAGCCTTGTGGCACAATGGTTAAATGCCTGAACTGCAGCTAGAACTGTGCTCATGACCTGGGGTTCAATGCCAGGTAGCCGACTCATGGTTGACTCAGCCTTCTATCCTTCCAAGGTTGGTAAAATGAGTACCCAGCTTGCTGGGGGGGGGGAGACAATGTGTAGCCTGCATAAATAAAAATTGTAAACTGCCCAGAGAGTGCTTTAAGGACTATGGGGCGTTAAGGACTATGGGGCAGTATATAAGCCAAACACTTTATGTAAGTCAGCAAAGGAACTGAAAATATAGGGGTGGAACTAGAGTCCTCCCCATCCTGACATGCAGCAAACAATTGGATACACATGAGGCAAAGAACTGTTTTATCATCCAGTTATGTTTTGTTTTACGAAGTTCCTTACATCAGGGGTGGATACGTGGTAAACTACATGATTGTATGTGTAATAAAGAGAAACTTTATGAACACAGCCTTTATAAACTTTTCGTGAACACAGAAAGGGACATTGTTACTACAGTCGCAAATCAGCTGTTTGGTTCTACAATCTGCATTACCAGAAAGTTCAGAGTTTTAAAAACCATAGCATTTATTAGTTTATAACATTGATTACACTTTTTTCATTTCATTAAAACATGACCCTAGAAAAATTCTATTGTGTCTCATTTTGACAGGTATTATGGAGTTCAGCCTCTTTGGAATCTCCTATGTAAGTTTGTTGGATAAATACTTATCAAGAATTCTTTGAAAAAACATTTTGAAATGCTGACATGGGACATTCTAATCTCTTTCCTGTTGTCCTTTTTATAGTGTGGTGCTGACATCTGTGGTTTCTTCAATGACACAACCTATGAACTGTGTGCCCGATGGATGGAGCTTGGGGCATTCTACACCTTTGCTAGAAATCATAATGAGAAGGTCAATAGGGTGAGTTAACCATTTTTGGCAATGTGTTCCATGTACTCATATTTTCCACTGAGGAAATACAAGTGACCTGGGCATGTATATGCCAGATTTATTTCAGATGCTTTAGAACATCACTGTCCCATGAACATAGTACAGGGAACTGTAGCTGTAGATTATCTGGAGTATTATTCTGTTTTTCTCCATATTTAACTTTCTGGGATACATTAAGCCTATGCTGTATAGGGAAGTGGAGAGACTACGTGTCTTTAAGGGGATCCTAACCTAAGACAATGCAGAGCTGCCTAGATGCCCTAAGCACATCCGATCTCGCCTGATTTCAGAAGCTAATCAGGGTCGGCCCTGGTTAGTACTTGGATGGGAGACCACCAGGGAATACCAGGTGCTGTAGGCGCCTGGAGTAGGAACTGGGAAACCACTCCAGTATTTCTGCCAAGAAAACTCCATGGACGTGGGGTCACGAAGAATCGGTCATGACTGTAACGACACAACACACACACAAGACAATGCAGAGGCAAAAGAGAGGGTACAGTCCTTAAAAATAAATTCAGTTTCCAGGAAGAGATTAAATAAATAACAGTCTTTCCACCAAGCCCTTGGTATGCTTGGCCCTGGTAATCTATTCCATTTCAGCTATCCCATTTTCAGTGCGCAACGCGAACAACCGCTGTTCCTATGCCTTGGTGCAATGCCACTACTACACTATTGGAACATTGATGCAAAAACAGGCCCACAGACAAATTGGGATGTTATAAATACGTAAATCCTAGAATTTTTTGTCCTGAGATTCCTTCTCCTGTTGATGATGTGGAGGTGTAAAGCATGGCTTTGGAATCTTTATTTTCCTTTATTTGCCTGCTTTGAGGGCCAAGATTGTAAGTCAAATACAGCCACCTGCTTTATGCCTTGACTTAGTGTTTTTTCAAATTGCAAACTAGCATTGAGTGATATGTATGTGTGTGTTCATGCGTGCACACAAACACAGCTCTCCCTAGTTTGCTACGCACATCATTCATAGAAATGGGTGAATAGCTAATAGTATCTGAGTTGGAAGAACAATGACCCTGTCAAGTGAGAGGCACACCGGAAAACACCTTTTAAAGTAGCATTTGGAGCAGGTTTGACAGTATATCCATGCTTCAGAAGCTGGAAGATACAAATAGCATCAGTATTAATTTATTTCCAAACAATGTTCTATTTAATACTTCATTTCCCTTGAATTTTGCTCCAGAGAATACGGACATTGATAGGTCAATTTTTACAAACTGAAGTTGGCTATAAATCACCCTCCTGAATTTCTTAGTTTGTTTTTTCCCTTCTACGCTACTACCAGCTTCATCGTAAGCCTACAAAATGCTATCTTTCACCTTTTTTAGATGCACCAATATACGCTAGCCTGTTCTGTATTCTTTTAAATGAAATGTGGAGATTTTAATTGTTTAGCTCAACAAGGTTACAAAACACTACTCCCTTTTTCTTTTGGAATACATTGTGTCAAGGCTAGACATCCTGTGTCATAAAAGAACTTGGCAATCTTTTGCAGAGGCAAGATCCTGTCTCCTTCAACTCGACCTTCGAGGACCTATCAAGGAATGTGCTGAACATACGATACAGATTGTTGCCCTACCTCTACACATTGATGCACAATGCTCATGCGCAGGGCAGTACCGTTGCCCGTCCTTTGCTGCACGAGTAAGTCTCAAGTGCCATTATGTGGTAGAGGTCACTGTTGCTGAAATGTATCATGAGAAAACAAAACCAGGAATTATTGTAATAATCTGGTTGTTTTTATCATAGTTTTTATTGTACATCTCTAAATATTGGGCCTAGATCCTGTTCCATTCTCAACAACCTATCCATAGCCCAATGGATAGTTTCTTGGAGATCACTATCTCTATTTATGTTGAGATGAACACAACTCTTACTTGGGGATATAAATCTTCACCTGTGTCCTTCCTATACACGAAATTGAAGAACCATAACAGTTTTGTCCTCAGCTTTGTGTTGACAAGATATTTTCATGGCAAATTATCCCATGACAGATTTTTCCAATAGTGTTCCCCAACACTTGAAAGGCTTTCACATATGTGAATATGATTTTTGTGCAAATAATGTGGATTTCGAAGAATGAAGATAACTGCTGCTTTTTTTCATGGATTTTAAGAGCTGGAAGGATTGATTGGGCTGCTTACATATTTGCTGTGTTCATATGTGTTACGTGTTTTGCTTCTGAAAAGGGAAATAATACTAGTTTATCATAAAGACTATTTGGGCAAATTGCTTAGACCCTGACAGGGAGATGAAAAAAAAAAAGAGCACCGTCTCTCTCTCTCTCTCTCTCTCTCTCTCTCTCTCTCTCTCTCTCTCTCTCTCTCTCTCACTCTCTCACTCACTCACTCACTCTCTCTGTAGGCAAAGAAACTTGTAAAGTTTGAAAATTATTGCAGCACCCTGCCATATTCATAAAAGGATTGGTAAAATAATGGCAAAAAGCTCCTACCAAAATGTCTCCCAAATGCCCTTTAAAAGTGACGTTTGACAATAACTAGGGGCTATTCACTTCATTCATATATTTATTCCAGTATTAAACTGGAATATCTTCGATCCTTTAACATTATCTATTTACCCCAAAATAACATTATTACCCAAAATAACTAATTACAGGTAACTTGTAACTAGTTACCTCCTAGTTCTAAGTTTATTTCTACTCCTCCAGTCTTCATTTTGTTCCTTAGATATTAAGTGACGCCAAAGAGACCTGTACAATATGCCTTTTCCTGTCAACCCTTGAGGGGAAATTTGCAAGTGAGACCGCCGTGAAGAGAGTTAGAGAAAAGCACCTTCCTTGGTCCATGAACCATCACCTCCCAACTACCTGTTTGTTTGTTTGTTTGTTTGTTTGTTTGTTTGTTTGTTTGTTTGTTTGTTTGTTTGTTTGTTTGTTTGTTTGTTTGTTTCCCACCCTTCTGGCTAACTAGCCACTCTGGGCTGCTTACAGCACTCAGTCCTGACAATCTATGATCTGGCAATCTGCAGAAACAGACACAGAGCCCACTACAATGCCAGGCAACATATCCCAATGAGAGCCTTGAAAGTCTCTTGCGGCCAGGGACTGCCCATGTGGGAAGGGTTGCACCAAGCAGGTATTGCAAGGAAAAGCTGGCAGCCACAACGCCATCCCTAGCAAACTTTGAAAGGCGGACAGCTCTGTATATGACAAGATGCATCATGTTCTAGCATTTTAATAAATGATGGCAGGGCATAATTCCACATCCCCACAGAGAAACAGGTTGTCTCCAGCCATTTCAATTATGCAAAATCTAAAGAGGGTCTTGTGATGGGGAGAAGTGAAGGTGCCCTTAGGACAGTGATGGCGAACCTTTTAGAGACCGAGTGCCCAAATTGCAATTCAGACCCCACTAATTTTTCACAAAGTGCCAATACAGCAATTTAACCTGGATGCAGGTGGCTGTGAAGGGACGATGTGTGGTGCCCACAGAAAGGGCTCTGAGTGCCACCTTTGGCACCTGTGCCATAGGTTCGCCAACACTACCTTAGGAATTTAAGGATAGTGACTGTTACTCTTAGATTAGCAGCCTCGAGAAACTCTTGACATTGTGGCTTGTAAATTCTCAAGCAAGATGGTTTGAAACAGGAATGCTAGCAATACCACCATCACCACTTCACACGTTATCAGAGAGTTGATATGATGGTGATTGGCACAGGTGTCCCTTGACACCTATCTATTCTGTGGATTATGAGGAATATGATTCTGTAACTAAACAGCTGGACAATAACATCTGGCAACCTAGCATGGGTGCATCCTTTCTGGGAGAAATGTAAGTGTTCACTTTGAAGATTAATATGCAAATTATTAATTTCCACTCCCACTCTAACTTTCCCAGGCTTTAAGAGTGAATTAAGGAAGCTAATTTTCTCTGTACTACATGTGAGCAAAGTTCAGTTGTATTTTCCTATAATTAGGCTACTGAGATTTAAATGCAGAATGTGGCAGCTGCTGATATCCATCCAGTGATTTTGTTAGAATTCAATGAAATGAATGGATTTGGTCACTACCAGTGCCTGCGAATTGGAACCTTGACTCAGTTTTGAGAATCTAGTGATAACCATCCCCCTTTATCCCTGAGGACTTGTTTACACAAATATAATACATCAAGCAAAGGGTGCATATATCTTCCACCACTGCATCTCATTATATTGGGAAAAATATCTGTTTCTTAAATACCCAAAGAGTGATCTGTGCTTCACAGAAGGGCTGATTCTTAGACTGTGCATCTGAAAGATGAAATAATGGCTCTTTACCATGTGTTTCAGGTTTGTGACTGATAAGGTGACATGGGATATCTACAGACAATTTTTATGGGGCCCTGCACTGATGATCAGTCCGGTTCTTGAAGAAGTAAGCAATAAAACAATTCTTCCACTTATATATATAAACTGAATATGACAAGAGCTGACTTTATTAATGGAATGCACCCATAATATTTTCTTCTTCTCATTTTTTCATGTATTTTATTAAATTCCAGGGTGCTGTGACAGTGAATGCTTACATACCTGATGCACGGTGGTATGACTATCATACGGTAAGATGTTTATTTTTCCCCCAAAAGTAGAGGTCACTTTGGATCAGAGGTCTGTTTAAACATTAAATATATTTTATTTGAAAGGAGAAGATGACCAGCTTTTGAAAGTGTGGAAATCTTTCCTACAAGTCTGTTCCAAGGCTCCTAAAGTAAATGCATTTATGGGTATAAATGGTCTGGAAATTATGCATTCTGCCTCCAAACCATGTCTCCTGTGCTCAGCCCACCTTCTTCCCCTTTCAAAGTGGGGTCCTGAACTCGTAATCTCCAGGGGAAAAGCTGGGAAAGAGGGGGAGGCATTATATGTTGGTTTATTCATTAGTTTTATTCTGCCTTTCCTCCAATGAGCTCAAGGCAGTGTACATTTGGGATGTAAACCTATGTTCAGCCCAGTCTTATAGGTGACAATTGAAAAATCATAGAAATGTTATTTTGTGCAAACGTGTGCATTTTGTGCAAAAACATGCTTACATATAAGTGCATCCCACCACCCCACCACTTTTCTGCTAATGTTACAGGGAGAGAAAACAAGTGCTGGGTCATTTCATTCTTCTTCAGGGGTGAAAAAGTACCAGGCCCTATCAAAGCATTTGATGGGGTGTTTATTTTTATCGAGAGATGATGTTTGCTATCAAGGATGAGGGCATTTACAAGCATTCATTCCATCTTTAAGAAGAATAGCTTTCTTCCTCTTCACGGTCCTTGCAGCAACCTTGACAGAGAAAAGTATGACTGGTTCCCAGTGAGCTTCCTTAATCTCTCAAGGCTCAGTCCAACAAACTAAGTCATTGAACTGCTGAATAGGTCTGTGACTTAGGTAGCTGGCTTTGGAGCTGAGTTTGGAAGTTCAATTCCCCACTGTGCCTCCTTAAACAGGATCTATAGGGTTTCTTTCAGCTCTGCAGCTCTAAAATGTCAATTACATCCTGGTTCTCCTTCAGTCATTTTCTTGCCTACCCAGTACTTTTTCCTGTCCAGCTTTCTCCACTCCTCAGATATTCTAGACCCTTATTTCAATTGCAAATATAGGGCAGGGCAAGGCTTAAGTTAGTGGAAGAGGAGGAGAATATTATAGAAATAAACTTCTGAAAAGAAATGGAATTACTTTTTTAAAAAAATTGTTCATTATATGCTTAGTGATTTGGAGGATCCGGACATGGGAGAACAATTTCTCTTTATGCTTCCCAGAGGAAGAGCCAACCTGTTTGGTCTTCAGCAAGTGACACGGTCTCATAGTCCCAAGAGAAGAGACTTCTATATCACTTCTGAGTCGTTTGTACTAGAGATGGGCACAAAATGCAAAAATGGTGTTTCGTTTTGTTTTTCGTTTTGTTTCATTTTGTTTTTAATGAATTTTTAAAGAAAAAATCATTTTTTCCATTTCCCCACTTTACACTGTCTGTCTGTCTGTCTCTCACTCTCTACAATGTTTTTTGAAAAAAATTAAGAAAAATAAAAAATAATTGAAATAATAAATAAAAATATTTTTAAAAATAGAGTACACACAAGAAGTCATCTCAACAATATTGTTGTCATTAGAGATGGGCACGACTTAGCGGTATTCCCGTTTCCGTTTCCATTACTCGTATCCGTTACTCTACGAAAATGAAACGGGAATTACTCCACATTTCGAGCTTGGAACTGACGAACGAACAATTTGGTCTGATTTGTCGTGCTCGTTACTTGCATCGCGCAATGCCAAGCGGCACAGAAAAAAAGTTTTTAAAAGTTAAAAAAACCGATTCCCGGCCCTAAAAGTAGGCGAAAACTGTCTGAGGGCACCTACCAGGCAGAAGGGTGTTTTATTTGGGGGGGGTTCCCCGCCCCCTCTCCTTGGCTATTGCTACTGCTGCGCTGCTGGTACCAGGCTGGGAGGGCGCATCCATTTGCCATGCAGTGCCCTCCAAAATGGCCCCAATAGTTTTTTTGAAATCGTTGCCAAAACCCACTGAAACATGCAAAATTAGCTATTTTAAATGCTTGATTTTTTACAGTAGCAGCAGTGGGTTTTTCTTGCAAAAAAAGTCCCGTTGATTTTAATTTTATTTTATTTTATTTTTTTTTTTTTTCACCTGCGCAAAAGCAATGATGGGCTCGCCCATGGGAGTGGACCATGCAAAGTTTTGTTTCGAGCCATTCCACCAATCGCATGGCCAGGTTTTGCTGACTGTACCAGGCTGGGAGGGCGCATCCATTTGCCATGCGGTGGGGGGGGATCCAAAATAGCGACTGCAATATTTTTTTTGAAATCGTTGCCCAAAACCCCACCAAAGCACCACAGAAACATGCGAAAATTAGCTATTTTAAATGCTTGAATTTTTACAGTAGCAGCAGTGGGTTTTTCTTGCAAAAAAAAGTCTCCGTTTATTTTATTTTATTTTATTTTTTTACACCTGCACATTTGCAATGATGTGCCCATGGAGTAGACCATGCAAAACATTTCGCATGGCTTTGGCCAGGTTGACCACAGAGACTTCTGGATGTGCCAATCGGGCATAAACAGCCCACTAATCGTAGCCCAAACCCGAACCCTAAGCCTAACCCATACGCCAGTACACTGTTCTTCTAAGTGGGTCAGAGAGGCACCCAGAGGTGCACCCCAATACTCACCCTGACCTCACCCGTAACTAGCCTAACCCTAGCCGTTGCGCTAACCCATCTTAACCCTAAGCCAGATCTACTTGCATTGCACTACATGCAAGTACGTGAGACACAGCGGGTGCAAAGAGTCTGCCAGTCCGTCACTTGTGGCTCTGGCTGACTCCTGCAGCTCCCTTTGGGAGCCCGCTACCCCCTCCCCAAACCAGTACTAACGACAACGAAAAAACGAAAAAACAAACCGACTAATTTTTCGCGAAAAACGGAAACGAGCCGAAACGGAACCGGCCCGACTAACGACAACTCGATTTTTTTTTTCAAGTCGTGCCCATCTCTAGTTGTTATTGTTAATGTAGCTGAATCTGACTGACTAGTGGACTGTGAACGTATCAACATTTGAATTTGGATCAGCCAGCCATATATTATTTAATATTTATGTTGTTGGTTTTTAAATAGTTTTATCCCCAAAGAAGGAAGCCACCCACAGATGCAGAGTTTTGGGCTCCAAGTCACCCATAGGTAGCTGAGTGGCCCTAACGCCATTAGACACCCACTGAGGCAGGCAAATAGTGAAGGGCTCCCCCAAACAATGGCTCCAGTTCACCGAAAAGGCAGCTGAGTGTCTCCAACCTCTAGAACCAAGACATGGCAGAGTGCATGTTTCGGGCTCATTCAAGGGTTTAGTTAGAGCAATTGGGCCCTCCCTGGGATTGGCCAGGGAGGGCCTGAATCTTCGAGCCTCTGTGGACTCAAATATCTAGCGAGGGTGGTCCTCCTTGGGATTGGCCAGGGAAGGCCTGAAACATTTGGCCTCTTTAGACCCGAATAACCAGTGAGAGTAGGCAGGCAGGCAGAGCAGGCAGGCCAGGGAGATAGGCAGGCAGGCAGGCATGGAGAGGGAGGGAGGCAGACAGGCAGTGGAACAGGTACAGGAAGGACTGTGGACCTATGGGCTGGGGGGGAGATATAATACTTTTCGTTCCATATTATGGTTTTTTATGTTCAGTTCTTTATTTTTTTTATATTGTAACAGCTTGCTTTGTGTTGTAAACTACCCAGAGTGGCCTTTGCTTAGATGGACAGCATGCTGTTGTTGTTGTTGTTGTTGTTGTTGTTGTTGTTGTTGTTGTTGTTGTTGTTGTTGTTGTTGTTGAGTATTATATCCCAACTTTCTTCTGGGAAAAGGACCGAAGGCGACTTACAGTAATGAAGGACAATATGCTGTCAAATACAATTAAGACATATTCAAGTATCTGAGAGCAGGGAATTGAGGGACATCTTAGAGCAGGGGTCCTCAACCTAAGGCCCCGGGGCTGGATGCGGCCCCCCAAGGTCCTGAATCCATCCCCTGGGACCAATTGCAACCCCCCCCAACTGACCCCCTACTTTCCGAGCAAGCCAGCCTCCACAGCTGCTTTTATTGCTGAGGCAGTTTAAGGCAGTAGGCTATGTTGCTTCTCCCACTCCTCCCAACTACTGCCCAGATGATCAGCATGCTGGCTAGTGGGGCATTCAAAGTGGGAGGGCTACGGCAACGTCCCCCACTCCCCCCACCCACTGGCTAGATGGTTGGGGCACCGGGTGCAGCAGCGCAGGGCAATTTAAAACAGGAGGGCTGCAGCAAGGTCTTCCACTCCCTCCATGGCCCTGAGGCCCCACCCCTGCTCCTCCTCCATCCTGCCCACCTGCCTTCCTTGTGTGGCTGCCACGTATGTAATTGTAGTTGTGAGGAATGAAGGGGGCAGGCAGGAACCCTGGCAGGAAATGCATCTCTATTTACTACTGCAGCGCTATGCAGTGTTATAAATCTCTCCAAATCCCCATGTCAAATCTTTGCTGCTCTTTTTTTTTGCAGGGAAAAGACATTCAAGTGAGAAAACAGTTCCAAGTGTTGGATGCACCACTGCAGCATATAAACCTTCATATCCGGGGTGGCTACATCATCCCCTGGCAAGTGCCTGCTATTACAACCAATGCCAGGTAAGTACAATCTGTCACAGGATGAACTTGACTTACTCAAAATAGCACTTCACTTTAAACAATGCCTGCATATTGGAATTGAGCTGTGGCCCCTTTTTTCTGGTAATGTCTTCCTTCTGAGATATTTCTAATCTGGGCTTCCTTCAAAGTCCTGTGTGAGAATCTAAGATGGTCTTTCAACGGCTGTCTAAGGATTGTTGTCGGAGATGACATTGTTTTTAGGGCTTGTAGACATTTCTATGTGTCTAATTCCATGCCCCATCTGACTGTAATGTATGTCCCTGTGTCTTCAAGAAGTAGCAATTCAGCTTATAAGTGCTCCAGCTTATCAAGTTGAATTCTTCCAAATAAAGGGATCCTAATAAAGGTAAAGTTTCCTTGGAGGTGAACCAAAGAAGAGGCAGCAACTGTGGCCCACGAAGGGAGCAGCAGCGAACGTGGAAGCAGGAAAATACTTCATCTCCCACTGGAGGAAGATGAAGGCAGAGCTGATGGTGCTGCACATTAAAAGTTGTAAATATTTAGCATGTTGTTAGTAGAATGCTTATATTCACTTTGGATAAAAACATGTAAACTTTTTCTTCTAGCCGTCAAAATCCCATGGGTCTCACAGTCGCTTTGGATGATCATGGGTTTGCTACAGGACAGCTTTATTGGGATGATGGAATTAGTCTTGGTGAGTGTGTGGCAGATAAAAACTGGCTCCTTCATATTAAATTTTGGATGAAATCCTATTCCTTCATCTATGAGGAGTGAAGAAAGATGGAGAGAAAAGCGTCATATTAAATTTTGACATGAAATCCTATTCTTTTTTAAACTATGTTACGTAAGACTGATGGCATCATCAGCTGCAATGGGTTTTCAGAAATATAAGAATTCTGATCTCCCCTCAGAGAAGCTGGATGCCCCATGGAATTCCTTTTGGTGTTGGAAATCCATCAGGAGCTGCATGGCAGTGGTTAAATGCCTGTACTGCAGGTAAAACTGTGCTCACAACCTGGGGTTCAATCCCAGGTAGCAGGCTCATGGTTGACTCAGTCTTCCATCCTTATGAGGTCGGTAAAATGAGTGCCCAGCTTGCTTGAGGGGGGGGGGCAATGTGTAGCCTGCATACTGCAATTAAACTGTAAACTGCCCAGAGACTACTTGAAGTAGTATGGGGCAGTATATAAGTAGAGCACAACACATTTGATGCTACGATGAATTCCTAGCAGGAGGCATCAGCATACTAGCCTAGGTTTATGGGAAGCAACGAATACAGGAGTTAAAGCAGTTGTTGTTTTGAGTCAAATGATAATTACTAAGAGTTGGGTTTGTCAGACATATACTGTAGCTTTGCCAGAATCACATAGCTAGAACCTTATTGTGGCTTTCAGGTCCTGATAGCTTGTTCCATTCAATGTGTAACTTGGCCCTCAGAAAAATCTGAACCCTCTTCACCATTGCACAGGATGCTCTTCTTATTTAAGGAAGAGGGAGCAAGAATGAAGTACAATAGGAAATACTGTCTAGGGAAACACACCTTTAGGTGTAGTTACTGTGATCCAAATCATTGCCATTGTTGTCTCTCACAACATTCCAACCATACTAAAAGTTTTTCCAGTTG
Organism: Phrynocephalus guinanensis; assembly: GCA_037367245.1. NCBI lineage: Eukaryota > Metazoa > Chordata > Lepidosauria > Squamata > Agamidae > Phrynocephalus > Phrynocephalus guinanensis. The sequence continues at coordinate 115,926,924 of CM074735.1, read as the reverse complement.
TTCTGGGAAGAATTTTTCTTTCTTTCTTTCTTTCTTTCTTTCTTTCTTTCTTTCTTTCTTTCTTTCTTTCTTTCTTTCTTTCTTTCTTTCTTTCTTTCTGTTTGTTTGTTTAAAAACCTTTCCTTTCCTTTGCAGATGCATATGAAAAAGGTTACTACTTCTTTGCAGAATATCAAGTGTCTAATGTATGTATATGAATCTTTTCCCTTCAAACAATACTGTATAGTGTATATGAGAAAATTATTATAATAGTTATTTATCCAAAGTCACTTAACTATTTTGAATTCCACTTTAACATACTTTTCTGTACATTCATTCCAAATAGCATTTATTTCCAGTTCAAACATGCATGCAGATCTCCCATGTCTGCTTCCTAAGTGTAGGCTAGGTTTCTAGGAATCTCAAACTCCTTTTGCAAATTTTGAAAAACTGAAGTGGCTTTCAAAAACAATAGAAGGACAACCAAGGTTTTCTGTCAGCAGAAGCAGTGCCACGCATTCCCGTAGCCATGCTGAAACCAGTTCTTTGAATCTCAGTTGCAGTTTTCAGAGGATTTTAAAGACTTCATAATTAATAGGTTTCAAACACAAGGGTCATCATTTAATCATTGCTTGAGTAACTGATGATTGCTTTTATCGTAGCTAATGAGTACTTTTATTTCGGACAAGAGTAAATTTTAAATTGTATTTTTAAATTGTATTTAAAATTGTATTTATGATATATCATGTAATTAGGCTTGATTCATGTGTTGTCTATTGGAATGCATATTTGATTGTTCTTATTTGTATGATTTTATTGTTTTGGTTTTTTATTTTATTTGTTTGTTTATTTAATCATTGCTTGATGAACTTAAATGTGTTTGAATGTTGGGCCATATAGATATGGATCTGCAGTGGGTTAGAGATGTTAGGGAGACCTGAAGCAATGTTTGAAGCAATGGTTCCAAACCTTGGGTCTCTAGATGTTATTGGACTGAAACTCCCAGAAGCCTACACCATTAGCTGTGCTGGCCAGGATTTCTGGGCATTGTACTGCAAGAATTTCTGGAGACACAAGGTTGGGATTCACTCGTCTGAAATGCATAAAACCTCTTCCTGTATTTTTACTAAAAGAGCTTTCTGTCTTTGTCCAATTTCAGAATACATTGAAGGCCTCTGTGGTCCACAACAACTATTTAACTGACACAGTTGATTTAAGGATTGGTTATTTGCATGTCTGGGGTGTTTCATCCTCAGTTACAAGTGTTACTGTGACACATGAGAACACTGAAGAAGATGTCCTGTTTCAGTATGATCCAGCAAGCCAGGTAGGTTAAATACTGGAATGAATCGTGGAAATCCAGTGAGTTTTTCCCACCTCATATATGTAGATGATGTTTTAAACCATTTTTAAATTTGCTCTGTTTTTAAAGAAGGTTGAATTCAGAGACTCTTTAGTTGTCTCATTGTCAGTTTATAAAGAATTGTACTGGTTGGTTGATTGTTGGTCTGACATCATTTTGCATAGATCTGGGTACCCTCATGGGCCAACAGAATAGTAAATACTATAAACAAACAAGCACATATGTTTGCTGAGAGAGCCTCCTGGCACACTGTTTAAAACTTCTGTACTGTAGCCATAACTGTGCTCACGACCTGAGTTTGAACTCCAGGTAGCAGGCTTAAGATACACTCAGCCTTATATCCTTCTGAGGTCCGTAAATTGAATACCAGCTCAGGGCTGGGTGGGGAGTAGCAATGTTGTAGCCTGCATAATTTTATTCAAAATCACCCAGAGAGTGCTTTAAGTCCTATAGGACAGTATACAAGCAGAATGCTTGCACTTTTTTGTAATTATTTTTGCTTTTGCTGTGCAGTATTCAAGAATTAACCTGGTACTACTTTTCCTCTTATGTGGTAGGAACTCAATTTATTTAATTTCTGACCATATTTCTTGTCATTTCATAAGGTATGGTTTCAAATTTCATCATCATTCATCATTATTTATTATGCGGTTATAGACCCGATTTAAAAGCACAGAAGGAAATTTGGTAAAAACAAATAAATAAAACCAATTTGTACTACAAAATTTTAAAATACAAGCTAAAACCAGGACGTGTTAAAAGCACAGAAGGGAAATTGGTAAAAACAAATAAATAAAACCAATTTGTAATACAAAATGTTAAAATACAAGCTAAAACCAGGACATGTTTAAAATGCAGAGAACCGTAAGACCCAGTGCTAAGGGAAATCCGTAGCATAATTGGGACGTTGCTTATTTTTAAACTTGATCACGGAAGCAAAATATTTAGCCACAGATTCCGTATTTAGTTGATTTTTGCCCACCAATAGTTGAGACAAATGCTCCGTTTTTGATCTTCCAGGACACTTCTTCAAAATTGGCACAATAAATCTGTTACTTTCTTCTAAGTAAAAACTGCATTCAAACAAAACATGATCCAAAGACTCAACTACGTTATCACCACAAGCACATAGTCGCTTAGCATAGGGAATATTACAATAGCGACCTTCTAAAACAGCTGAGGGGAGGCAATTAAACCTGGCTTTGGAAAACGCATAATGATATTTTGGGATAGTAAGTTTGTCCAGGTATCCTGCATACTTAGGGAACTCCCAATTTAATCCAAAGAAATTAGGTGAGCAAGGGCCTTGAGCCCTTGATAAGGAATACTGGAGATCAATATCTCTAATTCTTTGCTTGAAAATTGGTTTAATGTTATGAAAAGTCCGTTTGTAAAGAAACTCAAGGGAAAACCCTAATAACTGTAGTTTTGGTATAAAACCCTTAAACCAAGTGCTAATAAAAACAACTCTACTCAAATAATAAAGATTTCCAGATGTTTGGTCAGCATACACCACTTTTAACCAGTAACAAAAGGCAAGGGACCAAGCTCTACATTCTACAGCTATGAGTCCTGCCTCTAGACGCAAGCCTGCAGATGACACACATCTTGGCATACCAAAAAGGGAGTGTAAAAAATTAGAGAGAACGCTCTCGATAGCTTCAAGTAAGGTTTAAGGAAACTTTAAGCTTAAGGTATACGAATACAAAGTGTCACATTGTTCTTCAAAAGCAGGTGTCTCTGTTTAGTCGTGGCCACATCGTTAATATGAAGTAGACATGGGCACGGAGTGGCGAAAATCTCGTTTCCGTTTTCGGTTCTTCTTATCGTTACGTAACGGGTAACGGTAACGAGAATTACTCTGCTCCAGCTCGAACCCGAACCGAAAAAGAAAAATTGGGTCTGATTCTTCGTTGTCGTTCATGGCATCGCGGTGATCGCGCGATGCCAAGCAGCACAGAAAAAAAATTTAAACATAAAAAAAAACTGATTCCCGGCCATAAAAGCAGGCGAAAATATGCCTGCCGCAGTGAGGGCACCTACCAGAGAGGGGTGGTTTCTGGGGGGGGGTCCCCAGCCTTCCCCCCCTCTCCTGTCCTGGGCTGCTGGTACCAGGCTGGGGGGGATCCTCATCGTCTCCATTTGTCATGCGGTGGGGAGGATCCAAAATGGCGACCACAATATTTATTTTTAAATCTTGGTCCAAAAACCCACCAAAGCACCACAGAAACATTTGAAAATTAGGTATTTTAAATGCCTGATTTTTTTATAGTAGCAGCAGTGGGTTTTTCTTGCAATAAAACATCTCAATTGATTTTATTTTATTTTATTTTATTTTATTTTATTTTATTTTATTTTATTTTTACACCTGTGCAATGATGGGCTGGCCATGGGATGGGACAATGCAATTTTTTTGACCCATTCCACCAATCGCATGGCCAGGTTTTGACTGAGACTTCTGGGATGTGCCAGAGGGCATAAAAATCCCACTAACCCTAGCCCTAACCCTAACCTAACCCTAACCCTAACCCATACACCAGTACACTGTCCTTCTTAGTGGGTCAGAGGCACCCAGAGGTGCAGCCCACTAACCCACCCTAACCTTAACCATAACCCTAAGCCTAGGACTTACCCTAACCCCAACCCTAACCCAGATCCGTACTCAAGTATGCTTCCCTTCTTAGTGGGTCAGAGGCACCCAGAGAGGCGCCTCCCAGCCAGAGCCCACTACCCCTACCCATAACCTGTATGCCAGTACGCCAGTATGCTTTCCTTTTTAGTGAGTCAGAGGCACCCAGAGAGTTGCCTCTGCCACTTACCCCCCAACCCTAACATAATTTATGGTACGCGGCGGCTACGCGTAATGCTTCCCTGAACCTTCCCTTCCCTTCTTAGTGGGTCAGACGTCAGAGGCACCCAGAGAGGTGCCTCCCAGAGCCCACTTACCCCAACCCCAACCCCAACCCCAACCCCAACCCCAACACAAACGGAAACGACAAACGGAAATGAGAAATTTTTGAAAATTTCCTCGACAAATGGAAACGACCCAAAACGGACCCGTCCTGACAAACGACAACTCGAAACATCATTTTTCCTGGTCGTGCCCATCTCTAATATGAAGTTTTGATCATGAGGCATGTGGGTGGCATGCTGATAAGCTATATAACATATTAGACCATGTACTTTTTTCTGTCTCTGGTCCTCCTGCCTCATTTCAAGAAGCTATTTCCCCAGCTCCTGATTTAGCTCTGTAACCTACAAATGGCTGCTGTGGAAAAGAGCAGGAAGGTATATTGTGTCAGATACAGGAAATACAGTATTACCTTATTTTTCACTAAGACGCATCTGACCATAGACACACCTAATTTTTAGAGGAGGAAAACAAGGAAAAATGTTTAGCCTAAGGTTTCATGGCAGGGGAATCCCGGCTGCAAAAGGGGAGGACACAGGCTCCATGGCGGAGACTTCATTACAAATGAGGTGATTTTTGATTGGGCAATCCTGGCTGCAGAAGGAAAGGGGTGGGAAGAAGTTCCCGGGAGTAAGCCTCTTTGCAAAGGAGGTGATTGGGACTGGGGAATCCTGGATGCAAAAGGAGATGGTTGCAAACGAGGTGATTGGAACTGTAGAATCCAGGCTGCCGCAGGGGATGGGAGAGGTTCCGTGCAGGCAACTTCTCTCTAAATGAAAAACTGTGATATATATGTAGCAGGGATGACTGTATTTACTCTATAAGATGCATAGACATTTCCCCTTACTTTTTTTTTGGGGGGGGGGGAGTGCATCTTATATAGCAAAAAAATGATATTTATTAGGACTATAGTAGCTCTGGGATTAGGGGAGCTACCATCCAAAAAGATGATTCCCCCCTCTTTGATTAGCCCAGATTGAAGTCACTTTCAACAACATGTTGCATGTCTGTCTATAGTTCATAGATATGCCCAGGTCCATATAAATTTTCATATAAGAGGGAACAGAGCAAGGGTAGCATTATGAAAGATATAACATGGTTCAAACATATCCAAAAATAAGACTTATATTTCACTTCTTTTCTCTGCTCTGCTACAACTTAATTTTTCCCTTCTATCTCAAGTCTAACAATAGAAAAGTTTTTTTTCTAAGTACTGACTTCTACCAGCTCTTGTTGATTAGCTAAGGGGAAATTTGCCTAGAACAGCATCTCAGTTAAGAGTAAGAGGACCAATTATCAATTCTCTTGAAAGGGAATTCACTGAAGCCCATCTATATAGGCTTTCTTGCATTGCTTTCAATTTGTATTTTTTGCTTACCTGTTCTACATATCCCCAAATCACTGAACTAATTGGTGGTTAATGAAACATGAAAATCCTCTATTAATCATTTCTCTAAGTTGGTTACTCTCCTCTCCTACCTCTAAGGGAAATGCATTTCACTCAGAGCTAATCTTTCTCTTAGCTCTTCCTTTCCTCATTTTCACTGTTACCCTCCTTCCTTTTGTGGCCTTCCACTGCTGCTATCAGTCTGAAAAGAAATTCTTTTAAGCTTCTGCTTTCTACATCTTTCCCCGACCAGCTTTGGGACGCTGAGATATTTTCATGCCACATCTCCATGTGGTAATTTAAAAGCCATCTTATCTTTTTGCCCTTCCTTTTCTATAACAAGAGAGGTTTTGAAATGAAATTTAGAGATCCCTGGCTTGAGTGGAAACTAAGTCTCTCTCTTCCGACATCTCATGTTTGAAGTTGGAAAGGTGGAGAGCTAAAAGAGAGAAGACCAAGGTCTGACTTTGAGAACTTTTCCTAGCATAAAAATAGTCTATTTCCAAGAGTATTAATTGAAGCTAAACATTTATTTGGGTTACAGTGTCCTTTATTCATCTTTAATAAAGCCATCTTTATCAGAACTCTTTTCTTATGTTTAACCTTTGATCAGCTGCCTATCTTTGAACTTCTCGATGATTATCCTTTCCTTTTTTCCCATTGTCCCACTTCTACCTTTACTCTTTCATAACTTTACCTTCTTATATACGGTAGAAATCTCCCAAAATCAAACAGGATGGTTTTCCTTTTAGCATCCTCTTTTTTAATGTGATGGAGTCAGCCCTTTAGAACACAATGCCAGCTCTTTAGAATACAGTGCCACACTGTATTGTCCAGGACAGTGAAGATAATTTCTAGAAGCCATGGCTAGGGCTGGGAAAATAGGTCAGATTTACTTGTGCCAACATTAAAACAATCAAGCATCAAGCAATCTCTGTCCGAAATATAAAACCATGTTCAGATTTTGATACCCTCTCCTAAAACAAACACATTTCAATTTGTCCTTCATTGACTTTGCCCCCCCCAGCTCAAAATAAAGAGGTGAGACAACTGCTTTTGGGTTAAACAAGGGGCACAACTATATTAACATCTTATTAAATTATTAAGAGATAAGGGGGCCTACATAGTGCAATAGGCAGGGATCGGTAACTCACCAAGAAATCCATATCCCAGATGACACTTTGAGAGATCCCGATTAAAGGTCTAAATGCATCAGGGCTGCCCTTGGCTACTTACTAAACCTAAATTAATTTCTTACCTTTTTGTCTGTATTCCAATCCAGTCCTATTTATGGCCAGAGGGCTACCAAGTACCCATTGAATGCAAATCTGGGATCTCACATGACTCTAATACCTATGCACTACCCGCTGTTGTGACCTAAGCTGAATGACAACCTAGACCTCATATGTTGATAATGGGATGGGTGAAAACACACTGCCACCCAGAGCCAATCAGGGTGACAATCAAAAATTCCCATCCATCTCCAGTGACCAGCTAACCTCAATAGCAACTTGAGGGTGGCAGGAAGGTGTCTCAGCGGCGATGGGGCAAAGACACTGGGGAGGTTGGGACAGGTCCTTATATAGCCTGCCCCAACAAAATGGCTTCCCTGTACCACCATTTTGGGCCTCATTTCAACGGGGGAGGCAAAGAACCCCTACACTGGATTTCCTGGACTTCAAAGTTAGAAATTTAACTGTATTTTTGTGCCATCAAGTTGATTCCAGCTTAGGACAACCCTTTACAGGGTTTTCTAAGTAGAAAATATTCAGATGTGGTTTACTACTCCCTTCTTCTGGGCACACCTTGGGTTTGTACAGCTTGCCCAAGGCCAAACACGCTGGTTCATGCCTCAGTAGGCACAATGGGGAACCCAACTCCCAACCTCTGGCTCTACAGTCAGATACCTAAGCCACTAAGGTATCTCCATCAAGGAATTTCCAGCAAGGAGATGACCAGGCATTGTACATGCCTGCCATATAGGTATCAATGCTGAGGACCCTCTCACAAAGAAGATGTGATAATCCCAATTCAACATTAAGATGATGAGATATGCCGAGACTGCCAACAGTTAATTAATGAAAGCTCTGAGTTGACTCATAATTCAATCAATTTTCCTTTCTCCCACATTTAATTTTTATTAAAAGCTTTGAATTCTTTTTACCCTATGTACAAAGAAATGTGCAAATTTTTGATAAATCATACAAAAACTGTGTACTGCAGCCAAACCTGTGCTCATGTCCCAAGGTTCAATCCCAGGTAGCAGGTTCAAAGTAGACTCAGCCTCCTATCCTTTCAAAGTCAGTACAATGACTACCCAGCTTTTTTTTTTCGGGGGGTGGCTATGTGTAGCCAGCAAAAATTATTGTAAGCCACCCAGATAGTTCATTAAGTACTATGGCACTTAAATAAGTACTGCTATACAAGCAGCACACTTTGTTTAACCCCCTCCCCCCAAAAAAGAAATCAAATTAAAATTAAATAATGACCAGTTCTGAAGCATAACATCTTGTGTTTCTCAAAGAAGGTACAAGACACAGGTGAGACATGACATCTGGGTGTATTTAAAGTGGGTTAGTCTGTCAAGTATTGCTCCTGGCAGGCTCCTGTCAACAGGTGTGGTTTGATAAAGGTGTTTCAAAATAATGAATCCTTATGGGACACCAGTCATGCATTTGTTGTTTTATATCTCTTTTTCTACAAGCAGTATTGAATAATCAGCTTCCCTTGTTTCTTGCTCTTCTGTTCAGATACTAGAAGTTGAATTCACCGGCAATGTTCACCTCCTTTATCAATTAAAACAAGTAAAATGGGTGACAACCTCTTAACCATCCATGGAAAAAAGGAACAAGCGACATAACAACTGCTTCACTGCTAATGAATGTATTAGGAATTTGTGACATATAAATGAGGGAACAAATATTATTTTGCTGCATGTAATATTTCTCATAAGACATTTTTGTTTTTCTGTAAAAGAATGGAACGCTGCAATGGACTTTGAATTAGACAGAAAGGAAAAGGAGTGTTTATTTCATTGAGGCACAGAGAATTGTCATGATTTTGTAAAATAGCCAATGGAAAGCCCCCTCCCACAAAACAAAACAAAACAAAACCCTACATTCATTAAGGTAATCTATGTGAAATCAGATTTGAGGGTTTGTGTATTTTTCATAGGAATTAAAATGTCAGTGGAATGTCTATGTGCCTAACTTGATGAACTACACAATTGTTTTTATGATAATGTTTATAAATCTCAGTGTGAGAATGTGCCACAAAATACAACAGATTTCTTTTGTAATTTATATTAATATGAAAATAAAACTCCTCTGACAGTGCTTGGATATCTGTGTATGTTTGTGGAGGTATGTGTGGGTATGCGTACATGCATATTGTAAGAACATCACTGAGATTCATCCTTCCAGACTCGGGAATATGAGGTTGTTCCCATGAAGACAGCCCCTACCACTCACATTCAGAATCCATCCAAATTTTCCCCTTTAACAAAATGGTGTCTGCACATCATTCTTTGATCCCACTTTAACAGTTTGATAGTTCTATGTCATGATGATGATGATGATGATGATGATGATGATGATGATGATGATGATGATGATGATGATGTGCTATCAAGTTACTTCTGACCAATGGCAACCCTTTTTAGGATTTTCTAGGAAGTGAATTTTCAGAAGTGGTCCTTCTGGAGGTGCTCTGGAATTGTGCGGCTTGCCCAAAGCCACACAGGCAAACTCTTCCTCTCAGGAGGCACAGTGGGGAATCAAACTCCCTACCTCTGACTCTGTAGGTAGATACCTAAACCACTGAGCTATCTTGGCTGCATCCTGTGAAATCCTAGGCTATGTAATTTTGTGGACTCTTAAGCATTTTGTCAAACTACAAAAACCCAGAGTTCCTTAGTATGGAACAAGACAGTTAAAGTGGAACAAAACTGCCATAAATGTGTGGAAGAAACAAAGAGAACACGTAGGAATGTTCCAGACAGACTACTGTGATATATAAAGGTAAAGGTTCCCCTGCACATGTGTGCTAGTTGTGCCCGACTCTAGGGGTGATGCTCATCTTCATATTCAATCCAAAGAGCCAGTGTTGTACAAGTCCATGGCCACGTGGCCAGCATGGCTGCAAAGAACCACTGATTTACCTTCCTGCTTTTTATGATGGTACCTATTTATCTACTTGCATTTACATGCTTTAGAACTGCTATGTTGGCAGGAATTGGGGTTATCAGTGAGAGCTCACTCTGCTGCATGACAACTAGGATTCGAACCACTGAGCTGCTGAGTTTGCAGCCAACAGTTTTCAGAGCCTTAGTCCACTGATCCACCACACCCCTTTTACTGTGATATATAGATCCCCTCTAAACTTCAGCAAACAAGGCATTATGGGTGTTTGGAAGCACCCTCAGGTGATCATTATGTCTCTCTCTGTACTCCTCTATCCTGACTTTCAATCTGAGCTGCAGGTGAATCTCCTCTCAGCCAGAACCCCTCCCCCCCATATGCCCTATCCCTTGTTTTCAGATACACACCAACCTTCCAATCTGTCCTCCATTCCCCCCACTCTGGTTATATAAGTGGTGCAGTACAAGTGCTCTGACAACAAGTAAGAAAAGGGAAGGCCCTCCCCCTCCCCCTTCTCCAGCAGTGATAATGTTTTCTGACACATCTTAGTTGCACAAGGAAGGTCATGTGGCTGGAGATCACTTTGACTGCCTGATCTAGAATTCATTGCTACTAGAGATGGGTACGAATTTAAAAAAATTGTGTTTTGGTTTTTTGTTTTTCGTTGAGGGGTCCATTTCTGTTTGTTTTTGTTTTTTGTGAATTTTTGGGAAAAAATCATTTTTGTTTTTCGTTTTTCATTTTTACCTGCCTTTTGCGTGATTTTTAAAGCATTTCTATGCGTGGGCGTCCCCCAATGCCCCAAACCAGAGGGAAACGAAACGCTAAAAAAATGATGCTGGCAGAGACACAGTATAGACTAGGTATGCAGGGAGGCTGCAAATGCAGCGGTGGGCATTGACCAGGGTTCAAGGCAGCTGCAGAGTGACTGCACTGTGGGGCAGGGGAGGGTACTCACCGAGAGGTATGCACGCACACACACAGGGAGGCTGCAAGACTGAAGCTAGAGAGAAATCTCTTCTTTCTCTCCCCTAAGAGCCAGGCTGCAGCGGGCAGGAACACAGAGACACACACCTGCCTGGCTGGCCTAAAGTGAAAATAATGAGTCGCAGAGACAGCAATACCCACCCTAACTCCCACTGGAGACTGCAAGGAGGATGGGGGCTGCCCCAGCTTTTTATGCCCTCTGTGGCTGCCAGACCTGCCCAGTCTGCAACCTGGGCATGCTATTGGTTGAAATTGTCCAAGAAATTACATGATCCCATCACATGGCTTGCATCCATTTTATGGCTGGAATCCATTTTGTGTCAAAGGGAAAAGAAAAAAATACATTGCGATGGGAGAAAGACAAAACTAAAAGTTTTAAGGACCCCAACCCCCTGGTAGGTAATAATTTCAAATAATTATTGCTGCATTTTTTATGGATGTTCAGGGTGTTTTAATACCCAAGAAATCAATATTAGGCATCTGGGAGCCATTTTGGGTCGATGTCCCCTAACTCCCCTTAAAGGAAAAAAATACAGTGATCTGAGAAAAGACATAAATGCAACTTTTAAGGACCCCAACCCCCCTGTTAGGTATTATCAGGCAGAATAAATAATTATCGCTGGGTTTTTACGGATATTCAGGACTTTTTTAACATTTAAAAACAGCTCATTTCATTGTGCGTTGCCATTAACGAAAACGAAACGTAACAAACCTAATTTTTGTGGTTCTGTTCAGTTCGTTCCATTTTCATCACAATTTTCGTTATTCATTTTGTTACATAACAAAACAAATAACGAATAATGGAAATTGAAAAAAAAGTTCATTTTGTGCCCATCTCTAATTGCTACATCTTGGGTTCTCCTCATTCCAAAGCAGAAATGGCCCATATTAAACCTCTATGTCACATGCAATGCTTAGAGACCAAGAAGAAGCATTTTAGGGTCTCCGGTATTTCACACTCCTGATTTTATTATTTTAAAGTTATTTGGTCTCAGAATGTCTATTTGTGCCCCCCTCGGAGGCATCGAACAATTTGGAAGACTGCTCTAATACCCCTAAGTAATTAGAGGGGGGTGCATCGTAAATTTTACCTCTGCTTCCCTGCCCCCCAGATAGCATCGTTTTCCAGCATAAGATGTGGCATGGATATGCCTTTCTAAAATGGAACACACTATAAGCTGTTGAGGCAACACTTGGATTCCAAAGGACCTAAACAGGGAGTAATTAGTTCAGACAGCAATTGCTGTAAAGGAGATACTTCTGCAAGATTTCACTTGAGATATAAATATCAAAGAGCAATGGGCCATTATGAAGATATTATGTTACCATTAAAGGCATTGCTCAAGGAGATTATTATTAATTCCTAAACAATTGCACTGTCAGAATTCACAGTTGAGCAGATTACTTCAAAAGACAATGCAGCTTACAAAATATGGGCAAGTGAAAAGGTTTGCCAGAGAACTGTATTGAAAAAGATTAATCAAAGAGATTTCTCCATGTCTGTTACCAATACCCAAGATAATGATGACAGCAGCACTGAGAGAGATAAAAACACTTGCAATTAGAGTTTGCAGCATATCAAATGAAGTATAAGGGAAAAATAATGGCAAAAGGTTTAATTGCTGCATTTTTGTCAGTTCAATTATGATTTTTAAGCAAACAAAGGATGAGTAAGGAAAACTCTGGGGGAAAATGACCATATAATTCTGGAATTCTAGATTTCAAAAGGAACAAAAGTGCAGTCTAGTCACACGTGTGCACTGGATTTTAGGAACACCAATTTCAATAAAAGTAGGACAACAGTAAGTAGGGTCATATGGCAAGAGATCCAAACAGAAAATGGATTCAAAAATTGATGGGAATTTCTTAAAAGGGAAATTCTAAGCTACAGCTACAAATGATAGGCAGGCAGAGAGAGTAAGGGCTCCAAGTCACCCATTGGCAGCTGAGTGGTTCTAACCCCCATAGAAGGCAGTACCCACTGAGGTAGGAAGGTAGGCAGAGAGAGTAAGGGCTCCTAGTCACCCACTGGCAGCAGGGTGGCTCCAAACCCCATAGAAGGCAGTACCCACTAAGGCAGGCAGAGAGTAAAGGGCTTTAAGGCAGGCAGCTGAGTGACTCCCCCACTAGTCAGCCACTGAAGCCGGCAAGTAGGCAGAAAGTAAGGACTTCAGGTCATCCATTGGCAGCTGAGTGGCTCTAACCTCCAAAGAAGGCAGTACACACTGAGCCAGGCAGGTAGTATAGGGTTCCAAGTCACCCTTGGCAGCAGGGTGGCTCTCGTCCCCATAGAAGACAGCATCCACTGAGGCAGGGAGAGAGTGGGCTTTAAGGCAGGCAGCTGACTCCCCCGCTAGTCACCCATTGAGGAAGCCAGAGAGAGTAAGGGCTTCAAGTCACCCATTGGCAGGCAGCTGAGTAGCTCCAACCTCCATAGATGATATCATCCACTGAGGCAGGCAGAAAGTAAAGGGCTTTAAGGCAGGCAGCTTAGTGACTCACCCACTAGTCACCCATTGAGGCAGGCAGAGAGAGTGAGGTCTCCACGTCACCCATTGGCAGGCAGCTGAGTAGCTCTAACCCCCATAGATGGCAGTACCCACTGAGGCAGGCAGGTAGTATAGGGCTCAAAGTCACCCACTGGCAGGCAGCTGAGTGGCTCTAACCCCCATAGAAGGCAGTCCCACTGAGGCAGGCAGGTAGGCAGAGAATAAGGGCTTCAAGTCACCTGTTGGCAGCAGAGTGGCTCCAACCCCCAGGGAAGGCCTTGAAACATTGGCCTATAAAGACCCTTTGAATATCTGAGAGATTGGACCTCCCTGGTATGGTCAGGGAAGGCCTACAAACATTGCACCTACAAGGACCCTTTAAATATCTGAGAGATACCCCCACTGAGAGGCACCACTTCATGCAGAGTGGCCTGCCTCTTCGCTCTCTCAGTGGAAGTCTACCCAGCCTCCATCCCACTGCCTGCCTCTCCTACTCCCCTCTTCCTCCCAGCCCCAGAGGGACCAGTGCCTGCTGCTGTCCCTGGCATCATCCCAGGATGCCTGCACGGGAGGTGGCTCTGCAATGCACTCAATGACAGGTGCCTTCGGTCACTCCCCCTGCACACCACCACCTTGCAGTGCTTGCACACTCCAAGCCTTGGGTCCTCCTGTATGTCGAAAAACTCCCACAGAAATCCTATCTCAGTGCTAGGGACTGGTGGGTGTAGCATCTGCTTTGCCCTGCTGCCCACAGTACCAGGGCCAGATGCTCCTCTAGCAGTGCTCCTGCTGCTGTTGCTGGTACCAGCGTCATCACTAGCGCTGCTACCTGCCTTATCCTGCCAAAAAAGTCTTTTGAGTTTAGTGGGGGTGCCCTTCCCCTTGACCCTCTTCATTTTTTATTTTTATTTTATTTTAATAAACAAAACTAAAGCCCTTCAATAGGGGAAACAAGAAATACAGGGCACTTGACTGAGTGGGGGGGGGAGATGGGAGACATAATAATTATTATAAATTAATAATAATAATATAATTGGGGGACAATGGGTTGATTGGGGGACAACAAGGCAGGATAGGAATACGGTAAAAATAACCCTCCACTGAACAAAAAAGCCCTAACCCAAAACCAAATCCCAAAACCCAATCCCAAAACCTAATCCCACAAAAAATAATAAAGGAGGTAAATAATATTCTGTTTTTGAACAACATACAGGCCAAAGCCCATAAACACAGAGAGAAACCAGCCAGGGGCAGGAGCCACTGACTAGCAGCAAACCCTTTCCAGCTCACTCCATCAGAGACTGCAAAGAGGCACCTGCCTGCAAGAGCTTTTATGCTCTCGGCCAGCAATCAAGAGACTCCCACTGGAACCAGGCTTTGCTATTGGTTCCCAATGTTGCAACAGGTCCAAGAAGCACATGGCAAAGCCACGTGCTGTTCAACTGCATGATTAAAAAAATAAAAATAAAATTTAAAATAAATCCAAAATACTATAAATCAACTCTAAAAAAAAAACAAGACATAGAGAGAGGGAAAGGGAACAAGTTTGCCTAATCCTATGAAGTGTATGCAATGCATGCATGACACCTTTCCCCCTTGCACATTAAAAAAATTATAAAACTAAAAATAAAATAAAAATAAAATGGTACAGTACACCCAAATCAACCCTTAAAATATCAACAACAGGAAGGGAACATACTTGCCTCTGCTGCCACTTTAAGACTAAAAAAAAAAAAAAAACCTTAGAAAAATAAAAAAAAAGATCTGACAAAAACACATATTTAGACATTTTAAGCATTGATTAACACCCTGCTAAGTATTATCAGCCAGAAATATTAAGTTTCGCTGAGTTTTTAGGTCCTTTAAGAACATTTTAATACGTTAAAAAAGCCATTCTGCATGGATTTGCTGCCATTAACAAAAGTCTGTGGCAGCCATTTTCCCTTTAAACATTAAAAAAAGATCTCTGGAAAAACACATTTTTAGATGTTTTAAGTACTGGTCATCAACTTGCTAGGTATAATCAGACAAAAAAAATTGTTGCATATTTTTGAAGTCTTTTAATATGTTTTAAAACATAAAAACACCTCTTTCCATGTTTTCGCTGCCATTAACGAAACTGAGTTTTTTCATTTGTTTCATTTTGTTGTGGTTCTGGGCTGTGGTTCGTTATTCATTCCGTTACATAATGAAACAAATAATGAATAACGAAACAAACCAAAAGTTTATTTCATGCCCATCTCTACTCTAAACATTTGAATTCATCCACCTATTTAGAAGCATTGTTATCCTGAATGACTAAGTAACCCACAAGTCAATATGAGCATTTTTACAAAATCCAAAACAAAATGAAAACAAGAACTTCAAAATCTCTAACCAGTGCACTTGATAAAATTGGGTTGCTGAATACTGTACCCCAGTTTGGTCTATGTTTGATTCAGGCCGTACATGTTAGGACTATTTTTTCTTGTTTCCTTTTGGTAATATACTGATTGGTGACATTTTCTTTACTGGCGATTGTGGGATATGATAATTATAGGAAAAACACCACTCCCACAAATGGGGAAACACAGAGGGCTCCGACTTGGGGTTACACAACACCTCCAGAATGATTTATGTCAAGATAAATTCTCCACTTGCAGAGAAAAAAATGAAAAGAGAAATGGAAGACAGCTATTACGAATGTTGGCAATGATGATATACAGCTGACAAGGAAGGAGAAAACAAAAATGTGGGGGTCACATTAAAAAAGACCTAATGGAACAAGTGTGTAGTTTAGGGGTACCCCTAGACCCATCGTCATTGGAGAGATATGTAAATTCAGGTGCTGAGAATGCTTGGGGTTGGGTATTAGATGTCCAACAGCTGCAATCATTCCTGGTCACAAATAAGCTGACCACAGTAGTCCATGCCCAGAGCAAGAGAAGACTGGCTACCACAGTTGCACCAAATTTAGTGCTGATACACACACACACACACACACACACACACACAGAGAGAGAGAGAGAGAGAGAGAGAGAGAGAGAGAGAGAGAGAGAGAGAGAGAGAGAGAGAGAGAGAGCATTGAAATATGAAAATACAAAGATTCTAGATGTTTGGTAAAACATTGACCTTGTGGTGATAGCATCTTTACTATGCAGGTACTACATTGAAGCAAGTGCTGTAAAGGGTATGAGAACCTGCGTCATAAATTAAGAATGGTAGAATAACATGGATGCATTGTCTTACAATGATTAAATTGTGACATCATTTTCTGTGACATCATAAGGACCTTCCCTGTGACATCACAAGAACCTGCATCCTTGTTTCAAGCCTTGGTCTTGAAAGCCCAGGGAATGGGAGCTGCTGATCTGAGAACTTTACTCTGCCTTGTCTTCCTTGCACCGTAGCTTGCGGTATGCGAATTATTGGGAGGCCAAGAAGAAAGGGTCAATGCTTTTCCAGGGTGAAAGCTGTCTTTCTACTCAGATATTCTTGGCCTCGGATGTGAGATTGAAAAATGATTTCCCAGGGATAATTCATTGATCGAAATTAAGACCTCAAATAGTTCACTAATCCAACACAACCTCTTAGGGAAGCCTCACAGTCCCTAACCTGCCGAATGTTGTGTGCTTGCAAAAGAAGAGAAGATCCTACAATTTGGAGTATCCCCAAGCCAAATGAAAAGAGGATATTATATGTTATTTCTGCTTGCTCTGAAAACATGACAGAGTGAGCATGTTGATAAGCAAATCTACAGCATCCTTACATATGGGTGGCTTTTGTCTGAATCATGTGATGTCAACACCTGGCAAGTGCTGTGCTGCAGCTGCAGCTTGCCACAGACAACGCAGCAGGTAATTGTAACACAGTGGACGTTGCCTGCATGGATGAACTCTTATTACAGCCTCACAGATGGTTCTAACAGATCACATTGACTTTCACAAGGATACTGCAGAAAGTGACATGCAGGGAGAGCTGTCTTTCAAAACAGTAGCATAGTCACTATGAAGACTTTGATACTCAGAATCTTTTATCTCTGACTTGCTTTTAGGTGTTTTTCAGTGGGTACAGGAATAGAACCAATCTGTGTGTCTATCTAGCTGGCGAGCTATTATTCTTCAGCGTCTCTCTGTTTGACATTCCTTGTTTATCAGCATTCCCTCACCTGCATCCCCATGCCATCTTTCTTTGACCTAGATCATAAACTTGCAGAATTGATGCTTCAATAAGGTTGTGACTTTGCTTACATTTATTGGCCCAAATCCTGTTGTGTAGCTGTTCCTGCATAATTTGAAGTTGAACAAGCAGTTGTGAAATGGCACAAAGGCAGTAGCCATATTCTGCAATTATTTCCACAGGCAAAGTTGCGAAACTGGTTGCCATTTGATTGCGCAGCCAGGCATGCAGTGTGGACTGTATGGGAATGTCTGCAGACATACATTCACTCCAGGCTAAAATCAGTGTCATCTCAGATATTGTGATTAAGGATGCCTACTCTCTTCAGAGAAAGGCTGCAAAATGGCTTGAAACAATTAAACTTTTTGTTGGCCAGTGGAAGGGCAGAGCAAACACTGGCCACCCTAACAGATCTGAAATTTGCTCCACCTGTATTAGTAGCACAAGAATGATAACTGATAACTGGCTGATAATTGGACCATGAATAAAACCATGGAGTTCTCCTTTGATACTCTGGGGAAGGCTCAGAGTGAGGTCACTGGAGTCTACATATCTATTTCAGCTGTTTCCATTTGGATCAGTTAGAATAAGGGTGCTGTGCTACATTTATGCCAGCCATTGCATTCTGGAATTTTCTATATGTTAATCAGGTTGCACCTTTACATTAGACCAACAGGACTGTGTGTATGGATTGAAGAATGCATTCTTTTTTGCTCAGGCTTTGATTGGGAAGGCTGCAATAACATTAGGGACAATCTCCCTGCTCCCTTTGTTACTTTGCTCCTTTTACTTTTCTGATTGTGCATCATAAAAAATGTCAGTGCCTTCTGCATTTTTGTGTACTGGTGGAACTTTGAAGATCTGAGCATTTCTCAGTCCATATTAGCTTTTTTGTTCATGTTAGATCTTCAATGCATGCTGTCATCACAGGGGACAACATCTTTTTGGTATCTTGCCAGGGAAGCTTGCTTACTGACGTGAAGAATTATCTACACAGATCTCTATTTCTGGATTCCTTGTGAAGCACTGCCACCATTTTAGCATATAGAACTGTCTGGCAGATTAGTCCTTTCCTTGTGCCAGGTAACAATTGGAGGTAACTCTCACCCACACTTGAAAAGGAACAAAACCATCAGAAATGTAAGCACACTGAATCCTCTCCTTCAAGTCAACCACATTTCCACAATTGATGGTGCTATGTAGCCTCCGGCTCCGGCTCTATCTCCATCTCAGGCATATGTGTGTAACTCTACGTGACTCCATGTCCATGGAGTTTTCTTGGCAGGAGTACTGGAGTGGCTTGCCAGTTCCTACTCCAGGCGCCTACAGCATCTGGTATTCCCTGGTGGTCTCCCATCCAAGTACTAACCAGGGCCGACCCTGCTTACCTTCCGAAATCAAACGAGATCAGATGTGGTTAGGGCATCTAGGCTCTAGCCTTTGTTTACCTCATTCACAGGTTTCCATACTGATCCAGAAATGTAAAAAATACTTGATGAATCCATGAACAGGACACCTCTAAAACAATGTGGAATGGATTAGTCCTGATTTGTATGACAAACATATGGATATTTACCTGCTTGGGAGCTACTCACACACTCTTAACTAAGAGAAAACGTGGAGTACATTTGGCCTCAGTTAAGTGTAAGCATTAATTCATTTAAAGCTTTAGTTGAAGCACTAAGTGGTGGCTCTAGGTTTTGTGGGTATTAAAATACTGTCAGTAAGGTCTCCCCTGTGATTCAACAATAGGGATGGGCAATTTGTTTTGGAACAAAACAAATGCCCAGGTGGTGTTCAGAAGCCTCCAACACACATGCAACCAATGACTTACCTTTCTCTGGGCTTGCACAGGGTTAAATTCCAACCAGGAAACAGGCTGCAACATCATCTTTGCTGCTCCGTGGTGCTGGCCAATCAGGAGCTGTGCAGGGACAGGCATTATCCTGCCTCCCTGTCTGATTGGCCAGCACCACAGAGAAGCAAAGATGACGTTGCAACCTGCTTCCTCATTGGAGCTCAGCTCAACATTGCTTGTGTGTCGGAGGCTTCCAGACACCACCTGGGCTTGCACGGGTCATTTCTCAACCGGTAGGTTCTGAAACAAATTGCCCATCCCTATTTAACAATCTTCTCTCTATACCTTTGTCACATCATTCCACCTTTCTCTCATTCTGGACCAAATCCAAAATACTGTCTAGGAGGAGAACAAAGTGGATGAAGGCTCTCCTTTTTTAGTCTCATTAGAAAAAGACATTTTGAATCTGGCTTATGAACTGCCAGGAACAGATGCTTAAGAAGCAAAGCTGGTGGCCTTTGGAGTAATAGATCTCCTTTTGGGCAATATTGACAACGCCCTGGTAGAGGTTGAAGAGTGTCTACCATTATGAGGCCAAGAGAAATGGCCTTCTTGGTGACAGCATCAAAACTTTCCAAGTCTTAGACCAGACATGAGATCACATTAGCACTATCTCAAACTGTGGTCCACCATATGACAAAAATGTTAGTCTTAAGGAAAGCACTTGGGTCATGACTTTTATACTGTACATCAGAATCAGAATCAGAATCCTTTTTTATTGTCCAAGTGTGGTTGGACACACCCAGAATTTGTTTTGGTAAACAATGCTCTCCATATATAAAGTTATTTAATATCATAAGAGGTAGTAGTTGTATAGTACGAGTCCTCCTAAAATCCACCACCATTTCAACAGTTTTGCATGTATTTAATTCAAGATTATTTTGAATACACCATCAATTAGTTATTGTTAAAAAAATTACGTTTTGTAACACTGTTGAGTCTTTTTGCTGTAATCCCTTTAGTTGCCCCAAACAGTCTGTAAAAACTGAACAGTTGTATAAGAGATAAAGAAAATGAATAGATAATTGAGCCATGAGCACAGGACTCAAGGAAGGATTTCAGTAGGTGCAGACAATTTAGTTCACATGTAGGAAACTTCACTTATTACAGTGATTCCCTGCCTATCGCTGGGGTTAGGGACCTGACCTGACCCATGATAACTGAAAATCCACGATATGCGGATGCAGGTCGAGTCAGGCCTGGGGGAGCCTAGCTGTGGGCTCTTGTACTTTCCGGTAAACTGGAAATAATTTCTGAGGCCTCCAAAGGCCTAGAAAGGCTCTCGGAGGCCTCAGAAATGATTTTCAGCGATCCGGAAGTCCTGTGGTAAGTATGGGAGGCTTGAAACAGGACTTTCCCCCCTTACCCTAGGGGGGCTTTTTTCATATACTGCGATTCCGCAATATAGCGGGACCACAATATATGAACCGTGAAAGGGAGTGGAACCACTGTAGTCCATAGTCTTGTTTCTCTACAACTCTTAAAGATCTAGGAGTCCTGTTTCCTTTGCATAAATGATACTGCCTTTTTTGTAATTCTGGCTTGTTTGTGCTCATATAAGGCTTGCTTGTTCCTAAATGGCAAAACAAACTATGCTTTTTATTTACAAAGAATCATCGCTATGGCAAAGGTATATAACTTTGCCTACTCCCATGTCTTATTTTTGATCTCTATAGCTTTCCTAGACCAAAAAACCATGAAGACAGGCAAAATGTGCCCCCATTACTTCTACTGGCACGACTGCATTCAGAAAGAAATAGTTTCTAAACAGCCTGAAAGCAATGCGATGAGAGGACCATTCATCAAAATTATCTGGAGTAATCTCTAGAGAGACTTGGATGCACTTCCCCTTTTCAGTGTGATGCAATTTATCTTCAATGCTCTTCTACTTGTTTTGTGGAAATAGTTCTTTGAAGAAGGAGTGGTTCCTTACTGGACAAGAAATGATCTAAAATAGCAATACACCCATTTTCCCATATATCCTTTGATCATAGAGTACTACAGAATACTGAATGCAGAGAATACTAAGAATGCTACAGTTGAGCTTTATTTCTTTCTTTCTTTCTTTCTTTCTTTTTCTTTCTTTCTTTCTTTCTTTCTTTTTTCTTTCCTTCCTTCCTTCCTTCCTTCCTTCCTTCCTTCCTTCCTTCCTTCCTTCCTTCCTTTCCTTCCTTCTTTCTTTCTTCTTTCTTTCTTTCTTTCTTTCTTTTTTCTTTTTCTTTCTTCTTTCTTTCTTTCTTTCTTTCTTTCATCCATGATACAACAGGCTCTTCTTTCACTCACACCAGACCTATCATTAGGCTGCCTTAGAATGCAGAGGTGACACTGACGTGTCAGAAATCTGAGCTTTGTGTGTCTGTCCTATTTCTTTGAGTTATGTCAGGAGCAGCAGAAGATGTTGTCATACTGCTGCTGATAATGGAAAATTCATCTGCCAGGTCTGTTGGCTTTGGAACAAGGAATTGACAATGAAAGAGGAAAATGTCTTGTCTGCATTTGGATAAGGAAATATGCCTCCAAATCAGGCTGCTGATGCATGCAGATGTTTGTTTTTCTGTGTTTTAGACTGTTTGATCCTTAGGATAGAGTTTTCTTATTACATGTATGCACATATAGAGTTAACACTAGCATGTCACAGGATCACATATAAATTTAATCCATAGCAAGTGGGGCTGGTTAGAAATTTCACACCAAACCTGCTGGAGGACATTGGGTGGAAGGAAGGTCCATTCTTCTTAATGTTTGAGAACATCCTTGTTCCACCTAGACTACTTTGATGGCATCAGTGGATGACAGGACGAGAACCGTTGAGTCAGACAACCCAATATTAATTTCTGGAAAAATGATTTCTGGGCAATTATAGGGCTCTTTAGGCATTCTCATTCTACATCCATGAACATGTGAAAAAGGAACGCAAGGCTGAACATTTTAGCTCTACATATCCACCCACACAAATACACAATTCTGCGCCTCGTGGCACAGTGGTTAAATGCCTGTACTGCAGGTAAAACTGTGCTCACGACCTGTAGTTCAATCCCAGGTAGTCAGCTCATAGTTGACTCAGCCTTCCATCCTTCCGAGGTCGGTAAAATGAGCTAGCTGGGGGGGGGGGGCAATGTGTACCCTGCATTACTGTAATTAAAAACTGTAATCCTCCCAGATACTACTTGAAGTGGTATGGGGCTGTATATAAGCAGAACACTTTGCTTTTATTCATACACACTCCTGTTGCTTTCCACATCAGCCTCCATGTCTTATGGAGAAAAGAGGACTTCTCACTGTTGATGTTTACTTTCAAGAAGTGGAGGACTAGAAAAAATCCCCAATAATAATACAGGACTTAAATATGACTAACCTATATTTTTATATGTTTAGCAAAATATATAGGACAGTGATGGCAAACGGGTGCAAAAGGTGGCACTCGGAGCTCTTTCTGTGGGCACCTGACATCACCCCTTCATAGAATAGAATAGAATAGAATAGAATAGAGTTTTATTGTCATCACCCCAAAATATCACAACGAAATTAGAGTGCTGTTCCACCACACTGATAAGCATACAAAACATAAAAACATTAAAACACCATACACTGTATTGGCACAATTGCTTACAAAATTTAAAGAGTACTTAAAACTGATTAAGATAGTGCTAAAACTTGCATTTAGCTTGGACTCCGCTCTGTGATAAAAACTGTTCTTTAGTCTCATTGTCCTTGACCTAAGAGTCCTGTACTCCTGGGACGGCAACCAGAAAATTGGTAGCCAGGATGCAAGGGTTGAAAAATTCTAGATGTCTTCCTTGAGAAGGAGCCCCTGTCTCCAGGTTAAATTACTGTATTGGCACTTTGCAAAAAAAAAGCAATTGCAATTTGGATATATAAAAGATTCACCATCACTATCCATTTCGGTTCTTTCAATCCTTCTTGCTGTTGCAATGTGCTTTTCAATTGGATATATATCCATTAATAATTGCTGCCATTAAATACTGGGAACATTGTGCAAAACTAAACAGTAGAGACATAGGTATACCGGAGGGAGATCTGATGCAATTAACTGTAATCCCTTTGCAGTGATGAAGGAAAATGTGTTAAGTAATAATAATAATAAAGCATTTGCTTATTTATTTGTATTTTAAAATCTCATTCCTTCCCACTCCCCCTATGTAACAATATAGGATTTGTTTTCCTCTGGTTTGTATTTGTTCAGTTCAGTGCAAATGAACACTTATCAACATCTTGAGAACCCAATAACATTTGAGCCAGGGTTGTTTACATGTTAGCACATGTGATTTTTCCAGCACAATTCAAATCACTCCTGTCTAAAAGCTTGATCCATCTTTTATGTCAGCCTTGAATCCATATGAATGAAAATATGAAATAGCAAGTGGATACACCGGCAAGCTGGAAGATAGGAGAAATGTGAAGAATTTTATTATGCCCTGATCCTACTATTTCTTTTTTTAGTACAAAAAAATTAGAGTTTAGGGGTAACATGAATAGATATCAGCCTCCCCCAGAGTCAGTTTTGGAATATAAGAGCATCTGTTGAAAGCTCCCACTTGAAAACAACACAAGCCTACTAAAGTTAGCAATATCTTTCAATATTTTTCCCAAAACATGAAGATTTTGGGTGCAGGAAGTCATTCATATCCTCTGCAGCAGATATTTTACCAAGAGATGCAATGCAAATATCTAGTCATGGCGGGAAAACACCAAAGGGATAAAATATAACACTCCTCAGCTAATGAGAGAAGAAAACACACTGTGGCAAGTAGATTATTATAGGCATCAGCTAGTCAAAATTCAGCCAATATATCAGTTATGTGTTTCATTTTGATCTCAAGCCTATGAGTGACACTTCTTTGAAAGTGAACAGCTGCTGAAGACATCTGTGATTTTCAGAGAGAGAGAGAGAGAGAGAGAGAGAGAGAGAGAGAGAGAGAGAGAGAGAGAGAGAGAGAGAGAGAGAATGAGAGAGAGAGAGAGAGAGAGAGATTATGAGAGCTATGGAATAGAGCATTATCATGACAATAGACTTGTATTTTCACAGTGCCTAGGGAAATCCAATATTCCTTCTGCAAAGTTGTCTGTGAAGATTTTCAGTCATCCAGGTGAGTTTATCAAGAAGCTGAGTCATGGCAACTGGACTTTTTTTCTTGTTACATCAAAACGTTTCACTACTCATCCAAGTAGCTTCGTCAGAGACGGCTGAAGCTACTTGGATGAGTAGTGAAAAGTCATGATCTCTCAAGAAAAGAATTCCAGTTGCCAGGACTCAACTTCCAAATTCATCAAACTTTCTGTCTTTTGCCATCTGTACACTCTTCTGTCCTTCTCTCAGCTGCTGTTGCAAGATTATGGAATGATCATGAACACTCTAACATCCACAGGAGACTGGGAGTTGAGTCATGGCTACTGGACTTCTTTTTTTGAGAGATAGAAACATTTCGATGTTCATCCAAACAGCTTCATCGGTCTTGTTTGGATGAACAGCGAAACGTTTCTATCTCTCAAAAAAGAAGTCCAGTAGCCATGACTCAACTCCCAGTTAAACGAACCTGGATGACTGAGAATCTTCACAGACGTATCCACAGGAGACTATAGAGAACCTCTCCTCGAGACCTGCCAAAGGACTTGATGGATTCTGTGGCTGACAGTCCCATTTCTTGGCATGTAAAGATGTTTCTATTAAAGAGCCAGGAGCAGCGGCTTACCCCACCCCATCCCAAAAAATAAAGTTCTAGGCCTCATGGGAAATTGGAAAAGTAGATGTCAATGGGCAGATGGATACTTTGTTAGAGTTCTGCAGATGAGATTTCCAGGAACATTTAGTCAAGTCTTCTTAATGGCTCTTTCCAGACTCTGAAGCTCTTTACACAAGATGCTAGAACACTGATGGTGAGCCATTCAAAGATTGAGTGCCCAACCTGCAATTCAAAACCCACTATTTTTTCCCCAACATGTCAATATATCAATTTAACCTGAATACAGGTGGCTGTGAAGAGACGATCTTGGGTGCCCACAGAAAGGGCTCGGAGTGCCACCTTTGGCACCCGTGCCATAGGTTTGCTAACACTGGGCAAGACTAATGCCCGCCCACCCACCCCATTGATGACATCCTGCTGACAGGCATATGTTTCAGTTTGAGTGGGCTTTGCCCAAGTGAGAAAGGCACTTTGTAAGAGAGAATTTTGTGAATTTAGTAAGTAGTCATACAAAAAAAGGAATCAAGCATTATCTTCAACCACATACAATCATTGTGTGTGTGTGTGTGTGTTTGTGTGTGTGTTGCGTCATTACAGTCATGACCAACTCTTCATGACCCCATGTCCATGGAGTTTTCTTGGCAGGAATACTGGAGTGGTTTGCCACTTCCTACTCCAGGCACCTACAGGACCTGGTATTCCCTGGTTATCCCCCATGCAGGGCCGGCACGTCCATTAAGGTGAACTAGGCAGTTGCCTAGGGTGCCAAAATGGAGAGGGGGGTGCTGGCCAGCCTGCTGCCCCCCCGATGCTGCCCCCGCTGCTGGCCACCGTCGTCCGTTCCCCCACTGCCCGCCAGCTGCCCATCACCATCCGCCCGCCGCCCCCTGCGCCCATCGCCACCCACACCCCGTGCCCGTTGCTGTCCACCCCCATGCCCGTTGCCGCCACCTGCCATCCACCACCCCCTCCTCCCCCTGCCCCACCCGCTCTGCCACCCGCCCCACCCGCCCCTTGCCAAGGGTGCAAAAAAACCTAGCACCAGCCCTGCCCCCATGCAAGCACTAACCAGGGCCGACCCAGCTCAGCTTCCGAAATCAGGTGAGATCAGATGTGCTTAGGGCATCTAGGATAAGTACTATTCACACCATGGAGATCATCAATCATATATTCCTGCTTTATAACTATTAAATCTGAGTAGCCATGCAAAAGGAAATGAAAGTAGCAATAATTCATCAGAAAAACATAGGCTCATTACACACAGGCAAATAAGCCAGTCTAGAAATTATAGTAATGAATGATAGAAACCCAGAAACATCTGTTTCATTTATAGACTGTTGAGCACCTTCCACTGGAGCCCACATTTGCATGTAAAATGCTACTGAAACATATGACATCTCTTGAAAAGGAAAGCCTTCTCTTGTTCCTGTCATGCGTGCTTACACAAATTAATAGTGGTGTACTTATCAAGCCAAACACTGTAGTATAACGAAACTGCCATTGGAAATGTCTCTTATGCCCACTCTTCAAGTTTTAAATAATATTTACAGTAAATAATATGCTAAAGCATATATTTTTTTTGCATGTTGAAGCAAACCAATCATCCGTGAGCAGGAATAGCAATAGAATTTGCCTTTATGGCACATTTCGTGTCTCCAAACATAGAACAACATGTGTTTAGATAGATAGATAGATAGATAGATAGATAGATAGATAGATAGATAGATAGATAGATAGATAGATAGATTGATTGATTGATTGATTTTGGGCTAGAAATCAGCCTGAAAAAAAACACAAATAATGGGCCAGAATGTGGACTCTCCTCCTCGCATTACAATTTCTGCAAAAGAACTGGAAGTTGTCCATGACTTTGTGTATCTTGGCTCAACTATCTCAGATACACTCTCACTAGAGTCTAAGCTGAATAAACGTATAGGTAAAGCAGCAACTATGTTTTCCAGACTAACAAAGGGCCTTTTTACACGACCCCTAAGATCCGCTGGCCACTTAAATTCGGACCAGAGATCTTAGGGGTTTGTCGCTCTTCCTCTGTCCCCACCCCCCTCTGCACTTCCTGGTTGCTGGCTGCGTGAGGGAGGGAGAAAAAAGAAAGAAAAGAATGCCGGCTTACCTCCATTCTGTTCCCAGCAGCATTCAGATCTCTTAAAGGGGCGGGGGGCAGAAAAACAACAAACAGAAGCCAGGAGAGCCCCGCACTCACTATCCTTACACCGGATCAAATATTTTTCACATCCAAAAAGCAGGTACCTGAAAGCTGCGCCGGGATGCGCTAAAGTGGGCGGGGTCGCACTTAATTTCCTGTTAACTCCGGAGCTGGTGGGTAAACATTTTTAATCTCCAGAGCTGGAAGCCATTTGCCCCGGAGTTTAGGGGTCGTGTATAAACGCCCAAAGAGAGTATGGCTCAATAAGAAGCTGACAGGATATACAAAGATACAGGTCTATAAAGCTTGCGTACGGAGCACACTTTTGTATTGCAGCGAGTCTTGGACCATCCATGCTCAACAGGAAAGAACGCTTAATACCTTCCATATGCGCTGTCTTAGGCAAATATTCAACATTACCTGGCACGACAAAGTTCCAAATAGCATAGTCCTGAATTGAGCTGGAATCCCTAGCATGTACACTTTATTGAAACAGCGATGCCTACGCTGGCTTGGACACGTTGTGAGAATGGATGATGGTCGGATCCCAAAAGATCTTCTATATGGAGAACTAATGAAGGGAAAGCGCCCCAGAGGGAGACCACAGCTTCGGTATAAGGATATCTGTAAGAGGGACCTGAAGGCCTTGGGAATGGACCTCAACAGCTGGGAAACCCTGACCTCCGATCGCACTGTCTGGAGGCAAGAGATACAGCATGGTCTACATAAATTTGAAGAGGCATTTGTCCAACAGGCAGAGGAAAAGAGGCAGGCACGGAAAGAACGAAACTCGAGGACCAGGCAGGAAAGAGAATACATCTGCCCCCAGTTCGGTAGAGACTGCCATTCCCGAATTGGTCTATTTTGTCACACTAGGTGCTGTTTTTAGGATCTCTACTCCAGGCATGATACCATAGTCTTTCGAGGCTGAAGGATGCCAATGTATGTATGTATGTATGTATAGATAGATAGATAGATAGATAGATAGATAGATAGATAGATAGATAGATAGATAGATAGATAGATAGATAGATAGATACTTATTTAATTTCTGTTATCTGTCTTTCTCTTAAGAAACCCCCCAAGATGGCTTACAACATTAAAACACAATATTAAAGTGAAAACCAGTGATTTCCCCCCCCCCAAAAAAAATACTTAATGCACAACTAGCATTTTATTAATACCTGTCCTAGACAATCTGTGCTTAAGTCAATAGTTACTGAAGGCTTCTGCTTATATATACTGTCCCATACCACTACAAGTCGTCTCTGGGCGGTTTACAATTTTAATTACAGTGTGCAGGCTACACATTGCCCCCCCCAGCAAGCTAGGTACTCATTTTACCGACCTCGGAAGGATGGAAGGCTGAGTGAACCTTGAGCCTGCTACCAGGGATTGAACCCAGGTCGTGAGCACAGTTTTACCTGCAGTACAGGCATTTAACCACTGCGCCACGAGGCCTAATAAAGGAATATCCAGAAACTAAGCAAGAATTTAAAAGTCAACAAATGCAAAGCCAAATAGAGAACTGTATTAGTAAAGCACTGCATGGTCAGTTTAAAAGAGACACCAATGATAAGATCAACCAAGAACAAACATGGCTTTGGTTAAGAAAAGCAATATTGAAGAAAGAACCTGAAGGACTAATCATGGCCGCTCAAGATCAAGGTTTAAGAACAAATGCCATAAAGGTGAAAATTGATAAATCATCAAAAGGCAGTAAATGTTGATTGTGCAAAGAAAAGGATGAAACTTTAGATGACATCATCAGCTGTTGCCCCAAAATCGCTCAGACTGATTATCTAATCCGTCATAATAAAGTAGCAGCAATGCTCCACTGGAACATATGTAAAAATTTCAACCTACCATCAAGCAAGAACTGGTGGGAACATCAGCCAGAAAAGGTTACAAAATATGAAGTCATCAAGGTGCTCTGGGATTACAGAATCCAATGAGACAGACTCCTTCTCTATAATAATTCAGACATCACAATAGCATACAGGCAAGAAAACAAAGTTCAAATCATGGATGTGGTAATTCCAGGAGACACAAGAGTCAGCGGCAAAGAGTTAGAAAAGTTAACCAAATATTGGGATTTAGAAATAGAAATCAAAAAGCTATGGATTAAGAAAACAAGAAAAATACCAATAATAATAGCTGCCTTGGGAGCAATCCCAAAAGATCTGGATCAACATCTGAAAACCCTCGGTATTGACAAGATCAACATTGGTCAGCTACAAATGGCAACATTATTAGGAACAGCATATAGTCCATGAAGTTACCGTATATACTCAAGTATAAGTCGACCCAGTAATAAGACGAGGCCCCTAATTTTGCCTTTAAAAAGTAAGGAAATTAATTAACTCGAGTATAACCCAAGTCAATATTTACTTCCACTGCCTTCCCCAAGCTGGTGCTGGTGGCGGCGGCACCTGCTGCCACCATGGTGGTTCCTCTTCTCCTCCTCCTCCTCCTCCTCTTCTTCCGATGGGGAGGAGAAGTGGCCGCTTTTAAAAACGTTTTTTCTTTTCCCGAAGCAAGCACCGAAGGTGGACATTGGCACTGGTTTGGGGCGAGAAAAATAGTTTTAAAAACCCGCCGCTTCTTCCTCCCCCATCAACCTACCATATTCACCCTAGTATAAGTCGAGGGCCCCTTTTTTTCAGCCCAAAATTAGGACTGAAAAATCTGACTTATATTTGAGTATATACAGTATCTCCAGTCATCCTAGGCCAGGGGTCTGCAACCTTTAAGACATAAAGAGCCACTTGGACCCGTTTACGACGGGGGGAAAAAACTGGGAGCCGCAAAACCATTGCGACATTTAAAACAAATATATACAACCGCCGCCACCGTTCTCACTGTTCCGCCTCAGCAACCGGGCGCTGGGCCAGCCGCCGTTCGAGGCTCCGTGAGGCGATGACCCGCGCTCCGGGCCTACCAGCGCCGCCGCCGCCGCCGCCGCCACGGTCCCGCAGCTGGAGGCGAGGGAGCGGCGCCCGCCTCAGCGGTTGAAAGGACGGGCCTGCAACCCCGCGGCTGGTCCCTTTTTTTGGAAGCGGGCGAGCGGTGACCTCTCCCCCCCCACACACACACACTTGCAGCCGTGGTGTGTGTGCGTGTGTGGGCAAAGTTTGGCTTGTGAAGGAGACGGAGGGAAGGGGCGGGTGATGCGACACACACACACACACACACACACACACACACACACACACACACACCCCCTTCTTGCAGCCGTGGTGTGTGTGCGTGTGTGGGCAAAGTTTGGCTTGTGAAGGAGACGGAGGGAAGGGGCGGGTGATGCCACACACACACACACACACACACACACACCAGCACACACAAGCACACACACACGCTTCTTGCAGCCGTGGTGTGTGTGCGTGTGTGGGCGGGAGGAGGGGGAGGAGGAGGAGGAGGAGGATTACCAACACGCGTGGCTTCCTGCTGCTGCTGCTGCTGAGCGGCCCCTGACCCCCGTGGCGGGAGGAGACCCCGGCGGCCACGGATGCTACCCCCACCACCCCTCTAATGCCGCTACTGCCGCCACCGCCATCCTGGCCCTAGCCGGCCCAGGAGCCTTCGCCACGGCCGATGAGGCGGCGGTGCACCGGTGGCGGCAGCAGCGGCTGCAGCAGCACCAGGAGGAGGAGGAGGAGGAGGAGGAGGAGGAGGAGGAGGAGGAGGAAGATGAAGACGAGGAGGACGGCGGCGGCGGTGAGCTGGTGTTTCCCCCGCGGTCCTAGTTTAAATGCCGTGGGACCCCTTCCACGAGGGGAACCTCCCAGAGCCGCGGCAAAGGTTCCAAAGAGCCGCATGCGGCTCCGGAGCCGCGGGTTGCAGACCCCCGTCCTAGGCTCTTGGAAAGAGCTTGATCATTGGAGAAGGCCAACTCCAGCTTAACACCTGGCAGATATGTTTGCCAGACATAATAATAATAATAATAATAATAATAATAATAATAATAATAATAATAATAATAATAATAAGAAGAAGAAGAAGAAGAAGAAGAAGAAGAAGAAGAAGAAGAAGAAGAAGAAGAAGAAGAAGAAGAAGAAGACATGGGCACGACCAGAAAAATGACGTTTCGAGTTTTCGTTTGTCAGAACGGGTCCGTTTCAGGTCGTTTCCGTTTGTCACAAAATTTTTCAAAAATTTGTCATTTCCGTTTGTTGTTTGTCGTTTCCACCGTGATTTAGCGCGATTTGACTTCCCGGAGCATAGGGGTGTCCGTAATCAGGGTCGGCGCTAGGTGTTTTTGCGTCCTAGGCAGTGGGCGGGGCGGTGGGTGGGCAGCAGGGGGGCAGGCAGGGGGCGGTGGCCACAGGCGGGCGAGTGGGTGGGCGGCGGCACGGGCCGCAGGCGGGTGGCGGTGCGGGCAGACGGGCAAGTGGGCAGTTAGGATATCACTTAGGATAGAGGTTCTGTTCTTGGCTTGCACCCCAAATGTGTGTGTGTGCAAGCAAATTGAAGTTGGGAAAATAGAAAATAAATGGTAGTATATAAATATATTGTTAAAATAAATCCACAACTCCCACTCCCAGTCGAACCTCCCCCTTTATCCAATATCAGAAAAAAATCCTCACAAACTGCCAGAGAAGAAATAAAGAATAAACTGCTATTCCCTTCAGCAGACAAAGCTGCAGGGAATCAAAGAAATTATTTTCTAAATTCAATTCCCTCCCTGCCTGCCTAACTTAAATCCTAAAGCCTCCAGCCTCCCTCCTCAATCTCGATCGGATCACACCAGCACCAGCAGCCAGCCCTCCTCCCTCAACCACATCCATACACCGACCCGACTGCGATTTCTGGAAGGTGCCTCACTTTTTAAGCCCTCCGAGACATCCAGAAGTGTCAGTCAAAAACCTGGCGATGCCATTGGTGGAATGGTTCAAAAATTTGCATGGTCCCATCCCATGGCCAGCCCAAATAGGCAGGTCTAAAAAAATAAAAAAATAAAATAAAATAAAATAAAATCAATACAACGTTTTATTGCTATAAAAAAACCCACTGCTGCTACTATAAAATATCAGGCATTTAAAATAAATAAATTTCACATGTTTCTGTGGTGATTTGGTGTGTTTTTTGACCACGATTTCAAAAGAAAAATTGCGGTTGCCATTTTGGATCTCCCCCACACCGCATGGCATGCAGCGAGAGACAGATGACGAGGGTGACCCTCCCCCAGCCTGGTGCAAGCAGCCCAGGACAGGAGAAGGGGGGGAGGCCGGGGACCCCCCAGAAACCACCCCTCTGGTAGGTGGCAAAGCCTCAGGCAGGCATATTTTCACCTGCTTTTTTGGCCGGGATTCGGTTTTTTTTTAAAAAAAACTTTTAAAAACTTTTTCTGTGCTTCGCATCGTGCAATCGCCGCAATGCCGCTAACGGAAATGAAAAACCCGACCAAATTTTTCTTTTTTTGGTTCGAGTTCGAGTTCTGACGGCTTAATTATCGTTACCGTTTCCATTACGTAACGGAAACGATAACCGAAAATGGAAACGACAATTTCGCCGAGTCGTGCCCATGTCTAGTAGTGCCAGTAGTAGTAGTAGTAGTAGTAGTAGTAGTAGTAGTAGTAGTAGTAGTAGTACAGAGGTCTGTGAAGATTCTCAGTCATCCAGTTGTGTTTATCTGGGAGTTGAGTCATGGCTACTGGACTTCTTTTTTGAGAGATAGAAACGTTTCGCTGTTCATCCAAACAGCTTCATCGGTCTGAATACAGCTAGTGCAAGAGACCTTCTTATAGTCAGCTTGACCTCTTGTCCCCTTGTCTGATTGGCTCATAAGATGAACAAAGCCTGAATAGGCTCGTTAGGGAGACATTAGTGTCCATGGCCTTAAGGTTGCAATGGCCTAAGGTGCTGAAACCCAATCAAGAATGGGTCGTTAGCTGTCAAGAATGGGTCGTTAGCTGTGACCTGGTGGTGAAGGCTCCTTGATTTGCCTGGGTACTGTGGAAAACCCACAGCCTGGTAAGTAGCAGCTAGACTATGCCGGAGTCCCCCACCTCTGTAAAGGGAGGGATTTTCAATGCTGACATGAATGTGTTTTTTTACTCCTCTCTCAAACCACCTCTCTTCTTTGTCTAATATGTGTATCATCCCCATCTTTGAAAGAGTGGCCTTTTTCCTTCAAATGGAGGTGTACTGCTGATTTTGGTCCTGAGCTGTTACCTCTCCTATGTTGGGCCATTCTTCTGTTTAATGGCTGTTTAGTTTCTCCAATGTAGAGGTCTGAACACTCTTCACTGCATTGGACTGCAAATACTCATATTGCTCCTTTTATGGTTTGGTATCGCCTCCTTTGGGCCGGACAAGTCTCTGCCTTAGTGTTTCATGCGTTTGAAATAAACAGGAATGTGGTGTTTGCCAAAAATCCTTTTAAGCTTCTCCGACACTCCCACCATGTAGGGAATGACCAGGTTCTTCCGTCGGGTCTGGGTCTCAGACTGATCCCTTGTTCTTCTGGGATGGCCCACTGCTTTGTTGAAGGCCCACCTTGGATATCCACAGGCCTTAAGTGCTGTCTTCAGGTGCCTGTCTTCCTTCTTCTTGGCTTCTGAGTAGTACAGAGCCAGCATTATTGGAGGTTAAGAACAAGGAGGTGTTTAAATTAAAGCAAACAAAGGGTCAGTACAGGAAAACAACAATGCAAATACGAGCTGATTGGTGGCATAATAAAGCGCTGCATGGGCAATTCCTCAAAAAAAAAAAATCACTGAAAAAAAGAGACAGAAGCCCTGATATTTGCAGCTCAAGATCTAGCTATTAGAACAATTGCAGTCAAGGCTAGAATAGAAAAATCAGCAAGTACCCCACATGTAGACTCTGTAAAGAGGCAGATAAAACTATCGACCATATATTGAGCTGTTGCAAGAAAATTGCTCAAACTGATTACAAACAGTGTCCTGATGTAGTTGCTCAAACGGTCCACTGGAATTTGTGTCAGAACTATCATCTGCTCCTAATAAAGAACTTGTTGGTTATAAGTCTGAAAAAGTGATTGAAATTGAGCATGCAAAATTACTCTGGGACTTCTGGATATGGACAGACAGGGTTTTGGAGCATAATACACTGGATATTATGATTGTGGAGGGGGGGAAGTGTGGATCATTGACATTACTGTACCAGGTGATGTAGAGTCACTGAGAAACAACTTGAAATAAATTGCCTGATATCAGGATCTGAAAATTGAACTTCTGAGACTCTGGCATAAACCAGTACAGGTTGTCCCAGTGGTAATCGGCACGCTGAGTGCGGTGCCTGAATAGCTAAGCAAGTATTTAGGAGAAATTGGAGTTGACAAAGTCACAGTCAGTCAGCTACAGAAAGCCACCTTACTGGGATCTTCTCACATAATTCAAAAGAAGAGCCAAAGACCCATCTAGTCCAGCTTCCTGTATCTCACAGTGGCCCCACGAGATGCGTCTGGGAGCACACAAGACTATATATCTCTCTCCTGATACCACTCCACTGCATCTGGTCCTTGAGGTACCCTGGTTTTAAGCTTGGAGATGATACATCTCCCTCACGGGTTGTAACCTCTGATGGATTTTCCTCCAGGAATCTGTCCAATCCCCCTTTGAAGGCATCCAGGCCAGGTGCCATCACCACATCCTGTGGCAGGGAGTTCCACAGACTAACAACGTGCTGGGTGAAAAAATACTTTCTTTTGTCTGTTCTTACTCTCCCAGCCCTCAATTTGAGTGGATGTCCCCTAGTTCTGGTATTTTTGAGAGGGAGAAGAGCGTCCCTCTATCCACTTTACTCATGCCCTGCATTATTTTGTACGTTTCAATCATATTATTTATTTATTTATTTATTTATTTATTTATTTATTTATTTATTGAATTTATACCCCACCCATCTTCCCAAGGGAAGTCTGGGCGGCTTACAAAGCTGAGCAAATCAGCTGACAATACAATAAAACATATCCCCGCTCAGGCGCCTTTTTTCCAGACTAAAGAGCTCCAAATATTTTATCCTTTCCTCATAAGGGAGGTGCCCCAGTCCAGTAATCATTTTAGTCGCTCTCTTCTGCATCTTTTCCAGTTCCACTATGTCTTTTTTTGAGATGTGGAGACCAGAATTGTACACAATACTCTAGGTGGGGCCTTGCTATCGTTTTGTATAATGGCATTATAATGTTGGCTGTTTTATTTTCAATCCCCTTTTTGATAATCCCTAGCATGGAATTGGCCTTCTTCACCGCTGCCACACATTGGGTAGACACCTTCATGGAGCTGTCCACCAACATACCAAGATCTCTTTCCTGATCCATCATGGATCAGAACTACATCATAGTTCATACATCAATACATCATGTAGTTCTAACACTTGGGAGTGTTCGACTATTAATTTGTAATACAAAATCCAGCGTAGTTATCTTGTCTGCTGTGTGATAATTTGACAATAATAATAATAACAACCCCCTAGAGGAAATCTGTCTGGTGAAACTCAAGTGAATAGAAGGGGCTCATGGGCAGAGCCCTAATCCCCTGATGAGACATAAGTGTGGAGAGGAAAATAGGACTTCTAGTTAAACCATGGGGAACATGAGGTTTGTACTTGATCGCTGGCTGCTTCCCCAGTGACATATATTCCATCTCAGAAAGGTATGTGTGTGTGTGTGTGTGTGTGTGTGGGGAGGGGGGAAATGCTTTCTTCTCACCAGGTGACTGATTGTGCAATTACTGCTTTTCAATTCAAGTTGTAAAAGATAATTCAAGTTAAAAGATGTGAAATAAGTGAGAGAATATTAGCCAGCAGTTACTGAACAGCAGGACATGCCATCAGGATGGGACAAAGCACTGCACATTGGTTGCTTCCTGCAGAAGGAGGCTCTGAACCCTTTTGTGACTTTAACTTGAGGCCATTACTTTAAAAAGAGCATCACAGGCCTCTTTCTGAACTCACAACATGGGAGACCAACAGACTCATTCTTTAAAAAAATTAAAGTAATGGGAGCATCAGTGGGCCATTTAGATGTGCCATAAAAATTCCCTTTTTTGGAGTTTGTATATTATAGTATGCAGTTTTGGAATGTTGAGGCAGCTAGAAGAAACAATGAACAAATGTGGAGAGAGAGAGAGAGAGAGAGAGAGAGAGAGAGAGAGAGAGAGAGAGAGAGAGAGAGAGAGAGAGAGAATCCTGTGCCAGAGGAAGAAATAGACTCCTTCCAGACAGTGAACAAAATAATTTATTTATTAATTTTATTTGAGTAATTTTACCCTGCCTTTCTCCTTGGAAAAGGACCCAAGGCAGCTTGCATTAAGGAAAGACTATACAGTCCATTGCAATTAAGATACAATCAGGTTGAGAAACAGGGAATTGAGGGGCATCTTACAGCATTATAAGGCAATATTAAAGCTAACAATTGGTAACATGATGTTATGCAATCACACAAGGAGATATTTAAACTCAAAGTTATAAGTGGTTATAAACACAAAATCTGTGTAGCCATGCATGGTAGATTCATAAAAAGGCACAGTAGGTAGTCCATCATTCAGGGAAAGCTTGCCTGAAGCGAATGGTTTTTGCCTGTTTCTAGAAAGACAGCAGAGATAGGGTAGTCCTGGCATCCACTGGGAGGGAATTCCAGAGTCTGGGCACAGCAGCGAAAAGGTCCTTTCATGTGTTCCCACAAGGCATACCTGGGAGGGAGGCAGTATGGAGAGAGAGGCCTCTCCTGATGACCTTAACACCCGAGCCAGTTCATACTGTGAGATTCAATCTTTGAGGTAGCTAGGGCCCAGGTCATACAGTGCTTTATAGGTTAAGGCCAGCACCTTGAATTTTGCCTGATAGCTGATTGGCAGCAAGTGGAGCTGCTTTAGAAGGAGTATAATGTGATCTCTGTAACCCACCCCAGCCAGCAATCTGGTTGCTGCATTATGGACCTGTTGAAGTTCCCAGAGACTTTTCATTGGAAGTCCCACATACAGTGCATTACAGTAGTCCAGTAAGGATGTCACTAGTGCATGGAGTTACTGTGGCCAGAGCAGGTTTCTCCAGGAACGCATGTAACTCATGTCAGCTCCTGGCCACAGCTGTGAACTGGGCATCTAGGCTCAAACATGAGTCCAGGAGCACATTTAAGCTATGCACCTCTTTTTACAATTGCTGCCTGGGAGAGAGAAAACTGCTGAAGAAATCCAGGATAAATAACTGGGAAGGCAGGTTGAGAGTATTTGGGTGAGAATTAAGGGGGGGGGGATGGGTGGGATTTCACTGTTGGGTATATTATAGACCCCCTAGCCATCTGGAGGAGTGGGATGATGCCTTCTGTGAGCAGCCTTCTGTTTAAAAAGGAGGGATGTAGTACTAATGGGAGATTTTAACTATCCCAATATATGTTGGCAGTCTAGCTCAGCTAAGAATGCAAGGTCTAACAAATTCCTTACTGCTCTTGCAGACAATTTCATGGTCCAGAAGGTGGAGGAGGCAACTAGAGGAACAGCCATTTTAGATGTGATCTTAACCAATAGGGAGGATCTTGTAAATGCGGTCAAAGTGGTGGGGTCTTTAGGTAGAAGTGACCATGCTATTTTGGAATTTGTTATACAGTTGGGAGGGGAAGCTAAGCGTAATCAGACACACATCCTGGACTTTGGTTTTTATAAATTTAGGGAATTGTTGGCTATAATTCCATGGATTGAAAAACTGAAAGAGAAGGGAGAAGGATGGATGGGAGTTCTTTAAAAGTAAGACATTAAAGGCACAATCTAAAACTCTTCTAACAACAAGAAGAAATGGGAGATATCTAAAGAAACCACAGTGGTTGACTAAAGAATTTTCAACTCAGCTAAGTTCAAAGAAAACCATGTACAGGTAATGGAAAAATGGGGAATACACCAAAGAGGAATATAAGCAAATAGCTAACATATGCAGGGGGCGGTAAAAAAAAAAAAGCTAAGGTGCAAAATGAACTTAGATTTGCCAGAGAAATTAAATATAGTAAAAAGTTCCCCCCCCCCTAATTATGTACACAGCAAAAGGAAAAATAAGGAAATGTGTGCTGGACCAAAACTAATGGAATGGGCTGTAACAGAGAGAAATGTAGGGTCCAGCATCTATATATATTTTTTTAAAAAAGAATTGAACTGATATAGGATGGGAGACACCTGGCTGGAGAATAGTGCATGTGAAGAGGATCTGGGAGTCTAGGTGGACCACAAATTGAACATGAGTCAGCAGTGTGATGTGGCAATCAAGAAAGCCAATGTGATTCTTGGTTGCATCAACAGAAGCACAGTGCCTAGAGAAAGGGAAGTGATAGTACTGCTCTATTCTGCTCTTGTCAGACCCCACCTGGAGTACTATGTCCAGTTCTGTGCAACTCAATTTAAAAAGGATGTTGACAACAGGCCTTTTCACACGACCCCTAAGATCCGCTGGCCACTTAAATTCGGACTAGAGATCTTGGGGGTTCGTTGCTCTTCCTACGTCCCCACCCCTCCGCATTTCCTTGCTCCTGTCTGCATGAGGGGAGGGAGAAAAAAAGAGAGGAAAAAATGCAGGCTCACCTCTGAAGCCACCCGGAGCCCCGTCATCGTCCTGATTCCTTCTCTTAAAGGGGCGGGAGGCAAAAAAACAACAAACAGAAGCGAGGAGAGCCCGGCACTCACTCCCCTAAATCCGCATCAGGGATTTTCACCCTCTGAGAGCAGGTACATGAAAAGTGCGCTGGGACGCGCTTAGGTGGGCGTGGCACACTTAATTTTCTGCAAACTCTGGAGCTGGTGGGGAAACAATTGTAAGCTCTGGAGCTGGCAGCCATTTGCGACGGAGTTTAGGGGTCGTGTACAAAGGCTCAACCTTGAACTAGTCCAGAAGAGGGCAACCGGGATGGTTAAAGGTCTGGAGCATATGTCTTACATTACGATGAACAGCTTAGGGAGCTGGGAATGTTTAGCCTAACAAAAAGAAGGTTGAGAGGGGATATGATATCCTTGTTTTCATATTTGAAAGGATGTCATATTGAAAAGGGGACTGTTTTGTTTTCCAGGGTTTCGGAGACCAGAACGTGGGGCAATGGTTTCAAACTACAGGAGAAGAGATTCCATCTGAGCATTAAGAAGAACTTCATGACAGTTAGAGCTGTTCAGCAGTGCAATATGCTGCCAAGGAGGGTGATGGATTCTCTGGAGTGGAGTTTTTTTAAGCAGAGGCTGGATGGCAGTGTGATATGGGTTCCTGCATGGCAGGGGGATGGACTTGAATGACCCTCGAGGTCTCTTCCAACTCTATGATTCAATGATTCTATGAAATTATAGGAACCCATGGAGCAGAAGGACAAGGGAAGGAGAAAGTTCCTCAAGAGAAGAAGAGAAAACTTCCAGGTAGAGTGGTCAGGTAATGTCTGGAATGAGAAAGAGTCCCTGAAGGTGAATAGGACTATCCTGGCGAAGGATATGGGTCTGTTTTCTGATGAAAAGGAACAGGTTTATAATTACAAATATAGATTATTCCTTTGATGTTCCTATTGGCAAGAGAGGGAGAAGAAAGAAGAGAGGGAGAAAATAAAGGAAGGTGACTTGACCTCTCTCCTCAAGTATTTATTTATTTACTCACCAAACTGATATGGATTGTAGAAAAGAACCAGGGAAGCTTCCTTGCACCTTTGATGTCTATAGGTTCCTGGGGACGATCTTACAGCCCAACAAATCAATGAATCGAAATTAAGATGTATTTTCTGAATCCAAGTGCCAATAAATGGATTTGTGTTTTATTGATTGCATTCTGGTTGTGTAGAGCAAGAGATGGAAAGTGGGTGCCCTTTTGAGACAACTAGGACAGGGTGGGTTCAGATAAACCAACAACAAACAAACAAACAAAGGACAACATGGAGTTGGTGGGTTATTCTAGTGATGTACAAAAGGCACATTAGATCCAATGGTTCTCTTTGGATGATCCACCACTGCACCCTTCTTGACAAATTCCTTAAAAGAGAAGAGGAAAAAAGCTCAGTAAGGGAGCTCCTTCTTATACTCTATGTTCCCACTCTAAATTAATCTTAGTCAATTAGTCTTGATCTCTCCCTGTGGTAGGCATGAGAGATCAATTTTGATAACATAAAAAGGACAGTCCACTGGAAGCCTAAGTCAAATGTAATTTCTCTTTCCTTCACTCATGATTGCATTCTAAAGAGCCCCTGAAATCTGTGCAAATGAATGCAAATTAGAAGAAGGCCTTCTTATTGGATCTTCCCCTCTTTCCTGAAAGTTAAAAGAATGTAAAATTGACTGTATTTCTCAATGTGCCCTTCAAAGCCATGTCCCTCTCTACCTAAAACTAACAGTGCAGAGCCAGCAGTAACAGGACTAGAGATGGGCACGACCAGGAAAAATTACGTTTCGAGTTGTCGTGTGTCGGAGCCAGCCCGTTTCGGCTCGTTTCCATTTTTTGCGAAATTTTCCAAAAATTTGTCATTTCGTTTGTTGGATTTTCGTCTGTTGTTAGTACTGGTTTTGGGGGGGGGCTCCTGGAGGCACCTCTCTGGGGTGGGTGCCTCCTCTGGCCGGCCATGAAGGGAAAGCGGGCTCCTGGAGGCACCTCTCTGGGGTGGGTGCCTCCTCTGGCCCGCTACAAAATGGCATGCATAGCCAATTGGATATGCATACCATTAAGTTGCAGTTGCAGCAGGCAGAGGCACCTCTCTTTCGGGTGCCTCTGTGACTCACTGCCTGCAGTGCACTTGGGCTGGGGAACGAAGTGAGAGAGGACCCCTACGGGCGCCCTGTGACTCACTAAGAAGGGAAGTGTACTTGCTGTAGAGCAATGCGAGTACACAGATCTGGCTTGGGGTTAGGGGTTAGCGCAAGGGCTAGGCTTAGGGTTACTGGTAAGGTTAGGGTGAGTTACTGGGGTGCACCTCTGGGTGCCTCTCTGACTCACTAAGAAGGACAGTGTACTGGCGTATGGGTTAGGGTTAGGGTTATGGTTCGGGTTCGGGCTAGGGTTAGTGGCTTTTTATGCCCGACTGGCACATCCTAGAAGGCTCAGTGAAAACCTGGCCAAGTGGCCATGCAATTGGTGGAATGGCTCCAAAAAATTGCATGGTCCACTCCCATGGCCAGCCCATCATTGCGCAGGTGTAAAAAAATAAAAATAAAAATAAAAATAAAATAAAATCAATGGAGACGTTTTGTTGCAAGAAAAACCAACTGCTGCTACTGTAAAAATTCAGGCAGTTTTAAAATAGCTATTTTCGCATGTTTCTGTGGTGCTTTGGTGTGTTTTTGGACCACGCGATTTCAAAATAAATATTGCGGTTGCCCCATTTTGGATCCCCCGCCCGCACCGCATTGCATGGCGAGTTGGTGAGACGACAAGGATGCGCAGCCCAGGAGAGGAGAGGGGGGGAGGCCGGGGACCCCCCCCCCCCCAGAAACCACCTTTCTGGCAGGTGCCCTCACTGAGGCAGGCCACAGGCATATTTTCGCCTGCTTTTTTGGCCGGGAATCGGGTTTTTTTTATTTTTAAAACTTTTTTTCTGTGCCGCGCCGCTTGGCGAGTTGGCGTGGTGAGTCGACGAGGATGCGCACTTTGCGCAGCCCAGGAGAGGAGGGGGGGAGGCCGGGGACCCCCCCCCCCCCGAAACCACCCCTCAGGTAGGTGCCCTCAGGCAGGCATATTTTCGCCTCATTTTTGGTCGGGAATTGGTTTTTTTTATTTTAAAAACTTTTTTCCTGTGCCACTTGGCATCGCGCGATCGCTGCGATGCCAGGAACGACAACGACAAATCAGACCCAATTTTCATTTAGTCGGTTCGAGTTCGAGTTCTGGCGGAGTAATTGTCGTTACTGTTACCGTTACGTAACGGAAACGAGAAACGGAAACAGAAACGAGAATTTCGCCAAGTTGTGGCCATGTCTAAACAGGACCTCTGTACCTAAAACTAACAGTGCAGAGCCAGCAGTAACAGGACCTTTCCTAATCTGCCAGGGGTTACACTATAGTCCATATCCACAACCCATTAGCCTACAAGCAGTTCTCCCTGTTTCCTGCCCAGTGACATCATAAGACCACACCCCCTCAGGCAGGGTCAAGACACTTGCTGTGATAGTTTGGTCCTGAAATATGGGGAGCTGCCAGCAGGGAAGCCGGATAACTGGATGGATCTAGATATTCTCTCTCTCTCTCTCTTTCTCTCTCTCTCTCTCCATCTGTCTGTTTGTCTGTCTCTTCCCTCATTGCCCAAGAGCAGACTAGTTCCCTCCATTCCCCTAGGGACCCCCTCCCCCCATTCTCAGAGTTCCATAACCACTTTGACTTCGGTTTCTTTTATGCCTTCTCAGGAAAGGCCAGATGCAGTGACATATAAAACTCTCTGCAACCAGTGTGCTAGTTGGAAGATGTCTGGGTAGCCCTCTGAGAGATGGCCTTCAGTCCTTAGTTGGACCATGATGGCATGCCCACAAAGGCATCCACAACCCTCTCTTCTCACAGTTTCCTTGTTGCTATTATGCAGGAGTAGAAGACATAGACACACATTCACAATCACAAGCACATGCATTTTACCTATCTATAGTAAAATGATTCAAACTATGAAGGGAGATATAATGGACTGTGTGTCATGAACCTGAAATGCCTACCATCAAAGAAACTGGCACTTAATTTCTCATTTTAAGGCTATTCTTTTTGGTATTATGGAGAGCTCACATTGACAAAGACTGTTTTTTCCTCTCAAATTGAAAACGAACCCTTAAGAGTATGAACTAATAAAACCCTGTGCCCCTACATGACTCAAGAAGCTTTTAGTGACAAAACTGAGACTTGGGGTGGTGGTGGTGTAATGGCACATCTACTGTAAATAGAAGCTTTAAAGAAACAAGTTCAAAGAGGTGGACAAATCAGATCGTATATATAATGACACCAGTTGAAATGCATAGTTGGTGATTTTGTTCTATATCTTTTTTCTTAAAGGGAAGCTTTAAGAGAGGATTTTGATAGCATTTGCTCATAGATACTACAATGCTCCTCCCTTGTGTCTGATCTAAACAGCACATCTGGAATGCTGCAGCCAGACTGGTGGCTGGTGTGAGCAAGTTGGAGCAGATTTCCCCGGTATTGGCTTAACTACATTTGCTGTGTGTTGCATCCCAGCTTAGATTCAAGGTTTTAATTATCACCTGTAGACATGGGCACGACTTGGCGAAATTCTAGTTTCCGTTAACGTTCCTCGTTTCCGTTACGCAACGGAAACGGTAATGACAAATAAGCCGTCAGAACTCGAACTCGAACCGATAAAAGAAAAATTGGGTCTGATTTGTTGTTGTCGTTCATGGCATCGCGGCGATCGCGCGATACCAAGCGGCACAGAAAAAAAGTTTTTTTAAAAAACCCGATTCCCGGCCAAAAAAGCAGGCCAAAATATGCCTGCCTGAGTGAGGGCACCTACCAGAGGGGTGGTTTCTGGGGGGGGGGGTCCCCGGCCTCCCACTCTCCTGTCCTGGGCTGCTCTGGTGGGGGGCATCCTCGTCGTCTCGCCATGCCATGCGTTGCGGGGGGATCCAAAATGGTGACCGCAATATTTTTTTTGAAATTGTGGTCCAAAAACCCACCAAAGCACCACACAGAAACATGCGAAAATTAGGTATTTTAACTGCCTGAATTTTTACAGTAGCAGCAGTGGGTTTTTCTTGCAATAAACGTCTGTCTCCAATCCCATTGATTTTATTTTATTTTATTTTTATTTTTATTTTTACACCTGCGCAATGATGGGCTGGCCATGGGATGGGACCCTGCAAATTTTTGAAGCCATTCCACCAATCACATGGCCACTTGGCCAGGTTTTGACTGAGACTTCTGGGATGTGCCAGTCGGGCATAAAAAGCCCACTATAAACCTAGCCCTAACCCTAACCCTAACCCTAACCCATAGGTCAGCAACCTGCGGCTCCGGAGCCGCATGCGGCTCTTTGGAACCTTTGCCGCGGCTCCAGGAGTTAAAAACACCATCCCTCTATGTACAGTTATTCCTTGCACCGCAACTTCCTTGCAAGTGATGGGAATGTGACCAACGGGAGGGAGGCGCCGAATCTCGCGAGGACAGCCCGTCCCACAAGGTGCCGAAGCCAAGCGCGACCACACCCTTGCGCTCTACCTTCCCCCACGCTCCCTCTTCTTCAGAGCAAGAGAGAGAGGGAGGCGTGGTGGAAAGTGCCCCCCGAACGGCAGCGTTCCATGTTGCAGGGACCGTCACAAGGAGCTTGAAGGAGGGGCCCCCTCCCCCCACGAGAAAAAAAGACAGGAGGAGAAGAACAACTGGGGGCTTGCGGAGGGAAGAGAAGAGGAGGAGGAGGAGGAGGCCACCCTGCAGGTAGGGCGGTAGGCAGAAAAAATGGGGCATGAGGCGGAGGGGGGGAATTCCCTTTAAAAAATATCTGAAGGCTTCACGGCCCCACAAGAGCGGCACGGTGGGTGGATTGGGGGTGGGAAATATCTCGGGAGTGTGTGGTGGGGGATGGAGTTGGTTCGGCTTCTCCTCTCCTACTTCTTCAGGTATATCGGAGGCGACAACTGAAGGGACAGGTGCGAGGGGGAAGAAGCGACATGTGTGTGTGTGTGTTGTGTGTGTGTGGTGGGGGGAGCGTTTAGACGGGACGGTTCAACGTGGAGGAGAGAAAACCCTCCTCCCTTCCTTCCCCCTTTCCCCTTCCTTTCTTCTCTCCCCCCCACCCCCACCCCCACCCCCAGCTCGGCGGAAGGGGGTGGGGGTGAGGTTGGTGCCTGGGTGGCCCCACGTGGAAAGGGGGGCTGGAAGGTGCAGGAGGCGAGAAAGGGGTTGGGGTGGGTGGGGGCTGGCTGGCTGGCTGGCGGG
This sequence comes from Phrynocephalus guinanensis, assembly GCA_037367245.1. Taxonomy (NCBI): domain Eukaryota; kingdom Metazoa; phylum Chordata; class Lepidosauria; order Squamata; family Agamidae; genus Phrynocephalus; species Phrynocephalus guinanensis. The sequence continues at coordinate 115,881,964 of CM074735.1, read as the reverse complement.
ACTTGTTCTCTGAAGCACAGATGCTGCTTGCTTGCTTGCTTGCTTGCTTGCTTGCTTGCTTGGTTTTCACAGGGACTCTTAGGACCAGCCCCCCCCCCCAACCCCCAGCCCTATGGAAGCAGCATAGAAATTGCTGAGGCCTGCTTGGGTGTTTGGTTGGAGTAGGTTGCAGGGAAAGGAAGGAGAGGTTCAGGAGCAAAAATCCCATTAACCAGGTAAATTAAATATTTTAATTAGCTATTAATTTGCAAAAATATATTTTGCATTGTTATGTGAAAAAGTCCTTTTTCTTCTTCAGATTGACAGCTGACTGCACGATCCTGTATATAGCGTTAAGATAAGATACAATATATGCAGTGCTATATTTAAATGTCACAATGGTTTTGCGGCTCCCAATTTTTTTTTCCCCGTCGGAAACGGGTCCAAGTGCCTCTTTATGTCTTAAAGGTTGCAGACCCCTGCCCTAACCCATACGCCAGTACACTGTCCTTCTTAGTGGGTCAGAGAGGCACCCAGAGGTGCACCCCACTAACTCACCCTAACCTTACCCGTAATAACCCTAAGCCTAGCCCTTGCCCTAACCCCAACCCTAAGCCAGATCTGTACTCGCATTGCACTACACGCAAGTACACTGTCCTTCTTAGTGAGTCAGAGGGCGCCCAGCAGAGGCATTCTTCTCTCACCTTGCTCACCAGTCCAAAGTTCCAAAAAACTCTGTACGCCAGTATGCTGTCCTTCTTAGTGAGCTAGGGGCACCCAAAAGAGAGGTGCCTCTGCCAGTGCCACTTGGTACGCAATGGCTACACGGTCATGTACCCTTCCTTTTCCCTTTGTAGGGGGCCAGAGGAGGCATCCAGCCCAGAGAGGTGCCTCCAGGAGCCTGCTAAATGCCTTCCCTTCATAGCGGGCCAGAGGAGGCACCCACCCCAGAGAGGTGCCTCCAGGAGCCCACTACCCTACCCCCCCTAAACCAGTACTAACGACAGACGACAAACAAAACAACAATTTTTTGAAAAAATTCGCAACAAACGGAAACGAGCCGAAACGGGCCGGCTCCGACACACGACAGCTTGAAACGTCATTTTTCCTGGTCGTGCCCATCTCTAATCACCCGTAAAGCCCTTCATGGACTGGAACCATGTTACCTGTCAAAGTGTCGTTTCGTGAGGTCATTGACCCCCTCCACTAGGTAACTTGTATGTTGGAAACTAATAATTATCTACTGTCAAGTCTCAGTTTATTTATTTATTTATTTATTTATTTATTTATTTATTTATTTATTTATTTGTTATATTTTTATACCGCCCATCTTCCGGACGGAACTCTGGGTGGTTTACAATAACGATAAAAACCAACATCAATGACTAATAAAATAAAACAAGAAGAGCTAGTAAAATAAGGAGGGAGAGACCCTCCAGAGTAGGCGGTGCGGGCGAAAAAAAAAAAAAAATTAAATAAACCTTTGGGAATTTTTTGAGATATATTCAGAAATAGTTTACCTTTCTCTTCTTCTGAGGAAGCCATGACACTGTGCAGCTTGCCCAAGGCCACAGATGCCAGGTTTTATCCAGATAGGCATAGGGAACAATCAAACTCTTAACCTCTGGATCCACAGCTAGATACCCAACATGTTGCTGTTCTTTTGTTGTTGTTCTTCATTTGGTGACACATGCCAGATTTAATGATTTATAAGTGGTCACCTTACTTACACACCTCCCTGCTTTTTCACTCTTCCCAAAGAACAGAATGGTACCAACTAGAGCTAGACAGATGGAGAGGACCAAAATCCTATGTTCAAATGATGCTGCAGTGCTAACATCCATTAGAGTATGTCTGTTGAGATTCTCCGTCACCCAGGTGATGTTATACAAGAGTTGAGTCATGGCAACTGGACTTCCTTTCTTGTGGGATGGAAATGTTTCACTATTCATCCAAGTGGCTTTGTCAATCTATGAATCCAGAAAACAAACTGAAGTCTCAGTAGTTCTGTGACTCCTGGGGGATGTTCCCTGTGGGGGGGGGGATGGAGGGAGTCAGAAAGGATCTTAATAGGAGAATGTGCAGTTTCTTGGGTAAGCAGTTCTAAAATTTCAAGGCATGTTCTATGATGGTGCTAAAATGAGATGAATCCTCAAAACATAGCACTTTTATATATACACCCCCAAGAGAATAGGGAGTATTTCATTCTGTGTGCATTTCAGTAGAGGAAATCTTTGCTTGATAGTGACTATCAAAACTTCAACAACAATAACAAACTTTTATAATTTGCATTTCTTACCTAGGGACTTTTTACCTAGGGGGAAGGAGAACAAATAAATATAACAGGCCAACTACTCATGTCAAGGTTTGCAATTCTGTATATATAAAGTGTTAGCCCAATTAAGGGGGCTATAAAAAAACTTAACCCTGAAATATACATTGTGCTTTTAAAATGAGCTTTGAAGAGTAGTGACTTGCTAAAAGTCACTGCAGGGCAATCAGCTAGCTCTCCAGCCAGGACTGGAACCCAACTCTGTGTACAATAATATTGCCTTCAAAAATATCTCTTTCATGGCTGAAGCTGAATATGCCTCCGGGAGCCCTAAAATTAGGTTAGAACAATTTGATATCTGACCAAGTTAGTCCACCAGGACTTTATGCCCATGGCATTTTGCCTAATCAAGTAACTTACAAATCATGCAAGTGCAAGGGCCCATGGCTATTAAAAACAATAGATATTAGCTGCAATATTGGTGACATCACGGCCCCATAAAGTTATAGAAGTCATATTTTGCCACCCAGCAAAATTAATAGAGATTTCCACTTAAAACATTCTGACCATTAATAGGGACTAGAAACTTATAACACCAGCAAAATTCAGTTGTTCGTCATTGAAAGGAAATGTGAACACTTCAGGGAAATATCAACATAGGGAAGCAAGTGGCACATACACACTGGTTGGACTCACGGACCACCACGTACACAATTCAGAAGAGTTTGTTTCTAAAGTCAGGGAGCTGAAACTGGATACAGATGAAACCATGGTATCCTTTGATGTTACATCGCTCTTTACAAGCATCCCCACTAGACATCGGCACGACTTGGCAAAATTCTCGTTTCTGTTTCCGTTTCTCGTTTCCGTTATGTAACGGAAACGGTAACGACAATTACTCCACCAGAACTCGAACTCGAACCGACTAAAGAAAAATTGGGTCTGATTTGTCGTTGTCGTTCCTGGCATCGCAGTGATCGTGCGATGCCAAGCGGCACAGGAAAAAAGTTTTAAAAAAGCCCCCTAAAACCCCGATTCCCGGCCAAAAATGAGGCGAAAATATATGACTGCCTGAGGGCACCTACCAGAGGGGTGGTTTCTGGGGGGGGGGGTCCCCGGCCTCCCCCCCCACTCCTCACCTGGGCTGCGCAAAGTGCGCATCCCCTCGCCCTTGTCGCAACTCACCAAGCGGCGCGGCAGAGAAAAAAGTTTTAAAATTTAAAAAAACCCAGATTCCCTGGCCAAAAAAGCAGGCAAAAATATGCCTGCCTCAGTGAGGGCACCTACCCTAAGGGTGGTTTCTGGGGGGGGGGTCCACTGACCTCCCCCCCTCTCAACTGGTGGGCGGGGGATCCAAAATGGAGCGAACACATGCCATTTTGAAATCGCGTGGTCCAAAAACACACCAAAGCACCACAGAAACATGCGAAAATAGCTATTTTTCCCCTGCCTGAATTTTTGAGTAGCAGCAGTGGGTTTTTCTTGCAACAAAAGGATCTCCGTTTATTTTATTTTATTTTATTTTATTTTTATTTTTTTACACCCACCCCGCAATGATGGGCTGGCCATGGGAGTGGACCATGCAAAAAAACCCAGTTTGGAGCCATTCCACCAATTGCATGGCCACTTGGCCAGGTTTTTGACCGAGACTTTGGGATGTGCCAGTCAGGCATAAAAACCACTAACCCTAGCCCGAACCCGAACCCTAACCCTAACCCTAACCCTAAAAACCCATTCACCAGTACACTGTCCTTCTTTGTGAGTCAGAGAGGCACCCAGGGGTGCACCCCAGTAATCTCACACTAAACATTACCAGTAACCCTAAGCCTAGCCCTTGCACTAACCCACTAACCCCAAGCCAGATCTGTGTACTCGCATTGCACTACAGCAAGTACACTAATCCCTTCTTAGTGAATCACAGTGGGCACCTGTAGGGGTCCTCTCTCACTTCGTTAGAACCAGCCCCAAGTGCACTGCAGGCAGTGAGTCACAGAGGCACCCTAATCAGAGTGCCTCTGCCTGCTGCAACTGCAACTTAATGGTATGCATATCCAATTGGCTATGCATGCCATTTTTGTAGCGGGCCAGAGAGAGGCACCCACCCCAGAGAGGTGCCTCCAGGAGCCCGCAAAATTCCCTTCATGGCGGGCCAGAGGACGCACCCACCCCAGAGAGGTGCCTCCAGGAGCCTGCCCCCCCAAAAAACCAGTACTAACGACAGACGAAAATCCAACAAATGAAACAACAAATTTTTGGAAAATTTCACGAAAAACGGAAACGAGCCGAAATGGGCCGGCTCCGACACACGACAACTCGAAACATAATTTTTCCTGGTCGTGCCCATCTCTAATCCCCACCACTGATGCCCTAACAATAGTAAAGAGAAGACTAAGAGAAGATAGCACCCTCACCTCCAGAAGCCCCTTCAACCCAGACCAGATATGCCTGCTCCTGGAACTGTGTCTGAACACCACATATTTCATGTACAGAGGGGACTTCTACAGACAGAAGCATGGCTGTGCCATGGGTTCCCCAGTGTCACCAATTCTTGCAAACCTATACATGGAAAAAGTGGAGAAGAAGGCACTCAACACCTTCCCAGGGACAACACCAGCCCACTGGTTCAGGTATGTAGATGATACCTGGGTGAAAATCAAGACTCAGGAAGTAGAGGCCTTTACAGACACATAAATGCGGTGGGCCCTAATATTAGCTTCACTAGGGAAGACACTCAAGACAACAGGCTGGCTTTCCTGGATTGTGCAGTCATCATCAGACCTGACCGTGGCCTGGGAGTAGAAGTTTACAGGAAACCCACCCACACAGATCAATAAATACTGTTTGACTCCCACCATCCATTACAGCACAAACTAGGAGTCATCAGGACCCTAAGCCACAGAGCAGAGAGCATCCCCACCTCCACAGAAGCCAAGAAGAAGGAAGACAGGCACCTGAAGACAGCACTTAAGGCCTGTGGATATCCAAAGTAGGCCTTCAACATAGCAATGGGCCATTCCAGAAGAACAAGGGATCAGTCTGACACCCAGACCCGACAGAAGAACCTGGTCATTCCTTATATGGCTGGAGTGTCTGAGAAGCTTAAAAGGATTTTTGGCAAACACCACATCCCTGTTTATTTCAAACCCACAAACATACTAAGGCAGAGACTTCTCCACCCAAAGGATCCGATACCAAACCATAAAAGGAGAAATATAGTATATGTGGTCCAATGCAGTGAGGAGTGTTCAGACTTCTACATTGGAGAAACTAAACAGCCATTAAACAGAAGGATGGCCCAACATAGGAGGGGTAACAGCTCAGGACCAGAATCAGCAGTACACCTCCATTTGAAGGACAAAGGGCACTCTTTCAAAGATGAGAATGTACACATATTAGACAAAGAAGAGAGGTGGTTTGAGAGAGGAGTAAGGGAGGCAATTCATGTGTGCATGAAAACCCCCCCCCCTCAACAGAGGTGGTGGGCTCCGGTATAGTCTATCTGCTACTTATCAGGCTGTGCTTTCCAAAGTACCCAGACAAATCAAAAAGCCTTCACCACCAAGGCCATAGCTAATGACCCATTCTTGATAGGTTTCAGCACCTTAGGCCATTTTTCACTTTAAGGCTATGGATACTATTGTCTCCCTAATGAGCCTATTTAGGCCATTGTTCATCTTATGAGCCTAATTCAGGCCAGGGTGACAAGAGGTCAAAGCTGCCTATAAGATGGAGGATTTGCACTAGCTGTATTCAGACTGATGAAGCTGTTTGGATGAACAGCGAAACATTTCTATCTCTCAAAAAAGAAGTCCAGTAGCCATGACTCAACCTCCAGATACACACAATAAGTGTAGCACACATTGGATACCAACAATACAGATATCAAACTTTTTAATGATGCATTATCTCCTTTTAAAGTTAGAACACCTGCATTTTTAGAAATCATTTAAAGCATTCATTATTATATATTTTAATTGGATTGGAATCTGACATAATTTGCTTGCAACTTAAACTTAGTCTGATACATTCTTAAGCATGTTTGCCTATGGGTTTTCATAGCAGTATGACTGGGAAAATTACATTTTTTTTCCAATACAGCTTGTATTATTAAACTAGCTGACGTTGCCTGGAATGATTTTCAACAATAAAACTACTTATTTTACCTTGATAGCTGTATTAATGTTTATACGATTGGAAATGATTGTCTGGTTTCATTATGGATTTAACCCTTTCCAGAATAAATGTGAGCTGTGATGAACATACTTCCATTTCCCCCTAGATCTATGTAGGGTTCTTATACAGATGTCCAGCCATCAATCAAACTTTCTGACCTGACACATGTTAAGCACATAATGATGACAGGGGCCAAAACTCTGTTTAATACTTACAGTATGTATGTGACACTTCAGATGCAGAAGCTCCCATGGCACTGTCACAAAGTGTAGGTTGCGTGTTGGGTCATGCCAACCAGCACTGTAGCAGATTGTGCAGCTAGAATTCCACATTCATATAGATAGAGGGCAGCATTCTGATTATAGTTACCAGTAATTACTTTTGCAAAATGAACATTGTTGTGCCCTTCTCTCTCTCTCTCTCTCTCTCTCTCTCTCTCTCTCTCTCTCTCTCTCTCTCTCTCACACACACACACACACACACACACACACACACACACACACACACACACACACACACACACACACACACAAACCCAGTACCAAGCTAAAATGGGTTAACCATTTTAAAACATACTTGAAATACTAGCTGAAATAGAAGAATATTTATTTATTTATTTATTTATTTATTTATTTATTTATTTATTTATTTATTTAGTACTTATTAACTGCCCAATTTTCCCGTAGGGAACTCTGGGCAGTATACAGCACATCACCAAAAGCGACTATCCAACAATAAACCATGATACATAAACAAATACAAAACATCATGAAAAATACACCACTGTAGAAGAGACAGAATATTAATTTATACTGGATTCAAATCACTGTTGGCATTGCATCATATTTACTAGAAAATGCTGAGAGCAATCCAAAAGAGGTAACCTTTACAAGCTCAGCATCACATTGGTCTATGGTCATCATGTTCACCTGTTTTGATGCCTTGCAGCAGTTTAAGGGGGAAAGGAGGAAATATACCCCCCCCCAAATGATTTCCATGTTAAGAAGCAGGGTCATAAAATGCTGCAATATCCAAATATCAAGAATTGTGTATGTGTGATGTAGAGATATCCTCCTGACATAATTTAATTAGGCTGCTATAGATATAATAAAAATCAACATGAGCAAATTATTTCAAAGGAGAACGATAAAATCATAGTTGAAGGCAAAGTGTGAGTAATTTTTGATGGGATGCATAGCGTTGAAACAATATGCTCCAAATGACTTCATCAGAGACCGAAAGGCAACAGCACGACAGATCCTATGGGTGCAAAAATGCTATTAAAGGAGGAGATCAAATAATTAGAAAATATAATTATATCTCTATAGGATTTTCCAAGGAAAAAGACAAGAGCAAACACATAATTATCATGCTAACATCTATTTTGCCATTATGAAAAAGCGCAGTGAAGTTACAATGGAAAAAAGGAATGGGAGAAAAAAAGAATTATAGAAATAGGGTACCTGATCTACAATTTATAGAGGCAACAGCAACTTCAAAACTACTTGCAAATTAAGCTACGTTAAAAGGGTTTTATTCAACAGTAATCAGTGAGATGATTTTCTGGGTGAAACGTCTGGTGTCTGCTCCATGGCATCTCTGAACACTGGAAGATGGCAATGGAAGACGGAGCAGTGCACATCCATGGTAGCCATCTATCTTCGGCTGTAACCTCTGTAGCAGCATATTTGCCCACCATCAACTGTGAGCCTGTCCAGATTGGCATGTAGATATGATTAGAGGTGGGCACGAAACAGGAAACCCATGGTTCGGGTTTGTCTGTTTCGGGCCCACCCTTGGTTCGGTTCGGTTCGGGTTTCTACGAATTTTAAAAAAATTCATATGAACACGAACCAATTCAAACCAGTTTGGGTCGACTTACCGGGCGGCGGTGATGGCAGCGGTGGCTGCGGGGCAATCTTGGTCCTGGAGGCAAGAGCTTTTTGAGGTGCTGGCTTGGGGCCAGTGCCTCATTTTTTTTTCCTTTAAGTGCCAACCCCGCTGCCCCTTGGGCCAGGTCGGTGCTTTTTTAAATTATTATTATTTTTTCTTTATTTTACAGCACCGGCCGGCCCATCCCTGGGGCTGGGTCAGCATTCCTTTTTGTTGTTTTTGTTTTTGTTTTTTGTTTTACAGTGCTGACCACATGGCTCTTAGGGTCTGGTCAGCACTGTTTTTTATTACTATTATTTTCTTTATTTTACAGTGCCAACCTGGCCACCACTGGGGCCAGGTTGGCACTCCTTTTCTTATTTATTTTATTTTATTTTTAATTTTTTTTGGGGGGGGGATTAAAAGTCCCCAGTAGGGGCTTTTGAGGTTGGCCCCAAACCAGTGCCTCGGGGGTTTTTTTCCTGCATTGCCAATAGGGCTATTTTCAGACGGATCCTGCTGACCTGTCATCAGCTGGACCCCTTTAAAATGGCCCAGTCAGTATTGGGGAGAACCCCTGGTGGCGACTGAGCCATTTTAAAGGGGTCCAGCCTATGACAGGTTGGCAGGACCTCTCTGAAAATGGCTGGGACATCAGCGGGATAGCTCCAAACTGGCATCCTGACCATTTTCAGAGGGATCCTGCCGACCTTTCATCAGCTGGACCCCTTTAAAAATGGCCCAGTCAGCACTGGGGGGAACCCCTGGTGGTGACTGGGCCATTTTTAAAGGGGTCCATGCAATGACAGTTTGGCAGGACTCATCTGAAAATGTAGGGATGGCAGCTCGATCCCTGGAACAGCCCTCCCTAGCGTTTTCACAGGACTCCTGCTGAGCTGTCAGTTGCTGGACCACTTTAAACCCAGCCCAGTCAGTACCAGGCAGACCCCTTGGTACCAACTGGGCCAGGTTTAAAGGGGTCCAACGATTGACAGCTTGGCAGGAGCCCTCAGAAAATGGGTGATAAGGACAGCATGATCGCTACAGCTTCCCTCCTGACCCGTTTCCTGAAGGCTTCTGCCAGGCTGTCAGTCGCTGGGCTGCTTTAAACCTGCCCCAGTCGGTACCACACAAGTCTTTGTGGTGTTAAAAAAAACCTTATTTCCAGAGAGAGAAAGAGAGCTAAATCAAGAGAGGAGGAACTTCTGCCTAGCCTCATGGGCAGAGTTCCTTCAGAAGTATGGGTCTGCTTCTGGAACAATATCAAAATGTCCCTGAAATATAGATGAGCACATTTATAATGTCTGCATATATAGATTACTCCCTTTCCCATTCTCATATCTGTTCCACTTGAAGTCCCACTAAATTTCGGAATGTCCAGTTCAAAATGCTACCTTTAACTCTTAAGTCCTAAACAGCTTGAAGGCTGCTTTCTTGGCATAATGCTTACTTCCATAGCCACCTCCACAGACCAGAAGTAGAGGTGGGCATGAAAAGAAAACTGATGGTTCAGTTTGTTCTGCTTTGGGTTAGGGTTTGTTTGTTTCGTATTGTTTCATGATTTTTTTAAAAAAAGTATGAACCGAATGAAAACAAACTGGCTGGAGTGGAGACCACCGCTGCCTCTGGGGCACTGCTGCTGCTGCCACCACCACCAACCAGGACACCGGGAACCGCCGGGGAGCCACCGCCGCTGCCAAAGACCACAGCCGCCTCCGAGGCCAGGGCCATTTTTTTTTAATTTACAGCACCAACCATTTGGCTCCTGGGGCTGGGTTGGTGCTTATCTATCTATCTATCTATCTATCTATCTATCTATCTATCTATCTATCTATCTATCTATCTATCTATCTATCTATCTATCTATCTATCTATCTATCTATCTTGTAATATATACGAACAGACGACCTTTTTCCTGAAATGTGGATTTTTTTCTGTGTATTCCCAGTCTAAAAGCACCTTTCTGGACCACATTTAGAACACGTGTGAAATGCCTTCCACTGTTTTCCAGTTTCCTCCAGGATTCATCTTTTTCCACCTAGCTCTTTCTTTCATGAATGCTTTTTTAAAGTTTAGAAAAAGAAAAAGGAATCCCTTTTGCTTTACACAGTGAAAGATTTGGAGCCTTTCTGGTCAGCTTGATTTATAATACTTTTCAAGCAGTTACCCTCTGTTCTGTCTGGGTCACTAAAATGGCTAACGATAACACACAGCTAAAGCATAGGAAACTGTCCTGTTACGAGAAACATTTTCCCCCATTTGAAACTGCATGACCTGTTTGCTAAGAAACTACTTCTTTTGAGAAGGCATGTTATGATGGAAGTTACGAAAAGGAAATAATAATAATGCCCACATTTCCAGTTAAGAAGGAAAAAAACAGGGGATATAGTTTATTTCTATCAGAAGGGTTGGACCATTGCAAGCCCATTGCTACCTTTTGCGTTTCCCTGCCTGGGTCTTGATCACCTCATAAGAGGCTTTTCTACACATTGACTTAATCTACTAATATGGGAGCTTTCCACTGAGGAGATGGTCTTGTGTGTGATAGCTCCCCATTTCTGGAATTTCCCCCCAAAGGGTCATCTAACACTTAACTGCCTTGCATTTCTCCTGGCGAGGATTTCATTTCTTCTCTTGGGACCTTAAAACAATTCATATGACTACAACAACACACACTTCTGGTTGCTTTAGAAATGACTGCTTCAAAAGGAGCAATGTCCCTTAAAACAACCCTTCTGTCTGCTGGGAACTCACTCCATCCTGGCATGAAAAAAGTAGAAATCCTACCACCGGACCAAAAAGGGCTCAGATTGAGGTTGATCTGCTGTGTGTTGTCTGACTAGGATGAACTAGATCGCACTGCAGGCAGCCCAGATTGTGACCTATTTCCCCTTAGGATCACTCCCTAGTGGCTTTTAAAGACTTCTGAAGGCTTTTAGTGGCTTTAGAAATTTCCAGCATTTAATGTTTAACATCTGCTCCTGCTGTGAATGTGACATCACATCTATTAGATGATTAGATCTATTAATTTCTTTCCATTTCATGATTTTTGTGCTATGATTCTATTTCAATTGTTGTGAAATGTATGCTTCTTTTTTCTTGTTTTTCTTTTTGTAGAGAATACTTGGGATATAATCAAAGTACTGATTAATAATACCACATGTCATAATCACAATTGTAAAAACAAGCAAACAAACCACAATCTTGAATTGTAATTTGTGAAATCTCACATTGAAATAAAGAAGTGCCAGAAATTCTGTACACAGCTTGAGTCATTATCAAGACTTTTGTTGCAATACACTACCACTTGAGATGAGCAGGAAATAAATAAAAAAATTGTTTTATTATTCGTTATTCATTTCAGTATGCAATGAAACAAATAACGAACTGCCCCTCTCAAAGAATAATGAAATGAAATGAAACAGAAATTTTCATTTTGTTCCATTTTGTTTTTTGTTCTGGTGATAACGACTCTCCTACCTGTCCTCTGCCACTGCTGCCACCAGCAGTAGCCGCTGCCGACCAGGCTCGCACTACAGCTGGTAGGTGGGCCATGTGGTCGGCCACTAAAAAACAACAACAAAAAAGTAAAATAAAATATTTTTTTAAAAAATAAACGATCGAGCCCGTGTGCTCCCGACCCGACCCATGACCCGTGAGCTGGCAGGACTAAAAATAAAATAAAATAAAAAACTAAAATAAAAACCCAAGCCAGCCCACAAGCACCTGACCCAGCCCACAAACTACCAAACTGGCCCGTGGGCCAGCAGGAGTAAAAAATAAAAATTAAAAAAAATTAAAAAGCTCCGAACAAGCCCTTGCTACACGTGGTCAGCCATTTAAAAAAAATAAATTTAAATTTAAATTTAAAATTTTTAAAAATACTGATCCGGCCTGCGGGTTGCTGACCTGGCCTGCTCTAAAGATGGTAGGCAGGCCATGTGGTTGGCCATTAAAAAGAAAATAAAAAAGAAAAGAAAAGAAAAGAAAAGATAATGAACCCGATCCAGCCTGTGGGCCGCCGACCTGGCCCGAGCACTCCCTGGGCCTGCAGGATTTAAAAAAATATATATTTTTTAAAAAAATAATTAAAAATGATCCAGCTGCACTACAGCTGGTTGGCGGGGTTCAAAAAAAGGGGTGAAAGGAAAATGAACTGAACTAAAATGAATTACAAAATGAATTTTTTTTTAAAAAATCATTTTGTAATTAATGAAACAAAATGGGGTGGTGAAACAAATAACAAAACAAAATGTCATTTTGGCATTTCATGCCCATCTCTAGTTATCACCAAGGTGGTGGGACAGCTTGCCAAGTTGGAGCACCAGCAGACAAGAATTCACTTGCCCTTTGTTCCTCCCAGTGGAAAGGGTAGCCTGTGTGGCCTTGGGCAAACTACACTGTCCCTGAGTACTCTCAGAAGAAAGGAAGGGTAAGCCACTTTAATATTATATGCCTAGAAAGTACTGAGAACAGGTCATAACTGATTTCATGGCACATAGTATACAAAAAACCCTTACATTTATAATTCAAGTTATTCAATAGCCTGAAGACTATTACCCATGTTACCAGAAAGAGGTATGATCAGGATAATCTCAAGGTTTTCCTTTAGACAGAGAGAGACCAGTGGTTTTTGAATGCTCACTTAATGAGAGGAACAAATAAACAATATGTTAAGGAGAATAATAAAGCAAGCAACATTACCTGGAGAAGCAGGATGGAAGATGAGACAAACATTTGTTCAATGCCACAAATGACTGTTTTATTGTATGATGAAGTGTCCAGAATGGCAACAATTATAGGAAATGCTATAAGATTTTGTTAGAGCATCTTAACGGGATGGGGTGGGGAACTCTGTCAAAGGCTACTCCATACTGGAGAACTCCAGGGCACGATTTCTTTGCCCACGAAAAAGTGCCAGCTGCGGGGCCAGGCAGGCAGAATGGGATGGGTAAAAACCTCAGCATATATATAGGCTGTCTGAACCTGTTCTGGTCTCTTCTGCTGATTCAAACCTCCCTCCCTCTTTTTTGCAGTGAGAATGAGACTAGCTGGTTGTGCATGGGCTGGATGGGAATTTTTGACCAGCAACCATATCGGCTGCAGGGTAACGGTGAGTTTTTGCTCATCCCATACTCACCCCAGGGCTAGGATATGAGTTAGGTATTACCCAGGTCACAACAGTGGGTAGTGCAGGAAAATGAACTAGTCAGATGAGTTCCATGTTAAGCTGTGCAAGAGGTGCAGGGCTGCCCTCATATAAGAATTTAGAAATGAAAGTTAGGAGAGGAAGAAAATTAAAGACTGTGAAAAGGATGTTAAAAATGGTTAAAGAGGCTTGGTTTGAGGGCTGCCATGGGGTATTCAGAACTCAAGAGTTTGGAAGTGTTCTGAATATGTGGGGAGCAGGCTTCTGAAGTAAGAACTTGCTGAATTTAGGCATGGATCAGAAGTCAAAATAGTCTCCAAGTCCCAATTGGCTTGCAGTACATCCAAGCTCCCTTGTAAGAAGGGAGGTTAAAAGGTTAAATATTCTTTCTAATAAAGATGTGGTCCAATTTTAAATCCAAAACATGTGTGATGCCTCATTATTCCAACCTGAGTGGCCAAAAGTAAATGAAGAGGAAAACCACATACTCTCCTTGTTTACAACTTATTATAGCTTATTAAGTGTCTCTTCTGAAGCGAAACATAGCGACATTAACAAAGCTTTCCTGTCTGATCAGTTAATTTGAACAGACCCTGGGCTATCCAAATGCCTGGGTGCATGTTCACAGTCAGTGAAAGGAGAGTGAATTCACATTTCCCTCACAGTGTATTCATTCCTTGTGTTGCCATGGATGGTTGATATCAAAAACACCAGTCGAACTTCTCTAGAACAAAAGTTAGGAAATCAGAGGGAAGAGGTGATTGGACCCTAAGCAGCAGCACTCCACACAGGAAAAAGATTTTACTCCAAAATTTTCTGCTTGGATGTACAGTATTAATTATAATCAGTTTTCTCACCCCTGTGTAAACAGAATGGCAGAAGAAGGGGGTATTCATGGATGTTTTGACTTCTTAATATTTGAAAAGGTACCCGTCCTTCCAGAGGTGTAGCTAGGGCTTCCAGAGCCCAGGACAAATGTCAGTTTTTGTGTCCCCCCCCCAACACACAGGAGACCGAGCTTCCCTCCCCCACCCTGCCCCCTTGGCCCACCCCACCCCCTTGGCCCACCTGAGCTGCCCAAAGGGTGTCCCCTCATCCTGCGGCACCAGCCCACCCACCACCACCTCGGATGGAGCAGGGCATGGCAGTGGCACCCCCGCTGGCAAACAGGCCACCGGGCTTGGCCAGGCCGCCCCACCAAGCCCGCCCACCCTCCTCCAGGCAACTTCAAGCCAGGGAGGGCAATCCCCCTGCCCTCTCACAGTGACATCTGGCCCCACTGAGACAACCCACCACCCCACCCCTGCCGCCTCACCAGTAGAAGTTGAGGTGCACCAGGGTAGAGACGGTGCTGTACAGAGCCCGGTAGGAGGAGGGCCACAGCTGCCCCTTCTGCCTGGCCAGTTCCCCGCTGGCTCCCACTCAGTGTCACCCTCCACCTCAAGCTGCAGCAGCGGCAGCCCCGGCTGGTGCTCCGCCAGCTCCCCCTCCATGGCCCAGCACAGCAGCAACAAAGGTGGCAGTGGTGGCCCCGATGCCCTTGCATGCCACCAGGCGGATGGGGTGCCAGGCCAGGGCACCCTCACAGCCAAGGTGGGAGCAAGGTCCAGGGAGGCAGGGAGGCCAAACACAGCAGTGGTGGGGATGAGGAGGGGCAGCCCGGGTGTGGCAGGCTGAGTTGGCGATGGTGGTGGGGGTGGGGGTTTGGTGGGTGATTTGGCAGCCCCTAATTGCTGCACCTAGGGCGCCCCACCCCCTTGCCCTTCCAACACCATGCCCCTGTTTCCTTCCCCAAAACTATTAGGGGAGGGGTCCCCACAGAAGCTCCAAAAAGGACTAAGCATGACTAGGGGGCATGGAACAGTAACAGGAGTTTGGCATAAGAGTGCAGAATGTTAGGAATTCTTAACTGTGATATTTTGTTGAACTCACCACTTGTTGTTTGCAAAAGATCTATTTCTTCTGTTGGAAATACAGCACCATATTCCCTTTATTGTTCTGGACATTTTACCCACTCAGCTATTAGTTTCTTTGGAGGAGAGAAGCAAATGGCCCAATTTGTTCTCGAGGAAGACTAGATGTTTTCCTGAAATGAGTGAAAGCTTGTAGTAAATGGGGAGAATGTTTGGAAATAAATAAGGGGAAAATGGGTCAGTAGAAATAAATCTTTCTTGATGCCTTTTCTCAATCATTTAAATGGCAGCGAGTCATGTCAATGGCTACAGGTGACAAGAAGCAACAAAGTTTGCTGGTTTCCACTGAAATAGGTTTAGGAAGGGAGGCACTCTCCAAGCCGGCAAGTCAAAATGTAATCCTGTAAAATTCTGAACAAAAAATGTAAATCCATGAACTATAAAATGTGGGGAGAGCTGAGTGAAATTACACAAACACAAGGAACAGACACGGCACCCAGTTAAACAGGAAAATGCTTGTAAACACTGACATAAAACAAAGGCAAAATGGAACACATATCTCACTAGGTGTCAGCTACACTCAGGCAGACACTTTAATACTGTCAGGTATGGATAAAACAACAAAAGAGTTTATATGATGATGGTTGCATTTTACAAGGCTTCGGCATCCTATTTTACACATTACAAGTGCTCTTGGTGACTGGTCTAATGTAACAAGCAAATTCCATGCTCACCTAAACATTGATCCTTCTAAACATTTGTATAAAGGTGCTCTTAACATTTTGCTCATTCTCTCAATTTTGTGTATGTGCGCACATACACAAACACACACACATACACATACAGTATGTAGTGTATATGTAAAATGTGGTAAAATGTGATTAATCTGGATAGCTCCATGGTTTGGGTACCTGGCTGCAAGAGCCAGAGGTTGAGAAATCTGCTCTTCAGTGGACATACAAAATAATGCAGGGCACAAGTAAAGTGGATAGAGGGACGCTCTTCTCCCTCTCACAAAATACCAGAAGTAGGGGACATTCATTCAAACTGAGGGCTGGGAGAGTGAGAACAGACAAAATAAAATATTTCTTTTACCCAGCGTGTTATTAGTCTGTGGAACTCCCTGCCACAGGATATAATGGCATCTGGCCTGGATGCCTTCAAAAGGGGATTAGACAGATTCCATGATGGAGATGTGTAATTTCCAGGCTTAAAACCAGGGTACTTCAAGGGGCAGATGCAGTGGAATGGTATCAGGAAACAGATATCTAGTCTTTTAGAGATGGGCACGACCAGGAAAAATGATGTTTCGAGTTGTCGTGTGTCGGAGCCGGCCCGCTTCGGCTCGTTTCCGTTTGTCGCGAAATTTTTCAAAAATTTGTTGTTTCGTTTGTTGTTTTTTTTGTCTGTCGTTAGTACTGGTTTTGGGGGGGGTAGCGGGCTCCTGGAGGTACCTCTCTGGGGTGGGTGCCTCCTCTGGCCCGCTATGAAGGGAAAGCGGGCTCCTGGAGGCACCTATCTGGGGTGGGTGCCTCCTCTGGCCCGCTATGAAGGGAAAGTGGGCTCCTGGAGGCACCTCTCTGGGGTGGGTGCCTCCTCTGGCCCACTACAAAAGGGTACACATAACCAATTGGATATGCATACCAAGTTGCAGTGGCAGGCAGAGGCACCTCTCTTTGTTTTGAGTGCCTCTACTGTGACTCACTGGCATATGGTGCACTTGGGCTGGGGATGGGAAGGAACAAAGTGAGAGAGGACCCCTATGGGCGCCCTCTGACTCACTAAGAAGGGAAGTGTACTTGCTGTAGTGCAATGCGAGTACACAGATCTGGCTTAGGGTTAGGGTTAGTGCAAGGGCTAGGCTTAGGGTTGCGGGTAAGGTTAGGGTGAGTTACTGGGGTGCACCTCTGGGTACCTCTCTGACCCACTAAGAAGGACAGTGTACTGGCGTATGGGTTAAGGTTAGGGTTCGGGTTCGGGTTCGGGCTAGGGTTAGTGGGCTTTTTATGCCCGACTGGCACATCCCAGAAGTCTCGGTCAAAACCTGGCCAAGTGGCCATGCAATTGGTGGAATGGCTCCAAAAATTTGCATGGTCCACTCCCATGGCCAGCCCATCATTGTGCAGGTGTAAAAAACTAAAACTAAAAATAAAATAAAATAAAATCAATGGAGATGTTTTGTTGCAAGAAAAACCCACTGCTGCTACTGTAAAAATTCAGGCAGTTTTAAAATAGCTATTTTCGCATGTTTCTGTGGTGCTTTGGTGTGTTTTTGGACCATGATTTCAAAATAAATATTGCGGTCGCCCCATTTTGGATCCCCCGCCCGCACCGCATGGCATGGCAAGTTGGCGAGATGACGAGGATGCCCCCCACCAGAGCAGCCCAGGACAGGAGAGGGGGGGAGGCCAGGGACCCCCCCCCCAGAAACCACCCCTCTGGTAGGTGCCCTCACTCAGGCAGGCATATTTTCGCCGGCTTTTTTGGCCAGGAATCGGGTTTTTTTTAAAACCTTTTTTTCTGTGCCGCTTGTCATCGCGCGATCACTGCGATGCCAAGAATGACAACAACAAATCAGACCCAATTTTTCTTTTTTTGGTTCGAGTTCGAGTTCTGGCGGAGTAATTGTCGTTTCCGTTTCCGTTGCGTAACGGAAACGAGGAATGGAAAAGGAAACGAGAATTTCGCCAAGTCGTGCCCATGTCACTCCCTGTGTGTGCTCCCAGAGGCACTGTGAGATACAGGAAGCTGGACCAGATGGGTCTTTGCCCTGATCCAGCTTGGTCTTCTTATGTTCTTATGTTCTTATTCCTTGCTGTGCCTCCTGTGATTAGAGCCAGCCTGTGTGACCTTGGGCAAACTGCTCAGTCCCAAGGGTTACCCCACCAGAAGAAGGGAATGGTAAATCATGTCTGAAAATTCTCTGCCTGGAAAACCCTGAAAAAAATGCCACCATATGCGAGAACTGTCTTGATGGCTTATTATCAAGTATTGAGTAACATCAACCTGTAATGCTAAATAAAAGTCCAGATTAACACACCTTCATGACTTATTTCCTCCACATTCTCTCCAGCTCTCCCATCTGTTGAATGAAAAGGAATTCAGGATCTATGAATTGTACCATGGAGGTAAATCTCAAAACATACACAGATAACATGCTGGCTGTTCTTACCTGTACGTGACCCAGCCTTCTGTCTCCAGGTTTTGATCTGGAGGTACTAGTCCTGTTTTTATCAGTCTCTGATCTTCCTGTTCAAATACAAGCTCCCTGACAATGGATTAAGCCTATACCCACTGGAAGGGAAGGGAAACAGTTGACTTCCCCCTGGCCACAGAAATACTGTGTGTGTTTGTTTTACTGGTATACAGATGCCTTATGATTGCTTAAGCTTAAATTAAATTAATTTTTAGTAGTAACTGTGGAAGCGGTAAGCATTATAAGTTGAAATAAGAAGCCGATATAATGGATTAGAAAATAAATGTAGGAGGTTTTTTGCACACACAAATATCAGTGAACTGGCTGATAAAATTAATAGCATAATCCATTGCATTTCATGTTCACAATATCAATTCAGCATGCAATGTAATTGTGGCGTATGTGCTTTGTGAATAAAATAAATAAGCTTCCTGACAGAATTGAAATGAATGCCGTTACTGTAAGGAGTTTGGCAGAAACCTCTCTGCCAGGTATTTAGCCCTGGCCCAGTACCCTAAGGGGTACTGTACCAATTCTATAGACAGTTACTTCACTCTCATCCCGGGAGGAAGTTCGTTGCGTGTTGATGTCGGTCGCGGTCACTTGGTCTTCTTCCAGTTCTGTCCCTGTTCCCATGTACGCACGGGTGTGATTGATGATACCGGCATGACTGTTTCTGCACGTCCTCATTCCATGATGAGGTGTGAAATTCCATGCCTTTGTTCTCCATTTTTTTTCCAACCTGATCTTCTGTTTTTTGATGTTTCGATGCTCCAAACCCTTGTCTTCAATGCATTATGGAGCTAAGTTTGAGGCATTTGTCTTTTAATCTTTCTGCACTGCGTTGCTGACTCCATAGGGAATGTACTGGCGAATGGCACTTCGCAATCCTGCCACTAGATGGAGAATGGAACGTTGCAAGATGGCCTTACCTCACGGGCACTTGTACCGGAACGAGAAGCGAGATGAGGAGATTCCCGAGGCCAGGGAGGGAAATCTTTCATCCTGCTTAGATCACAATTCAGGGGGCGTTGTCAGGACAAATTCCCTTTGTCCCACAATGGACTTGCGGTTAAATTTCTTCATACCAGTCCCCAGCAGGACAGCAAATACTTATGAGATGGATGTGAAGTATCAGCCACAGTGAGAGGTTGTGCAAGGCAAATCCAGATGGTTGGGTGGGGCAACCCAGTCAGAGGCTGATACACAGGAGGCAAAGGAGAGAGTTGCACTGACCTGAAGGATGGTGCAACTCAAATGAAGGTTCCTCTTGCCCAAACCCCAGAAGATATTCCTGTCCAAACCTCAGGGATTGTAACTGACCTGAACACTCTCTACTAGACATTGGCACGACCAGAAAAAAATGACGTTTTGAGTTTTCGTTTGTCGGAATGGGTCCGTTTTGTGTCATTTCCATTTGTCGCGAAAATTTTTCAAAAATCTGTCGTTTCTGTTTGTCATTTGTCGTTTCCACCGCGATTTAGCACAATTTGACTTCCCAGGGGTGTCCCGCAATCAGGGCCGGCGCTAGGTGTTTTTGCGCCCTAGGTGGCAGGTGGGGCGGGGGGGCAGGCGAGTGGGCGGGCGGCGGCATGGGCTGCAGGTGGGTGGCGGCGCGGGCGGACGGGCAAGTGGGCAGTTAGGATATCACTTAGGATAGAGGTTCTGTTCTTGGCTTGCACCCCAAATGTGTGTGTGTGCAAGCAAATTGTAGTTGGGAAAATAGAAAATAAATGGTAGTATATAATATATTTTTAGAATAAATCCACACCTCCCTCTCCCAGTCGAACCTCCCCCTTTATCCAATATCAGAAAAAATCCTCAAACTGCCAGAGAAGAAGTAAAGAATAAACTGCTCTTCCCTTCAGCAGACAAAGCTGCAGGGAATCAAAGAAATTATTTTCTAAATTCAATTCCCTCCCTGCCTGCCTAACTTAAATCCTAAAGCCTCCAGCCTCCCTCCTCAATCTCGATCGGATCACACCAATACCAGCAGCCAGCCCTCCTCCGTCAACCACATCCATACACCCGACTGCGGTTTCTGGAAGGTGCCTCGGCTTTTTATGCCCTCTGAGACATCCAGAAGTGTCAGTCAAAAACCTGGCGATGCCATTGGTGGAATGGTTCAAAAAATTTGCATGGTCCCATCCCATGCCCAGCCCAAATGGGCAGGTCTAAAAAAATAAAAAATAAAATAAAATAAAATAAAATCAATACGACATTTTATTGCTATAAAAACCCCACTGCTGCTACTATTAAAATTCAGGCATTTAAAATAAATAAATTTCACATGTTTCTGTGGTGATTTGGTGTGTTTTTTGACCACGAATTTCAAAAGAAAAATTGTGGTCGCCATTTTGGATCCCCCCCACCGCATGGCATGGCGAGACGATGAGGATGACCCCCCCCCAGCCTGGTGCAACCAGCCCAGGAC
The DNA here is from genome assembly GCA_037367245.1 of Phrynocephalus guinanensis. Lineage (NCBI taxonomy): Eukaryota > Metazoa > Chordata > Lepidosauria > Squamata > Agamidae > Phrynocephalus > Phrynocephalus guinanensis. The sequence goes on along the minus strand of CM074735.1, from coordinate 115,860,976 downwards.
AGGAGAAGAGGGGGGGAAGGCAGGGGACCCCCCAGAAACCACCCCTCTGGTAGGTGGCAAAGCCTCAGGCAGGCATATTTTTGCCTGCTTTTTTGGCCGGGAGCCAAACGGAAACGAAAAACCCGACCAAATTTTTCTTTTTTCGGTTCGAGTTCGAGTTCTGACAGCTTAATTATCGTTACCGTTTCTGTTACGTAACGGAAACGATAACCGAAAACGGAAACAACAATTTCACCAAGTTGTGCCCAAGTCTACTCTGTACAAGAGATAAATGGAAGAGAGTCAGAGGCAGAAGAAGAAGGAAGGAACTTGCATGGCCTGGTAGAAGAGGAAGTGGAAGAGACTTGGAAAAAATGAACAAGAAGAGTGGCAAAACCTTCTCCAGGTTGAGGAGATTAACGAGTATCCACCAGAGCCTCTTAAGGAGTGGCATTACATAGTAGAAGATGATCTATGGCACGGAAAATATAGTGTCAATAGAGTGGAGTAAGGGACACCCACCCACCCTCCCTCCCTCCCACAAATTATGTGGAGGAAACAAATCAGTCATGTAACAACAATTATGTGAGCAAGGCAGAGAATAAATTACATATCTAAGACAAACATATCCACACACAATAGACAAATTAACAAACAGAACATTAGGCTAAACTGCTGTAATTAACAAGATGAAGCAATGGCAAATGAAGAGAGATACACATTCCGATGAATCAGCAACAATGTCATACCATTCACTACCAGCCCCAGAGGCTGCTAAGCATTGTAGATACAACTGCATCAATGAACAGCCCCAGGGACCTCTAAGCACTGTACATACGGCTATATAAATGAAGATAATTAAAACTATATAACTTCAGTAGCATCAAAAAAAAAACCCTACTCCCACAAGCTTTGGGACTTGAGAGTGAGGTGAGATTAATATATCACATGCCCTGAAAGAGCTGTCGTGGGACAAGACCAGCTCCCCTCCATTCCCACCCAATTACACCACCAAATTCTGTTTATATGGCCATCTTGGAGATACTGAGTATGGCCTTTTGCACATATTTTTATGCCTTCATTTCCTGATCATTCCTGATCATGCTGAATCACTTTGCTTCTTTCCATTTTTCCCGAGAACCAAATCTGGCCATTTCACTTCACCTTAGACTTCATGCATGATGTTCTGGGTCAGGTTCAATGTTTTGGCTACTTGCAATACTACTATCCATGAATTGGGCACTTGGTGCCTATCAGAGTCTTCATCAGCCTTCATCGCCTGATCCTTGCAGGCCGTGCTCCCATAGGATCGCAAACCAAAGAAGGCTAGAAAGGCTTCCACCAGATATTGAGCCTTCTTGGTTGTGGCACCTTCTCTTTGGACTGGGCTTCTGGCCAAGTGCTCCCTGGCCCCTTCCCTTTGAAGGTTTAAGAGGTTGCTAAGAATGAAGGTTTTCAAACCGCCTTTTGATGGCATCTGTGGGGCATGGTGGCTAAGCGGGTTAGAGACTGAAACTGTCAGCTGCAAAGCTGGAAGCTTGGTGGTTTGAATCCCGAGTGCCATACAGTGGAATAAGCTCCTGTTTTTAACCCCAGCTCCTGCCAACCTAGCCATTCAAAAGCATGTAAATGCAAGTAGATAAATAGGTACTGCCACACACACAAAAGCAGGAAGGTAAACAGTGTTCCGTGCACAGAAATTTGTTTGGCTATGACAGCCATATGGCCACAAACTTGCACAACACTGTCTCTTTGGCTTAGAAATTGAGATAAGTGTTCCCCCTTGAGTCAGACATAACCAGCACGCATGTGTGGCAGGAACCATTACTTTTTACTTTGAGGACATCCACTAACAAGCTGCCCAATCTTCTCTGATTATTCAGAGAACATACAGGGTATACAGTGCCTTTTCACTATATATTATCTCTTGCTGTTTCTAGATGGATTATTATTATTATTATTATTATTATTATTATTATTATTATTATTATTATTATTATTATTATTATTATTATTATTATTATTAAAAATGGTTGAATTGCACCAATAGTAGACTTCAGGTCCAAATGGATGCAGGGTTTAAATAACATGTAACTAGCAATTTCCCCTTTGCATTAACCTGCTAGAGCCCTCAATATTCTGGATCACTTATACTTTGCATCTCCTGACTGTCAAGCCTCAATTTGAGAGAATGATCAAAGGTGAGTAAATGCTTAAATGCTTCTGTGCCTTCTTCCTCCAGAGATGTGACTCCCTAATGTGAGGTGTGCAGGGAACATGAATGTCATATATCATAAGATTGAAAACAGAGGAGTTTTAAAACATGGATTCTCAGGATGCAGCAGAAATGAAAAAGTAATGGGAATGAAGATGGAATCCACACATAAACTGCACAGCTTTAAAGCAGCAAAGGATTAATTTTCACGGACACAGCATCCAGCAAAATTTTGATATGAGCAAAGTGGCAATCTAAGCCCAAGGTACATTGATAGAAAATGTCACTGCTGAAAATGACAGGGGTTAGCTTTGCCACCTGTCCAATTGGTGCATTTATTCCACAGATGTATAAAGAGAAACCAGAAGGAGAAAATCTCAAATTTGAGGCAAAAACCAGCCACAGTTACACAAATCATTAATTAGATTCAATGGCCAGCAAACATCTTCCGCAAAAAAATAAAAATAAAAACAAAAATAAAGCAAACTTCAGTAAGCAAACCAATGTATCAGCCATCCTATTCTGTGAACAACAAACTGACCCACAGAAAATCACATGTTAAAAGAGATTGGATTGTCATGCTGGGGCTAGCTGCATCTGGAAGCCACAGGCGGTTTTACTTTTCCAGCCACCGCATGGTTCTGTTTTTTCCACAGGATAGTTTTTGAATACTGGCATGAGTGGGGGTTTGCCTCATCCACAGAGGTTTGGAGTGGTTGGGGGTTGGGGGTTGGGGGGGGTCTTCCTTTTTGGGGGGGGTTTCTCTTTTAAGTTTATTCATATAAAAATAGCATGGTTAGGAGCGGGTAGAGGAGATGTTTGGAGAGCGATTTCAGCTTCGGAGGGGATTAAGTTGGTTAAGTGGAGGTTTTGGGGGACTTTGACAACTTGGATCAGGGTTTTGGGACTTTGGTTGTTGGAGTCCCCTCCTCCCCATCGCATCCTTCAATGCTCAGTTTGTTCAGTTGGGTTTTTTGCTTCCTATCCCCCATATCCTCCCCACCATTGGCTTTATAACAGGTTGGTCAGCTGGGTTGCAGGCAGGGCAAAAGGTGTCTTTGGGATGTTTGTGCCAGTTGCTGAATTTAGGGCATTTTGGATTACAGTTATTGGAATTTAAGGGTTTAAATAAATAAATCATTTAATAGTTAAATATTACTAAATATAAATAAATAAATAATTAAGAAATAAAAATAAAAAATAATAATATTGGTATTATTAATAGATACTAATAGATTTGAATTTAAGGGTTTAAATAAATAAATCATTTAATAGTTAAATATTACTAAATATAAATAAATAAGTAATTAAGAAATAAAAAATAAAAAATAATAATATTGGTATTATTAATAGATACTAATATTAATTTAAAAACAAAGGAGAAAATATATATAAATGAATAAATTTTAAATTAGGATCATTTAACTGTTAACTGGATAAGTGTAGTGATTTGGGTACAGTTGCTCTGATGTGATTGTGGACAATTGTGTGGTTGGGAAGTTTTTGGTTAACATTTAGGAGTGGTGTTCAGCTAGCACCAGGTCACTTCATTCAGCTAAAATGGGCCCCAAGAAAGGGCAGGGGAAGCGGGGGGGAGCAACCAGCTAAAAGGAAGGCTTCCACCCCATGCCCTGTGTCTCTTGATTCATCTGATAAGGAAGATCGGCCTGATTTTGGTCCAAGCTCAGTGCATTGGAACGTAAGAAGGCATTGACTAGGTCTGGTGGGCAAACAGGGGTGTGCAGGTGTTCTAGGGAGTCTAAAGCCTGGAAGCTGGCAGAGTCACAACAGCTGGCTGATGTGATGATAATTCAAAATCCAGTTTTGGAAGCGGATCAGCCAGGGGCATTGGCGGCTCAAGTGGATGTGCCTCAAGTGACAGCAGCGATTTCTGTTAGAGTGGAAGAAGATGAATTCTCCTGGGGAACTGGCTCTGCAACGCAGTTCTGATTATGTGGCAGCAGCAGGGATGAATGGTGGAGCTTCCCAGCCTATGCCAAGGGTGACGAGCAGTAAATCTACATGGCCCAGTGGGAGCAAAGGTGCAAGTCTCTGGAGCTCTCGGTGAGTCAGCCACTGCACAAGACACAATATGCCACTTGGGCATTTCCCCATGGGTCCCTGTTGGGCCCCTGGTCATGGGAAACATTTATGCACCCATTGGCCTGGGATCCAGTGGGGTAGGTACTTCATGTCCTGTAGGTGTTCAGGGTTCCAGTAGGCCTTGGGTTGCACCTTATCCCCAGACATCGACATTGAGTTACATGCCTGACCCTGCCAGTACAACGTCATTGCCTCCCATTAAGGACACAGGCTACAATTTGGTAAGCAGGTCTGCAATGCCAAAAGGAGATGGATGAGTCCTTGTCCCTTGGGGATCTTCTTCCTTCCACCACTGAAAAAAATTGGCAGGAAGAATACATCGACATTTTTGACCTTCTGAATAGAGAGGTGGAAGCTAAGGGGAAGGATAAGGAAGAAGAACATGACAACATTAAGTTGGCATGGAAGAAACCATATAGGTGTTGGGCAAACTGGTTGCCTGGCTTCTTAAATTACACTGGGACTGTTGTCCGTGCTCAGCCTGAGTGGGCTTTTTCATTATTTCAATATCTGGACTTGATTTACCGGGCCTAAACCGACTTCCTGGGGCATGTGTGCCTTTATACGACAAAGGATTCTGCATGCACATGGCCCTAAAAGGGAATTTGAACTGGGGTGAGCAACATAACTCTTTGTGGCTCCACTATATGACCCCAGTCTGGTCCATGTTGGGTGTCCAGTTTGAGAGCAGACATCTAATACAGAAATCACCTCAAGGCAGTATTCCCCACGCCTTAGTGGGCCAGGTGGTTCAACAACAAGGGGTTGTGTATGGGAAAGCCTTGCTGCTTCAGGCCTTTGTGCAGCCTCTGTAATGGGGCCCACCATGCGGCTAATTGTTTTAAAAAGTCCAGAGCTGGTAATGCCCAAGAGCAGGGTAGAGGCTGAAAACAGCCTTCTGGTTCAGGAAATCAGCAAAAACGGCCCCAGTCCAATTAGGGTTTTAGTTTTAGAGAGGCTGAAAATCGGATTGGCAAAAATTACCTGAGCCCTTTTGTTCAACATGCTAAACAGGGGACACCAGGTCAAAAATTCCTATCCAGCCCTCCATGGGGTGGAAGTTGCTTAACTCATTATGGATGCCTAAGGACATCCTCTGAGTTGGAGAGATAGGCAGGATATCTCTCAATACCATTTGCAGTGAATCTTAAGCTTTCAAAGACATATGTTTGGTAGTACCCTGAAGCAAATGATGAGCCACTGTGTGAGACAGAAAGCTGGAATGGATGGGCTGTGGCCTCTTCCAGCAAGGTTATTCTTATGTTCTCATGTTCTTATAACTCAGGTTCATAGGGTGGTCAGACAGGCTGTATGGCAGCAAAACTGAAAGAGGCCGTCATTGGGACAAGGTAGGCTTTTATTGCCTATCAGTCCTGCCCCAAACACTGGCAGACCAGCAGCCCTTGCTCTTGTTCACATTCCCACCTTCCAATTGCCAAAGAAGGGCAATGCTTCCCCTCCTTCCCAGCTGCATAGCAGCATGATAACGAAGATGGGATTCTGACCTAACAGGCTGCTTCAGGCATGATGATGATGATGATGATGATGATGATGATGATGATGATGATGATGATGATGATGATGATGATGATCTATTTGATAGCAATAACCAACAGCAGCTGTCTAGTCCCCCCAAAAAAGGCCATGCCATCACCTCTGCTCTACTTTCCAACTGTCTTCTTGACAATGCTGCAGGTGATACCACTGAACATAAACTCAGTCCATTTTTCATCCCTGTCACCTCATATGGCTGCTGTGCAATAAAATAATTATTTTGTGCCTTTTCCACAAACACACTCCATGGCAGTTTACCAGAGGGACTGGTTACATTCCAATTCGCCAAAAAAAATAAGAGATCAACAGAGGATGCTGTGGCGTGTGCTCTTCACACTGTTCCTGAACATCTGAGCAGAGGGGGGGGGGACTATGCTAGATTGCTCTTCATGGTTTTTAGCTCAGCTTTTAACACCATTCTACCATGATGTTTGATTTCTAAATCGGGAGGTCTTGGGCTTCCACCATCAATTTGTGGATGGATTTTGGATTTTCTGTCAGCTCATTCTCAGAGGGCCCTTATACCTCTAATATGCTTGGTACTAACATTGGAACACCACAGGGATGTGTGCTTAGCCTGTCATTTATAGTCTTTACATGTTTGATTATGTCTCTGCCTATCCTAGCAATAGGATAATTAAATTTGCAGATGACATGACTGTGATTGGGCTCATCTCTGGTGAGGAGAGTGAGATGGCTTACAGATATGAGGTGGAGAGGTTTACTAAGTGGTGCAGAATTAATAGCTTGCACCTAAACATAAAGAAAACAAAAGAGCTTGCAGTGGATTTTAGGAGGCGGAAAACCAATGTTCATCCACTGGTGATAATGGAACCGGTGTGGAAAGGGTTACAGGTTTTAGATTTTTGGGCATTGAGTTACAGGAGGATCTGTACTGGAGTGTCAACACAAGGGGACTTGCAAAGAAGGCTCAGCAGAGACTATTTTTCTTAATAACTCTCCCGCAAAAGCTGCTGCTGGCCTTCTATCATTGTGCAATCAAGAGTGTGATTACTTACGGGTTATGTGTATGGTATGGAAGTTGTACCCATTGGGATAGGACAGTGTTGCACAGAATCATAAGAGTTGCAGAGAGTATTGTGCGCTGTTCACTCCCCATACTAGAACAAATTTATACTACCAGGTGCCAATGTAAAACATTAGATATATTAAGAGATCCATCACATCCTGGTCCTCGCCTCTTCGAGTTGCTGTCATCAGGACAGAGATATAGAGTACTGTGGGCGAGAACAAACTGTCTCAAGAATAGCTTCTTTTTAAGAGGAACATTGGCCTTAAATGGAAATTCTGGACTTTGAAGTCAGCCTATTTTATATGTCTTTTTGTATGTGTTGTAGCTGTTTCTAAATCTATGTGGAATGTTTTATATGAGTTGAATATAGCAACTGTGAAATTTCGTTGTTCCTTCAAGGGGGCAATGACAATAAAGAATCCTATTCCTATTTCTATCCTATTTGGCTGCCTAAATGGAGCCTATTCCTCTATTGCTTTTCAAAAATAATGTATGATACCATACAAATAAGCTATGCATACATATTTTAAAAAAAGTAGAAGACCACAACGATTGCACTGAGAGAGCTGCAAACCACGTTGGCTCTATACTGTGGATATCTAAGCACATGTAGCCAGTAAACACTGTCCCTAAAGAAGAACTGGTTATGCAGAAGTTATAGTTTAATGTACAACACTTGCATGGGAATTGCTGCTTCTTCCTTGATTGCTGTGTTGCAGAATAAGCAGCAGGAAAGGAGGTTGGAGATAAAACTTTAAGATCAGTGGCTTACACAACAAGCCCTCAGACCATTTGACTCAGCATTTCATCCCATGAATGGATACTCGGTGTCCCTTCTACTCCACTCGTTGCAATATGCCTGTGGTTACTTCAAAGTTCTGTGCAACAGTTAGCTTTTGGGGAATATTGATGTGCAGGCTGCCAAGCTTAGGTTTCATTTGGTTTAAAATGATAGCTATCCCTTGTTTTTTGTTCTTGAATTGGAGCAAAAAACGGTTGGACTTGATGTCCTTATAAGCCCCTTCCAACCTCATTATTCTATGACTCTATGAAAAGAAAGTCTTAGTTTTTTAAAAATATATATATATATATAGTAGTAGAAATGGGCAGGAATCAAAATATTTTCATTTCATTCTTCATTTTTCATTTTAATTCCTATAAAAAAAGAAGTGCCATTAAAAGAATGAAATGGAAATTTTTGTTTCATTCTGTTTCGTTTTTTCATTTTTAAAAAATTCTTATTATTTTGACAAGCACCAATCTCGCCGTTTTGTCAAAATAAATAATAAAAATAAGCACTGGTCAGCTGGCATGCATGCCCCGCACACCAGTTAACAGGCGCTTGTTAAAAAAAAGGACCGATTGCTAGCAGGGCCCCACGTGCCAGCTGATCAGTGCTTGTAAAAAAAAAAGTGCCAATTGCCGGCAGGCCCCCATGTGCCAACTGATCGGCGCTTGTAAAAAAAAGTGCCGATTGCTGGCAGGGCCCCACGTGCCAGCTGATTGGCACTAGTAAAGAAAAAAGCTGCCAATCAGCCATCAGAGCCCCAACTTGTAGTAAAAAAAAAGAAAAATAAATAAAAAGCAAAAAGCAAAAAAACTGAAAAAATATAAAATGAAACAATTATTTTTTTAAGAAATTCATTTCAAATGAAACAAAACAAAATGGAAAAAATCAAACAAAAATCAAAACAAAATGCCATTTTCACATTTTGTGCCCATCTCTACATGGTAGCATAAAATAAATAAGGAGGTAGAGGTTAGAGGGGAAAGGGGAAGAAGAGAAGGAGGGATAATTAGACTTTATACAACAATGGTGACAACCCTGAAAGTATATTTACACCTCAAAATAGTGATCATGGCAGAAGGAATTTTAAAACAGCTTCACAACTACAAAACACATATAGTATATTTGCAAAACACCCAGTGAGCCCTGGAAGTGGGGATGAGATGGTATCCCTGGCATTTGAGCCACCAAAGGTAGGAGCACCCATTGCTTGCCCTAAGATACATCTCCCTACCTATGGACCCCAAGAAGCATAGCAGTTCCCTGGGCTTTCAGTTGGTGCCACAAGATCTGCCAAGCTTACAAAATCAGCATAATGCTTCTTCCCCATCTTTTATCCAGTCTTTGGGACTGATTATGAAGTGCAATGCATATTATATCAAAATGGGCCTAGTCCAGAGGTTTTTCCTTTGGATCTCAACTCAGTGTTCCCTGGAGTGCATTTGGAAAATCTTCTCTGGGGATTGGAATACTAAAAGGCACTTTGGCCTGATTAAAATGTTCCTGGTCATTGCAAACACTCTTTTCCAACAACACAAAAGGAGTACACATGGACATCACCAGCCGGAATCATTTGGAGGAATACAGTCAGCAAAAACAAGACCTGGTGCTGACTGTGGCTCAGATCATCAGCTTCTTATTTCAAAATTCAAACTTAAACTGAAGAAAGTGGGAAGATCACTGGCCAGTCAGGTATAACCTAAGTCAAATCCCATATGAATACACAGTGGAAGTGAAGAATAGATTCAAGGAACTAGATTTGGTGGAAGAACACCTGAAGAACTATGGATGGAGGCTTGTAACATTGTACAGGAGGCTGCAATGAAAAATATTCTGCAAGAAAGCAAAGGTGGTTGTCCATGAGCAAAATCGTTTGAATGCAGACTTCCAAAGAATAGCAAGGATTCTTGAATGAACAATTTAGCAACAGAAAAGGAAAAAACCAGAGATCTGCATGTGAATGATTGTATCTCCTCGGTATGAGCATCGTTTGTAGGTGGATAGGATGAGAGATGGAGTCATTTAATGAGCCACCAGATGAGTACAATAAGGTTTGCTTTTTCTTTGAGTCATCCATCCACACTGCTGCATTAATCAGAAAATAATGTGCCTCTATAAATGAATAATGCTTTAAATGATTTTTTCAAATATTTGTTACTGCGCCAGCCTTTCTCAATCATCAGACAATTAACTGAGACAAAGGCCAGACATATAATTCTAATTTGTAAAGTCTTGTGAGACAAACAAAACAGCAAGCTTGCCCTCTTCCTCCTCCTGAAAGTAGCCGGAGTCAGGAAAACGAGATTTCTTGTTCAGAGTTCGTTAGGAAATACATTCTGCTCTGTTGGGGTTTAGTACTGAAAGAAGTACTAACAAAAGCCAAAGGTCCATAAACATTTTAGATCTCATTAGTGAACATAATGAAAATGGTCAAAGAGATTAATGTAGGAAAGTAGATATTCAAGGCAAGGAAGCAAGTTTCTAAGGAAACCTCAAGCTGTCATCTGTTGACTTTGGACAATAGATGCTTATCAGCTAACTGGGAAAACATTTCTACTCACCATAATTTTGAAGGTAAATTGCTGAAGAGATTTTATTTATTTATTTAATTTATTTTGACTATTTTTACCCCACCTTTCTCCTTCGAAAAAGGACCCAAGGTGGCTTACAATCATGAGAGACAATATACAGTCCAGAACATTTAAGACATTTTCAAGTTAGGAAGAGGGAGTTGGAAGAGGCAACTTAGAACATTAAAAGGTAGAAGTAGAGCTACAAAAAGCACGCAAAAAGAAAAGAAAAATCCATTGTGAGGGGTGGAAAGTAACATTGAAAACACTGGTGTTCTTATGAAATCAGTCAATGAAACCATGTATGGTAATCCATACAAAGTTACGTAGTAAGAAGTCCCTCATTCAGGGAGAGCTTGCCCATAGAAGAAGGTCTTTGCCTGCTTCTGGAAGGACAGCAGAGACGGTGCAGTCCTGGCCTCCAGCGGGAGGGAGTTCCAAAGTCTGGGAGCAGCAACAGAGAAGGCCCTTTCACATATTCTTCTGAGGCGCACCAGTGAAGGTGGAGGGATGGAGAGAAAGGCCTCTCCTGATGACCTTAGCACTCGAGCCAGTACCCCACGTAGGCCATTTACTATTGCCCATTGTCTTCTTGGGGACCACATTGGAGCTTGGGGAGCACATTGGAGCTACCTCTTGCTGAACCTTAGGCAAGTAATGAAGCCAGACTCCAAAACTTGGAAGAACCTCTCCAAGTAGTTACCTGTAAATATTAAGTAGCCTGGGGGACTGAACTGAACTCTGAGAGGGGGGCTCCAAAGGCCAATGGCCAAGGGGTCAAGCAGGATTCTCAAACACTATCATAGTAGACAGAATCCTCTCAGCAGTCTCTGTAAGTGCAATGATGTAAAATGCAAGGCCAAATTGTCAAAAGTTAATGAGCAGCCACTTGTGTCCTTGGCTGGGTCATGCTACTGCCATGGGTTGAGGCATAGCCTTTACACTTACATTCAATGTGGGATTCTGATCACTGTTTCTAAATTCAGCAGAGTTTCTTTCACATTTCTTTCCTTTCTTCTTGATGACAAGAAATTAGTATCTCTTAAATCATCACCTAGCTGCCTAAATGCCCTAAGCACATCCGATCTCGCCTGATTTCGGAAGCTAAGCAGGGTCGGCCCTGGTTAGTACTTGGATGGGAGACCACCAGGGAACAACAGGTGCTGTAGGCACCTGGAGTAGGAACTGGCAAACCACTCCAGTATTCCTGCCAAGAAAACTCCATGGACATGTAGTCACAAAGAGTCGGTCACGACTGTAACGGCACAACGCACACACACAGATCATCACCTAACAGAGGGATTGGGGGGGGGGTTCCACCTGATTATCTGTTTGTATTCATTGGCCATTAAGAAGTACACTATTTGAAAGATATTATAAGTTACTGTAGCTTAAAGTCTCCAAAATCTAGAGAGCAATATGAGACATGGCATTTAAAATGTGATTTATTACATGCTTGAAATGCATATTAATCTCAAAACTGGCACAAACTCAACAATTTTAATGCAATATCTGTCACTATGATCAACTAGTTAGTGAGATACAGGCTACCAACTGTGAAGCCACAAATCTCTCAAAACAGAGATAGGTTGAAGAGAGTTATTCCATTAGGTCTTGAGGCAAAAATGTTCAATTAAGTGGGAGTGGGGAAACAAATTCCACACCTCAGTCTCTGATATGATTAGATAATTGGGGCAGACTATGAATAGTATAATGCCAAGGAAGGAAACATATTTTTGTGTGTTTGGGGGGGGAGGGATATGTGTTTGAGAAAGAAATATATGAAAAACCAAGCTACCTGGTGAAAAAATCATAGAATCATAGAATAATTGAGTTGGAATGTAGCTATAAGCCCATCAAGTCCAACACCCTGCTCAATGCAAGATTCCAAATCAAAGCCGCCCTGACAGAAAATTGTCCAATATTCTCTTGACTGCCTACAGAACTGGAGCATTCTGCACTAGGAATGGGCTATTCATTTTGGAAGCTACTGGTTCCGAAACGACCTATGTGAGCCCAGCTGTTGCTCAGAAGCTTCCAAAACGCAATCAGCCAATCCCTTACCTTGCTCTGCATCTACACAGGGCTGAGCTCCAATGAGGAAGAAGCCTCCAATGTCATCATTCCTTCTCCCTTGCACTGGCCAATCATGAGCTGTGCAGGGAAATGAATCATCCTGCCTCCCTGTCTGGTTGGCCAGTGCCAGGGAGAAGGAAATATGACATTGAAGGCTTCTTCTTTGTTGGAGCTCAGCCCCATGGGGGGGAGCAAGAGCAAGGTAAGAGATTGACTGATTGCATTTCGGAGGTTTCTGAACACCAGCTGGGCTCTCATGGTTCATTTCAGAATTGCTGGCTTCTGAAACAAATAGCCCATCCTTATTCAGCGCCTCTAGAGGTACAGTAATACCTTGGTTTACAAGCATAATTCATTCTGGCAACATGCTTGTAAACCAAAACACTCTTATGCCAAAGCAAATTTCCCTGTAAGAAATAATGGAAACTCAGATTTCTTCTGGGGCACTACAGACCACTGTTTATTTTTTCAAATGTAGTATATGTGTTATAGTTGTGAAGCTATTATAAGATTCCTTCTGCTATTATCACACTTTTGAGGTAATAAAGTGCACTTTGTTGCCCTATACATACTTGACTAGCTACCCTATGACTAGAAATGGTTTGAAAAAATAAGAATGTTGAAAATTAAATAAAAATGTAAATACAAAGAAAAATAAAACCCTAACCTGCTCTCATCTTTGAAAATGTTCCTGGGTGGTGCAAGGAAGACCTCTGTTCTTCTATACTCCCTCTGCTTTGGAGGCTGCCTGAGATGGAATGTTCCAGACAATCACGCAAAATCCAGCAGGGGGAGGGAGAGCCTCCATTGAATCACTTTTGATCATGTCACCTGCTACAGTGCTTGTATATCAATAAATTGCTTGTTGATCAAGGCAAGATTTAAAAGAGATGTTTACTTGTCTTGCAAAATGCTATTAAACCAAGTTACAGTAACTCCTCACCTATCGTGCTGGTTAGGGACCTGACCTGACCCATGATAATTGAAAATCCATGATATGCGGATGCAGGGTCAGGTCAAGACTGGAGGGAGGGCTATATGAGGCCTCTTGTACTTGCCACAGGCCTGGTGTTGCCCCCAAAGCAACTCCAAAGGCCTCCAAAGGAAAGGGCAGGATATATTTCTGACCATCCAAGAGTGCAGGATATGTAATAATCAGCTCAAGTTAGAGGAAGCCAGATGTAGGCAGAATATCAGGGAAAGAGCCTTTAACTGTTAGTGTAGTACAAGAATGAAACCAATTTTACAGTGATACCTTGGTTTAAGGGTACAGTAACCCACTGCCCTCTCAGGGTTCATATACTGCTGTCCTTGTATATCGTGGAACCACAGTATATGAAAAAGGCCCCCTGGAGTAAGCTGGAAAATTTCATTTCAGGCCTCCTGTACTTACCCCAGGCCTGGTGCTGTGCCGAACGAGCCTCTGACAGCCTTTCTGGGCCCGTCGGAGGTCCCAAAAGTGCTTCCCGGCAAACCAGAAGTGACTTCTGGAAAACCAGAAGTGACCTCTGGATTGCTGGAAAGCACTTTTGGGGCCTCCAAGGGCCTTCCTAGGCCTGTCAGAGGCCTCAGAAATGCTTTTCAGTGAACTAGAAGTGATCAGAGGCTCCAAAAATGCTTTCCAGCCATCCATTTGCCTTTATAAAGGAGAATTTACTGTCATGTAGCACAGTTGCAATAATAGTCTAGGCAACACTAGAAAGCTTAAGAACTCTGTCACACAGTTATAGTACCAGGTGATGCACATCTATTGTTGCTATTCTGCTAGTTGTCAAAGTGTTCAGGTTGAAAGCTGTACTATGTGCCCTAGGCCGTGGTCCTACCAGCATTTTCTGTGTAGTTTCCCGGTGGCGAACTGCACAGTAAAAGACTGCATGCTAACCAGGAAGAGAAGTAAATTCTGGTCCTGGCCGACCACACCCATAGAACAGCAGTTTCTGCGAAGTTTCCTAAACCACCGCCAGGGGCAGGATTTAGAAACTTCGCTCGAAAATGCTTACTTATTTGCTTCTGTAACCATGACAGGACCTTGAAAATATGCAGTAAAAATATGCAGTTGTTCCCCTTTATCACCATGGAGGCTTGGAAACTAGAGCTGGAAATAAGGACAAAATGTGAAGTAGACAGGTAGAGACCGAACCAGAATATGAAAATATGACGCAGAAGAGAGGACACTAACTGCACATTAAAAACCATGTGACCGCCCCCCCCCCAAAAAATGCGCAGGGAATTTATATATGAAGAAAACTCTGGTAAGACCACGGCCTAAGTAAAAGAACAGCACATCTCCAATTTGAGCTATTCAAGGTATGTCAAATGTTCTGGGTTTTTTAAAAAGTGATCCTTTTTTTTTTCAACTCACATGTGAGTGTGCTTTCAGAATGTGTAGCCTAGGTAAAGGTATAGCATTGAAAACTAGAAACTGAACTTATTTGAAAATAAAGATTTCAGAAAGATTCCTTTGACTGGCAAAATAAAAAGGTGATACTGAGGCATTCGAAGGAGCAAGGAAGCATCCCTTACACTGGTGTGTCACATGAAAGCATTCTAGATAAAAGTTACCAAACATATATTTTTTATTGCCAGAATCAAAATTGTAAAATCGCAAAGCAATTCCCAACCTTCGAAAGGATGCTAAAATCCACCTTGTCCTGTTTCTTCACTATTACAATCATTTTTAAAACTTTAGTTATTTTCTTCCCAAATACCTGGTTGCAAGTTCTAATATTTTCGTTAGCAACAAACTTTTAAAATATGCTTCTGAATCTATAGTGATCAGATTTGAGTGTTACAGCTGTACAAAGCACTAGAGATTGGTATTAATAAAAACCCAAAGTTTGATATTTACCCCATATTTTTGGGGGTCTCAAGGTCCCAACAAATACAAAGGGATGAATATTTCCCCCTTTTATTTGTCCTTTCATGTGGTTCTAAAGATTGCATCACACAGAGTAAAGTCCAGTTGTTTGTCCCAACCAGAGCAGATTCCGCAGCCAGGTACCAAAACCATGGTGTGGGTGTGGACTACTAGCAACTTTTTTGTGAGTTTCGTCATTGGGTGTGTACAGTATGTGGGCTATGGGGCCCCAGAATGAATCATCTGAGTTTCCATTATTTGTTATGGAGAAATTTGCTTTAACACACGTGCTTTGTTTTATAAGCATGTTTACGGAACAAATTATGCTCGTAAACTAAGGTATTATAGTATACCATGGACTATCTGACCTTGGCCTCTAATGATACACTACTACAGTTGGAGATATTTTCCATTTCCTTCATAGATATCTTTCTGTCTATCAGAGGTTTCCAGCTTGGTATGAAAAACCTCTAACAATTTCAACTTCTTCAACGTCATCCTTAAAAGTGACATCATTCTTCTTGAGCCATCACCTTTGTCTTTTTCACCATTCAACTGTTGCTGAGCTTTTACATTTCTTCTTTAATTTCAACAGCAGTTCTTTTAAGTTACTGCTGTTTTCTGCCAGTAATACAATGCTGTCTTCATATCTGAATTATTGCTATTATTCAAAAAGCCATTATACCATAGTTTTACATCTTGACTGTGAAAATTAGTTATATGGATAATTCAGAACATTTTCAGCACTTTCCTAGCAGGATCTTTTTTTTCTTTCCAGAAAACCACTATGTTTCAAGAGGATGTACTATATATTTAAATATCTTTGACTGGTAATTAGGTCAGAAGGAAGCATTTCCTTTTGATCCATAGCACATAGTTATATTTGTCAAGTGTATTATTAAAGTCTAATGGATCACATTAATTTACTTCTACTAAACAAATGAAACAGTTTTAACAATTGTAGTGAGAGTTCAAGTACCCCCACATCATAATTACGGTAAACAAATATTAAGAAAAATTGTTTTCAATGCATTTATCAAGCTTAAGCTTTAATTATGTTTGGAAAGTGGCAGAACCAAAATGGCATATTTGGTCTCAAGATGGTTGTTTCTTTATATTTAGGTTACAGCTTTGTACATTGAACGCAAAGCTTGCCTACGCTATTGAACATCATTGAGGGATATAAAGGGAAAGACATCCCACTTCGATTGTGAAATCAAGATGAGGAGATGGAAGCAGGAAAGTGGTCTTAGGAACACAGAGATGATTTGTCCAAAAATTGGATGATGCAACCCCAGGGACAAAAACAAAGATGAAAACCCTATTCTTTTCACTTTCAGAAATAATTTAAGTAGGTAGAATGGACTTCCAACGCAGGAGTTAGGAATGTTATTTTTTTGGGGGGGGGGACTATAACTCCCAAAATTCCATCCTGGCTGAGGCACCCTGAGAGCTTTTGTCCAGAAAATTATTTGTTCCAAACCCTTCAGGAAAGGGTGGATCATATGCAACTAGGCAAACATTTCATGGATCCGATGAAGTAACGCTGCTGAGATAAATATTTATGCCATACTATTTGCTGGTCTTTAAAGGCCCTAAAATCTTTAAAGGCCATCCTGCTGCAAAGAAAGATATTTAGTCTGAAATTTGAAATTCTTTTGATATTTTCGTGAAGAAATAATGCTAGATTCCCTGTGATTTGGACTCTGCCCTCCCAACCCGGTGTAACAAGGCAAGACAAAAAGTGTGGATGAAAAATTGGTCCACACTTTATTGATACAGCAAAGCAACATTCAAAGGGGGGGGCAATAGCAATATATAAAGCTGATCCAGCTGAGGCTGGCCATGCCCCAAATGAACCCTGTTAGGAGCTATACAAAAAACCAGGAATACCCTATAGGTCCAAAAGCAAAGTGTTCTGCTTATAAACCACCCCATAGCATTTCAAGTAGTCTTTTTTTTAATTACAGTATGCAGGCTAACCATACGAGGCTCCCAGCTCTGGGTGATTGCCATTTTATTTATTTATTTATTTATTTATTTATTTATTTATTTATTTATTTTTATACTGCCCATCTTCCCAGGGAACTCCGGGTGGTTAACAATATGAGTTGAAGCAACCAAATAAAACACAATACGGCAGTCATGAAAGGAATCAATGAAGAATTTAAAAGAGAAAAAAGAAAAGAAAAAAACACAATTAATGGGTAAAAAACAATTAATGGGTAAAATAGAAAAATTAATGGGTAAAAAAGAAAAATCTACCTGTGCTACCTGTGGGACCCTGCCTCTTCCCCACTACCCGCATTGAGTCCTCAGGGCCTTCAATGCTTCAAGCTTGCAATGCTGCAAGGTGGGCCAGCTTACACCATCTTCAGGTGCCCATTAGCTCCCAACCTTACTTGCCTTACGACACAGTGTGACCAATGCAAAAAAACACTGCGAAACCCAGAAAATATCCCATTAAGAATGGAATTGGCAAAAACACACCTACTCCTTTTTAGGCCAAATAGGAGCAAGTCAAAAATTCCCATCCCGCCCCAAAGTGACCAGTAAATACTCATCCCGAATACAGGGTGGGCGGATGGGCTGACAATCAATGACGAAGAGGTAGGAGGGCTGTTGGGAGCTCCCTTTTAAAGGTAGACTCCTCTTTTGGCCCAAACAGGCCACCATCCTTCCTCTTTGTGTCTCTCCTCTCCCAGGTGGGTGGACAAAAAGACTCCCGTGCCACAAATGCAGCATGGTTAGAGCAATTTGTGCAACCTGATGACAGGCTAACTCTATGCCAGAGTTCTTCAATCAGTTTCACTGGTCTGATCCAAAATCAGTGCTTTCATTTCAACTGCTATTGGTGTTTTTATTTGAGATTTATTTTGGTTCATACTGAGGAAGTGGTATAGTCTACTCAGACAGCTATGTATAAACTGATGTTCATTCAATGTCATATGGCAGTTTTTGCTGTCCATGCAGTTTTGAAACCGGAAATTCAATGTATCTAGAAATGCCTCTCCTCTGTGTATGTGTGTCTTGTGAGCATTTAAACAGGCATTAATGACAGCGCCTTTCAGTATTTTCTCAGGAAATCAATATGTTTTAAAAAGGATATATAGTTTTCTGAAGGATTAACTCATTTTCAAATTCAGGGGTCACAATATCAGCCACCATCTATTCTGCAGACTGAAAGCAGAATCCATTTTGTAATAAATTAATTCTAGGAAGGTAATTATAACTTTGTCTGAGAAACAAATAAAAATGGATCTACAATTAAAATGTTAAAGGTTTGCTTGACGGTTTTGAAGACAAAAATACTTGGATGGAACTATAGCATCAGTCAAAGAATAAAATATTTACAGTGAAAATATTAGAAGAGGCAATGCTATAGAAACAAAGAAAAGGAACAGAAAGGGAAAGAGAGGGAAAGAGAGGTTCTAAGAAAATGTTCAGCATTGACATTTCCTTTGTAAGATTATTGAGAATGAGCAGACTTAGATAAAGTTCTTATGCCACCCTACAGCTATGACAATGGCTCAGATCTAGCACTAAGTTACAATTAGAGTAGGCCCATTAGATCAGTGGGGATTTGATCCATGTAAGTTTCACCAATTCCATGGGTCTTTTCAGCCATTATGTGGGATACCCATGCCAAACAATAAGAGATGGAAAATAATTCTGAATTAACCTATAATTTTAATGCAATTTATGAAATTCCAACTCTATGAGGGTATTAATGGACATGTGCCCATATCTTTCAGTTTTATTTTAACAGGATGATTTTTTGTATCTCATAAAGCAAGCAAATATTGACAATGAAAAATATGTGTGCTTTTTAAAAAAAGCCCGAACACCAGCAAGGCCATAGCTAATGAGTCAATGGCACATACCTAATGGATGTTGGGAAAGGTTGCATAGGTGGGACTTTCACGCACCCTACACCATCATCCACCTAAGGAGCCTATTCAGGCCATTGTCCAACTTATTAGCCTATTCAGACCAGGTTGATGTAAAAATAGAGGACTCACCACTAACTTTCCTCAGACTGATGAAGCTGCTTGGATGAGTACTGAAACATTTCAATCGCTCAAGGAAAGAAGTCCAGTTGCCACGACCCAACTTCCCGATAAACTCAAGTGGATGACTGAGAATCTTCACAGAAATGCTCAAACACACTGTTCAACTGGAAACATGGGATAAGAAATCACTGCTGCATGGGAGTGCAGCAAATGACATTTATGGTTACTTCATGTCCTTCCTCAAGCCGAGGTGAACTTGCCTCCGTGTTGAAATCGGTTTTCAACATGGATCGAGAAGTGGATCGAAAAGATTCCTGAGCTCCAGGATGGGAATCTCTCACCCCGCTTGGAGCGCAATTCAGGGGGTGTGGTCGGGGTGAACTTGGATTGACCCCACAAGGACATGAGGTTCCGTTCCTTTGAACTCGGATTGACCCCACAAGGACATGAGGTTACATTCCTTTGAACCGGTCTCCAGCGGGGCAGCGAACTGCAGCGAGAGGGACGTGAAGTATCAGCCATTGTGCAACAGAGCAAATCAACATTCCATAAGGCAATTCTAAAACTAGGAGCACCCCAAACAACAACAAAAATGTAACTCTGAACCCAAACTTTAAACCAGCACCAAATTGGCAGAGACTCTTGCTCTGTGCCAGATTTTACCTCCTATTGAAGCAGAGCATTCTGAGAGTCAGAGGCCCAATGTAGTGAAAAGCCACATGTCAGCTATATTTTTTTGAAGCAGCTGAGTGAAATTATCCAACTGGAAGGAAGCTCCCCTCTGCAATCCCAGCAAAGAGACTGGAAGAAACTGCATAGGGATCCCCCCCCCAAAAAAAAAAGCTGGAAGAAGGCCCTCATTGCCACTGCCTGTGACGCCTGACAAAAGAATGGTAGTCATGAAGGGCAGATTGAGGGGGGTGGATTTGAGTGGTGGGTGGAGAATGTAGGGAAAGACAATGAGAGAGGAAACATCCGCAGCCTTCTTCTAGGCCAGCTTGAACCAGTGTATTTTAAATGAAGGCCTGTGTAAAAGTCAATTATTGAAATCAAGAATGGATCCTCCTGACTGCATGTGATTTCTGCATGGGATCCTTCCTGAATCACCATCAAATCATACATCTCATTAATCTCCAAAAATGCACATTCATAATCATGGGTCCTCCATTGCATGGCCATGAAAAAGCTGGGTTACAATCCAATGGGGAAGCATGCTGCAACATCATCTGTGCTAGATCTGTGATGCTGGCCAATCAGGATCTGTGCAGGGACAGGCATAATCCTGCCTCCCTCTCTGATTGGCCAGCAGCACGAAGCAGAAAGATGAGATTGCAGTGTGCTTCTTCGTTGGATTTTAACCCTGCTCAAGACAGAGAAAGTTAAAGCAATTGGATCTGCATGTGTCAACCAGTTCTCAGGACCACCTCGGCTCGTGTGGTTTGTTTCATAACCTACTGGTTCCGAATCAAAATTCCCATCCCTAGTCCACACATGCATGTTTCTTGTGTGTATAATTAAATTTGAATCACATTTGTTTTAAGAAGAACCTGGTAGAATAAAGGAGTAGTGTGGGGTTCAGTGGGACCAGGCCTGTAGATTCATGTTTTGTACTGAGAATGGAAATAAGTTGGGTGACATCATTATTATGAATATGTATTTCCCAACAACCAGGCTCTGTTAATTGTTCCAGTTTAAACGCCAATGATAGAGTCAAGATGTCAATGTGTTGTGTGTATTGTTTAATTAATGGAAAGAATGGTGAGATGTGTAAACTATCTTTCATAATTGTTGAAGATACACATTTTCCTTGGTTTCAAAAACACTTAGAATTTAGAACTTCTGGTAGATAATGATTTAAAAAGGCAATGCACAGTCCCTGGGTTTATTTTCTCATGGACTCACATTTCTAATCACTATATGCAACATCTTTCTTGTCTCTAGCTTCACCTCTTAAAAATATAATAGAGAGGGCAGAAAAGAGAGAGATCTATTTTGGAAGTTTCTTTGAACTTCATAAGTCAATAGTTTCTTATATAACTGTAATAAAAACCTCTGGGAAAGAAACTATTATGATGACTGTGTCAGCAATTTTAGCATATTACAGATGGTTCATTCCTGTTTCCACATAACTATTTAATGAATTTAAACTAAAGATTGTATAATTTCATAGCTGATAGCAACCCTGAGCTTTCCCCCAAGTTTTTAAAATTGAAATTACAGACCAATTTAGTAAAGGAATTTAATGAAGAAAATAATTCTTAAACATTGCTGAGCTCCCTTTGCCTCTCAGTCTTTTTTTACTAGGGGTTTGGCGACAGGCTGGAACTTGCTGCACACATTTCCTGAAACCTAAGCAGCTCTTAAAATCTTGTCAGACCACAAAACACAATTGAAACATGAGAGAGGATGGAGCAGAAGTAAAAACCAACAAACCAGCCGTTTACCTCATGCTGGGTGAAAGTATTTCACTCTTGGTGGAAGAAAGTATCTACATGGGTGATATACCTAATCTGACTCATCTGCTGCTAAACTTCCTTTTTTCCTTTTCTCTGAGAGGGCTTGCTTGTTGTTGAATCCAGGTTTTATTCCCCCTTATGTGAGAGATGTCGGGAGGGGCACGCAGAGTGCAATAGGAACAGCAGCCAGAATAGTGAATCAGAAGCTGACCAGTTGAAGATACTTGAAGCTTCCTTTGTGGGTAAGGATGCTATCAATATTTGCAATGTTGTATGCACAAGGCATTAAAAATATAGTTTTAAGGGAACAAAAAGTTCCCTTAAAAAGAAAGTACATTTTAAAATGGAATTTGAATTGCTTTACTATAGTTAATGCAAAACATTCTGAAATAATTAACCAGCAGAGATGGGGACAAATTGATTTATGCCGCTTTGTCAAAATTTGTGCACATTGCATCACAAAAGCTGAATGTCCCCGCCCCCGCCCCCTGCTGGCTGCCCCACTCACGTACCAGCATGGTCCACCTAGTTTCTCCTGCTCAGGCAGCTGTCCAGTCTGGGCAGGAGCTTCGGCTTTATGGAATTTCGTTTTGAACTTCCTTCCAAACCATATTTCCCACCTATCTCATATTATGTTGAACTTTTTTACCATCTCTGCATTAAAATATTTTATGAAAATGAAGAAATAGTCAGACATTTTGTATACAGTGGACCCTTGCATAACAGTCTGTATAACATAAAATCTGTACAACAACAAAAATTCTGGAGATAGGGGAAATTTGCTTAACATAATCGCCTATGGGGAGATACAACATAAAATGGGATTACTCTGTTTTCAATGCATTCCTATGGGAATTTGTATAAAGGAAAATTTGCTTAACATAATTTCATTTGGAATGAATCAATTCCTTTATACAAGGTACCACTGTACCTTGATTCAGTCATCAATCAAAATAAAGACTGTGGCCAAGAAATCAGAAGATGACCAAGACTTGGAAGGCCAGCAACAAAGGAATTAGAAAAAAATTTATCAAGTGTAAGAATGTGTCACTGGAGACCAAAATAATCCACACTATTGTATTTCCAGTCATTATCTATGAGTGTGAGAGCTGGACAATTAAGAAAGCTAAGAAAAAAAGATTAGTTTTAAATGTAAGGCTGAAGAACAGCTTTCCAAATAGCCTGGACTGCCTGTCTATCTGCTACTTATCAGGCAGTGATTTCAACAATCCACAGACAAATCAAAAATACTTCACACCTCCACCACCAAGGACATGGCTAAGGACCCATATTTTATGGGTTTCAGCACCTTAGACCAGTGATGGCGAACCTTTTAGATACTGAGTGCCCAAACTGCAATTCAAAACCCACTAATTTTTTTGCAAAGTGCCAATACAGTAATTGAACCTGTATACAGGTAACTATGAAGGGGTGATGTTGAGTGTCCACAGAAAGGGCTCCGAGTGCCACCATTGGCACCCGTGCCATAGGTTCGCCATCACTGCCTTAGACCATTGTTCACCTAATGGTCTACTGAGACTATTGTCCACTAATGAAACTATTCAGGCTGTTGTTCATCTTATGAGCCTGTTTCAGACCAGGGTGACATGAGGTCAAAGTGAATTTTAAAATGGAGGACTCACAACTAGCTTTCCTCAAACTGACAAATCTGTTTGGATGAGCAGTGAAATGTTTCAATCTCTCAAGAAAAGAAGTCCAGTTGCCACAACTCAACTTCCAGACCCTGGACTGGTATAAAAACAAGCAAATGGATCTAGGATCAAATCAAGCCTGAAGTATCTATGCAGGCAAAAAAAATGTTGAAACTGAAGATGTACTTTGGGCACATTGTGAGAAGGCAGGATATTATAGAATGGACATTAATGTTGAGAAAAGTGGAAGGCAGCAGGAAAAGATGAAGGCCAAATATGAGATGGGACAGGACACATTGTACATTATTCATTCATGGAATCAAAGCAACTCCAGGACAACACATAACAGCACAAACCGACAACATATCTCTTTGCCTTCCCAGCCCATAATTAAAGAGGCAAGACACGTTTGTGGGATTAAAATTGGACCAAAATTTATTGATGTGAAATTCACTCAATTCAACTGTTAAACATCCTTTAAACTAGGGGGCTGAATGTGGTACAAGTGTATCACTTAATGGTTCCTAATATTATTAGAAGGGTGCTGCCCACCTATTCAGTGCCCTCCCCAAACCAGCAGTCTGGGCAGTCCTTATTCCTAATCTTTGAACCTATTTATACCTAACACCTAATGTTCCTAGTTTCCTAATTCATTTCCTAATTCATATTGAGGTCTACTGGCTCACTAGGGAATATTATTCAATAAATTTCACCTGACTTAATTTTTCTGCTTGCACTACTCACCAATTGTGACTGGTTATAAACTTCCTTGTAGACTTAAAGAGAATAGGATGGGTGAAAACACACTGTCAGTTCAGTCCAATTTGAGTAGCAGCCAAAAATTTCCATCTGGCCCATACATGACCAGCTACTCCAGTCATGCCCAAACTTCGGCCCTCCATATGTTTTGGACCACAACTCCCATAGTCCTTTGCCATAGGAAATACAGGCTTGGAATTCTGGGAGTTGTGGTCCAAAACATCAGGAGGGACGAAGTTTGGGTATGCCTGAGCTACTCACATTCTCTTAATTGGGAGAGATGGCCAGATCACAAAAGAGGCCTCTCATCACCTGGTGAGGCCTTATGAAGGTTCTGGCCCCTGCTGGGCAGCCCCTAGGCTGCATAAATGTGGTGCTAGCCAGGCGTGGGGCAAATTACTGTAGCCTCACCCAGCACTACGGCTGTTTTGGAGCTTCATAGTAGACAATGTACTGAAAGTGTAGTAAACTTATGTGTTTGAAAAGACAGAGTTATGAAAACTCCTGAAAAAAACTTTTCAGATTTTTCCTTCTCAGCATGACCTTTTTGTTGCTTTTTTTGTACAAAGGAGCTGTTGAAGTCATAATATTGGGACCAAGGCATCAAAATGCCTTAGGCTGTTATACTCTGGGTCTTGTATGCCTCAGGCCAATTTAGACTCTTTGTAAAATCAATGGTTGCTTAGAACAGAGTTCTGTTATCTGTGGGCAAGAAGCCTGGAAGCTGAGGTCAGCAAAATGGGGACAATATCCTGCCTTGCCATTATATAGAAGGGGATAACAGTACTTCAGATGATATAAGATATTTAATAAATGGGGATCTGACTCTTGTTTCAGCTTTTCTCTTAGGCCAGAGTTCTTTCCCAGCATGGCTTAGATAACTTTTTGAAAAAGCTAATGAGATATCATTTGACACCATCTCTAGAAGGCAGCTGAGAAAGAGGGAAGTAGGAAAGCAACAACCATTAACAGAAAAACAAGAAACTCAAAAGAAGCATTGCATGAAAGCAAGCAGATGACATCTAAATAGGTCTAACATTTTTCTGAAGCTCAACAAACATCTAATCACAGCTAATGTATGATAACTGCTTTTAACAAGGTCATGGAAGGTCATTTGAACATATCAGAAAGTAGGCAAGCAAAGAAGAAAAAGGAATTATGAATATCTGTGCAGTATAGCAGGGTTGGGCACAGTGCAGCTCCAAGAACATTTTTGCAAGAGTTTCTTTCCAAAGATATGGTGGTGGTGGTTTTCTTAATTTAAAAAAAGTACTTAATTAGGTAAGTAAACAGTAATTATAAATTCTTGGAGGAATATATGTTTCACAGTATGAACTTCACAAGATCCTAAATCCCTAAACTAGGAATGCCCACACATACACTCAGTTGTAAGTGAAACTGGCCATTTTGGGATTCTGTGGCCCCATGAATTTGACCTCCAACACCTGAATAAAATCACACCCTGCATTATAGATACATGTATACTATACTTAATTTCTACCATGCATGTATGATATTAATTATCCCCCACCCCTTGAGTGAAGACAAGAGGCTAATGTGTAAAACAAATGAAAACACATTATTGGAGATGCAAAACTGGAGACATCACAGATACCTTTCAGTGCATGTAAAGCCGTAGCTTTGAAGAAATCCCCACAATTTTGTATGATCTTATTGTTTCAGTTCTTACTACTGTCACCATTTTAAGTGGCCTATGATGTCTTGGTCTTTATTCAGCCGCTTCAGGACTGAGCCATGAAATTTCTAGTATCAAGTTAAGTTAGAAAACATCAAGTTATATAACATATAAATATCAAGACCAGATAATGGGTAAAATGCTTGTTCCTGAACAAAATGAGCCACATACTAACAGGATCACCATGATTCTTTTTGTACTGTACCATGATTTTCTATTGCCATTACATTGCAAATAAGCAGGTTGTCCGCTGGAGCAGACCCAGATGTGGCAATTGCTTGGGCAGGGGACTGCAGTCGGAGGTGGGGCTTGGCCGCAAGTGGGAGTTCCTCCAGGGTATACAGGAATGGCTCCTGGAGCCATGCCCTATGGCAGGGATGGTGAACCTATGGCATGCGTGCCAAAGATGGCACATGGAGAGCTTTCACCTGGCAAGTGACAGGCTCCCTTCCACCCCACTTCCCCCTCCGCTGGACCAGTCATGAGGAATTTGCGGAGGGGGAAGTAGGGGGGCATGGAGCATGTTGCATGCCAGGCCGACCCTACTGCTGCCATCCCCATCACCGCCCTCACCCCCGCCTCCTGCTGACCCCGCCTCCGCTGACCCTACCGCCACCATCCCCATTGCTGCCCTCACCCTCGCCCCTGCCCCCTGCCGACCCCACCTCCACTGACCCGAACGCCACCGTCCCCATTGCCGCCCTTTTCCCCCCGGCACCGCTGCCTTCTCCATCACCGAATTTGGGCACTCAGTGTCAAAAAGGTTCGCCATCCCTGCCCTATGATGACTATGTGCACACACATGCACACACATGCACGCGCGCGCGCGC
Organism: Phrynocephalus guinanensis; assembly: GCA_037367245.1. Lineage (NCBI taxonomy): Eukaryota > Metazoa > Chordata > Lepidosauria > Squamata > Agamidae > Phrynocephalus > Phrynocephalus guinanensis. Next base: position 115,834,396 of record CM074735.1, on the reverse strand, counting down.
GCGCGCACACACACACACACACACACACACACACACACACACACACACACACACACACACACACACACACACACACGGGCAGCACTTGGTTCAGGGCATGAAGGAGGGGGGGATTATGTGGACTTATTTAGCCTTTTAAATTGGGAACCGGACACAAAATAATTGGACAAGGAGGATCCACAGGACAAAGAACACAGGCTCTGCAGGAAGCCAGAGCACTCATGGGTGAACTGGCTTCCAGCATACATGATTTATATGTTGCAGGTGATGCAGGCCCATCCGTGGAGAAGTCAGACGTTATTGAAGTACATGAATGTAATTTACAGGGCATACGTGGATTTCCCTTGGCACACATGGTTGCTCTATGATGAAAATTTCAGAATGAGAGTGACCACAGAGCCCCTTCAGTGGGATGAGCCCCTGCAACCCTTATGATTACAGATAATGACCCCTGCCAGACTGGCCCTGGGTGATAGGTTCAACAGTGGCCGTATGATGAGGCATCCAATGCAATGACTCACCCTAAGCTGTCTGGTTGGACAGATCCCGGGAGACCCTGGGTTTCCAACCAATGATCCTCATGGAGCCAGGCTAAGTTACATGGCTGGATGTTATGTTGATCAGTTAATAAAGTGTAGCCCAGTTAAATCCCAACACCTTGTCTTCCGTCTTTATTTTGTGTGGGAGGGCAAGGGCAGCTCCGCATCCACACTTTCTAGTATGCGGGGCTTGCTTACCCTCGCACACAAAGGGATGCAAGACCGAGCATGAGAATCACACTTGGGGAGGGGAGGGGGAGGAGGACTGGATACAACAGGACTGGATATAACAAGCCTCTTGCTATTTGAACGTTCCCCACCCGCCCTCCACCTGTTTTCATGCACTAGTGTGAGTCTAACTGGTTGCCTTAGGGGGCTGGATAGGAATTTTTGACCTGTTCTCAAGATTGGCTGGGTGAAAGCAGGGATTTTTCACCTATCCCACTCTGGTGCTTGGCGGTGTTGTCTATGGAGTCCCTTCAGTTGGTCACACTGGCAGCAGGAAGGAGGAAAAGGCATCCAGAAAAGGCATCCATTCATCAGACCCATTTCTAGCCCATCCAAACCCTGAATGCTGCAGATTGAGAGATTACAGAATCAGGGGGTGGATGCACAGGGATGCCTCTCTGGACCTGGAGTAATCAGTAAAGTGGCTACAGGACCCAGAGGGTGGTACGTGAATTTGCTGGCCCGGGGGGGTGCCATCTCCAGGACTGTGTGAACAGGGGCAATGTCTTGCCCTAAGCTGCCTAGTTGGAGGGGTCCCAGGGATTCCAACCAATGATCCTCCTGGAGCCAGGCCCTTCTGAGTTACGTGGTTGGATGTTATGTTGATCAATTAATAAAGTGTGGTCCAGTTAAATCCCAACACCTTATCTCACATCTTTATTTTTCATGGGAGGGCAATGTGCCTTTTTGAGAGGACTTGAACTCAATGGTCCAAAAGGTTCCACCGAGCTCTGTAATTTAAAGGTTTATTATAACTCAATTTCTTGTCTCCCCTAGCTCCTGCACCTTATTTCATGCATCTAGACCACCTCATCGGTCCACATATTCTTGGACCATTTTGCTTTGGCCCAGAGTAAAAATCTGAACATTCTGCTTTAATCCAGTCTTTATAATACTTCAGGTGGTCTCATTCCAATAACTATTTTTTTGTATTTTGTTTTCTCTTAGCTCATCTTCAGGTGTTCTTTCCTTTTTTAAAACCAAAATAAATCATATTGCCTTGCTTTGTTGCAACTGTACAACAATCTTGCTGAAGGAATTATAATTGAAAAGAGGCACAGTATCTCTTTCTGTACATCACCCGGTTTATCTTCTACAGAGTGTTCATTCTTTCGCCTCCTTGATATTTTTAGTAAGATTTCTCTGGATTACCAAGCTTTAAAGAAAGATCTACTCATTTACAACTACCTGGCTCAGCTTTAGCACAGATTTGAAGAAGAAACAATACATTGTGTGCCCCATTGTCCTCTGGGTTTTAATGATCATATATTTTTGTGTTCAGAGCAAGTCTGGCACATCCATCTTAAATCCCCACAGCAGCATTAGATAAATATTTCTGTCTGGAGAAAAATGCAATTTAGTTGATCAATACGCTCAAAACCACACACCTTCCAATGACACCTAAGCACCAGACAGTTCTTCAGATTTGCTATAACGAAAGAGAACTTTGAAGAAGGTACATCCCCATGATCCATTATGAAACACTTCCTCTCACAAAGAGAACCTCTGAGCTTTCCATTTTTTAAAAAATGAGATGCTTCCCTGAAGGTTAACTACTCAATTTCTCCAAATAGAAATTGTTTGTATAAAAATATTGGCATTTGGCAATAAGAACCTGCAGACTCAATGAGGCCTAGTAGGGTTTCTTAATCAAAATAGAGCAATATTAAAAACTAATTAGCTGAATTAAAAACTAAAAAGTAGAAACAATTACTCACAAGGCACTTGACAGAGCATTGGAAGAACCAAATGGTCAGAATTTTCTCTTTTAACAGATATGTTAAACAACTCAGCATTAATCATTTAGAGTAGTGATGGTGGACCATTTAGAAACTGAGTGCCAAAACTACAATTCAAAATCCACTAATTTTTCGCAAAGTGCCAATCTATATATTCTTCAGAAGACAGGAAGTATAAAAATATAAATCTATATATATATATATATATATATATATATATATATATATATATATATATATATATATATATATATATATATATATATATATATATATATATATATATATATATATATATATATATATATATATATATATATATATATATATATATATATATATATATATATATATATATATATGCATGTTAGGGTGGATTCGGGTTTCTTCCCGTGTAGAAATCTGGTTGTTTTGGCGACGTTTCGACGAGGTCTCACTCGTCATCTTCAGGCTGGTGTTCTGGCTTCTTTCTTCTTGAAGCAAAGCGTGATCTCAGTTGAAGTCCTTCTATAAATACTGCTGGGGGTGTGTGGTTTGCTTGCTCTGTTGCTGATTGTAGGTTTGTTTGTTCTTTTGTGATCTGCTGTGTGGCTGAGGCGATCGTTAAGGGCTTAACTGCTGGTGGGTTATATGGCTGTTTAGAGACATCCTGTGTGAGTGAGGTGCTGGATGTGTGTCTATTAGCCTTTTGTTTCTTAACGACCCCACCACCTACCTGAACGCAGACCCCACCACCTACCTGGAAAAAACCACCAAAGCCAAAATAAAAGCCTCACCCTTAAGTGAAGAAATCAAGCCAAGCATCATCCCCAGAGAGAAATCATCCAGATGCCCCAAGCTCTACGGCCTCCCCAAGATTCACAAAGAAGGAACACCTCTCAGACCCATAGTCAGCTCCATAGGCTCACCCCTACAAAACCTCGCCAAATTTCTTGCCAAACAACTCCAGCCCTATGCAGAATCCATCACTTCATACGTACAAAACTCGTTCCACTTCATAGAAATTATAAAGAAACAAGACCTACAACCCAATGACCTACTCGTGAGCTTCGATGTTGTTTCGCTCTTCACACAAGTGCCCATTCAAGAAGCCTTGACAGCTATCCACAACAAATACAACCCCCCCAAGCACATCCTAGATCTGACCAACCACTGCCTAACCAACACATACTTCATCCACAATGGACAAAGATACAAACAGATAGAAGGAGCACCCATGGGATCACCCCTCTCACCGGTCATCGCAAACCTATATATGGAACACTTTGAAACCAACGCGTTACAGAAGTCCGAACATAAACCCAAACTCTGGCTCAGATATGTTGACGACACCTTTGTTATCTGGCCACACGGGAAAGACAAACTGAACAACTTCCTCACACATCTCAACAGCCTACACCCCAAAATACAATTCACTATGGAAATAGAAGCCAACAACCAACTTCCCTTCCTGGACGTCCTAATCTACAAAAAACCCGACGGCTCCCTAGGACATACCATCTACCGGAAAAAAACACATACAAACCGCTACTTAAATGCACAATCACACCACCACCCTGCACAGATCAACTCCGTAGCAAAAACCCTCATCTCCAGAACCAAACGCCTCGCTGACAAAGACCACCTAAAAACTGAACTACACACTCTCTCGAATGCTTTAATTGCGAACGGATTCCAAAAAAACACCATCACCAAACTAATCCAAAAAGAAACACCCCCCAAGAACCAAGAAACAGAAGAGAACAACGGCACTGCCCTCCTCCCTTACATCAAAGGCACCACAGACAAAATCAGCAAAATTCTCCACAAACACAATATCAAGACAGCCTTTTGCACCGAACAAAAAATAGCCAACATTTTAAGAAACCCCAAAGACAAGATTGAGCTAGAAAACCAAGGAGTCTACGAAATACCATGCAAAGTCTGCCCAGCCACATACATCGGACAGACAAACAGGAGAATAAGCGCACGCATCGCAGAACACAAGAACGCAGTCAAAAAAGAAGAAAAATCTTCCTCTCTCTTCCAGCACATAAAAACAACAGGTCATGAAACTGATTTTAAAAGAACCAAACTCATCTCCAAAACTGAACACTTCAACAGTCGAATAATCATGGAAGCCATTGAAATAGAGAAACACCCAAACAACATGAATAAACGTGATGACACCTCCCGCTTGCCTGACATCTGGAAACTAGCCCTGGTCAACAGACGAGCCTCTGTCACAAAGACTGACACCAGGTCCAAAAGGACACAAGATGCCACCACCTTCCATCCACACCAAACACAAACCCAGACCCTTCCCACAGATGAAACGAAACCACCATCCAATAACAAAACCACGACTGCACCATCTACCGCTACACCCCACTCCAGTCACCACATGGAGCACACTTACACACGCCAAAAAAACATTGGGAGACCACAGACACGTAGCCAGACCAAAATGAATTCACAAGACACAGGACCCCACTCCACCAAAACCCAGGATGCTGCCAGAACGCCCATCACCAAGGTCGTTAAGAAACAAAAGGCTAATAGACACACATCCAGCACCTCACCCACACATGATGTCTCTAAACAGCCATCTAACCCACCAGCAGTTAAGCCCTTAACGATCGCCTCAGCCACACAGCAAATCACAAAAGAACAAACATCTGACAAGAACAGAACCTACAATCAGCAACAGAGCAAGCAAACCACACACCCCAGCAGTATTTATAGAAGGACTTCAACTGAGATCACACTCTGCTTCAAGAAGAAAGAAGCCAGAACACCAGCCTGAAGATGACGAGTGAGACCTCGTCGAAACGTCGCCAAAACAACCAGATTTCTACACGGGAAGAAACCCGAATCCACCCTAACATGCATATATATATATATATATATATATATATATATATATATATATATATATATATATATATATATATATATATTTTTATACTTCCTGTCTTCTGAAGGAACTCCGGCCAATTTACAGCAATAATAATTCAATAATATTAATCAAAATCAAAATAAGAAAATAGTTTAACCTGAATACAGGTGGCTGTCAAGGGGGGATGTCGGGTGCCCACAGAAACGTCTCCGAGTTTCACCTTTGGCACCTGTGCCATAGGTTCGCCAACACTGCTTTAGAATATGGGTGGATGAAGTTTTGCTTCTTTCCAATCCCTTTTTGTGAAATTTGCTCCTTAACAATATGGAAAATGCATTGCTAAGAGCCAAACTAGTTGTAGAAACAAAACAGGGATGTGGTTGGGAAATCTGCACTTCAACTTTTGTCTTGCATTTATATTTTTTTTAAAATGAAGTTTTTTTCTATACTAAATTGTGGATCAAATTTGTTTTTTTTTGGAAAACTTCACAAAAGCCAATTCAGACAAAAGGTTTTTAATTTTATGGCCCTACTGGCCCAAATTAAATGCACTCAGAAATGTTCTGTAATTAAGAGAGAGAATGGCTACAAGAAAATGCAGTTTGAGATGGAATTTAAATATGAGATGAGAGTGTTTTTCCCCTTTTCACTTGGAAAAGGGCAAGTATGCAACACTAGTTTTCCCCAGCACCATTAAAAAGCAAACAGAGACACCTTGTGCAGTGTTATTATCATACTGAATAGAAAGCTCATTAAACAAATGGCTGTGTTTCCTAATTATTCCCTGATACATATAATGGATATAAACAGCCCAATGCAGCATATCAGTAGTTTAGAAGATGTCAAACAAAATGTCTGATAATAATAATAATAATAATAATAATAATAATAATAATAATAATAATAATAATAATAATAATAATAATAATCCAAAAAGAGTCCTACATACTCCATCCTCAAAAAGAAAAAGAAAAAGGTACAATTTGGGCAATGCCAATGCAGTCAATGTTTATTTTACTCTGATGTGTTTTAATACCTATTGTAACTTAAAGTGTATGCACCCCTATTAAACTAGCTGGCTGGATAATTTAGTGGTTTAGGTATCTGGCCGTGAACCCAGAGACTGAGAATTTGATTACTTTGCTTCCTGGAAATACAGCCAGCCTGTGTAGCCTTGGGCAAACTGCACAGCCCCCAGAGTCCCCACAGAAAAAGGGAATGGTAAGCCACTTCAGAGTGTTCTTTAATTTTTATTTGGAAAACTCAGGAAAAGGGCTGTCATAAATCGGAACTGATTTGACAGCACATGCTTACTCCGGTCAATGACCGTATAATAAAATTTGAAATTTGACAGCACATGCCAGTATTTTTATTTTTATTTTATATTAAGCCAGTATTTTTTTTCCTGATTAGTCCCTTCCATACCTCTGGTTCCGCCTCAATTCAAATAGAATATGATTTCCATATGCTGTATCCTGTATTATTCTGTATTATCCTGTTTGTGGAATAGGTTATTGTTTTCAAATTTAAACTAGACTATGGATGATACCTTCACAGGCTGCTAGTAGAAAAAGTTGCAGAGCTTTCGAGAGCACAAGCCCTCTTTTTCAAAGGAGGTATAAAAGTCCAAACATGGCAAGGGATGTAATTTGCCAGGAGAGAGTTCCTAAAAGTTCACTTGGCAAGATGGATGCCAGGCTTCTTCTTGGAAGGCACAGAGCAGCATGGTCTGATGGGGCTGGACTTTATAGGCCAGTTGAAACAAAGAGCTACATGGTATGGGCACCTCCCTGTTGCTTACAACAATCATCTCTCTATTGGCTCTTTGAAGCACAGAGTTCCTGATTGGTCAGAGATGGGTTAGAAGTAGGAGGTTAATGCAAAAACACATGATCTCCACTAGGAGGTGGGGAAGAAAGTTTTTTTTGGGGGGGGGATTAAAAAATGTCCCACTAGGTAGATCCAATTAAGACCCAATTGAGGAGAAATGATATCACAGTACCTAGTGCTAATGTCCTATTGTAGATCTTTCTTTCATCTTCTTCATGGTGGAGGCGGCTCTTTCTTGGTATCTTGTTCCATTGCAGTAACCCATAGAGTCCTAATGCATTCTTGGAGTTTTACATCTGAACAATTTATAAATGGTACAGTATTTTATTAATATTGCTGTGAATTAACCAGTGTGAGATAATTCTAGCCTTCTGTTTTGTTCTTCACTTAAATGTATTTTTGATTTGATCAACCTCAAGTAAATAGCTTGAAAGGCCTATAAAACCATTGGATCCAACTCCTTGCTCCATGAAGAAATCCAAGTCAAAACGTATCTGACAGATGTTTGCCCAATTGTCTCTTTAACATCTTCAGCATTGGAGCACTCACCGCCTCTCAGGACAATGGTCATTCTACTCTAACAGTTAAGATGTTTTTTTCCCTAATATTCAGCCTAAAACTGTCTTCCTGAAGCTTGAGCCTTTTATTATGTGTCCTGCACTCTAGGTTGATCAAGAACTGATGATCTTTCAAGTATTTGAACAGTGATCTCATCTCTTCCCCCAGTCTTCTTTTCTCAAGGTTACTTGCCCAGTTCTTTCAATCTTTCCTCACAGGGCTTAGTCTTCAGCTTGTTGCTCTCCTCTGAACTTGCTCCAGTTTGGTGGCATTGTTCTTAAAGTCTGGTCTCCAGAACTAAACACAGTACTGTAGATGAGGCCTGAGCACTGCTGAATCAAGCAGAACTAGCACCTCAGAGGATCTGGAAACTATACTTCTCTTAATGTATGGGTGCCTTCAGCTACACAACTTCTTAAAGATAAACTACACATTGACAAAACCTGTACAATTGGCCAATCTATTGATCCACAGCTTAGAACAAAGAAAAAAAACATATATTTTCCTAATAAGGCAGCAGACAAGAATCAATATTGATTAATTTATCTGTCACTCTCCTGATATCTTGCTTATCCCTGGCTTGAACTAGTCACATGTCTTATTTTAAAGACTTCCCCCTCCCCAATGCAAAATGTTAATTAAACCGTAAAATGTTTATCTTTTTTCCCCCTGGATGTTAATAGGTAGTTTTTCATTTGCAGTAAAACATCTCTTCAGATATGGGTTGGTTTTATCAGTTTCAGCTTTTCTTGGCCAACAGAACTAAGACCAGAAATGGATAAAGTTAGAAGAATTTGAAATGTACTGTGTTCATTTTGGAAGTAGAACTCATTTGGTGTAATCCTAATAGAATTTATTAAATATCTAGTCCCTTAGCACAGAGGCCTCCAACCTTATTTCATTCAGAGGCCAGTATTAAGTCCTAGTGTATGTTCCTTTTTTGTGACTACACAACACAAGAAGTGCACACCAACGCAATGAGAGGTACATACACAGAAGACACCTCCATGTGTCTATGTAATGTCCCCTGCCAAAGAAGTGCTGTGTGTGTTTGTGCACACAATGGTCCTTCTGGGAGCCACTTTCTGATGTAACTGCTTAGGTCATGATGGGTGTGTGTGGAGAACTTGCATGGAGGAAGAGTGTACATCCACTCAGGTGTGCGCCTTAAAAGAAACACTGCTGTCATATCCTGGTTTGTAGCGGGACACAGTCCAGTAGTGGCTTGGATCCCTGGGTTTTGGGACCCCCACCTTAGAGGCTTACAGTAAGGTACAGGATTTACTTCATATTTTTAAAGTAAAATCCGGAACTAGCTATTAGATAGGAATGGTATTTTGGTCTCCTTTTCCTAGCTTTAATTCCATAAAAGTGAAATTGCTCATTCATAAAACCATAACTCAGACACATCTTCATAGCATGTAGCAACAACAAAACTTGGTTTACTGTACTGCAGCATTTTATCAGTAAAATCCAGTTTTTGGTTCTATTTACTGTTTCATATGTGAAACAGTAAATTCACTTTAAGAATTCAGCGTTCATCCACCATACTATGCTAATATAGGCTACTGTATCATGTTGATCCAAGTAAGAGCATCTGGTAGTGACGAACAGATTTTTTTTTTGGCATTCCTAGGCTCTCCAGTTCCATAAAACACCTCATCAGAACCCTGTTGGTGTTCATAAAAAGACTGAGTAACTTTCTGTAACTAACTAAACCAGTCTTGATTGTGTTGTTAGTTACACTTGAGAATGCATCCAAGCTAACACCTGGATAACTTGCCAATTTTCAAGATCAGCAAAATTCATTTTAGAGTTCATAAAATCTGTTTGTAATAATCACTGCACTCTAATGTTCAATGGAAAAAAATAAAAAATTAAATAAGCACTTGTGTCCACATCCTACTTCTTCAGCTCTGCCTCCTTAGGAGTGCAGATCTTGGGCAGATGTCAAATCTGGAAGATGGCCATTGAACCTGCTTAGAGTCACCATTCCAAGGTTAGTGGGAGGGATAGGGTATTTCCATCTCTAGATGCAGCCATTTTTCATCCTTGGTGTACAAAAGGAGAGGCAAATACTTTGTTCTAGGGTAAAGGAATGTAAAAGATATGCTGGTTTCCTACTTCAGTCACCTGCAAGGACTCTCTCTCTCTCTTTTTTTGATACTGATTAGAGATGGGCACGAATCAAAAAATGGTGTTTCGTTTGTCGTTTGTCATTTAGGGGGTCCGTTTTGTGAATTTGTTTTTGTTTTCATTCGTTTGTTACCGTTTCGTTACCATTTATTTTAATTTTTGTGATTTTTTTTAGCATTTAAAGCAGTTCAATGTATTGCCATAACGAAAACGAAACGGATGACAAAATTTCTGGTGTTTCTGTTCGTTTCGTTTCATTTTAGAGACAAAATTCGTTTATCGTTTCATTACGTAATGAAACAAAAAAAAGGAACAAAAATGAAAAATTGTTCATTCGTGCCCATCTCTAATACTGATGCATATTGTCTGAACTCTGAGGCATCTAGGATGTTAATGTGCATCTGAACTCATTTTTTTTTAGCATCCTTGCTGTGGGTTTTTTTCTTTTCGTTTTCATACTTTTTAACTTGGTTTCAAGCCTAAAGCTTCAGAAAGAGGAACTACATTTCCTAATGAGAGCAAATCCTTCCACACTTTCCACACCAGGTAAATTATGTGGTGTTATTTTATGTACTCTTATGACCTTAAATGAAATAGAAGATACCTTAATGGCAATCCCCATTTTCAATGCAAATGTACAGAGTTCCTTCTCAAATGTCTTTATGTTATTTTAGCTAAATTACTTCCTTGTACAAAGTACCCATGTGTACTTCATTTAGGCCAGGGAAGAAAGAAATTTTAAAGGTCATCAGATTGGAACAGGTAGAAAATGTCCAGAGCTTTGCTGCATATTTAAACTGTCCATGTAAAACACCTGCCTACCCACTTCAAAGGACTTGCAAAGAGTATATTAGACAGTTTAGTGTTGTGTTGCCTTATGTTGAATATTACTACAATTTCATTGTGATCTCACAGCAAATTCAACAAGGTCCACCCATGAAAATAACTGAAGTGTGAGGTGTACCTTGTTGTACAGTAAAGTCTTTATTATTTATGCCTGGCTTCCATTTGGTATCTATAAAATCTCATAGCTCAGTAGTTTAGGTTGGGACTTCAATTCACCTCCATGCTTCCTTGTCAGGGTCTGTACTTGATGATCCATAGGGTTTCTTCCAGCTCTGTATTCCAGAGCCTTTTCAGCTCTGAGGTCATTTCAACCACTTCAGTCACTGTCATTGTCATTGCCATCTTTTTCTCTGTGTTTTCTGCACTGTCAAGTTGAAATTGACATGTAGTAGTGACCCTAATAGGACTTTGAAGGTAACACCTTCCTAACCATCTGAGGCTGCAACGGCTGGGCCTCTTCACTCTCGAACGATGGCACTTAAGAGGTGATCTGATCGAAGTTTGTAAAATCATACACAGTGTGGACAAAGTAGATAAGGACAAAGCTGTTTTCCCTAACACACAACACTAGAACTAGGGGACACTCCATGAAACCTTTCGGTGCTAAATCCCAAACAAATAAGAGAAAGTACTTTTTCACTCAGAGGATCACTGGTCTGTGGAACTCCCTGCCAGAAGAAGTGGTGACAGCTGTCAGCCTTGACAGCTTTAAGAAAGGATTCGACAAGTTCATGGAGAACAAGGGTATCAATGGCTACCATTATAGATGCCTAAGGACAACCACCAGGTTGGATAGATAGGCAGGATATCTCTTAATGCCATTTGCAGGGAATCATAAGCAGGTGAAGACATCTGCTTGGGAATACCCTGAAGCAAATGGTGAGCCGATGTGTGAGACAGAATGCTGGACTGTATTGGCTATGGCATTTTCCAGAAAGGTGTTATTATGTTCTTATTTTCTTAAGGAGACGTCTAGCAATTCCACTTCCCCCAGTAGTTACCACAGCTGAGCAGAGATTCAAACCCGGTACTTTAGAGTTTTAGTCCATCATTTTATACATTTTCCACACTGGACATCATCTACTTGAGTAGGAGTCACATCCACTTTATTCCTTTATTTTAAATATATTCCTAAGCACAACAATTAAATGAATGAACTCTTATTCAAAATATAGGAATTGAACACAAGAATAGATCACTGCATCATCTGCTTCTAATGATTATTCAGAAACTAGCATGCTCAAAAGCATCCAGAGCCCATGGAAGAATAGGTATAATAAACAATGAGATGAATAAATCACATACCCTTTCTAAAGCTGTTCCTTTTGCTGCAATCCTATGGTTCTTCAAACACTATCCCTGGGATTTCAGGCAAGATTGGCTTTTTCTCTCCAAAGCCAGCATAAGAGCTATTTTCCTTCTCCCTCACAAAAATATCCAATAAAAATAATTATATGTCAAGAAGAATCATTGTTCCAGAGTGATTCTCCCACTGCACTGATATTCTCCTGGCATTCCTGGGTTTAATTGTTTTATTATTTATTTTTGTTACATTTCCATCACATATTGCCTCTGATAAACTCACAATGGGTGTACACAGTTCTTCTCCTTCTCATTTTTCCATCCCAACAGCCATGTAAAAATATAGAGAAACTCGAGGTCATCAAGAGAATTATATGACTCACTTAGATTTCACAGGTTCCTGTTCAACCCTCCAATTTTGCTTTAGAAGGCCAGAAGAAGGAGAGACAGGAGGAACTACTAACAGACTAGTAAACACAGCTACAAGTAATTGAACATTTTGACCGTCATTTATAAAGGCTGATAAAATCTACAACTATATCACCACCTCTCGTGACTGCAAGGTGAACAGAGATGGTCATGGAACAGAAAACCTGACAAACTAGACTGGTTTATGGTCTGATTTGTAACTTGGTTCACAATCAAACTTTTCATCCCTTGGTAATTCATTTTGGTCCAGCAAAACAAGATGACCCATCCACCGCTTCCTGCTGCCTCAGTTCCCTGGCCTATCTGCTCCTGTCATTTCCTCCTCCTCCTCCTCCTTCTCAGGTGCCTGGGTCCCCTGCTCCAAGGCTATGGCTGGGCTCCTTGCAGGGAAGCTGGTAGCTAACTCTGAGTATGTGCTCCTAGCTAGTCTGGGTGATCAGGTTGGAGGCAGGTTCATGATCAGAGACAGCTCCCCAAATTCCATGCAAGGAACCCAGTCATTGTCTCAGGGCATGGCACCCAGGGAGGGGCAGAAGTGGGGAAATGGCAATGGTGCAATGGTGGAGGTGCAACAGGAACCGGTAGGACCTACTGCACAAGGCACAAATTGAATGCCAAATCACAAACCAGTTCAGTTTTCAAATTGGTTCATGGTGTGTCGTGGTTTGTGGTACTTCATGGCTCATGGCTAGGGATGGGGATGAATAATAAAAAAAAATGAATCAGAGATATGAACAAATATTGCTGATTCATTAAATGCTCCTCCTTTGATATTTGTTAGATCCGGAGACCCCAACATATATGAAGAGACAAATATTTCCTTTCTTTGTTTCTCTCTCTTTCTCTCTCTCTCTCTCTCTCTCTCTCTCTGTCCATCTTTTAAGTAGCCCATGGATGTTTAAACTCTCTCTCCCCCCCCCCCCCTCTCTCTCTCTCTCTCTCTCACACACACACACACACACACACACACACACAAAACCCTATGCCATCCATGTAGGGCTGGGAAGGAGGCGCTGTCAGCCAGCCACATTTTTGTGGTGGTTGTAACGTAAATCAGAGTAGTAAAGTATTTTTTCTAAGCTTAAATGAAACTATAATTCCTAAAGTGCTAGAAGACGCCCATTACAGATCTTTAATCTTTAATAAAGTCCAAGGTATATACCAGCCAGCAATGATGATGGAAAAATCCTCTTTCCTTTCTTCTTCATCTCTCTCTCCCAGTGTAGATCAGACAGTTCACAGCCTGGGAAAAGGCAGTCACATGAATTTTTAAACCAATCTGAGTCCACTTGCTGGTTCTGCTCTCCATGTAAAATTACAGTTTCACATCCACGCAGATCTCTCCTCAGCTTACTTCTGTGTATGAAATGGCCCTCATTTTTAGTTTAACAATTCTAGACAAAAATAGAGTCATATACATGGCAAAATACTGCACTTTGTCTAAGATTTTGGTTAGCTAATAATAAACGTGTTTTATATAAACATTTGAAGGAGAGAAGGAGGGAGATTTAATGGAATCTGGAAGGCAAGAATTTACAATCTTACAGAAGGCAAACATCATATAAAATAATAACTATGGTCATACTTGCGTATATGTGTGTCAGAGAGAGATGGGGAATGGATGGAGTGGAAAAGAAAGGGAGAGAAAGAATAAGAAAGACAATGCTGTCCTCTCAACAAATGCTATGTGTGAAATACACATGCAATTATTTATTTAAAATATTTTTATCTTACCTTGGCTCCATAAAGGGAACCAAGGTGGCTTACATTGTTTAAAAATATATATCCAAAAACATAAATTATTCACATAGTAAAACAGAATAAGCATTGTATTAGAATGTTAAATAAAACCATTACTAAAACAGATTAACAACAACGAAATACTTACATGCAAACAATTTTGGACTGGGGAAATAAGCCCTCGGTCAGGTGGAAGCAAGGAAGACATGAGAACCCAGTATTGAAGCACAGGTGGGTGAAATATAGCTTGCTTTCAAGTATGGTACACCATGTGTAACATTAATCCCCTTCTAACACCTCTCACCTTGAGGTTTATCTCTTCACCTGGAAAAGTAAGCCTACTTTAGAGAAGTCATTTGTCAAGAGTTTTGGATAGTGAGGAATTTTGGTGTTCTTTTGGAAAACCTGGGTATTGCACCTAGTGCCTGAAATAACTGGTTGAGAAAGGTGGTACTTCCCACCAGTAATTGGGAGGCAAAAACACCTGCATCATGTCAATGTGAGAGTGATCTTCAATGCTGATCTGGTTCATTCTTTGGTACAGAGCTTATTGGGGAAATGATTTCAACTGAGTGAAGGGAAGGGGGAAGAACTACTCTTGTCTTCATGAATTCTGGAGGGAACTCAACACCTGAATGGGAGACTATCTGAAAGAGTCCAGAAACTAAAGCTTCAGATGTGAAAATGCAGCCAGATGTCACTTTAATGGGCTTAGTTATCTATTTGGGGAGACACTGTGCTCATTTGCTCTCTTGCTGCAAGGAATGCTCTTTGTGTGTGCTCTTGACACTATGCCACAGCTACAGAGTGTTAGTATTATACTAGTTCATCTTGCCTCCTTGTTATCTTTTATGTTTGCTCTGTACTGCTTCTGTCCCAAACTTTTAATTGATTATTTTCTCTAAAAACTTTTCTATTATTTATTCTATTTAAATTATGTTTTACTTTGCTTTTCGTCTTAAAAACTGACCCAATACAGCTTATATCCTCAAAAGACAATATTTAAAGCTAAAATCAGTAAGTATACAAATACTAAAAAGAAATTGCACTCTAAAAGACGGTAAACAAAAGCAACAACAAAACACTCTCATACCAGTGAGACACAACAATATTAAAAAGTCCCACTTCGGCTCCGGTCCCATGTCCCTTTAAAAGAAGCAGTTTAAATTACTAGATAAACTGTGTCTAAAAACGCTGTCCCCATGGCCACCGGGCCTTTTGGAAAAAAAATAAAAAAAAATCCTGGTAATGCTCCCTTAAGCAAGGTTTCTAAGACTTACTGGAGAGGGAGGGAATTTTTTGCCTCGCTTTGAAAATCCAGCTTTTAACATAAGAACATAAGGACATAAGAAGAGCCATGCTGGATCAGGCCAAAGGCCCATCTAGTCCAGCTTCCTGTATCTTACAGCGGCCCCACCAGATGCGTTAGGAGCGCATGAGACTAGATATCTGTCTCCTGATACCACTCCCCTGCATCTGGCCCTTGAAGTACCCTGGTTTCTCCATCATGGTTTGTAACCTGTGATGGACTTTTCCTCCAGGGTAACCTGTGATGGACTTTTCCTCCAGGGGAGGTAGATGCCATGGGACCACACAGATGATCTGGGTTTCTTTTTCTTTTTTCATAGCACCAACCGGCTGTTCCTGGGGCCAATCGGCACTGTTTTTTTAAATTTCTCTGCACCATTGGAGTAACAGGAAGCTCTATTGAGTCATACAAGCATTAATTTTCCCCAGCCAAGTGGTCCTTTTTTTCAAATGCTAGCACCACCTCCTGGCCAAGGGGGCTGAACTGCACTTTAAAATAAAAAACAGCTTTGGATGTGGGAACTCCTGTCCCATATATTAAATCACGTGATGGGACGAAGAGGAAAAGCCGGACCTTCAGAAGATCAGGATTGAGACCCAGGTGTGACCAGGGCCTTAGGATTTTATGGTAATTTGCTTGCAAGGCAGCAAAGATGGGGCCAGCCTGCCCTCCTGTGGGAGGGTTTTCCGAAGTCTGGGAGCAGCAACAGAGAAAGCTCTTTCCTGGGTCCTTACCAAATATGCCCATGAAGATGGCCTCACCTGATAATCATAATAGCCAAACAAGCTCATAAATAGAGAAGCTGATAGAAGAATTTATGCCCTGCTAAACCAGATACTGTGCCTGAAACTGAGAATAGACTTCCTTTTTCTGTTTGAGCTCCTCTGCATGTAATGTGTTTTCATTTTAATAAAGCCACGTGCCTCCCCAAGCAATGATTAGTAAATGCAATTTTCCAAGGCTTACTTTATTTGAAAAAGATCACTTAATAGCTAGTTCCATTAGGTTTCGTAATTCTCTTCCTGTGCTGCTTGAATATTCTCCAGTGATTCTTTTGGTGTCTAAGGAATGGCATCAGTGATGAAAAGTGTGGAGGAGAGGAAAGAGTGGTAATTAAAATGAACAAGTAAGGGATAACAGCAGACACTGACAGCCAAGTTTTTAAAAAGCTTTGAGAGATCATGATTTGTTTTAATAAAAACTAATAAGGTACTCTTACCTGCATGCACATGTTACTCTTTTATCACTTCACTGTATCTATCATCTGCATCAAAATTTATATTGTGCACTTTAGAGCCAATGGCTTCCATTTTTGCTTGCAGTAAACTGCCACTGCCTAGATGCCGTAAGCACATCCGATCTCACCTGATTTCAGAAGCTAAGCAGGATCGGACCAGGTTAGTACTTGGATGGGAGACCCACCAGGGAATACCAGGTACTGTAGGTACCTGGAGTAGGAAATGGCAAACCACTCCAGTATTCCTGCCAAGAAAACTCCATGGACATGGGGTCATGAAGAGTCAGTCACGACTGTAATGACACAACACACATGCACACAGTTGAACTGCCATCCTCACCCTATGTGGGGTGGAGTGAAGTAGCTAGTTAAGCAATTGTTTCAGAGAAAAGGTGTGTATTTTCAAGGAAGGAAGTTGTTTTGAGGAAGGACCCTATTCTCAAAACCCTCCCAAAGAGCGGAAATTCCCTAACCATTTTCCCAAGCAAAAGTGTTCCCTGAAACAAATTGGACATGAAATCTTAAAGGCTGAAGAGAGCAGAAAGGTCAAAGCTCAATGATTCTCATCCAGTAACAAGCAAAGGTGATCAGTTCACACAATAGAACAACTAATGACACCCATCAACTACATATTAGGATCATTGCTACCCCTGATTACATTGAAACTAGAGATGGGCACGACTTGAAAAAAAATTTTTTTGAGTTGTCATTAGTCGGGCCAGTCCCATGTCGGGTCGTTTCCGGTTTTCGCGAAAATTTGCAAAAATTAGTCGGTTCGTTTTTTCATTTTTTCGTTGTCGTTAGTGCTGGTTTTTTTTGGGGGGGGGAGCGGGCTCCTGGAGGCACCTCTGTGGGGTGGGTGCCTCCTCTGGCCCGCTATAAAGGGAAAGTGGGCTCCTGGAGGCACCCGTGGGTGCCTCCTGCCACTAGGAAGGGGAAGCAGGCTCCAAGAGAGACCCCTCTACATGGGGGTCTCCCTTCCTCACCTGCTGCTGCTGCAAAATGCTATGCAATAGCCATATGGATATTGCATAACATAATGTGCAGACGTGAGACCAGTGTGGGAGTGATAGGGTCATACCTTCCCTTCACAAGGCTCCTGCACCACCATGTCTCACACAGAAGGGAATTGTACTTGCTGCGTGTAGTGCAATGCAAGCAAGTAGATCTGGCTTTAAGGTGGCTTAGTGCAAGAGCTAGGGTTAGGCTAGTGACGGGTAAGGTTACGGTGGGCTAGTGGGTTGCACCTCTGGGTGCCTCTCTGACCCACTAAGAAGACAGTCTGTGACGTATGGGTACAGAGTCAAGGGTTAGGGTTAGGGCTAGGGCAGGTTTTAGGGGGCTTTTTGGCACATCCCAGAAGTCTCCATGGCCAAGTGGCCATGCGACTGGTGGGATGGCTCCAAAAATTTGCATGGTTGTCCACTCCCACATGGCTGGCCACTTGGCCAGCCCATCATTGCGCAGGTGTAAATAAAATAAAATAAAATAAAATCAATGGAGGACAGAGGAGGAGAGGAGAGACATTTTGTTGCAAGAAAAAACCCACTGCTACTGTGAAAAATCTGGCAGTTTATAAATTTTCGCGTGTTTCTGTTGTGCTTGTGTGTTTTTGGACCACGATTTCAAAAACAATATTGCGTTTGCCGCCCCATTTTGGATCCCCCGCCCGCACCGCATGGCATGGCGATGGCGACTCGCGAGTCCGGCTGCCCAGGACGGGGGGGAGGCGGGACACCCCCCCTCCAGAAACCACCCCTCCGGTAGGTGCCCTGCGCCCTTAGTCAAGCAGGCATTTTTCCGCCTGCTTTTTTGGCCCGGGAATGGGTGGGGGGAGAGTTTAAAAGTTTTTTCCTGTGCCGTCCGTGCCGCTTGCTTGCGCTTTAATTGCGGCGGCCGGGGCGGCGAGACTGGGCTTTTTGCTGGCTGCGAGCCTGCGGCGAGTCCCACCAGAGCAGCCCAGGACGGGGGATGAGGGGGGAGGCCGGGGACCTCCAGAAACAACCCCTCTGGTAGGTGCCCTGAGGCACGGCAGGAATTTTCCCGCCTGCTTTTTGGCCGGGAACCGGGTTTTTTTAACTTTTAAAAACTTTTTTTCTGTGCCGCGTGTGGCATCGCGCGATCTCGCGATGCAAGGAACGAGCACGACAAATCAGACCAAAATTTTTCGTTCGTCGGTTCGAGCTCGAAGTCTGGGGGAGTAATTCCCGTTACCGTTTCCGTAGAGTAACGGAACCGAGTAACGGAAACGGAAACGGAAATACCGCTAAGTCGTGCCCATCTCTAATTGAAACTTCTTAATCCCTCCATCACAATGCAATGACTAACACCTATTGTCCTGCATAGGACGACCTTCCTCTTTCCCACAACTTTAAGAACCCCAGGTTCACTCACTCTGTACCCCAGAGCACAGAGAGAAACTCCTTGTTCCCTGTGCTCCTTGCCCTCTGAAGCTGCCAGCCACATAGTCTGGCGAAACGTCAGGGGGAAAAAAAAACTTCCAGAACACAGCCAAAGAGCCCAAAAAAACCTCACAAAAACTATCTGTTCCCTATATCTTTGCCTGGTGGATTCTGATAATGCCAGCCCATTGCACAAATGTTGACTGTGGTGACAGGACAGTAGCTTGTTTATATACTTGCTGGATTTCTACCAAAACCAGGATGAAGTTTGGAAACCAAAATACTGTTGAAGTTTTCGGCTGGCATAATGCAATTGGTGTAAGTGTTGTTGGTATATTACCTCATTTGGAGAAGTTAGCATAGACATTTGCTGCTGCACACCACATTGCATAACTTGGAGTGCCACAACAAAATCCTGTGCCAGCCTGTCTGAATTTGTGGCAATTTGCCAACAAAATTTACGCCAATTTATACCAGGCATAACTAACAGGATTTTGGGCACTGAATAAAAACTCCAGTCAAAACAAGATCCAAGATTAAAACGGAAGGAAAACACAGACACAATTCAAAACTATGACTTAAAATTACCAGACATGAAACTTTTTATTGACTAACTTTTACTGCAAAGGGCAAAGGAAAGCAGTTGTGAGCAGTGTATATCCAAGTTAACATTTTAGGCTACTGTATACCATGACGTAGGTGGGGGGACAGTCTTGAGCAACAAAATGCATTGATAGATAGATAGATAGATAGATAGATAGATAGATAGATAGATAGATAGATAGATAGATAGATAGATAGATAGATAGATAGATAGATAGATTGAATGAATGATTGAATGATTAATTGATTGATTGATTGATTAGATTTATATACTGTGCCATCTAGTAGCAACGCCACTCTGGGTGGTTTACAATTTCTTAGGCTGGCTTTGTGATAAAGAAAACCCCAAACAATGTAAAAGCTAAAGCAAAGGTGAACAAATCAATAGTCTGGCCTTTTGAACTGAATGTAATGAAGTTTATATCTCAGGAGCCTTTCCCAAATGTTATAATTTTAATGAATGAAATAATTTTTAGTGAAAGGAGTTTTTTTGACATTGAGATCGCAGGCAGGAGCATAAGACTTTTTAGTAGACTAATTTTATTCAATTTCTATACCACCCATCTGGTTACTTAGGCTAGTAGAGTGAACACTCCCTTCCTCTGAGTTCATTTTGATCTAGGAAGTAGATGAGATTATTTCAGATCCAATCTTCCTGTACACATAAACTACTTGCCACTCTTTACAAGTCTGATGGGCCTCATAATTCTTGAATCCCTCACTCTTTAATATCATCCTCTTAATCTAGATGGGGCCAAGCATTCTTTATTGAATACATAATAAGCATGTGCTATTTTTAAAAAATAACTATAAAGTGAGTGAACAAAATCACAATATGTGTGGTTGGGGAAAAGTTTAACCTTCTGTACTGTTTGCTTATTTTTAAAATTTAAAAATCCATCCTTTTCTATCTGTAGTGAAGTAAAGAAAAATGTCTTAACTGACCCTTCTTTAAACTCTTGTTTTAATTCTAGTTTTAAAAAGACAGATTTTTAGATTTAAAAAAACCAGCAACAGATGGGGTGAAGGATTATATCTCACCCACTCATGGTCCCTGTCTAGATTAGGGCCACACACTCTTATTTAATATAGTGTAATATATTAAAGGGGCCGAATAGTCAATGCTATTTTTTTTCCAGTAGTGATGTATGGAAGTGAGAGCTGGATCATAAAGAAGGCTGATCGCTGCATAATTGATGCTCTTGAGCTGTGGTGCTGGAGGAGACTCTTGAGAGTCCCTGGGGCTGCAAAGAGATCAAATTATCCATCCTGAAAGAAATCAACCTTGAATGTTCACTGGAAAGACAGATTTTGAAGCTGAGGCTCCAGTACTTTGGTCACCTCATGAGGAGAGAGGACTCATTGGAAAAGTCCCTGATGCTGGGAAAGATCGAAGAGAAGAGAAAAAGGGAACAGCAGAAAATGAGATGGTTGGATGGTGTCATTGATGCAATCAACATGGATTTGACCAATCTCTGGCAGTGAAGGACAGGAAGGCCTGGCGTTCTCTGGTCCATGAGATCACAAAGCATCAGACACCATTTTCGACTGACCAACAAATATTCAGTTCAGAAATGGGCAGTTGTGTCGCTCCAGATGCTTTTGATTGACCGCTCCCAGGACGTCCAATAACACAGCTAAATGTTGAGAGATCATGTGACTTATCATCCTGAGCCATTGAGTGGACCACAACAGCCCAACTGAGCTTTCCCTGCATGCTATGCTGAAGTTTGATCTTCAGCTCCAGGAGAGAATTCTTGGAGATGGTTCAAGGAAAGTTCTGAATAATTTAAACCTGTGAATGAGAATGTGAATGCCAAGGTAATAGACGAGGTTGTCTAACAATCACAACCCCCTGAGATAAGGTCAGGAGTGGGGAAATGACACCACAGTAAGTCATAAAGTAATGTTTGTATAGTTACATGTTTTCCTACAGCATCTTCATTTTTCAGTCCCAGCTAGGGCTGGTGCATGATTGATGAGTCTCAGCAGGCTGCTACGACCACTCAGGGAACTAGCTATATTTTCATTTGTACTTTAATTCTTTAAATGCCAAAAGTTTGCATGCTTTTATTTTATAGGACAGCCACCGAGAAAACAGCATTTGAGAGAAAGGCAGTGGAATTGACTTGAGGGTGGAATTCGTAGCAAAAGGTTGAATAGAAATGGAAAATCAACAGAGATGGCCTAGATGCCTTGAAAAAGAGACTGGACCTGTTTCTGGAGGAAAAGTCAATAAGAGGTTATATGTCATAATGGGAATACATGTTATTTCCAGGAAAAGAGCCTGATCCAGAGGTTATATGTCATAATGGGAATACATGTTATTTCCAGGCTTAAAAGAGGGATATCTCAAAATGCCGGATGGAGGGGAATGGTATCAGGAGACAGGTATTTAGTTGCTTCATGTGCTCTCAGAGGCATCTGGTGGGGCCACTGTGAAATACAGGAAGCTGGACTAGATGGGTCCTTGGCCTGATCCAGCAGGGCTCTTCTTATGTTATTGATGGTATGTAAAGGCTTGGCAGAGAACTATATTGGACCTTTCAAGGATTGTCTGAATTAACTTGAAATCCCTGCTAAGATGTTAGTCTTTGTTATTATACTGGGACAGCTGTCTCTGTGGGGATTGGTTCCAATGCCCCCTTGGCAGATGCTGGAAAGTGTGGATATAGAAGCCCCATTTAAGATGTAGGTTCTGATTTCCTCTAGTGGCCAGTTCTGGCAATACACTATGGGGCATATATTTCTTGTGTTGTTTATTTAATATTTTCCGGCAGTGGGTAAGTTGAAACGGTGGCTCCTGTTCCCACAGATGCTGCAGTCCAACTGTAATAAAAATTACTCACATGAGTGCAATGTAATGCTGAGCTATGATTAATGAAAAGGTAGGAGGAATTTACATGATAAATTAATCTTCAGGCCTGTGAGGTGAAGAACTAAACAAAACACCTTTGAAAGCCCTCAAAATAAGCACATTTCTCATGCATCTCTAGCAAATGAACAGTAAATGAATCCATGCAAACCAATTTTGCTGAGGTTTCTAGATGCTCTTTGTCTCCCCTGATTGGTGGGATTGTGTGCACAGCTTCATATGATTAACATCTTCATCATATGCCCTCAAAATGGTATCCGAAGTATTTGAATCTGATGCCATCCATCTCCTTTGTCAATGGTAAAGTTATACAATCATGCACACACACACACACACACACACACACACACACACACACACACACACACACACACACACACACACACCAGTGTATCTGCATTCCTCTGATCTTTGAAGGAAACATAGATTGTTACTTCACGTCCACTCTCGTTCCGGGAGGAAGTTTGTTGTGTGTTGATGTCGGTCGCGGTCATGTGGTCTTCTTGCCATTCTGTCCCTGTTCCCATGTACGCACAGGCGTGATTGATGATACCGGCATGACTGTTTCCACACGTCCTCGTTCTGTGATGAGGTGTGAAATTCCATGCCTTTGTTCTCTGCTTTTTTTCCAGCCCAACCTTCCGTTTTTCAATGTTTCGATTCTCTGAAGCCTTGCCTTCAATGCATTACGGAGCTAAGTTTGAGGCATTTGTCTTTTATTCGCTCTGCATTGCATTGCTGACTCCATAGGGAATGTACCGGCGAATGAAACTTTGCACTCCTGCCACTAGATGGAGAATGGCACGTTGCGGGATGAGACTCACCTCACGGGCTCTCGTATCGGAACGAGAAGCGAGATGAGCAGATTCCCGATGCCAGGGAGGGGAATCTCTCATCCTGCTTAGATCACAGTTCAGGGGGCATGGTCGGGACGAACTCCCCTCGTCCCGCAATGGGTGTGCGGTTAGATTTCTTCGTACCGGTCCCCCGCAGGACCACAAACAGTGATGAGATGGATGTGAAGTATCAGCCATTGTTTACATCGGTATGACTGTTTAACCTCTGCTTGAAATTCTGCAATGTGGCAGAGCCTTTCTAGGTAAGGGGCACCATTATGAAACTCCTTCTGATGTGCAACCAAAATCTGCCTGCTTGTAACTCTAAGTCAGTTAGATTGACTTGAACAAGGAAGTGCAGGGAATGCTTGTCAAATTCGCAGGTGACACCAAATTGGGTGGAATAGCTAATGTCCTGGAAGACAGAAACAACATTCAAAATGATATTGATAGGCTGGAGCACTGGGCTGAAACCAACAGAATGAAATTTAACAGGAATAAGTGCAAAGTACTGCACCTAGGAAGAAGCCAAAGGCACAGTTATAAGATGGGAGACTCTGGCTCAGCAATGCTACAAGAGAGAAGAATCTTGGAATTCTGGTACAATAGATCATAAGCTGAATATGAGCCAACAGTGAAACGTGGCCTCTAAAAAGACAAATACTCTTGCATTAACAGAAGTATGATTTCCAAATCCCATGAGATGCATGCCCCCACTCTATTCAGCACTGGTTAGGCCTCATCTTGAGGGCTGTGTTCAGTTCTGGACACCACACTTCAAGAAACAGGCTGAGAAATTGGATTAAGTTCAAAGGAGGGTGAGAAAGATGATCCGGGGACTGGAAACCAAGCCCTATGAGGAAAGACTGAGAGAACTGGGCATGTCTAACCTAAATAAAAGAAGCTGAGGGGTGATATGATAGCAGTTTTTGCATATTTGAAGGGATGTCATACAGAGGAAGGGCAGGATCTGCTCTCGATCATCTCAGAGTACAGGACACACAAAAGTGGGCTCAAGTTAAGAGAACCCAGCTTTGGGGTGAATATCATGGGTGTGTGTGTCTCCGAACTGTTAGAGCAGTAGAGCAGTGGAACCAATTATCTCAAGAAGTGTGGTAAGTACTCCAACGCTGGAGGCATTCAAGAGAAATTTAGACAACCACCTGGCAGACATCCTTTGGTTTGTATCTCTACATAGAGTGGGGGGTTGGGCTTGATGACCTTTTAGGCCCCTTCCAACTTATTATGATTCTCAATTTAGTTTTATCTACCTATAAACTTTTGATTCAGATAGTATTTTTTTCCTTCCAGTGTGTTGTTCTGTCCACACTAGTTTTGTCTAAGACTGTAACCACATGTTTGGGGAACCTGGACAGATCTCACAGCTTTATTGGTATGGTTACAATCTGCAGTAATCTGGCCAGGCATTGGGTCGGATCCAATACCATCGGGGAACCCACCTGTCCCCCAATGTGCATGGTGGCGGCACCAGGTGGCAGCACCCTTTGTTACTCAGCTTCCGGAAACCCCCGTGGGTGCAGACTCCTTTGAGATTTCCTTCCCAAGCTGAGCGGAGAGGCCCTCTGATGTCAGTCCCGAGTCGGGACACTTGCAGCTCTCTCTGGGGTCCGCCGTTACCACCTGAAGATTCCATGCCATGTAGGCTCTGTCCTGCAGCCACTTCTGCCTGGATCCGGTCCCAATGCCACCAAACCACGCTGGGACCAAATGGCGGTGTTCGGAGACCGTGGGCCCCTTTTACAAGGATGGGCGCCGGTGGGTCCACTGTGCCTGCGTGGGCCGGCCAGTGCCCAGATGCCTGCAGCTGCAAAGCCTACTGGGCGCCCATGATTGGCCCTGGCACCCGGTGCGGTGTGGCTGGCTCCACGTAGGTGGCCCGTGGCCGTGCCATCTTCCACCCCCGCAGAGGTCCGGCTGGGCAGCGGGCCACAACTCTGGAACTGGTAAGTAGGATCCGCTATTCCATATGAAATATCAAAGCTCCATTACCAGGTCTCCCAAAACATTAAACCTTAAACTAGGCTGCAAACTAGAGATGAGTATGAAATGAAAAACAAAATGCTGTTTCATCATTTCGTTAGGTAACAAATTACTTCGTTACGTAACAAAATGGTAGGACACATTTTGTTTCATTTTATAATGAAACACCATCCCCCCCAGAATGAAACAATATGTATTAGAGGGATCAATGACAGTGGAGCTCAAACTCTTCTCTGTAATCCCCTCAAATTTGGAAAGGTTTGGGGATCAGGGGGCTGAGTTAATAAGCTCCAAAGGGGGTGCCCCAGGGAATAATCATTTCTAATTGAGCAAGAGAAAGCCTGTTGCTTCCCATGCAGATGATTAATGTCTTCTTGCTCAATTAGAAATGTTTTTTTCATAGAGGTACCCCCTTTGAAATTTACTAAATCAGCCCCCTGAAGCCCAAACCTTTCCACATTTTGGAAGCTTACAGGGAAGAGCTTGAGGAAGCCCCACTGCCATCTTGGTGCCTCTAGGACCCAGGGGAGCATAGAGTTTCATTTTGTTTCATTTCATTAAATTGACTTTAAAAATTCATTAGTAACAAATGAAACAAAACTACCTGAGAAATGAAATGAACAAAACACTCTTTTTTTCATTTCGTGCCCATCTCTACTCCAAGCTTTTTCTCCACAGGAGTACTGAAGGAAAGGATTTTTAATGTACTTCAACTTCTTCTTGTTTTCTTTATTGGAAAACAAAAGAAAAAAAGCAAAAAAAGTATATTTATCTACTTATTAATTAATTAATTAATTAATTCAGTTTTTATGCTGCCCCATTTTGCAATGCACTCTCTGAGCACTGAGGGTGATTTATCAGTGTGGTGAGGGTGGCTTATAAAGAAGGAGTGGTATGGAGAAAAAGCCTTGTGGTGCAGTGGTTAAATGCCTCTACGGCAGGTAAAATTGTGCTCACAACCTGGGGTTCAATCCCAGGTAGCAGGTTCATGGTTGACTCAGCCTTCCATCCTTCCAAGGTCGGTAAAATGAGTACTCAGGTGGCAGGGGGGGGGGCAATGTGTAGCCTGCATACTGTTATTAAACTGTAAACTGCCCAGAAACTACTTGAAGTGGTATGGGGCAGTATACAAGCAGAACACTTTGCTTTGCTTTTTAAAAATTTATTTTATTTTATTTTATTTTATTTTTGCAACTTATATGCCACCCACTACCCAAAGGTCTCTGTGCGGCTTACAATCAAAACAATTAAAACAGTTCAAACTTAGGAATAGGAATAGGAATCTTTATTGTCATTGCCCCCTTGCAGGAACAACAAAATTTTAAAATATCAATGAATAATTAAAACAATAATACAAACCTTACACTAAAATTATTACACTAAAATTGCCATCAGAGGATCCACAATCTATATTGTATCAATTAAAAAAATTCTGGAACAGGAAGGTTTTTACCTGGCACCAAAATGTCATCAATGTTGGTGCCAGGCATATCTCACTTGGGAGGGCATTGCATAGCTTGGGGGCAGCTGCTGAGAAGGCCCTTGTATGTCTACAAGCCATCCGTCTCACCTCCTTGAGGGATGGCTCTTTCAAGAGGGCCCCCAGGCTTGATGTTAATTGCTGGGTAGATTCGTATGGAAGGAGGTGGTCCTTCAGTTATCTAGGTCCTAAGCCCCTTTTCCTAACACTTTCAGCAAATAAACTTAGATATATGCTATAAACTTTGATTCTTTAAAAAATCAGATGAAACTATCTGAAATGTTTCAATGTATTTCTCAAAGAAAGAAAGAAAGAAAGAAAGAAAGAAAGAAAGAAAGAAAGAAAGAAAGAAAGAAAGAAAGAAAGAAAGAAAGAAAGAAAGAAAAACCAAGTAGAGATGG
Organism: Phrynocephalus guinanensis; assembly: GCA_037367245.1. Lineage (NCBI taxonomy): Eukaryota > Metazoa > Chordata > Lepidosauria > Squamata > Agamidae > Phrynocephalus > Phrynocephalus guinanensis. Next base: position 115,807,027 of record CM074735.1, on the reverse strand, counting down.
GCACGACTTGAAAAAAAATTTTTTTCAAGTTTTCGTTAGTCGGGCCGGTACCGTTTCGGGTCGTTTCAGTTTTTCGCGAAAATTCGCAAAAATTAGTCAGTTCATTTTTTCATTTTTTCATTTTTTCGTTTTCGTTAGTACTTGTTTTTTTGGGGGGGTAGCGGGCTCCTGGAGGCACCTCTCTGGGGTGGGTGCCTCCTCTGGCCCGCTATAAAGGGAAAGCGGGCTCCTGGAGGCACCCGTGGGTGCCTCCTATCCTCACCCACTAGGAAAGGGAAGCAGGCTCCAAGAGACCCCTCAACATGGGGGTCTCCCCTCCTCACCTGCTGCTGCTGCAAAATGGTATGCAATAGCCATATGGATATGCATACCAGTTGCAGACAGTGAGACTAGTGATGGCAGTGAACCCAGAGCCATAGGTGATGCCTAACTAAGGCTCTCGCACCACCATGTCTCACACAGAAGGGAATTGTACTTGTGTGTAGTGCAATGCAAGTAGTTCTGGCTTAGGGTTAAGGTGGGTTAGTACAAGGGCTAAGGTTAGGCTAGTGAGGGGTAAGGTTACGGTGGGCTAGTGGGTTGCACCTCTGGGTGCCTCTCTGACCCACTAAGAAGACATTCTGTGACGTATGGGTAAGGACTGGAGTCAAGGGTTAGGGTTAGGGTTAGGGGGCTAGGGCAGGTTTTAGGGGGCTTTTTGGCACATCCCAGAAGTCTCCATGGCCAAGTGGCCATGCGATTGGTGGGATGGCTCCAAAAATTTCCATGGTCGTCCACTCCCACATGGCTGGCCACTCGGCCAGCCCATCATTGCGCAGGTGTAAATAAAATAAAATAAAATAAAATCAATGGAGGACAGAGGAGGAGAGGAGAGACATTTTGTTGCAAGAAAAAACCCACTGCTACTGTGAAAAATCTGGCAGTTTATAAATTTTCGCGTGTTTCTGTTGTGCTTGTGTGTTTTTGGACCACGATTTCAAAAACAATATTGCGTTCGCCGCCCCATTTTGGATCCCCCGCCCACACCGCATGGCATGGCGAGTCCGGCTGCCCAGGACGGGGGGGGGAGGCGGGACCCCCCCTCCAGAAACCACCCCTCCGGTAGGTGCCCTGCGCCCTTAGTCAAGTAGGCATTTTTCTGCCTGCTTTTTTGGCCCGGGAATGGGTGGGGGGAGAGTTTAAAAGTTTTTTCCTGTGCCGTCCGTGCCGCTTGCTTGCACTTTAATTGCGGCAGCCGGCGGCGAGACTGGGCTTTTTGCTGGCTGCGAGCCTACGGTGAGTCCCACAGAGCAGCCCACTAGGACGGGGGATGGGGGGGAGGCCGGGGACCTCCAGAAACAACCCCTCTGGTAGGTGCCGTGAGGCACGGCAGGCATTTTTCCGCCTGTTTTTCGGCCGGGAACCGGGTTTTTTTAAGTTTTAAAAACTTTTTTTCTGTGCCGCGTGGCATCGCGCAATCGCGCGATGCAAGGAATGAGCACGACAAATCAGACCAAAATTGTTTGTTCGTCGGTTCAAGCTCGAAGTCTGGAGGAGTAATTCCCGTTACCGTTTCCGTAGAGTAACGGAACCGAGTAACGGAAACGGAAACGGGAATACCGCTAAGTCGTGCCCATCTCTAAACCCAAGTCCCTTTCCAAATTAGAAATACTCCCTGATTTGAAGATGACATTAATTAACTCAGAAAGATTGTCTCTTTACCTATCTTTATTTTTGGCTTTACAACTGATCAAGGGAGAACAAAAGTTGGAATTTATTTTGAAGTAAAATAGGCTTTAGAGGTGGAATACAAAAGCTATCAAGAGCTCTAATTAAAACCCCGGAGACTCTAGCAAAATTCTCCAATGTGTTCACCTTTTCAGAACCCCCTATCTGTGTTCCTTCAAAGATAGATTTAAAAATAGGTGACCGTTTTATTTTAGAGTAGAAATTGTTGCTCAGTATTCCACAGAGTATGTATAGAAAATGCTTAGGTAGCAACATCTTCCAAAGGCAGCACCTGGAGTTGTGATGTTAAAAATAGAATCTCAGTGACTGAAATGTGAATGCACACCTCTTTTGTCAAGGTTTATGGGAATCCTCAGAAAAAAACTGTTTCAACAATATAGCATTTCCAGAATTTTGCAAGAGGTAGTATTATCCTCTCATTGGAGCGCATGAGGACAGTTACCCCATGGATATCACAAAGCAAATGTGCACAGTTTCCCATTTACACAATATTATTGTAAGTGTAGGAGAAACACAAGCCTTTTCTTCCATAAATCATTACTTTTTCAACACCTTGTAATGAGGTTGTTTATTTTAAATTGTTCTAGAGTGCACTGTTTTTATTAATCCATTCTTTGGTTGTGTGAATGGCTGTGTTGTTGCATTCTGTGAGCAAGGCATTCACTATCCTAATTAGACATGGGCACGACTTGGCGAAATTCTCGTTTCCGTTTTCGTTCTTCATTTCCGTTAAGCTACGGAAACGGTAACGACAATTAAGCCGTCAGAACTCGAACTCGAACCAATAAAAGAAAAATTGGGTCTGATTTGTAGTTGTCGTTCCTGGCATCGCGGCGATCGCGCGATGCCAAGCGGCACAGAAAAAAAGTTTAAAAAAAAACGATTCCCGGCCAAAAAAGCAGGCGAAAATATGCCTGCCTGAGTGAGGGCACCTACCAGAGGGGTGGTTTCTGGGGGGGGGGTCCCCGGCCTCCCCCCTCTATTGTCCTGGGCTGCTCTGGTGGGAGGCATCCTCGTCGTCTTGCCATGCAATGCGGTGCGGGGGATCCAAAATGGCAACCGCAATATTTTTTTTGAAATCGTGGTCCAAAAACCCACCAAAGCACCACACAGAAACATGCGAAAATTAGGTATTTTAACTGCCTGAATTTTTACAGTAGCAGCAGTGGGTTTTTCTTGCAATAAACGTCTGTCTCCAATCCCATTTATTTTATTTTATTTTATTTTTATTTTTATTTTTTTACACCTGCGCAATGATGGGCTGGCCATGGGAGTGGACCATGCAAATTTTTGGAGCCATTCCACCAATCGCATGGCCACTTGGCCAGGTTTTGACTGAGACTTCTGTGATGTGCCAGTCGGGCATAAAAAGCCCACTATAACCCTAACCCTAACCCTAACCCTAACCCTAACCCTAACCCTAACCCTAACCCTAACCCTAACCCTAACCCATACGCCAGTACACTGTCCTTCTTAGTGGGTCAGAGGGACCCAGAGATGCAGCCCACTAACTCACCCTAACCTTACCCGTAATAACCCTAAGCCTAGCCCTTGCCCTAACCCCAACCCTAAGCCAGATCTGTACTCGCATTGCACTACACGCAAGTACACTTCCCTTCTTAGTGAGCCAGAGGGCGCCCACCAGAGGCATTCTTCTCTCACCTCGCTCACAGTCCAAAGTTCCAAAAAACTCCAGACCTGTACGCCAGTATGCTGTCCTTCTTAGTGAGCTAGAGGCACCCAAAAGAGAGGTGCCTCTGCCAGTGCCACTTGGTACGCAATGGCTACACGGACATGTACCCTTCCTTTTCCCTTTGTAGGGGGGCAGAGGAGGCATCCACCCCAGAGAGGTGCCTCCAGGAGCCTGCTAAATGCCTTCCCTTTGTAGCGGGCCAGAGGAGGCACCCACCCCAGAGAGGTGCCTCCAGGAGCCCGCTAACCTATCCCCCCAAAAACCAGTACTATTTGTTTATTTATTTATTTATTTATTTATTTATTTATTTATTTATTTAAGAACAGACGACAAACGAAACGACAAATTTTTGAAAAAATTCGCGACAAACGGAAATGAGCCGAAACGGGCCGGCTCTGACACACGACAACTCGAAACGTCATTTTTCCTGGTCATGCCCATCTCTAATCCTAATAGTTTGATTATTATTAGAGATGGGCATGAGCAGGAAAAATTACGTTTCGAGTTGTCGTGTGTCGGAGTCGGCCCGTTTCGGCTCGTTTCCGTTTTTCGTGAAATTTTCCAAAAAATTGTCGTTTTGTTTGTCGGTTTTTCGTCTGTCGTTAGTACTGGTTTTGGGGAGGGTGGGCTCCTGGAGGCACCTCTCTGGGGTGGGTGCCTCCTCTGGCCCGCCATGAAGGGAAAGCGGGCTCCTGGAGGCACCTCTCTTTGGTGGGTGCCTCCTCTGGCCCACTACAAAATGGCATGCATAGCCAATTGGATATGCATACCATTAAGTTGCAGTTGCAGTAGCAGGTAGAGGCACCTCTCTTTCGGGTGCCTCTGTGACTCACTGCCTGCAGTGCACTTGGGCTGGGGAACAAAGTGAGAGAGGACCCCTACGGGCACCCTGTGACTCACTAAGAAGGGAAGTGTACTTGCTGTAGTGCAATGCGAATACACATCTGGCTTACTGGTTAGGGTTAGCGCAAGGGCTAGGCTTAGGGTTACGGGTAAGGTTAGGGTGAGTTACTGGGGTGCACCTCTGGGTGCCTCTCTGACCCACTAAGAAGGACAGTGTACTGGCGTATGGGTTAGGGTTAGGGTTAGGGTTCGGGTTCAGGCTAGGGTTAGTGGCTTTTTATGCCCGACTGGCACATCCCAGAAGTCTCGGTCAAAACCTGGCCAAGTGGCCATGCAATTGGTGGAATGGCTCCAAAAATTTGCATGGTCCACTCCCATGGCCAGCCCATCATTGCGCAGGTGTAAAAAAATAAAAATAAAAATAAAATAAAATAAAATCAATGGAGATGTTTTGTTGCAAGAAAAACCCACTGCTGCTACTGTAAAAATTCGGGCAGTTTTAAAATAGCTATTTTCGCATGTTTCTGTGGTGCTTTGGTGTGTTTTTGGACCACACGATTTCAAAATAAATATTGCGGTCGCCCCATTTTGGATCCCCCGCCCGCACCGCATGGCATGGCGAGGCGACTCGGCGAGACAACGAGGATGCCCCCCACCAGAGCAACCCAGGACAGGAGAGGGGGGGAGGCCGGGGACCCCCCCCAGAAACCACCCCTCTGGTAGGTGCCCTCACTCAGGCAGGCATATTTTCGCCTGCTTTTTTGGCCGGGAATCGGGTTTTTATTTTATTTTTAAAACTTTTTTTCTGTGCCGCGCAGCTTAGCGAGTTGGCGTGGGGACTCGACGAGGATGCGCACTTTGTGCAGCCCAGGAGAGGAGGGGGCAGGCCGGGGACTCCCCCCCCCAGAAAGCACCCCTCTGGTTGGTGCCCTCACTGAGGCAGGCATACTTTCGCCTGCTTTTTTGTCCGGGAATCGGTTTTTTTTTAATTTTTAAAACTTTTTTCCTCTGCCGCTTGGCATCGCGTGATCACTGCGCGATGCCAGGGATGACAACGAAAAATCAGACCCAATTTTTCTTTAGTCGGTTCGAGTTCGAGTTCTGGCAGAGTAATTGTCGTTCTTCGTTCCGTTACGTAACGGAAACGAGAAACGGAAACGGAAACGAGAATTTCGCCAAGTCGTGCCCATGTCTAATTATTATATGTTTGAGTTAGTGCAGAGTGCAGTCCCATTGGGAGACCAGCAATCATGCCTGCTGTTAGAACTTCTAGTGCCATATCCTTGTAGAATGTTGGTGATCACTAGCCTGACTGGCTATCTATCTGAAGCTATTCTAAACAGAGCATGTTCAAACTGTTTTCTCTCCCACCCTTTTTTTTCTTTTAAAATAAACAATTCACCTGTCCTATAGCATTGCATCACACAGGTGCTGGAGTCTTTTTGTCTCCTGATCTAATGCAGTGCTTATGCCACTTACATTAAGAAAAAGACTCATAAGAACATAAGAACAGCCTTGCTGGAACTTGCCACAGCCGATCCAGTCCAGCATTATGTCTCACACAGCGGCTCACCATTTGCTTCAGGGTATTACCAAGCATGTATGGGGTGTTGTAGCTCAGTGGACTAATGCTTCCAAATACTGCCGGCTGCAAAGTCAGCAGCTCGGTGGTTCGAATGCGGGTGACTGGGTGACACACAGCAGAGCGAGCTCCAGCTGATAACCCCAGCTCCTGCCAAACTAGCAGATCGAAAGCATGTAAATGCAAATAGATAAATAGGTGCCACTGTAAAAAGCGGGAAGGTAAAACAGTGTTTCCTTGCAGCTATGCCGGCCATGGACTTGCACAACACTGGCTCTTTGGGTTGAATACGGAGATGAGCACCACCCCTAGAGTCGGACACGACTAACATGCATGTGCAGGGGAACCTTTACCTTTTTTACCTTATTCCCAAGCATATGTCTTCACCTGCTTACGATTCCCTGCAAATGGCACTGAAAGATATCCTGCTTATCTCTCCAATGCAGAGGTTGTCGTTTGGCATCCATAATGATAGCCATTGATACCATTGAGAAGCCTTGTGGCACAGTGGTTAAATACCTGTAGTGTAGCTAAAAACTACTCACAACCTGGAGTTCAATCCCCAGTAGCCAGCTCATGGTTGACTCAGCATTCCATCCTTCCCAGGTTGGTAAATTGAGTACCCAGCTTGCTGGGGGGGGGCGGTGGCAATGTGTAGCCTGCATAATTAAACTGTAAACCACCCAGAGACTACTTGAAGTGGTTTGGGGCGGTATATAAGCAGAACACTTTTACCCTTGTTCTCCATGGGCTTCCCAATCCTTTCTTAAAGCTGTCAAGGCTGACAGCTGTCACCACTTCTTCTGGCAGAAAGTTCCAGAGACCAGTGATCCTCTGGGTGAAAAAGTACTTTCTCTTATTTGTTTGAGATCTAGTTTCATGGAGTGCCCCCTCATCACTTTCTGATTAATTTTCTATCCTCTTCCTAATGATCCCTAGCATTGAGTTTGCTTTTTTCACTGCTGCAGCACACTGGGTTGACAACTTCATTGAGCTGTCCACCAGGATACTAACGTCCCTTTCCTGGTTTGTTGCAGAGAGTTCAGACCCCATCAGTTTATAAACATATTTGTTTTGCCCCAACGTGCATCACTCTGCACTTACAAATGTTGAATCTCATTTGCCACTTTTTGCCCACTCCCCCAGTGTCAAGAGATCCCTCTGGAGCTCCTCACAATCTCTCTCAATTTTTACTGCCCTGTATAATTTAGTGTTGTCGGCAAATTTTGCTACTTTGCTATTTACTCCTACTTCCAGATCATTTATAAAGAAATTGAAAACAGGGGTCCCAGTACTGAAGCTTGGGGGAACCCACCCTGTACCCCCCCTCCTCTTGGAGAAGCATCCATTTAGTGCTGTCCTCTGTTTTCTGTCACTTAACCATTTGCTGATCCAGGACAAGACCTGTCTGTCGATTCCATGACTGGCAAGAAGCTTTATTCAAGAGTTAGGGGAATGGTTAGGCAAGATGGTTATAGTCAAGGACAGAATGCAGGAAGTGTCAGGAGAGACCTTAAGGCAGATAAACGTGTCAGCTCGGGTCTATTTAAGGCCATTTAGAATGTGGTGTTGATCTGAACACTGAATCAACCAGGTTCAACTGAGGCTATCCCTGAGTTCAAAGCATGTGACATAAACTGACACAAAAATGCCCTATCACAACTCTCAGATAGTCAAACTTTTAGTCATTTGCTCTCACATATCCCTGAGCTAGTCTTTAAGGTGTCACGTGTTTTTTGTCATTTGTTTTGTTTTGTTTCTTTAATTTTCTGCCTGAATTTCCCTGAGCTGTCCATGTACAAATCTTTCTGAAACATTCTTTTGTCATCCTTTAGAGCAGCAGTCACCAACCCTTTTTGATACCAGGAACTGGTTTTGTGGAAAGCAATTCCATGGGCTGGGGAGGGACAGTTTTGGGATGATTCTATATGCTTTTTAAAATCACTGTGTGGAGCTTTTCCTTGTGTGTGCAGATGCACAACGCCCGCCACATGCAGGTTCCATCGCAACCCAAACAAAAACTGTTGCAATGGTTGTGCAGGGGAGGAAAAACCCTGCAGCAGGTGGGGGGAGTATTGTGCGCAGCTGCTCAGGCAAGTTCCTTAGAGAATACCTTGAAGACTCCTGAGATGGATATACAGGGAATGGGGAGGGCCCTTTGTGGCCTTGTTAACATGGTGCTGTAAAGCTGAGTTCCTAACAGGCTATGGACTAATACTGCTCTGTAGCCCCAGGTGCTGGGGATCCCTGGTTTACAAACAACCCGGGTGTGTGATATTCCTAGGATTCCCCTAAGGATTCCTACTAGGTAAATTGGATTAAGTTGGTGTTGATTTGTCTCGGTTTTACCACTGAGTGTCAGCTGTACCACGAATTGGTACATGAGTCATTAGCTGCCCTCTGCTCCTGAGTTAACAGAACAGGGGGATACTGTACATGATTCACCTAGAGGCTTGTCCAGCAGGGTGGGCAGTTTTGCCCTTCCCGGCAAAGGGAGTGCGAGACTTGCGGTGTGACTGCCACTTTCCTAATGGGCAGGGGACGGAGTCCTGGGGAAAATATGGGGCTCCTCCCTGACAACAGCCTCTTCCCGCATAGATCATTCCCCACCCATCCACCACATTTATGGGTAACAGTATGAGTCTGTCTGATTGCTTTTTTGGGCCCTGCACACAGATTGGCATACAGTGAAGAAGGATTTTTCGCCTATCCCATACTGGTACCGGGGGTGTTTTGGTTGCCCAGGGATGTCATGCATCGGTCATACTGGGCTGTAATGTGGATAGTAAATGAAGCCAATGGCTCAGGGAGGGAATTATCTGACCCTAGTCCATCCAACCTCAGGACATTGAGGATCGGAAGATTACAGTGTCAGGGGAAGGATGCACTGGGTGGCACCCCTGGGCCAAGAGTCACCAGAATAGGGGCTCGAGGACCTGGGTGGGCTTTTATACAGAATGTACTGGCCTTGGAGGAGCTGTCTTGTGGACTGCACTAACAAGGGGTAGTGACTTGCCCAAAGCTGGCTGGTTGGAGGGGTCCCAGGAGACCTTGGTGTTCCAATCATTAATCCGCACTACAACAACCCCCTCCTGAACTTGTTCTTTTCTCAGTTATTGGTGAATTTAATAAAACGTGGGCCGTGTTAAATCCACTACAGTGTCTCGCCTCTTTATTTTGCCGTGGGGAGAGCAATATGTATTGCATATTTCCTGAAGGACAGCAAGTACTGATCAGGGTAGACTTCTGGGAGTTGTAGGCCCATGAGTAACATTTCCAAGTGAGGATTGCTTTATGTGTAGCCCAGAAAATCAAGAGTGCCTAGGTTTGCGACCACTGCTTAGATCATATCTCTGAAAGATGGGATTTCAGATGTTATGATGTCTCCTCAGCAATGTTTAGTTTGAACTTTTGACTGGCTTTTGAAATCAAATTATATTTCAGGTGTGTGTAAAACAAAACAACATTTTAGTATCTGAAATCCATCAAAGCATGAGAATGTTGGTGGACATTTTAGAATTTTAATTTCTTGTTTTACTAAGTCCAGACTCTTCTCTGTTAAAAGACCAATTTTTCTGAATCTTGGTTAAAGGATGCCAAAGTACTTTCAGAAGAGTCCCTGTTAGTTTTCATTAACCTTGACTGCCTTTGAAAACTAAGTTATCCATTCAGGGGGATAAACCAGATGCAGAAGTTGTAATGGACCCAGCTGCTCATGAAGGCATAGGCCAAAGTTTATGGTCTTGTACACAACTTATAGGAATAAGAATCTACCCTGAAATGCTAACCAGAATGACATTTCATTAAAAACTAGGAAGAATTTAATTGCATTTTTATGCAACAATTTCTGGAAGCCTTAAAATGAGCCACCAAGTAGCTATCAACACAGAATTATGTCATAAAGAGAAGATAGAGATGAAAATACCAAGCTACTTTATCTTCTATTGTTTCTTGGCGGCAAAACACAAGCATCATTAATCTTATACCATGAGCAAAAGTCAAGTGTTGTTTTTCAGGAAAGATCTAATTATACTTTTTAGGTCAGTTTCTGGCTTGACATTAAGAAATCTTATCATCTGGTGTAGAGGCAAGTCTGTAATGAATGGAAAACTTAGTTTAGCCATTTCTTCACATTAATAAAACCCTACATTATGCAGTAAGGAGACATTACTAAGCTGAAGAACGTGTCCCTCAACTGTCATTGCTAAAGTCTTGTCTGCTCTTGAATGCTGAAGGGCTGAGGCAAGATGAAAAACGAATCCAATTGCTGAAGGTTACTTGCTATGAGGACACTGAGGCAGCACTGCTGACACAGGGTGTTTATACACGACCCCTAAACTCCGGGGCAAATGGCTCCCAGCCCCGGAGCTTAAAAATGTTTCCCCACCAGCTCCGGAGTTTACAGGAAATTAAGTGCGGCCACGCCCACTTTAGCGCATCCCAGCGCACCTTTCAGGTACCTACTCTTCCGTGGTAAAAATTGCTTGATGCGGTGTAAGGATAGTGAGTGCGGGGCTCTCCTCGCTTCTGTTTGTTGTTGTTTTGGCTCCCGCCCCTTTAAGAGCTACTTTACAGGAATGTTGCCGGCAAGAACGGAGGCAGAACGGAGGTGAGCCACGATCTTTTCTTCCTTTTTTTTCTCCCTCCCCTCACGCAGCCAGCAGCCAGGGTGGGGATACAGGAAGAGCGACAAGCCCCTAAGATCTCTGGTCCGAATTTAAGTGGCCAGCGGATCTTAGGGGTCGTATAAAAAGGCCCACAGAGAAAAATTCCAAACCAAAATTTGCAATCCCCAGAGGTCTGAAAGCCACACCCTCAGTACTCAGTGGGTACATACACAATGCAGAAAGCAACTTATGCAATTTCTTTGGTCTGATTTTCTTTTGGCTTTTTCAGAGAAACCAAATGTCAGGGGATTGCATCTTCTTTTGAAGCAAAATTGGAAATAGCTATTCAAGCCTATTTTTTTTCCTGTGGATTTTGAGGACCCTAGAATCGCAACAAATACATCTAATGATTAGGATTCTCATCCATGCTTTCAATGAAAGCATTGGCCTAGGATGTTTAGTTGGCTTTGGCTTTACCTTGAATTTTAATTGTACATTACACTGACCAAGGAAACGAGCCTTCCAAAAAGTGTCTGCTATGAACCAGAAAGTTGCCAGTTGAAACCAAATTTTTGTTGTGGAGACACTAGCCTTCGTTTGGTTCTCACCTGTCCCAAAAAGCACATTTTTAGTTTTACAGGCATTCTATTACATATACGTCCAAAGGATATTAGAATATTTTTGGGTGGTGGAATATTGTTCTGCTCTGTGATAGTTCTGTTAAAATTGTCAAGTTATGATAAATAAGCATTTCAGCTGATCTTGAAAATATGATAAGTCTGTACTGCACATCCCCCAAGTAGTCAAAACTGTAAAACTCTGGATCTACCATTCACCCTCTAAGAACTAAGCACCGTCACCTCAGAATAATTTTTAACAAGTATTGATAAAGGTTACTAAGAAAGAACAAAACAGAATAAGACAGAGAAAGATTCACAAATTCATGATCAAACCCACAAGCAATAATTACAAGAGGCAACCGGGACCACTGAAAATCAGGAAAAACCCGGGCTTATTAAGCACTGGAGTAAAAGGATTACCTCTAAAGCAGCTACTTTACTTCCAGTATTTTGGATCAAAAATGGCAAATTAAGACATTAACTCTCTATTTTTAGGAGCAAAGGTTAGTTGGGATACCACTCACTGATCTGGTTCCAAAACACCAAACCAGTTTATTGTTTTGATTAGGCAGAAAAGACAAAATATGCAAAAAAAAAAAAAAAAGAGAGAGACAAGAATATCCCTCTTATTTCACAATATTAGGTATTTACAAACGTGGACAACAGAAGTAAGGTCACGGGTGATCCCGTGACATTTCAACCCACCCCCCAAATCATGCAGTTCAGAGAGAAACGATATCCTTCCTTCCTGTGCATTATTTTTCAAATATATACAACTCCATCACAAATAACCAAAAGACATGGACATGTCCATGAAACATTACATTAAAATATGAAAATTAGTCTTTAAGGTGCCACATGTTTTGTGTCTTTTGTTTTGTTTTGTTTTTCTTTGACTTTTGCTGGCAAATAACCAAAACAAATTAGTGTACTACAAAGTAGTACACCGAGAGCTACATAATTACAGAATACTCTGAATGTGATTATTGGTTGATTATACTTTTTAGGTCAGTTTCTGGCTTGACATTAAGAAATCTTATCATCTGGTGTAGAGGAAAGTCTGTAATGAATGGAAAACTTAGTTTAGCCATTTCTTCACATTAATAAAACCCTACATTATGCAGTAAGGAGACATTACTAAGCTGAAGAACGTGTCCCTCAACTGTCATTGCTAAAGTCTTGTCTGCTCTTGAATGCTGAAGGGCTGAGGCAAGATGAAAAACGAATCCAATTGCTGAAGGTTACTTGCTATGAGGACACTGAGGCAGCACTGCTGACACAGAGAAAAAATCCAAACCAAAATTTGCAATCCCCAGAGGTCTGAAAGCCACACACTCAGTACCCAGTGGGTACATACACAATGCAGAAAAACTGTAGCCTTGGGCTTCCTGATGTTCTTCAACTACAGGTAATCTTTTGAAGCCTGGTGTCGATTCCAGAATTTTCCAGAATCTAATATGGTGATATCATCTTTTGCTGTCACCATTTAAGACAGCCCCAGAGCTAAAACATAGTATCTGGTTTCTTTTTTGCTGTCTGTCTGATTTCTTTAGATGTCCTGTGTCACAAATTTGTTTTCATCTTCTGACTTTCCACTTGTGTCATCAATTAATTTGATTCCTAGCCCAAATGACCTTTCCTAGGAATTAATGTGATTTTTAGCCTAGTTGATCATTATACCTACATTGGTCCAACTCAGTCCCTTGCCTTAACAGCTAGAATAAAAATAAATAAATAAATAAATAAATAGAGTGGACAGCTTTAAGCTAATGTTGCTATAACTAACCACACAGTTTTGTTCTAGCCCAATCTGTGCAGAGAGAATGGGAAACTAGGAGAAACACTGAATGCCTAGGGTTAGTTAAAAAGTTCACAGATGGCATGGAGAATTAGTAATTGCTCTTGCAGGAGCCCATGGAAATCTAGGGGGAACCCATTATTAGGGAAAGCTAGTGTTCCACCTAGATTATTTGGGTACCAATGGTACATGTCCCATTAGTTACATTGCTTCATCAGTGCTGACTGAACATATAATTCAGCAGAAATCCACCATACAACTTTTACCAGACTTGCACCTCTTTTGATCAACCCAGTCAAACCCAATCTAGTTGGCAGCTATAGTTTATAAACCACAGTGAGGCCATAAACATGCTGCTGTAGCTACATACTGGACTTGTAGTTTGTGGGTTTTTTTGGTGTGTGTGTGTGTGTGTGTGTGTGTGTGTGTGTGTGTGTGTGTGTGTTTGCAAAAATGCCCTTTTGACAATGTTAAGTACTTCTTCCAGCTGATCTCCAGGAGGTGGTGGCTTCTGAAATCAGGCGAGATCGGCTAGTTATCTCTAAAAAAATTATTTGAGTGTGGTATGTTGGAATGTCAGCCGTCATCATTTCCGCACCACACTGAAATGGTGGTGTCAAAGCACAAGCTACAGGATCCAGTCACAAATACAGCATGATGCAAACTAGTTGTTTTGCTATTCTATGTATTATGGCTATTGTCCTAAGTACATCCTATCTCGCCTGATTTTAGAAGCTAAGCAGGGTCGACCCTGGTTAGTACTTGGATGGGCGATACCCACGAAATTCCAGGTGTTGTAGGAGCCTGGAGTAGGAACTGGCAAATAGAGATGGGCACGAAATGAGCGATTTTTCATTTTTGTTTTTTCATTTCATTACGCAACGAAAACAAAATGAATTTTTTAAAAACAAAACAAAAATGAAAACAAAACGACCAAATTTGCCGTGTTTTTGTTTTCGTTGCAGCAGATGCATTGAACTAAAAAGAATGCTAACGAAACAGCAATTTTTCGTTTTTGTTTTTGTTTTTTTGTTTTTACCTAACGAAACAAAAACGAATTTTTTTGCAAAAAAGTCACGAAAACAAAAACGAACTGAAACGGACCCCTAAACGACCAAACGACAAATGAAACACAATTTTTTGAGTCGTGCCCATCTCTACTGGCAAGCCACTCCAGTATTCCTGCCAAGAAAACTCTATGGACACATTGTCATCATGAAGAGACGGTCATGACTGTAACGACACAACACACAAAGCAGTTTGCACAAGTTTCCCAGTGGTACAGTATGCTATTTTATTTTATTTGACTTTATTTTTAGCCTGATATTGCATCTAGGCAATACTAAACTCTGGTTTCATTGCCAAAGTGCTAGATTAGCTGAATTTTAGATCCATTACAGAGAGGATTTTAATTGTGTCTAAGCACATTGCATGCACAAGATTTCTTACCATCCTCAGTTTAAACAAAAACAAATCAAATTTTGTATTATATAGCCCCCATGATCAATGGATTCCTAATGTGGATACTCTAACATTGTTAGCAGATGATAGTTACACTATATAGTTTTGGTTTTCTGTCCACAATTTGATTGTAGTATGTACAGTGTCCATTTGCAGTTTGATCAATTATATCTTCTGCTCCTGCAGGCATGTAATACAGTTAGGAATCAATTATGCACTCTTTTTCTGAATGACCGTCCTCATTAAAGAAATGCTCCATGCCTAAATGGATGTCTCCTGACATCTTTCCCACTTCCATAATAAATGCTGTTCAGCTGTGCACAGCATAGAAGGGAACACTACAGCAGTAGTTACACCCACCATAAAAAAATCCCATCAGAATGACTTTCTGCAGCAAATTTTTGCAAATTAAGAAGATAGAATTGATATTCCTGATTGCACACCAGTCACATGATTCATATGACAGGATATTTTCTTAGCTTGTGGCAGTTTGCTACTGAAAGGTGCTATGCTGCCAATTGTTTTATGTGCCACTAAGGCCATGGTCTCACTAAAGTTTTCTGCGCATCTTAATTTTATGCATATTTTTTCGGGTGGTCATGTAGTGTTTGATGTTCAGTTAATGTCCTGTTGCCAGGGTAGTATTTTTCTGCTCTGTGCCCATCTCTACTTGCCTACTGCACATCTTTTCCCTTTTTTTCTGGGTCGATTTTCTAAGTCTCCGTGGCATATAAAAAAAAATCTCCCCCCCCCCCACATGGTGATGGCCAGTAAGCCGTCTTTCAACCACTGCAGTTTCTCATTTTGCGAAACTGCCTGCTTTCCTTCCACATGTTTCATGTGTTCTCTGTGAAGAATCAACAATCTGGACCCACAGGAAGTGGCAGGAAATGGGGTACAAAGCTAAATACTGAGTATTTTCTGGGGTTGCCCCTGGTTAGAGAAGCAAATAACTGAGCATTTTAAGGGAAGTTTTTAAAACCAACCCCTAGAGGTGGTTTAAGAAACTTCAGTGAAAGTGCAGTTTTGGGGGCGTGGTCGATTGGGACACTGATTTACTTCCCTTCGCGGTTAGGACATGATCTTTTACTGTGCAGTTCGCTGCAGCAAAAGTGCATCGAAAATGCTGGTAAGACTATGGCCTTCCACTTAGACAACCTCCAAAATATCCTGTCTCGTTTTTTCCTTCATCTTCAGTCTAAATCTAGCTTCCTGTAATGTGAGTCCATTATCACATGTCTGGTAATCTTGGATGATTAAGAACAGATCCTGTCCCTTCTCTGAATGACAACCTTTTGAAGAACTAAGAAGTGCTGTCATATCTCCCTCCCATTTCAGCTGCGAGCAAAACCTAAGAAATCCCATGAAGCCAGATTTATTTGATTCATCAGATCTGCAAGGAGAAACACAGTTATTGCCCTAAAACTAAACAAATCTGGAGCAAGATAATGCCGGTATTACAAAGCTATGAGACATTCAGCATTTTTATTTATTTATTTATTTATTTATTTATTTATTTATTTATTTATTTAGTTAGTTAGTTAGTTAGTTAGTTAGTTAGTTAGTTAGTTAGTTAGTTAGTTAGTTAGTATGCTTCCTAGAGACTGGCACTGCATATTTGTATCTTGGGGGTACAAAAACGATAGACAACACCATAGTTGCTGCAAATTGCTGCCCCATTCTCTGACAAAGTTCATGGGCTGGGCTTCTTTTCCTCTGCACCTGAATTTTTAGCACACAAAAAAAAATGCTGCCAAGGTATAAGGTTACTTTGAGTGAGCTGCAGTGGTAATTGGTCACCTGAACTTCACATGTAGGGCCATGGCATGAGGTAGGGCATTCCTGAGGTTCTTATGTGATGTCACATTAGGGTTGACTAAGTCTCAGTACAGGGGGTGAATGCCAGCTGAGATGAGAGACAATCTGGTGGTTTGGTTGACTTTTTAAACACAGTTCAATGAAGTCTCTTTTTTTGAAGGACTGACCTATTGCTTGGAGGTGACCTACAAGTGCAGACGGGTGGATTAGGTTTTTGGGTCTTTTTTCATAACAAATGGTCTGCATGCACAAGGCCTTCAGACTGGATAGCAAGGGGTATTACCAAGTAACTAACCTTTCTGAATTTGTTCCTAATTGTGGGTGCAGTCTGGCTTTGGGCCAGCTGCTAGGCCCACTCAGCAGTCCATTTTTTGGTGTGACAACCAGGAAGTGGTCCAGATTATTAATACACTTTCATCTTACTCTGGCAGGGTCATTAAATTAGTGAGCACTCTCACCTTAAAGTGTTTAGAATACAGTCTAGTGTTCCAGGCATGCCACGTGCCCAGGGTGCAAAATAAGATAGCTGATGCCCTTTCAATCTAACAGATGGAGAACTTCAGATGTCTGGCCCCTCAGAAGGGATATGGTCAATTGGAGGGTAGAGTCAAAATAGGGCTATGAGTCTAGTGTTAGCTGCTTGGAATCTGCGTACCTATTCCTCAACGTGTAGGGAACTTGCAAATTTTTGTGTTAAGGAGAGATATGATAGGTTATGGCCAGCCTCTGCTGATCAGTTAATGCAATTTGCTGTTCATCTCCAATTTAAGGGGTTGAAACCGAAAACGATTTAAGACTTTACAGAGGGTAGTGAACACAGCACAAAACATCATGGCCTGTCCCCTGAGTCCACTGGATGACATCGCCAGGGACCGCTGCTTTAGGAGGGCAAGGAAAATCATCAGGGATGACTCACACCCCAGGTCAGCACTTCTTGACTCGCCTACCCTTGGGTAGGAGATACAGAAGTATAGCAAGCCGTACCAACAGGCTAAAAAACAGTTTTTATCCATGGGCTCTTTGACTGTTAAATGAGACGTGATAACTCGTGATAGACTTGTGGGGCCGGCGAGTTGTACAGCAAGCACACAGAGTGAAATGAGATTGAGTGGCTTTTTAGTGGGATGGTGTTTGGGGGGGAGGGAGGGAGGCTCAGCCAATTTCACTGTACACGTTGTACAATGACAATAAAGGCTATTATTATTATTATTATTATTATTATTATTATTATTATTATTATTATTATTATTATTATTATTATTATTATTATTATTATTATTATTATTATTATTATTAAAATGTCAACTTTGACATTTTATGCTACGGCAGGTTACTGACACCCTGAAAAGGATTTCAAGCTGCAAAATATGATTGAGGGTTGGTACAAATAAAAGGTCCAGAGTAGAGACTCCAGGATGCCCTTTGTGCCACACAGCTGACTGCCGCTTGGAAGTAGGTGTGTTCAGATCAATATGATTATTTAAATTATTTAAAGCAGTGACGTTAACAGTTTGTTTGTTTTTTGCTGCACTCCAAATTAGACCACGGTCATACCTGCGTTTTCTGTGTAGTTTCCCATTGGTGAACTACGCAGTAAAAGATTGCGTGCTAACCAGGAAGAGAAGCAAATTCTGCTCCCGGCTGACCACACCCCTCGAACAGCAGTTTCAGCGAAGTTTCCTAAACCACTGCCAGGGGCTGGATTTAGAAACTTCGCTCAAAAATGCTTACTTGTTTGCTTCTGTTGCAACGACAGGACACTGAAAATACGCAGTAAATTCAGTTTCTACCCTTTCTACCCGGCTTAAAAGACAGAGTCTTGGAAACTTGAGCTGGAAAGTACAACAAAATGTGTAGTACACAGGTTAGGACAGAACCAGAATAGGTAGGTACGACGCAGAGGAGAGGACACCAACTGCTCATTAAAAACCACGTGACCACTCCCAAAAATATGCAGGAAATTTAAATACAAAGGAAACCCATGTATGACCACAGTCTTAGTGAGCTAGAAGCCAAGTCCAAAGATGACAAGTCATGTTCCTCTTTGCAGAGGAATGATCTGTTGTTGCGCCATGGCCATACAATTATACCAGGGGTCCTCAAAGTTTTCAAATAGCGGTCCGGTCCACCACCACCCAGACACCACTGGGGGCCGGATCACAGTCCAAAAGCAGCTGCGGAGGTTGGCTTGCTCACAAAACAGGGGGTAGGTGGGGGGGGGTTGCAATTGGTCCCAGGGGCCAGATTCAGGACCTTGGGGGGGCCGCATCCGGCCCTGGGGCCTTAGGTTGAGGACCCGTGAATTATACGATAGCACAAACGCAAGACTGATCAGTGGGCCAGGAGGCAGGATACAACAATGGGCCAATGTGGTTGGGAGGAGATCTGCCCAGGGAGGGCTCTTTTGACCCACTTGGAGCTGTGAGGATATATGCATGGCTGTTTGTTTCAGCACAAGGATAGTGTCTTGCTCACCCAATACCAGTTTTGGAAGGTTAAATCCCATGCTCTTTGAAGGGTGGGGATACACAGTAGGCATTTCAGAATACATTCATTTTGTATTGGGGCTGAATCTACAGAACCTGCTATGGAATATTATTTCTCTGGTATCCAGCCGATCAGGAGATGGAAGTCCCCAAAGTATCAGACCTATGTGTGACCACTGCTGGATAACTAGGCCTTGGCTGGCTTGTATACATTTATATTGTTTCAGGTCCATTCCTGAATGAGCCTGAGTGGTGATTTGCAGCCACAGTTTCATATTTTGGGCAACCAAGTATACTGCAAATTCTAGATGGGGCTGAGACCTTGGCCTGGGCCCGTGTGCCACAATCGAATGGAGGGGTAGGAGAGGCATGCTGTGCCAAGGCTTTGCCAGCTGTGCATACCAGAAATCGCCATACTGGTCTTCAGACGTCTTGGTGATTCACCAAGGCAAACATGACTTACCCCGAACATCGGGCAAGACACTGATTCTTCGGATCATGGAAGACCTGAGTAAATTCCATGATGCATTCCCTAGGGCTAGATTAGTATGGTCCGTATTGGTGCTACATTTAGAGTGGAAATCAGCTCATGACTCTAGACAGGTGGAAAGGCCCATGGGAGTGTTAACAGGGAGATAGTTAGGTTTCATTAGGGCAGGTTGAGGGTTAGTTACAGGCCACCCTAATATTACTGTGCATTGTCCTGACTTGTATAGGAAAGATGGTGTCCACCTGTCCAACTGGGGCCTAAATATATTCTTGGGTAACCTGTAAGGGGGCCTGAGGGCCAATTTGCTTGTCCTTGTGGTGCAAAGAGGGTTACCTTGTAGCCTCTTCCTATTGTGGGTAGTGAAGAGGTACTGGTATTCAGGTATGTGCTTGATAAGTCACCCTTAAGGGACCTGACAGCCCTCGGATAAATTTAAATGTCATCAGCAGGTTTAGGATTGAAATAGAGTCATTAAATTAATATAAGGCCAAATTGAGAGCTGTTGTAGGCTTGTAGATTCACAGATGTTGCAAGGATCATGAACAGGTGGTCCGCATCCTTCTGAAAAGTGAAACTCACTGAATCCACTCAAGGGCAGGGAGGATATTCAGGTCCCCTTAACAGATTTTAGACATAGACATTTAATATTATTTATCAATACGATTGTGGCCCATTTTAACCCAATTTAACTTGTCTCGACTCAAAGTCCAATTCTCACCCATCATCGGAGGCACTTACAGGGATCAGTGCAGTACTGGGATCCCTCATCATTGTCAGTGTACCCATCCCAACAGGAGCAATTCCCCCGTCCTACCACGCACACACAGCTGACCATTTATCACCAGAGTAGGGAATCTCCCCATTCCACCTCTGTGCCAAAAGTCTTCAGCTGCATGGGGAGGCAGAGAAGGACCCATCAGGTTCTTGTCAGGACTGGCACACCAACACCATGGAAGGACCCCAATATTTAAGTGGCCCAGCTAATTCTGGGAGGTGGAAAATGATGACTTTATATTCATATCCTTATGACATGAATACAAAGTCTCCATGTCTAATATTTATTCTTGTTAGCTCTAAATAATATATTTTAATGATGTAATCCAACTTGGATCCTTTTTAATTAGAAGGGTGGGGTAGTAATGCTTTAAATAAATAAATATAATAAATGTTGAGGCTTCTTTGGACATCTGCTGCAAACTCTAGCCTTGTGTTCTGTCTTATCCCTGTTAAGGGGAAGGCTGAGGGGAAGCAGCAATAATGCTGCACCACAAATCCATACTTCCTTTGAAAAAGCACTTAAATGACTGGATCATTTGGTAATTGCTGCATTCGACCACTCTGAAATCTCTGCTGTGCTTCTATAATTGTACTTAAATGACGAATTTCATGGAGATGTTTTCCATGTACACTTTGTCCAGTAAGTAATTTAGAGAATGATACAAAAGAGTTTAAAATAGCACAGTTTTTGTTTTGTTTTGTTTCTTCATTTTGAAAGAGACACGTTTTTACCTAAACATCTTTTTGGTTTCTTCCACACTTGCCATGAGAGTGGTTTAGCTCATTGTCATCATTTCTAACTTGTTGAATTATTCTGCCAACTAGCAGCCATTAGGGTGTTAATAAATGAATCAGCATTCCTGTGTTGGTGACATTGATTCCTTGCTATTCCACTATCATCTTTTCTATTTTTTATTATAGGAGTGGGATATTTGCTGTTCAACCTGCTTAAACAGATGCTACTTCTTGTTGATTTCCTCTTCATTTCTTCATCCTTTTACTAATTTATTTTTTGTGAACAGGAGTGGTTACCTTTTTGCTTTTCACCTTTGAGCTGGGTTTAAGACTCTTAATTACTCAGAATTCCAACCTATTACAGTCTTATATGTGTCCAAATGGGTTTGGAATGACAAAAGCCCTTGTTGATTCCTCACACATCCATTTTTTCTATGTTGCTTTTCTACATCATTTTGAAGAATGACCATTCGGACTTTTGTTGTCCAGACGTCCTTTGGACCCTCTCCAGATGGACTCAATAGTTTGTCCTAATTTGTATTGGGTTGAGGATGTGACTGAAATGATTGCACAGTGCTAAAGAATATAGCCTTCTTCTCATGTTTAAAAAGTTGCAAGGATAATTTATCTTCTTCTTCTTCTTCTTCTTCTTCTTCTTCTTCTTCTTCTTCTTCTTCTTCTTCTTCTTCTTCTTCTTCTTCTTCTTCTTCTTCTTCTTCTTCTTCTTCTTCTTCTTTTTGTTTCTCTGTCTCTCTGTCTCTCTCTCTTTTGGCACATGTGGAAAGCCAGAATACTGGTCTACACTGCGGTTCCCCAGGGGCTCTTTTGAAACCAGGATCAAATAAAAAGTAGGAAGTGTGAGTGCATCACTCATAGGTGGTACACATAACTTGAAATGCGTATTACTGTGCTCATCAGGGTTAAAAATGGGGAAAATAGCACCATATAGTTTATATTTTCAGAAGAACATGTTTAAGTGGGGAATTGGTTTAGCAAATCACCTAGACACAGCCATAGATAGAATTATGTGAACATTTAAAATAACCATTAAAACTGTCTAATTATATACTGTATATACTCGAGTATAAGTCGACCTGAGTATAAGCCGGGGTCCCAAATTTAAACCCCAAGAACTGGGAAAATCTATTGACTCAAGTATAAGCCTAGGGTGGGAAATGCAGCAGGGCCTGGCAACTCCTCCTTTGTGAGCTGGGTGTGTGTGTGATGTTTAAAATGACTTTTAGCCACTGAGGCAAGTGCTTGAGTTGGTGGCTAAAAGTCATTTTAAACATTGCCAGACCAGACGGAAATAAACAGTCGCACACGTTCGCTTTGGGTTAGAAAGGGCCACAATTTATTAACATTATTAACTTAAACGTAACTTTATGAGGGCCTGGGGCGTAGCACAAATTCTATGGTGGTTCTTAATTTGTCTAGGTCCCTTTTACAGGTAAATTTCCTGCGGCCTGTTTTACTGCCGCAGGTGTGATGCCTAACTGTGTTGGCATCCTCCCACGTAAATCAAGCCTTGGCAACCCTTTTAATGTGGTTGATTTTAAGCTTTCATTTATGCCAGCCTAATGCTGGTCCTGTGAACTTGTTTATGGGCTGCCAAGGACTCTGAAGCTGTCAATTCAGGTAGGGACCTAGGTAACCAAAGTTTAGTTTTGCGCTACCCGCCAATTGTGACCGGGAGTGGAAAACAGGCCCAGCATCCGCGTATGGCTGGTGGGATGGGCGAAAACTCACCATCACTCCTGGCCAATCTGAGTGATGGTCAAAAATTCCCATCCGGCCCCGAAGCGACCAGCAAAGCGTCACCATACATACCTAAAGGGCGGGTGGGCGGGGAAAGGTCAGTAAAACTGCGCAGGGAGGCCGTAGGGGAGCTCACCCAGCCTTAAATAGGCTCGCTCCCCCGGCGCAGCCTGCGCAGATTGTGAAGCCAACCGGCGACCGCTTCCGCCGGCTGGCAAAGACGCCCCGCCCCCGCATGTTGCGGGGCGAAGCAGCCATTGTTTTAAAATGACCTTTTAAAAAATCATTTTAAACATGGGGGGTCAGGAGAAGTGGCACACAATGTTTAAAATGACTTTTAGCCACTGACCCAAACTTGCCTCAGTGGCTAAAAGTACTGACCCGCATATAAGCCAAAGACCCCCCTTTTCAGCCCAAAATTAGGACTGAAAAACTAGGCTTATACTTGACTATATACAGTAATTGGGAAAGAGAATTACAGAGCCATGACTTGCTTTGTTGTTCATTGACTGAAGCATCTATCTGTTTAAGCAAAGCTATTAGTTAGTGGATTAAATAACCAGGAAGAACATAATTTGATGAGAACCGAGGTAGCAGTTCCTCTATGGGCTAAATGATCTAAAGAGCTTCAGTATGTTTTGGAGTAGGCTACTAAATGTAGCAGTTATTTGACTACATGACATTTCTATACACAATGTCTTCTAATCATTTTTCCCTCTCTGGTGTGAGAGTAAAAGTTTGATATTGCTAATGATGAGGCACTGCAAGCTGTATTTTTCTATTGTTAGCAAATATATGAGGAGCTGAGTATTGAAACCGAGTTAATATTTCATGACTGCATTTCTTTCTTCCTCCATATAGATCTGCAGTTCTATGATTATGATTATGATTGTGTTTTAAAATGTGGATGAAATGGGTAATTAGAGGTTCTAATCAAATCACAGTAAGGCTTTCTACATTTACTGTTGGGGAAAAAACTGGCTGCTATTGAGAAGATCATTTATTTCCAGAATACCAAGGCTTAGCAAATGCTTGTACATTAATGTTGTGGTTGGAACAGAGTACCTCAGAGTACTTCCTGAAGTCTCAAATGATCGCTAATAGTCCTCCAGGTCTCTAGTGGTGGAAAAGAGACAAAAATATCAGATTTATCCATCTCTCCCCCTGCCTCTAAATGGTTGCACTGTCATAGGCACTCACTGGCTCAGTGTCATGGTGTGAGTGCCATTACACACATAATAGTTATTTTATGTTGGGTAGGAAATCTTCATTGTTCTAATAAAATGCAATTGCCATTAGAAATACAACAAAGCTGTCTTCTTGCAAAGAGAAGGAAAGAGAGGCCAGAAGTCAGAATACCATGAAAAAGGCAAACCATACTTGGAAATATACAGCAAAGAGCCTTAATCTTAAAATGTGTAGACCTTTGACAAAATATGACAGAAACAAGCTGGGCTTTTCCAGAATCAACTGAAGAACAATGAATCGAGGCTTCCATAGTCAAAATTAAAAGGTGTTAAAAGAGTATTAGAGGAAAGAATCAGTATGGGTAAGGCAGATATAATTCACCAGGTCCTATTAATTGATTAAATTAAATTAGGAATTTAAGTTAAACTCACCCTTTATCTTGATTAACTTTTCAACAGTGAATGAGGTTGTTACTTATCCATTTATCTAGACGCTGCCCTACTGGGTCCAGCATGAGCTAAGAGATTGGGAAAAGATGGTCACCAAGAGAACCCAAATTTGCATCTTCCCCTGATGGGAAGAAAACCAGCCACCTTTAGTTGGCCTGCATAAAACCATGCTGATGTGCTTCTTAATAAAATGGAGCTGTCATGGGGAAGTAGTGTTGAGGAGTATGCCATTTTGAAAGCACCTTCCATTATACTGCATTGTACAGCAGCCTATTAAGTTTCTAATGCTGATGTCAGGCTTGTGTATAGGCTCCTTGTGTACTGACCAATGAGCTAACAGCAGTAGTAATTATAATAGTGAATGTTTATCTTCCTGGAGCTATTTTAGTCAGAATGATGGCCCAGATGGACCTTTGGTTCGATGAAGCAGGGCACTTCTTGTGTTCTTTTTGCTTTTAGTAGATATATCAAACATGTTTTATGCAGGAGTGTGGCAGTAGATGATGTATTTGGAACCTCCGTAGGGATTTCAGCAAGAAGATGGAACAATCGAGACTGAAAGGTGCAAAGTAAGACATCTCTAATAAAAAATGTATCAAAGTAATACATGGAAGTTATGCTTGAAAGGGAGAAAATATTAAAACTTAATAGTGGGTGTCAACCGTAATATTTTAATTGTTATAAGGTAAATGGCTGACATATGCAGCAGTGATGAATATGTTCAGAAGATATAGTGCCAGTGTGAAGGGGTAGGAAGAATACTAATGAGTTTTTTGTAATTTAAACCAATTGCATATTATTATACTTGAGAATGATGGAACTTACTGGCCCAGATACAGATGAGAATGGACCACACTTCTTTACTTGTTTTGATGTGTCATTATGCTATGGTTGGTTAATTGGTTTACGTGTTTATTTATTCATGCTGGACTAGGACTTAAGATCCTGGGTTCAAATTCCCAGCCTTGGAATTCACTGAGCTAAGTGCCCTTGAACATCTACATCTACATAGCACAGTGTTGGCGAACCTATGGCACGGGTGCCAAAGGTGGCACTTGGAACCCTTTCTTTGGGCACCCAACATCACCCCTTCACAGCCACCTGTATTCAGGTTAAATTGCCGTATTGGCACTTTGCTGAATTGCAGTTTGGGCACTTGTTCTCTAAAAGGTTCACCATCACTGACATAGCATGAAGCTTCTTTTAGGATCACTGTAAGTCAGGAGCAACTTGAGAGAACAAAGAATCATTATATGGACAACCTTGCTCAAGGAAGGGAGCTTGGGAACAATTGGGTTGTGATGCAGAAGAATTTTCATGGAGACAATGCATCCACTTAAAACTCTGATAATTCTTCCTAATGTCTCATTTGAGTCATTATAGCAAAGGAAACACATGACTGAAAATAGAGATGGGCACGACTAAAAAAATGGTGTTTCATTTGTCGTTTGTCGCTTGGGGATCCGTTTTGGTTCGTTTTTGTTTTTTTGTGAATTTTTTGCAAAAAAAATCATTTTTGTTTCATTACGTATTGAAACAAAAAAACGAAAATGAAAAATTGCTGTTTCGTTAGCATTCATTACAGTTCAATGTATTTGCCGCAACAAAAATGAAACGCATGACAAAATTTCTGTTGTTTCGGTTTGTTTCGCTTCATTTTGGAGACAAAATTTGTTTTTCATTTCGTTACGTAATGAAACAAAAAAACAAAAATAAAAACAAAAAATTGCTTGTTTCGTGCCCATCTCTAATTGAAAATTAATGTCTGCACATATTATCTTTAATGGAAATGGCTTGTGCATGACATGCTTTGGAATGATGCACATTCACGCAAGTTCTCCTTGGTTGCACTCCAAACAATGGCCCAAAACTTCTTACCTATTTTCTTCGTGTAGCTCAAATTGTGTACTTTTTTGTGGTGAATTGTGGCAAGTTAGCAAATCACTGCTGACATTCTCTTCACACCAATTTATATGAGTTGGTAAAAATTTGCTTCTATTTTCATAGCTATGCAAGAGATTTGTGGCCAATAAATGCTTAGTCCTTTTCTATAGTCACTTAGTTCTCTTTCATTCTGTACTCAATAGAGGTTGTAGCTGTGAGAAGGAATAGACTTTTATTTTAAATTGCAACATGAATGAATATTGACCATTTGAATCCAATTTTTTGTGTTCCAAACTTAAATAAATGTATTATCAGATTCTGATACATAAATCAGAACTTCAACTTCACATTTCAGCTCTGTTGGGTTTTTACTTACTTAATAAGAGAGAGATGAGCACAACATGCAGCCCTGAGCTTCAGTCTACTGAGAACCACAGTATTCATCAGTTTTATCTTTTCCATTTAATATGCCATTCGCATCCTCCATGACTCCCTCTAGCTGTTAGCAATACAAAGCAGCAACCTACAGGGAACTTATATGACATTTCAAACACAGAATATATTCAATTTAAGAAATGGTTTAGTGATTGCTTTGATTGCTGCAAGCCCTTTCAATGAGATCACAGCTGGATGTACAGCAGTAACAACAGAAAAGCAGTCTTTCAATGTCAGTATCAACAGTATAGCCTGGTTCCCATGTATCAAAGGCTCACCTCCTGACAGAAGGCCCATGTCTTGAGAATTCCTGGGTAAACAAACTGAGTTTCTCACACTGCCTCTTAATATGACTTAGTGAAAAACAGCAGAGCTCTGTGGAAAACAACAGCAGAGGTACAGGGATATAGATTGTTCATGTGAGGTAAAATTTGTCTATGATTCAGACCCTTGGGAAGATTGGAATAGGGCAGAATATGAGAACCAGCAACAGAATTTGGGGCTACATCCACAGGCACAGGCCCATTGAAAAGCATGGGACTTGTGAACCATTACATACATGAATCCCATTTATTTAAGTGTCCACTTTAGTTGGGATTAAGATTGAGTTTAGCCTGTGGTGACCTATGGATTTCTGAAACCATAACTTCATTCACTTTTGATGGTTCTTCAGCAACATTTCAGGCATGAATTTATAAAACCCATAAGTGATAGGGAGCTGCCTAGCTGCCCTAAGCACATCCGATCTCGCCTGATTTCGGAAGCTAAGCAGGGTCGGCCCTCATTAGTACTTGGATGGGTGGCCACCAGGGAATACCAGTTGCTGTAGGTGCCTGGAGTAAGAACTGGCAAACCACTCCAGTATTCCTGCCAAGAAAACTCCATGGACATAGAGTCACGAAGAGTCAGTCACGACTAGACATGGGAACGACTCGGCAAAATTGTCATTTCCATTTTCGGTTATCGTTTCCGTTACGTAACGGAAACGGTAATGATAATTAAGCTGTCAGAACTCGAACTCAAACTGAAAAAAAAATTTGGTCGGGTTTTTCGTTTCCGTTTGTGGCGTCGCGGCGATTGCGCAATGCGAAGCACAGAAAAAGTTTTTAAATTTTTTTTTTTAAAAAAAACCCAACTCCTGGCCAAAAAAGCAGGCGAAAATATGCCTGCCTGAGGCTTTGCAACCTACCAGAGGGGTGGTTTCTGGGGGATCCCCGGCCTTCCCCCCCTTTTCTCCTGTCCTGGGCTGCTTGCACCAGGCAAGGGGGGGTCATCCTCGTCGTCTCGCCATGCCATGCGGTGGGGGGGGGATCCAGAATGGCGACCACAATTTTTCTTTTGAAATTGTGGTAAAACAACAACAACACCAAATCACCGCAGAAACATGTGAAATTTATTTATTTTAAATGCCTGAATTTTAATAGTAGCAGCAGTGGGGTTTTAATAGCAATAAAACGTCGTATTGATTTTATTTTATTTTATTTTAGTTTTTAGTTTTTTAGACCTGCCCATTTTGGCTGGGCATGGGATGGGACCATGCAAATTGTTTGAACCATTCCACCAATGGCATCGCCAGGTTTTTGACTGACACTTCTGGATGTCTCGGAGGGCATAAAAATCCGAGGCGCCTTCCAGAAATCACAGTCAGGTGTATGGATGTGGTTGAGGGAGGAGGGCTGGCTGCTGGTGCTGGTGTGAGCCGATCGAGATTGAGGAGGGAGGCTGGAGGCTTTAGGATTTAAGTTAGGCAGGCAGGGAGGGAATTGAATTTAGAAAATAATTTCTTTGATTCCCTGCAGCTTTGTTTGCTGAAGGGAATAGCAGTTTATTCTTTATTTCTTCTCTGGCAGTTTGTGAGGATTTTTTTCTGATATTGGATAAAGGGGGAGGTTCGACTGGGAGTGGGAGGTGTGGATTTATTTTATATATATATTATATACTACCATTTATTTTCTATTTTCCCAACTTCAATTTGCTTGCACACACACACATTTGGGGTGCAAGGCAAGAACAGAACCTCTATCCTAAGTAATATCCTAACTGCCCACTCGCCCGTTGGCCCACGCCGCCACGCGCCTGCGGCCCACGCCACCTCCCACCCACTCGCCCGCCTGCGGCTGCCACCCACCCACTCGCCCACTCCCCACCCCGCCCACTGCCTGGGGCACAAAAAGACCTAGTGCCAGCCCTGATTGCCAGACGCCCCTATGCTCTGGGAAGTCAAATCACGCTAAATCGTGGTGGAAACAACAAACGACAAATGACAAACGGAAACGACAATTTTTTGAAAAGTTTTATGACAAACGGAAATGACCCGAAATGGACCCGTTCCGACAAATGAAAACTCAAACTGTCATTTTTTCTGGTCGTGCCCATGTCTAGTCACGACTGTAATGAAAGAGAAAGAAAGAAAGAAACATCAGTTTATTGCTTCTTTCACTTTAAAATATGTGCTTGAGCTGGACTCAAAAATTAAAGTCAACTCTAGATGTGCTGGCCAGGATTTCTGGAAGGTGTGGTCCAAAGGTGGGGACCTAAGATTTGGAAGCATTGTTCAAGAAGATGATTGCTCACCATGTTACACAGGATACAATTATGCCTTAGGAAAATGGTTATTTCTCTGGCAAAGAGCCTTAACTATTTTAATAAGACATCCTTGGAGAAATGAGCTTTGAATGATTGATTAATTGCAGAGATGGGTCCTGACAGTGTTTCTTGATGCATTGGACATTAATGATAGGAGGCTTCATCAAACCAAAATATATAACCCCAAAATTATCAGGTTCCACTTTGACTTTGTATCTGTCAGCCCCACTTTTCATTTTGTTTTGTGAGAATTGATGGACTTTTCTGACAAAGGCTTTCATGCTATAATACTGTAGTATAACAATGCTTCCAATTTCAACTATCTGTAGGAGCATGCACTTGCATTCAAATATGGAATTGAGTCCATATTCAAAGTCTTGTTTTGCTGGCGAAGTTAAAACTTTATCTTCCCATTTTCTTATTCATCCCTCTTTTTTGCTTTTAGGCTGTGTAATGGGTTTTGATAATAATTAACCTTTTAAACCTTTTATTCTTTCTTCTGAATTCCAATTAATGAAAATCCCCAAGTTGCAACTTGTAATCTGGAATTATCCTTTTCTTTCTAAATTGTTGGTTTCCTGTTTTTCATGTCTCAATCCAATTATTCAAATGATAGTCAAACGTCCTTTATCTTCAGCTATCATTCAGACATCAGCCTTGTTGTCAGCATCTTCAGTGCTGGGAATAATTGCACTGCTTCTTGAAATAACTACCCTTGAACTCCTGTAGTCTGCTACATTGTAGCAGAAATTCACTGCTGAGAAGTGTTATTTATTTATTTCATCTAAATTTAAATTGTCAGGCAAATTGGACTGAAAGGTACAGGATGAATAGTATTGCAATGTCTGGAAGATTTCAGTCCAGAAGCAAATTTTAAATTTCAAGGTGTTTTAAAGTGGTGCATATCACATCTCTCTTTGGAAGTTCATGTTAGTCATGTATGCAGTAAAGCAGGTGTGATGGATATGTAACTCTATAAGAACTTTGCTGGACTGCACCTCTGAGTCCTTGTCCTAGACAGCATCAGATAAAGCAGAAGCAGCCAGAACAAATTAAGCAGGGAGCACCAACCCTAAGGGAACAGACCAATAAACAATTCAAAGACACACTCATAGGGCTCGGTCCCATGTCCCTTTAAAAGCAGTTTAAATTACTAGATAAACTGTGTCTAAAAATGCTGTCCCCACAGCCACCGGGCTTTTTGAAAACAAAACCTGGTAATGCCCCTTTCAGCGAGGTTTCTGTGACTCACCCAAGAGGTAGGGAATTTTTTGCCTCGCTTTGATAATTCACCTTTTAAGGAAGCAGACGCCGTGGGACCACACAGATGATCTGGGTTTCTTCTTCTTTTTAACTCATAGCACCGACCGGCTGTTCCTGGGGCCGATCAGCACTGGTTTTTTTTTTTTTTTTCTTTTCACCTTCGGAGAAACAGGAAGCTCCATGTGGTGCCCTAAATTTTAATTTCTCCCAGCCAAGTGGTCCATTTTTTTCAAATGCTAGCGCCACCTGCTGGCCAAGGGGGGGATGAACTGCACTTTAAAATAAAAAACCAGCTTTGGACGTGGGAACTCCTGTCCCACTTATTCAATCACATGATGGGACAAAGAGGAAAAGCCGGACCTTCAGAAGATCAGGATCAAAACCCAAGTGGGATAGCAGCCTAAATAAGACACATCATAATATGCACAGTTATTCCAGCATTTCAGTTTAAAATATCCTTTTGGACTAGGACTTGTGAGTTCTGAGTTCCAAAACCCCAGTTTACCCTGAAACACATTACATCTATATTCTGTCCCCCCTGGATATTTTTGAGAGCCCCAAAGCTACCTAAGGGTTCCTCACCTTCTTCTTCGTCAAGTGCCATGTTCTCATAGAACCAATGTAATCAGTAGCCTGAACTGTTTTCTATCAAAAGCTATTCTAAACAGAGCAGTTATGTTCATTGCAGACTATTGGCTTAAGTTCTTGAGCCAGAATTTTCTTCTATGCCCCAGTCCATGCTTCCCATCTATTTTTCCTTGAAGGACAACCTGCAGCAGATGGTATTTCTTATTGTGCATTATGTGTCCAAAATACTGCAGTTTTCTTCTCTTTATCTTATTGAGGATTTCTAGCTTTTTGTTCATGTCCTGTAATACAGCCACATTAGTGGCTCTGGCTGTCCAATGTATCTTCAGAATTCATCTGTATGTCCACATTTCTTATGCTTCCAGCTTCCTGCATAATGTGTCTGTAAGGGTCCAAGTTTCAACACCATAGAGAAGCATGCCGAATACACAGGATTGAAGTATCCAAGTATGAATTCTAATGGATAAGCCCTGGCTTGTCAAGACTTTCCTAATTTTCTGGAACGAATTTCTAGCTTGTTCAATTCTACCATGGTTCCTCACCACTAAAAAAAATAATTAGTTAAACAACCCTATTTCTGCTCCCCAATGACTCCTGAAGTGGCAGGTCTTGCACTGGGTAGCATGGGAGTCCATTAAGTTTCCCTATCCCCCCCCCCCAAAAAAAAAAATGCAAAATGACACCCAATGTGCTTTTCAATATACCTTTCTAGGCTTGGTGGATTCCATGGCAGAGTTCTTAGATAAAACTTTGGTTCCCATACCTACTGAAGTTCCCAAACTTGGTTTATGCTGAACTATTTTAAGTGAGGTTCTCTGGGTATGGACCATTATGTTCTATGGCTTGGGGCATCAGTGAATTCAAATGACAGCAATCCTAGAATTGTTGTCTAGCAATCCTAGAATTGTTGTCTGGAGGCTATAAGCTTATCAAGGCATTCTTCCTTTGTGCTGCTGCTACCCTATTTATTTATAATTTTGTTTATTTATTTTTATATTTGCATGCCATACCGATTTTCCTAGAGGAAACTCTGGGTGGTTGACATAAACCAAAACATATAAAGACCAACAATCAAACTTAAAACATTAATACAATAAAGAAAATGAAGATCGACAAATACAGTACTCTCCTGTCATATTGTCGTTCAAATATTACGGCCCTGGCATATCATGGAAATGCTGGACCCCCACACGCATGCACACACGCATGCATGCCTTCCTTCTCAACTTGCCTTCCACACTACAAAACACAAACCCCTTTCCTCCTGAAAGTGTCCTGCTGGGTCGCACTGCTTCTACCCTCCTTTCTGTATCCTCCCCCCAACTCCAGGAAGTGCCTTGCCAGGTCGAGCCACTCACGGAGGCCTTTCTGAACCCTCCCTTCCCCACTGGAAATTGACTTGCGGGCTCTGCTGGCACTGCCTCCCCGCCCCTTCCCCCCATCGCCCCACCTGCGTTGTATCCTGCTGAGTCGAGCTGCTCCTGCTGCCTCTTTCTAAGTGCTTCTCAAATCTTCACTCACCCCTGTTCTTGCATGGCAAAACCCAGAAACCCCAACCAGCACAGCGAAGGCTTCTGGGAACTGCAGTCCAAGAACACAGTTCTACACCATACAGGACCTCAGGGGAACAGACCTGTAAGGTCTGCTGCTTGCGAGCACCTTTCTCCCCTGTGGAAATGTACATGCCAGCTGGCTTGTGCTGCCTCTCTGCCGCTGTGGAATGTGTTGCTCTGCACATGGTTGCCTTCAAAACCATGAACACATGAACACACACCCTCTGAAAAGTGTCCTGCCAATCAGGCTGCTTGCAAACACATTTCTACAGCAACCCAGAACCTAACGGAACAGACCTGCCAGGTCGGGCTGCTTGAAAACACCACTCTGAATCCTCCCCTCCCCACTGGAAATGGACTCACCAGCTCGACTGGTGCTGCCTCCCCACCCCTCCCCTCACCGCTGCCTCTCTGTACACATGATCTTAGCCGTAGAGGCCAAGAAGCGATAATGTGTCCTCTCTGTAATGTGTCCTGCTGGCTCGCTCAACACACAGGCACCTTCACATATGCACACACATGCACACATGCTTGCACAGACAAAAAAACCAACCAAAACACAAATGCAACACAAGATATAAACCAATAACAATGACATCCCACCCCGTTAAGGAAAAAAACAGTAATAAACAATTAAGTAACAATCAAATACAGTTCTAGATAATAATAATTATTATTATAATAAAATGATAATTATATGCCAGCCCCATGTACCATCTAGCCTCCACTTAGCCAAGACAAACAAAAGATGACAAAATAAGATAGATATTCCACCAAACAATTTAGAGCTGTTTGAAGGAACCATATTCAGACCATCAAATGGAAAATGTTTAATTTATGTTGCCTTTTTTCAAACATATACCAGCAGAGGTTTCTGGGAACTGTAGTGGGAAAAGGTTACTTTCTCCAGATCCAGGCTAGATGCATCGTCTGGAGTAGAAAGGAAGATTTTTCTCATTCCTTAGTAGACATGGGCACGACTCAGCGAAATTGTCATTTCCATTTTTGGTTATCGTTTCTGTTACGTAACGGAAACGGTAACGATAATTAAGCCGTCAGAACTCGAACTTGAACCAAAAAAAGAAAAATTTGGTCAGGTTTTTCGTTTCCGTTTGTGGCATCACAGCGATCGCGCAATGCAAAGCACAGAAAAGGTTTTTAAAAGTTTTTTTTTTTAAATCCTGGCTCCCGGCCAAAAAAGCAGGTGAAAATATGCCTGCCTGAGGCTTTGCCACCTACCAGAGGGGTGGTTTCTGGGGGGTCCCTGGCCTTCCCCCCCCCTCTTCTCCTGTCCTGGGCTGCTTGCACCAGGCTGGGGGGGTCATCCTCATCGTCTTGCCATGCCATGCAGTGGGGGGGGGATCCAGAATGGCGACCACAATTTTTCTTTTGAAATTGTGGTCAAAAAACACACCAAATCACCACAGAAACATGTGAAATTTATTTATTTTAAATGCCTGAATTTTAATAGTAGCAGCAGTGGTTTTTTTTATAGCAATAAAACGTCGTATTGATTTTATTTTATTTTATTTTATTTTTTATTTTTTTAGACCTGCCCATTTGGGCTGGGCATGGGATGGGACCATGCAAATTGTTTGAACCGTTCCACCAATGGCATCGCCAGGTTTTTGACTGACACTTCTGGATGTCTCGGAGGGCATAAAAAGCCGAGGCACCTTCCAGAAATCGCAGTCGGGTGTATGGATGTGGTTGAGGGAGGAGGGCTGGCTGCTGGTGCTGGTGTGATCCGATCGAGATTGAGAATGAGGAGGGAGGCTGGAGGCTTTAGGATTTAAGTTAGGCAGGCAGGGAGGGAATTGAATTTAGAAAATAATTTCTTTGATTCCCTGCAGCTTTGTCTGCTGAAGGGAATAGCAGTTTATTCTTTATTTCTTCTCTGGCTGTTTGTGAGGATTTTTTTCTGATATTGGATAAAGGGGGAGGTTTGACTGGGAGTGGGAGCTGTGGATTTATTTTAAATATATATTATATACTACCATTTATTTTCTATTTTCCCAACTTCAATTTGCTTGCACACACACACATTTGGGGTGCAAGCCAAGAACAGAACCTCTATCCTAAGTGATATCCTAACTGCCCACTCGCCCGTCCGCCCGCGCTGCCACCCGCCTGCGGCCGCCCACCCATGGCCCCCTGCCACTGCAACCCCCTGCACCTCCCCCGCGACCCCCAGCCCCGCCCGCCACCTAGGGCGCAAAAACACCTAGTGCCGGTCCTGATTGCGGGACGCCCCTATGCTCTGGGAAGTCATCTCGCGCTAAATCGCGGTGGAAATGACAAACGACAAATGAATTTTTTTGCGACAAATGGAAATGACCCGAAACGGACCCGTTCTGACAAATGAAAACTCGAAACGTCATTTTTTCTGGTCGTGCCCATGTCTAGTCCTTAGTACTTCTGTGAGACCATTGAAATTGCCATGGCTGATGACATCATCACAATTGCATGGCCTCGCTGCAGAAACAGGACTTTTTTCATCCTTCCTTCTTTCCTCCCTTCCTTAAACATTTATTTCAGCAATCTCAGTGCAGTGTCCTTGGCAGCTGTGTTTATCTGGTGCAGTAAAAGGAGTGAGGATTCTCCTGGCATCTTAAAGATTAAACAATTTTATTGGGCATAAGCATTCATGGACTGCAGTATATGTGTCTGATGCAGTGGGCTGCAGTCCACAAAAACTTATCCGCAAAACAAGTGGTTAACCTTTATAACTCTTTGTTATTTTACTGATAGGTAATCCAGATGACTGAGAATAATTGACTAAAACTCACACAGTGAGTTTCTTAGTTCACTACAGACTTGAATCTGGATTTTTTACTCCAGACCAACATGACTATTCTACATGGGTTCTCTCTCTCACACGCATGCATGCATGTACACGTGCATACACATATATAGTTTGTTAGGTGTGTTCAAGTCTATGGGTTTCTGATATCTTTTATGAGGTAATTGTTTCTTTACCAGTTTTTGAATCTATGAAACAAACATACTTTGATTTTAATTCTTATTCATCCACTGTTTTCATGTCCTTCTGTTTCTATATGTGTGTCCGAATAAAAACTTTCATATCTGTCATGATTAAGTAGGATTCCTGCTATGCTTTGACAGCATTCAATTACCACCTGAAACTTCTGAACATAATGGTTGCTGTCAAATTTAAACAATTTACATCTGGGTATTTTAGGGGCTAAATTCTTCTGGGCTGTAAACTGTTGCAATCAGTAGGCATGCAGATGCTTACACCAAGCAATCTGGCCATGAAACAGAATGAAATAAAATGAAATAACCTACCCTAGATTTCATCATCTCATATAGCAGTGAAACAATTTCACTATTTATTCTAGAGTGTTAGTAAGATCACTGCCTTTGATCTTTATTTTTGGAACCTAATCACTAGAATTTTTTTGTTGGATGCTTCAACAGCTCACTGTTGTCACAGAAATAAATGTTATGTTTGCTTGTGGGTAGAGATGGGCACGACTTAGCGGTATTCCCGTTTCCATTTTCGTTACTCATATCCGTTACTCTACGGAAACGGTAACAGGAATTACTCCGCCAGAATTCAAGCTCGAACCGACGAACGAACAATTTGGTCTGATTTGCCGTGCTCGTTACTTGCATCGCGCAATGCCAAGCGGCACAGAAAAAAAGTTTTTAAAAGTTAAAAAAAAAAACGATTCCCGGCCCTAAAAGTAGGCGAAAAATGTCTGAGGGCACCTACCAGGCCAGAAGGGTGTTTTATTTGGGGGGGGTTCCCCGCCCCCCTCTCCTTGGCTATTGCTACTGCTGCGCTGCTGGTACCAGGCTGGGAGGGCGCATCCATTTACCATGCAGTGCGGGGGATCCAAAATGGCGACCGCAATATTTTTTTTGAAATCGTTGCCCAAAACCCCACCAAAGCACCACAGAAACATGCGAAAATTAGCTATTTTAAATGCTTGAATTTTTACAGTAGCAGCAGTGGGTTTTTCTTGCAAAAAAAAAAGGCTCCGCTGATTTTATTTTATTTTATTTTATTTTATTTTATTTTTTTACACCTGCACATTCGCAATGATGGGCTCGCCCATGGGTGTGGACCATGCAAATTTTCCACCAATCGCATGGCCACTTGGCCATGTTGACCACAGAGACTTCTGGGATGTGCCAATCGGGCATAAACAGCCCACTAATCGTAGCCCAAACCCGAACCCTAAGCCTAAGCCTAACCCATACGCCAGTACACTGTCCTTCTGAGTGGGTCAGAGAGGCACCCAGAGGTGCACCCCAATACTCACCCTAACCTCACCCGTAACTAGCCTAACCCTAGCCCTTGCGCTAACCCGTCTTAACCCTAAGCCAGATCTACTTGCATTGCACTACATGCAAGTACGTGAGACACAGCGGGTGCAAAGAGTCTGCCAGTCCGTCACTTGTGGCTCTGGCTGACTCCTGCAGCTCCCTCCAGGAGCCCGCTCCCCCCCAAACCAGTACTAATGAAAACAAAAAAACGAAAAAACGAACCGACTAATTTTTGCAAAATTTTGCAAAAAACGGAAACGAGCTGAAACGGACTGCCTCCGACACACAACTCAAAAACGTCATTTTCCCTAGTCGTGCCCATCTCTACTTGTGGGAGCACATTGCTAGCAGGATTTTCTACCCTATTGCTCATCTGCTTTTTTTGTTCACTCTGTGCTGCTTTAACACTTCTTGATAATTCTGTTCTAAATAATAAAGGTTCTGAAGCTAAGCATGTCAGATTTGTTTCAGATATAAGACCAAGTAATTGTTCCAAAGATGGAGATGGGAGAAGTGTAGATTATGGGAATTTCAGAAGTATTGTGATGCTCTCTTATTGATTATTTTGTTATTGTTCTTATTTTGTTTGTTGTAAACCGCCCGGAGTTCCTTCTGGAAGATGGGTGGTATATAAGTGCTTAAATAAATAAATAAATAAATAAATAAATAAATAAATAAATAAATAAATTCAGCATTATTGTCAACTGAATCAAAGTGAATTGTAAAGTAATGTGGAAACAGGAGAAAAAGTTAATACACTAAAAAGCAAGGTACAACATAAGGATAATGCATGAGTTCCAAAAGAATATATCCTGGAGCATTGCGGCCTCACTGTAACCCAGGGTGCCACCAAACCCATGGAGCAGTGTGGCAGACTCTTGTATCTGTTACTTCGCTGAGCCACCACCGCTGCTGCTGTGGCTCCAGTTCAACCTCCTTTGTGTTTCCTTAGCTCCTGCTTTGCCCTGCACCTCTCATCGCTTCCCTTGCTCCACTGCTCCTATCACCACTCAAGGAAGTTGTAAAAGTTTGGGAGCCCTAAGGATGAGCCACTGGTAAATCTAAAGATCAAGTGTCAGTTTTCGTACAGATTGAATTCTGTCAGGAATATAGTGCAAAGCCATACAGAAGGTGAAGAACCAGGAGGACATACAAAAATTAGAGGCAGATATAAAATCAATTTTATATCAAAGGACTTTGATATGAGTCTGGAGAAGCTGTAGTGTTTGGAGAAGCTGTACCAAATATAAGAAGTTGGAGCCACGAGATAAAAGGAAGCTGGGCTTGCTTGTGTAGGTGGGGCTTTAAAAAAACATTTCCCTCCCCTAAGCCATTTTGTTTTCTCTGTAATAAAATGCTGCTTCCGTGTGTCATTTTGTTTCATTTCATTATGTAACGACATGATAAAACAGCATTTCATTTTTTGTTTTGTGCCCATCCCTAGTCAGGATAGTCAGAGCTATGGTTTTTCCAGTAGTGATGTATGGAAGTGAAAGTTGGGCTATAAATAAGGCTGATCGCTGCAGAATCGATGCTTTTGAGCATCCTGAGAGAAATCAACCCTGAATGGTCACTGGAAGGACAGATTTTGAAGCTGAGGCTCCAGTACTTTGGCCACCTCATGAGGAGAGAGGAGTCCTTGGAAAAGTCCCTGATGTTGGGAAAGATTGAAGGCAAAAGGAAAAGAGGACGGCAGAGAATGAGATGGTTGGACGGTGTCATCGATGCAACCAATATGGATTTGACCAAACTCTGGGAGGCAGTGGAAGACAGGAGGGCCTGGCGTGCTCTGGTCCATGGGGTCATGAAGAGTCGGACACTTAGCCACTGAACTACAAAAACAACAATGGTGGTAGAGAGATATAATTTATTTGCTGCCTCCCCATCCTTGGAATAGGCCTTTCAAAGGCCCCTTACTGTCTGTTTCAATCTGGGCTTTCAGCCAATGCCATTCAGCTCTCTGGGCCACTCATTTGAATTCTCCCAGTTCCTCAGTAAACCAAGCATCCAATTTGGGTCTATTTTGAGGAAGGAGACATTTAGGAGATATCCGGTCAATGGTTTTGCTCGTTCCCCCATTCCAGAGATCAACCAAGGATTCAACAGAATCACCCATCAGAGAAGTAGGAAACTCCCCAAGAGCAGTTAAAAAAATTCATCTGGACTCATCAACCTTCTGGGACACATTGATTTTGTCTGTCTCTCCCCCCCCACACACACACACACATACAACTGCCCAGGCTCTGAGTAACAGCAAGCCTAAAGCACACCATACTGAAAACTATCAGCTACAAATTCAACAGCTCAGTAGTTCTAATCCTGGGTGTCACACAACAGAGTGAGCTCCAGCTGTTAACCCAGCTCCTGCCAACCTAATAGTTCGAAAGCATGTAAATGCAAGGAGATAAATAGGCAGCACCATAAAATGCAGGAAAGTAAAACAGTGTTTCCTTACAGCCATGCCAGCCACATGGCCATGGACTTGCACGACACTGGCTCTTTGGCTTGAATACGGAGATGAGCACCGCCCCTAGAGTCAGACACAACTAGGACACACGTGTGTTGGGAACTTTTAGCAGGACAATGGGACAACAGAAAGTTCCTTTACCCCGATGTCCCCCAGTATCCAAATCAGAGCAGAAGAGCAGATCTAAGATGTGGCCTGCAGAACGGGTTGGGCCAGACACCATTTGGGCAAGACCCATTGTTGACATGGAGGTCATGATGTCTTTGGACACCCCTGACAGAGCTGCCTCAGCATGCATGTTTATGGCCCCCAGAACGATGAGCTGAGGGGACTCCAACATCACAAAAAATCATTTTGTGCTTTAGAAGTAAGAACAAGCATTTTTGGTTTGAGATAAAAAACAATTAGGCCAAAGAGAAATCTGTTTTATTAGCTGCAGAAAATGATCTGGATCAGGGTTGGGTTGGGTTTTTTTTTTGGTCCACTCATAGTTTTAGTTTTAGAAGTAACATTAGTCTGTAGAAGTATATCAGACAAAAACAGGTCAATGGATCATTAAGCAGATATTCACATACTCTAATCCTGCAAATTATCTGGGCTATGTGTCGCATCACTTATTTTCCTCTTTCACACATAAGTAGTGAGATGGGGTAAAATCCTTTTTTTTTTTTTTAAAAAAAAAGAGAGAAATAAATAAACATTCAAGACCAATTAATTTTAACAAGCTGCTCTATGCCATTCTTCTTATGTGAAGAACTGTCCAGAATTTTTAATAGATGAGATAACCATTCAGTTAAGCTATGAAAACTTGAAGATATAGTGTAGAAATTTTCTAGATGGGCAGTAACAATACTGATTAAATACTGTATATACTCGAGTATAAGCCTAGTTTTTCAGCCCTAATTTTGGGCTGAAAAGGGGGGTCCTCGGCTTATATTCAGGTCAATACTTTTAGCCACTGAGGCAAGTTTGGGTCAGTTGCTAAAAGTCATTTTAAACATTGTGTGCCACTTCTCCTGACCCCCCATGTTTAAAATGACTTTTTAAAAGGTCATTTTAAAACAATGTTTAAAATGACTTTTAGCCACCAACTCAAGCACTTGCCTCAGTGGCTAAAAGTCATTTTAAACATCACACACACACCCAGCTCACAAAGGAGGAGTTGCCAGGCCCTGCTGCATTTCCCACCCTAGGCTTATACTTGAGTCAATAAATTTTCCCAGTTTTGGGGGTTTAAATTAGGGGCCCCGGCTTATACTTGGGTCGACTTATACTCAAGTATATATGGGTAAATAGATAAATAAGACATTTCTATCTCTAAATTCTGTCCCACAGGGTCCACAGTTGATTTTCATAAAAGTGTTGTTGTGCCCCCCTCCATGGATAGCAATGCAGACATCAAATATAGTTACAAGTTGAGCTAGCCATGGAGGATAAAAATAGAGAGGAAGGGATAAACCACAGGCTCTTTATTTCTCCACAGAGGTGCTAGGAGAATATAAAAATAAGAACTCAAGTGTTCACAAATATTACATCAATAGTTCTTATACTAAAAAAGTTGCAGAGCCAACCAAGTGTTCAAGCATGGAAGCTGATTTTAAACATGGGGATCATGATTGATGCTATTAAAATGAGAGGGGGAAAGATAGTTGCAGATTCTGGGAAATGGCAGCAAGATAAGAGAACTGTGTACTGCATGGTTTTGATTGCACCCTCCAAGCTGGTTTGCTGTTTTATCTGTGTGTTTCTTGTGATAATGAGGGATTAAGTATTTCAATGTGCTCCATGGTGATGATCTGTCTATATCTGTGGTTGATGGGTGTCCTTAGATGTTCTATTGTAAGAAATGATCACTAGTGTTTGTGGCTGGGTGGAGATCATTGACCTTTTATAGGCTGTATTTTTCAGTATTAGGAGCCAGGCTTTGTT
Organism: Phrynocephalus guinanensis; assembly: GCA_037367245.1. Taxonomy (NCBI): domain Eukaryota; kingdom Metazoa; phylum Chordata; class Lepidosauria; order Squamata; family Agamidae; genus Phrynocephalus; species Phrynocephalus guinanensis. Next base: position 115,765,993 of record CM074735.1, on the reverse strand, counting down.
GATCTTGAGACCTTCTCCTTTTTTGTTGAAACTGTGCTGGTGTTTGTGGATTTCGGTGGCTTCCCTGTGTAGTCTACATGGGGATTGCTGGTGCTGTCCAGTATGTATGTGTCTTGAAATAGGATTTCAGGTCCAGTTTGTATCTGGGCATGCTCAGCTACTGCTGACTTTTCCCGTTGCTTTAGTCTACAGTGTCTTTCATGTTCTTTAATTCTGGTCTGGATGCTCCACTATGTGGTCCCAATGTATACCTGGCCACAAGTATAAGGTATCCGGTATACTCCTGTAGTGTCGAGAACATATGTCTTACTTTGAACAGCACAATTTAAAGAAAAGACTCTGGGTCATTGGGAATGATTCAAGTAACTAAATGCAGTCAAAATCTGGTGGACTATGTATGATGGCGACAACAGCAACAATGGGTTGCACAATAAATTCCACTTATGGCCATGCCGGCCATAAATGTTCAATATTCAGAAGTGGTCAATCTTTTCTTTCTTTGGGGTGCACTTTGGGGCTGTGCAGCATACGCAAGGCTAAACATGCTAGATTTACTCCCAGGGAGGCAAAATGGGAAATCAAATTCCCAACCTGATGCTGAATTCACTGTGTTATCTAGCCAGATGGAGCCCATGATGAAGAACAGTAGGAGTTGTAGTCCAACATTATGCCCACCTGTGCTCCAACCAATCAGAGAAATGGGTGTTAAAAGCATATAAATTGTGTGGCACATTCAGTACAATGCTTAAGTAAGAAAAAAAAAATCCCGTAAGATGAATAGCCACAATGTTCTACAAAAGCAAAGCAAACCAAACACATAAACAACCCCCATCTCCAAGCTATGGCATGCTGAAGGTTAATGCTTTTATTTGAATGCAGTGTTTTTCTAAATTGTCCTTGACTCCGTCAATAGTTTTGCTTCCGTTTTTGCTAAAATAGACCAACGTAGCTATGTCTCTGAAAAACAACAAGGCTTGTCTGCCAAAGCCAGGCATGTCATCTCTTTCTCGGTGTAAACATACCTAAATAAATAAATACCTAAAGCTTTGATCCATGATGTGGCTGTAATAGGATATTAAATTTCAATCTGCTTTCAATATTTAAAAGTTAGGCATCTTACTTCATCTGTAGAGTGGCTATTCAAAATATATGAAGGGATCTATCATAGCTTGTTCCACAAATATTCAGCTCTCCCCCCCCCCCCCGTGAATATGACTGGGGACTTGCAATGCACTTACCTTCTCAAAGGAAATATTTTTTAACTCTGGGATTGGCTGTCAGGTAAGTGGACAGTGTTGTTCTGTGATATTTTATTTAAGATGTGTGATATTGCAAGGAAAGACAAGGATTGTCCTTCCCTGCAGCTGTCAAGGATTCCAGTTTTGGCAAAATGTCTGCAAAATATATTTAACAGATTACAAAATGGATCCTGTGTAAAATGCTATGTCATGAGCTAGACGAGAATGTGTATTAGGTCTAGGTCACAGTTGTAAAGAATCATCAGTACTGGAAGGTCAGAATGATTAGGCATGGGTGGTATAGCTAAATCGCCTCATCCCATGTAGTGTGTGATTGGTTTACACCATATTGCTTTATGTATAAAGGTATCATGCAAACCAATGTAAATTGGGACTGCCAAAGTGAGGGATGGCGAACCTTTTTGACACCGTGCCCAAACTCAGTGATGGGGATGGCGGTGGCAGGGGGGGCAGGCATTGGGGCAAGGGCAGCAAGGGTGATGGGGCAGTGGGTTCAGGGTCATAGGCAGTGGGGGCGGAAGGCAGAGGAAGAAGGCGGAGCAGCTCTGGGAAGAGGGAGGTGGTGAAGGGAGAAAGAGGTGGGCCGGTGCCACTGCTGCTGTTGCTGCTGCTGCCACCAGGCCCTTGCCCTGGTTGGGCCTTCCAGTAGCCGCCTTGGGAGCAGGCGGGGAGCCGGGGGGGAGAGAAGAGGGGGGAGATGGTCCAGAGTGTGAGGAGAGCACCTGGGCTTTCTCCTCCTGCTTGAGCACCAGGAAAGGGAGGGCGAGTGCGGAGCAGCCACTGCAGCCGCGGGAACCCCTTCATCTGGCCCCTGCATGCGCATGCGCCCTCCCTCCCTCCCTCCCACCCACCCACTCAATTCGCTCCCTCTTTTCCTTTCACTGCTGGGGTCGCACCACCACCCAGGCTCCATTTGACGAGAGGTCACAGACTGCCAAAACCCCAAGGGGCGGGGAGAGAGAGAAAGAGAGAAAGACCTGTGCGGTGTTTGGGGCACACACTGGATATGGAGCCAGATGCCCATGGCCCAGGCTTCCCAGCACCCCTAGTAAAAGAAAGCCCCGGGAGTGGGGGGGAAGGGATGGCGGCAGTGGGGTGATAGGGGCAGGGGTGGCATCAACATGTTCAGCGGCATGCACAGCGGCCACAGAGGTGGGCCCAGGAGAGGCTGCAGCTGCCCGGCGCCCTCCCAAGCCCCACAGAGCCTAGAGCCCAGCGACTTGGACTCTTCCCCTCCCTGCTTCTTCCCTACTCCTGTTCCTCCACAAATTCCTCATGTCTGGTCCAGTGGAGGGGGAAGTAGGGAGGGCAGGGAGCATGTCACCTGCCAGGTGAAAGCTCTCTGTTTGCCACCTTTGGCATGTGTGCCATAGATTCGCCATCCCTGGCCTAAGGTGAGAGGCAGCTTTCCCCATGCTTTGTTGTAACTTTTCTATATGCTGTGCTTTGTATATTGTTATTGTATATTATTCTTTGTCGTGTGTACATATGTAATATAAGTTTTATACTAAGTTCGATTATCTTGTTCATTTGTCTCCTAGCTCCATAATCACTAAGTTTATTTATTCTTCCACAACGCTGCTAATCTCTGCTAGTAGTTTATATTTCCTTGAGCATAACAAGCCAGAAAAAACTTATAGCAATCCTAATAAGGCTATCATTTTTAGCGATATATTTAAGGACTAGTTCCAGTCTCCCATTGGGTTTCCATGGCTAAGTAGGGATTTGAGCCCTGGTCTCATCAATCTACCCACCACACAACGCTGGTTATCTTCAGGAACGAACACTTGAACTTATTTCCTGGAAAGCTTGTGCTCCACCACACTATGGAGCACAATACCTTTTCCTCTGGAGCATTATGGGGAGACAAAGTCATTGGATGAGCAGCGAAACGTTCCATTCTCTCAAGAAAAGAAGTCAAGTTGCCATGACTCAACTTCCGGTTAAGGGGAGAGCAAGGACAAATCGGACATTATAAGAAATGTGTATTTCCTGTAATCAACATGGTTTCCTTTAAGAGATGAGACTTCCTTACATATATGTACTTCAGCAGTCACACTCTCAAGGTCTGCCTATGTTTAGTACCTTGTGACCAGTCATTGTACCACAAAGGAAAATGCAAGATTTGGAAAGGGAGAAAAGGACATGCTGTGAGAAACAGGTGACCTTCATGACTTGGAGAACTGCAATGTCTACACATTGCAGCTCCACTAAATGCACTATCTAGTCTGATTCCAACACCAGCTTTCACATCAATACTTTTCTCAGCTCGGTTGCCTTACATTTCCTTCATTTGTCTTCTTTCTTCCAGTTGTTCACTCCTTCCTTCACAAACTCTGCATCCCCAGGAAGGCTCTCAGCGTGCACACCATTCAGAAAGTGTGTTGACCTGTCAATGTGATGCCTCTGAGTTCGCTCTATAACCTACACCAGTGTTGGCGAACCAATGGCATGGGTGCCAAAGGTGGCACTCGTAGCCCGTTCTGTGAGCACCCAACATCTCTCCTTCACAGCTACCTGTATTCATGTTAAATTGCTGTATTGGCACTTTGTGAAAAATTAGTGGCTTTTGAATTGCATTTTGGGCCCTCGGTCTCTAAAAGGTTTGCCATCATTGACCTACACTGTCTCTGCTTACCTGGCTGTTCAGGTACTGTATTCAATAATACTTCTTTACAATCCATTAATAAACAATGGCTGAAATTTCGCATTCCCCTTTAAGGGGTTTGGGGAAGACTTAATAATACACATCAATAATGCAAGACTTCCTTTATGCCTGTTGGTGTAAGTGCAGTTTTTAGAGTTTTATCATGGTTTAATTATTCATGTTTTTTGTCATGCTGATGGGCAGTTCAGATACCAAAATATTACTCTTCAGTAAGACAGCTTTTGTTTTGCCTGTGGGTGGAGAAGCAATAGCAAAATAATTCCTCATACTGTATACATGGGGCTGAACATCTCACTAAGAGCCCTACAGAACTTTATAAACCTATGGGGGGGGACAGAAGCCAGAAAGATGGCCCCTTCACAGCTTCCTTCCTGCTTTCCTTCCTTCTTTGAAAAGGTTAGCAACTCAATTTATAATCCATTTTGTCCCCTGCCTCCCTGCAGCTTTTATGGTAAAGCTTTTCTTTTTTGTCCTCGATATTTTGTAGGCTTACATTTACTGTGTATCATTGAGTTATATGAAAGCCTATCGTTTACTAAGTATATGATTAACTTATCGATTATTTTTTAACACTGGCTTATGAGATCAGGGGCCTTTTCATTCCCAGGTCATCTCAGATCCCAAGGTTCTTTCAGTACATTAATAATTACAAATGCTAGGAACCATCTGGTTGAAAGGATATCAATATGTCTAGGTGAAGCGCTAAAATGTGGCACACTTACCGTAATTGCTCTTCATCTCAAAAACCTTTGGAGGGGTTGATGCAATGCCCCCCCCCCCCAAAAAAAAAGGCTGTACAAGGATAAATATTAAGGCAAAGAGGATGAATGGACATATCTGTCTTTGTGACTTAATTTTCTTTAAGTAAATGATAGACCCCAAAATTCCAAGTAATGAATGATACCAGGAGTGTCATTCAGAACTGAGTTAAGCAATCCTTTGCTATCATTAATCATGGCAAAACTGACAGAAGAAAAATGAGTTGGCTGGAGATATCTAATATATTCTCAATGCTGATCGGTTCAGTGCAGGAGGAAGCAGAAACCGCTATGCCTTTTAAACACTGGGGGAAGGGAGCTCTGAGCCTTGTTGCTTGGCAAAGTGACCCATATTTTGACCCCTTTGAAAAAGGGTAAAATGATCTAAATATCAAAGTTTAGGTGGGTGCAGCAATTGTGTTGTTCTCATTAAGATCATCTCCATGGCTCTTCATTTCCATCTCCATGTTTGGATCCCAATCATAAGCTTTATGAGATCAAATTCATTTGTTCTATTCATGTTTAACTGCTAGTTTGTATTGATGCCATTGGATGTTGGGGATGGGGGAGGGTCGATGAATCATAATTCCCAGCTTTTAAAAAAAATATTTTAAAAGTTAATAATTTAGTTAGCTAGAGCAACTGCACGAATCTCCCTAAATTAGGATGTTGGCTGCTTTAAGAATCGGAAGCAGTGAATGGGTTGGCTGCATTCTTTGTAACAATCAGTAGAGATGTGAAGGCCCAGAAAAAAGCCGGAAACATTCAGGGGGGAAAAACATATTTTCCCCCCTAAAGACTTTTTGGTTTTTTTCCAAAAAAAGAAAAAGAAAAAAGAAAAAAAAAGGAAAAAGGAAAAGGAAAAAGGAAAAATGATTATGGATTATTTTATTTTAACATGATGAATAAAACATTTTAAGACAGGGTGTTCAAATATTTTCCAAATCATTTCTAAAAATATGCATAGTATCAGAGTATTCTAAATTCTGTACACTGAGGACAATCAAGTCCTCGGTTATAAACTGAACTCTCCAATGCATGAACAAGATGCATTTAGAGGTGCTGCTATTGTCACAAGGAAAATAATAAGGTTTCACTTTTGTTTTCGCATGTGGGTGAGTATTTTTGTTTCTGTTCTGTCCTTTTCACTAGGCCTCAAGGCACTGGAAGAAAATACAGAGCAACAAAAATGATTCTGCTTAAATTTCATGCCCATTCATTGAAACTTAGTACCACTCCCGTCTATACATTTGCACCCTCTTCAATTCTTTTTATGAAAATAAGGATTTTTATTTTATTTTTATTTACTACTGCAGAGAGGAAATATGAATAGTTGTTAATTCTGGATATTTGAACATTGTTTTTTAGATTTTTTTTGTTGCATGCAAACTAGTAAACAGTTCAGGACACTGTTACTCCATTTGTTACTTACAACAGATAAACATTATTTAAAAATAAATTTTTTTTGTAATAATTGTTTGGATACACAATATTTTAATATGCTAGTTGTAATGATTTTATGCCAAGTCAAATTGTCCTAAAGTAACTTAATGACTTTCAAGCTTTAAAGGAAGGAGGAGTGCTAATGTAGCATTTTTTTCATTTTTTTTTACAAAAATTTCAATTCACCCCCAACACACACAAAGAGAAAATTTTACATCTCTAACAATCAGTCCTACTGCTTTTAGAAAGGAGTTAGGAGATCTCTCTCCTCTTTCCATCAAGGTCTATCTGCCTTTGGTTTCTTTCTCTGAGTAATCTAAGGCACATATCCTGAGATTTCTTGGCAGTTTCATAGGCATTTTTTTCTGGATGAAATGCCATGTTGCAAGATTGTTAGAACTCTGTTCCAGAATTATAACTATCTGTCCTTTCTAACAAAATTGTTAGAATTCTGCCACAAAGCCACAATATTCCTGCATAGCATCAACTTGAATGAGCAGAAAAATACAAAGCTTCAATAATGTTACAGTACCTGCAAAGAATCCGATCAGACTTGACTTGTGCAAGATTCTCTTGGAAAAAAACATAGTAAACACCAAGCTGCCTAGGACTGTTGTATTCCTAGAAACTTTCCTGCTGTTGGAGTCTTAGAAAAGGGCATAGAATTTGCCAGTTCTGCATAGAACAATGGGCAAATAATACAATAAAAATGGGTATTTACACCAAAAATCCCAGAACAGCTTACACCAAAAAACAAACCCAGACCTGTTTCTTATGCAGGAAAATAATCTTACTGGACAGTCTCAGAATGGAAACATCTGGAAAATGACAGAGAATGATGAACTTGGCAAGCACTCATATCTATAGTTTGGAAAGCCTAAATTGACAAGAATGAAGAATTTAGTGATCGTTCATTCCATCCATAAAATATGTTTCTAATCTAAATTCATTTTTCTTCTTCTTCTTTCCAGAGGGCCTTAATTTCACAGATGGAAATGGAACTGCAATATTTATTAATCAACCCGTATTTCCAAGCACCTCCTGGTTAGCCATGGGCAGCCAGTTGTATAGACATGGCAGTCTGCTGGGAGAGCAAGCCACAATAATAAATCAGCAATGAAAAGGTGGGACTGAAAATATCTATGATAGCCAAGAAGAAATGGTGCTTCATACACTGATCTGTCCAGTGAGCATGAAAACATTGGAGTTGCATTTCATTCTGAGACATAAACCAAGGAGTTTCACACAGCAGCCGTCTTTATAATTCCACATATTAAAAGGGACAGCTACTTTAAAGCTGATTTACAGCATGTCTACTATCCATCTGCTGTTGGGATCTCACCTGCTGAAAACATAATTTTAGAGTCAAGTAGATAGAAAACTACTGATCAAGACATCCCTGGGTCTATTAAGACTGAATAAGTCTTCCTTCTAGTCCAATCACAAGGTGCTGTGTATATCTCATATGTACCCCCTATCCATTCAAAAGAAGGAGAAAATAAATTAGATATTCAAAAACGTTTCACACCAATATAAGCTTGCTGAACAGATAACAGGAGCCCATCAATAGCCAGCTATCATTGTCTTCTCACCCTGTTATTGCTTGTCTGCCTTTACCATGATCTGTGTCATTTCCCCAGCCCCAAAAAAGATGTTAATAACTTTCCATTTCAGTCTTGCGGCTTTTCACTGAATCTTTCCTGTGTGCACAGCATGGCCACTCCATGGCCACATCCATATGACTTTTCTTAAGAACAGAAGAACATAAGAAGAGCCATGCTGGATCAGGCCAAAGGCCCATCTAGTCCAGCTTCCTGTATCTCACAGTGGCCCCACCAGATGCGTTTGGGAGCACATGAGACTAGATATCTGTCTCCTGATACCACTCCCCTGCATCTGGCCCTTGAAGTACCCCAGTGTTAAGCCTGGAGATTACACATCTCCCTCATGGTTTGTAACCTGTGATGGACTTTTCCTCCAGGAATCTGTCCAATCCCCTTTTGAAGGCATCCAGGCCAGATGCCATCACCACATCCTGTGGCAGGGAGTTCCATAGACTAACAACGCACTGGGAGAAAAAATATTTTTCTTTTGTCTGTTCTTACTCTCCCAGCCCTCAATTTGAGTGTAAGTCCCCTAGTTCTGGTATTTTGTGAGAGGGAGAAGAGCTTCCCTCTATCCACTTTACTCATGCCCTGCATAATTTTGTATGTCTCAATCATATTCCCCCTCAGGCGCCTTTTTTCCAGACTAAAGAGCCCCAAATGTTGTAGCCTTTCCTCATAAGGGAGGTGCCCCAGCCCAGTAATCATTTTAGTCGCTCTCTTCTGCACCTTTTCCAGTTCCACTATGTCTTTCTTGAGATGCGGTTCTTCAGGTGTTCTTTCATGCCCTCAGACTCTCGCCTGCTATTTTAAATGACTGGTTCCATCCCAATGCCTGTAAAACCGCTACCCTTTCCAAGTTGAGACCTGCATACATATATATCAACTCAACTACCTGATAATCTTCACTACCTACTATAATGAAAGAAAAAAGGGGAGGGTGGGCTGGGCTGTTCCTTCTGGGCAAAGAGGAGGTTGTGTCTTTGTCCTCCTCTCTTATACCTTTTGGGGCCCTGCCCCCTGAAAGTGCATCATGGTCTTTCAGGGGGCAGGCCTGCACCCAGAATCTGCTTCCGTGTCTGGTCCTCCAGCTTCCCTTCCACATGGGGTTCACCATGGCTCTTTGTTCTCAGCTGGTGCCACCCTGGCAACAATCTCCGGACTTGGTAAGTTGAGTCCTCTCCTTTTGTGTGCACACACCACTACTGATGTAGGCTTTCACAGGATGGAAATGGTTCTCACTAGCCAACAGTGTGAATCAGTGTGAATAAAAGGTGTTGTGGTTTCTTATTATGATCCAAAAAACCTAAATGAATTGTTATAGTGTAATGACAACAGGAACAATGTGCCATCAAGCCAATTCCAAGTTGTAGTGACCCTTTTCAGGGTTTTCTAGGTACAGAGTATTCAAAAGTGGTTTACTGTTTCCTTCCTCTGGGGGCATCATGGAACTATTAACCTTGCCGAAGATATACAGACCAGTTCTTCTTCTAACAGGTAGCTAGAGGAGATACTCTGGCTCCCTAGATGGATGCTTAACTCACTGAGCTCTTCAGTCAGATGTGTCATATGCTCCGTGTAATATCTTGCTAGGTATGGACTGTAACAAATTGCTAAGGGAAATATCTTCTGGCTCAGAACTGCATCCATGCCTACCCATGTCATATCGGGAAAGTACCGAACACAAGAATTGCACCCATCATGTTATGATTCTTCATCCTGTTGCTTTGTAGAAATAATGATGGTAAATCTTACTGAGATGTCTGGAACTGTCAACATAATCTAGGCACATAACCTCTTTCAGGATGACGTGGGTGCAGTTGAGAAAGAAAAGGAAAGCACAGGAAAGCACAATGACTGCAGAGCTAATGACCATATTGATTCTTGTACAGATAGTTCAATTTGTATGGTACAAAGGCAGTTGAGGGCCAATACCATCGTTGTTAGTCTCTGTGGGTGAGATCACCCCATGACAGATGAACTGTCCAAAATATGTGTTGGAATAATTCATCAGAAGAAATAAACTAGTTGTCCAGAATATCACTGTCTCCATCCCACATGTGTCTTTTGTCATTCAGACTTTTAAAAGGAAATGATTGTTTACTGCTATGATAATTATTGGCTGCCAAATGTTATTGCCATGATCAAATGGAATCTGAAGCACGAGGTTGCTGCAAACTGGCAAATAAGGCCCAGAAGGACTTGGAGTTCATTCAGAGAGAAATCTAATCTAATCTGAGTGATCAGAAAGATAAAAGTGGGAATGTGAGGACAGTCACACTCAGTAATGTAGAAATCAAAAATTGAGAGCAACTTAGCCCCGTCCATCAGCCAGAGAAGGAGCAGCTGGCAAGAGAGGGCTTTCCCTTCCCTTACAGAAAGAACACTTGAGTACAGTGGACTGCAGAGCTACATGGAGGAATACCTGTACTGTGGGATCTACCACTGTCTGAGACCTCAGCAGGCTGTCTGACTCCACTGATACAGAAGGCCGTATCAGTAGAGTTGGGAGATCCCATATTGCTTATTTTCAGCTTCTTTTTCAACCTCAAGGTGGCTCTATTATTTAAATGCTTACTTTCCTTTCCCCTTCATGTCCTTTCTACCCTTTGTATTATACTATAAAATTGTAAATATGTAAATATTTGTTGCAATATTCCAGTATCTGTGCAATATTTCAATAATTTTAGGAGCTTTCTATATGAATCAGAATTATTCTAGTTGGCCATCCAAAGATAGTTGGCCATTTCACACTCTCAACCAGAAAACATAATAAGAACAACAGAGGAAAATGGAGAGAAAAGAAATTCATAGGATGCAACCTGCTCAAATGTAAGGAGTTAGAGGTAATGAGTTAAAAGTAACTGACAAATGCCATTCCTTTTTTATTAAAAGGAATAAAATCTCTAGCAATTCCTTCTTATAAAAAGAAGACAGATGGGCATGAACAAGTTCATTCCAGATCATAAAGATGGTGCTGCTTCCCTCCCCCAGCAATAGTTTCAGTCTTCTTTGCCCCACCATATTGGCTAATCCCCTGACAAAAGGATTGGGCAGACAGGTCTGTGCTCTTGCTCATGACTGGGAGATTAGCCATGGAGGTGAAAAAAAGCAAGCAAGGGCCTGGTGAGTGTCTGATCAGCTGAGGGGGTGAGAGTTGAGTGCAGCAGCAGTTGTGCTGCTATCTTCATGCCAATCTCTGCGGCACCATCATGTTATTTATTTATTTATTTATTTATTTATTTATTTATTTATTTATTTATTTATTTACAAAAATATTTAGGCACCCAACTACCAATTAGTCTCCGGGTGGCAATTATGTATTAGAGATGTCAACCGGGAACTCCTCCACCACCCCACAACCTGAAAACAGACATCTCTTTTCTTCCCTCTTTCATTTAAACTGAAATGCAGGCTATGTATCTTCTCTGGCAAACTAGAAGTGTATTTGAGGGAGCCCTCTGAATGCAGCAATGATTACATTGCACCAGGAATTTGTAATATTTGAGGGTAAAATACAGAGATCTTTCTGGATATCTGTGCTATCTAGTTCTAAGGTGCTCTAACATTATTATATCTGTAACAATAAAGCATCTAGTGGTATAATTACAGATATGATGTTACAGACCTAGTAATATTAAGGTATCTTAGAGCTATAAGCGACAGAGAGCTCTCTACTAGCAGACCACTAAATGCTCTAGTGTTGGAGATCTCATGCTTCAATAGCCCCTAGAAACTGATTAAATATCTACTATTAGCAACAACCAAGAAAAGCCTCTTATCACTGCTGGTGCTATAACTTGTTCATTTTCACATTTTCTTTCTTGTTGACATAGTATTTTTAAAAGTACAGTATAATTCTAATATGAACACAAATTTTCCTTAGGATTCAGGAGATTATCTTCATCTTTCTAAAGAAGCTAACATAATTCATACTAAATATGAGGACAAATCAGAACAATTGTGATTTATTTTGATTTATGATGCATCAAGGTCAACAAATCACCAAACATTGATTTATGAATGTTTTCCTGATGAATCACTGAATCAATATTTTAAAAAAGAACCCTATAAATGGCCTCCAAGGCACCTAGAGACTCCAAATTTTCAGGAAATCTTCCCATGACTCTTCTCTACAAGCAAGTTTAGTGAAATTTGGGTTCCAGATGTCCAGGATATGCACCCCAAAGAGGTGCTCCCAGGTAAGTGGCCCACAGTCACCAAGAGATACCAAAAGCAGAGAAGCTTCCCCCAACTTTCTTCTAGTCTATCCAGATTTGGTGCAAACTATCTACAAAGTCCCCCCCCCCCACGTAAGGGCCCTTTAGCAACAGTTTTGGAGGAGACCAATCTTTATCAAACCTGGAGTGACTGCAGAGAAAAGTCATGAGAAGCATATCCGCAAAGTTGGTATACCTAAGTGCCTTGGGGGATATTTTATAGCCCAATAAATTAACAAATGAAAAATTACTCAAAATTCATCAGTTTGTATTCTTTGAGGATATCAATTTATAGAAATATGAATCCATAGATTACCAAATTTTGAATGAATTTTTAATTTTGTCTTTGCTGTGTGCCTATTGTTCATTCATGTCTTAGATGGTTACTTCACGTCCATTCTCATCCTGGGAGGAAGTTAATTGCATGTTGATGTTGGTCGTGGTCACGTGGTCTTCTTCCCCTTCTGTCCCTGTTCCCGTGTACGCACGGGCATGATGGATGATACATGACTATTACTGCACATCCTCGTTCCGTGATGAGGTGTGAAATTCCATGCCTTTGTTCTCTGGTTTTTTTCCGGCCCCAACCTTCCATTTTTTGATGTTTCGCTTATCCAAAGCCTTGCCTTCAATGCGTTACAGAGCTAAGTTTGAGGCATTTGTCTTTTAATCTCTCTGCACTGCATTGCTGACTCCATAGGGAATGTACTGGTGAATGGCACTTCACACTCCTGCCACTAGATGGAGAATGGCACATTGCGTGACGAGCCTTACCTCACGGACACTCATCTTGGAACGAGAAGCGTGATGAGCAGATTCCCGAGGCCAGGGGGGAAATCACTCATCCCACTTAAATCACAGTTCAGGGAGCGTGGTCAGTACAAACCCCCCTCATCCCGCAATGGATGTGCGGTTAGATTACTTCGTACTGGTCCCAAGCAGGAACGTGAACAGCAATGAGATGGACGTGAAGGATCAGCCTTAGACACATGATGATCTAGAGTGTAGAAAACAGGCTCATTTGTCTCTACGTGGAAGTTGTCTCTCCCCAGTGAACTTTCCCAGATGTCAACATCAGGGCTGGAATAAGACATTTTGTACCTGAGGAAATATAGCAAATGACATCACCCTCTTATCCAGGTCAAGATGCACAGGACCTCAGTTTTGGGACATACTGTATTTTTCCATGCATAATACTATATTTTATTAGATATGGTAAATCAGAGAAACACATAAGTATCTCTATCACACTGCAATAATTAAACTAGTATAATGATGCAGTGAGTTACTAACATTTGCCCTTTAAGATATCCATAATTTCCTGCCTCAGTCAACTGCCTCATACAGCCTATTGTTAGGTCCCTTCCTGCTCAAGAGATTAATAGGATCAAAAGATGCATGGCTGCTGGTGGTGCATACCTCTCAAGAAGATTGGCAAATAGGAACTCCATGCTGGCTTGGGTTGGTTGTACATTTTGAAAAGGATGCCCTTGTAATATATGTCAGCAAATTCATTATATTGGCCTTATGCTCACTATTCTCTGCAGATAAAGGATCTGCTGGATCAGCTGTGTCAGTCTTGACAAATGGATAGTACCCATTATTTGTTCCTGTCTAATGGCTATATGAATAATATATTTGATTTGCAGGGTATTTTTAATTGTTCTCAAAAGTAAGTACACAGAGTGTACAACTATTTAGAAGCTCTTAGGAAACTTTTCCTTTGTGCTGTTATTGGGCCCCCATGAAATTTGAATAATAGACAATTTCTTCTCCAAGGTCAACCTGCTGGATCATCTTATCTGACCTTCTCAAGGAAAAGCCTGATGTATTAACATTAACACATACCACCAATAAGCAATCTCCATGCCCGACTGTCCTTAATGTCATGGTTACTAGTGAACTAATTCCTTATCAGGCCAGCAGTATTGACAAAGAATAACAGAATAACAGAATAGCAGAGGCATAGCTAGCATTTGGAGCGCCTGGGGACAAAGTCATTTTTTCACCCCCTCCTGCCTCCTAAGCAAGTGGTGGCAGTTCCAGGGTGAACAGTGGGGGAGGGCGAGAAGGGTCCCCTTTTCACACACTTTTGGGGGGTCTCCTGGACAATGCTCTCCTGTGCACAAAATCAGTTTGTAGGGGGTGGGGGAAGGAGGAAGGGAGAGCAATCAACAGAAGTGTTGCTTGAAAAAAAAATCACCAGCTTCCTTTCCTTCTTTTCCGCTGGCTAAGGATTGCCAAGCCTTAGCAGGTCGAAAGGAGGACTTCTGGCAGGATGGCACATGGCTTCCTCCTCCTGCTCCCCCTCCAGGCGCCCTCAGATTGCTGCGCACCCAGGGCAAATGCACTCTTCCACCCCTCCCTAGTTACGCCAGTGTCAAATAGCAGAGTCAGATGGGATTACAAAGCCATTTCCTGCTCAATGCAAGGATCCAAACTTTACCTGACAGATGGTTGTCCAATTTTCTCTTACATGTTTCCAGCACTGGAGCACTCATTATCTCCTGAGAGAATTGGTTTCATTGTCATTTTGCTCTAACAGTTAGAAAGTCTTTACTGATATACAGTGCCTGACTTCCTGTAACTTGTGTCCATTGTTACATGTTTTTCTCATTGGGATGATTGAAAACAGATCCTGCACTTCCTCTGTATGACAATCTTTCAGATATTTCAAGAGTGCTATCATATCTTCATCCTACTACTTTTCTACTCATACCCCTGATGCTACTCTTCTCCAGGCTAAACATGCCTACTTCTTTCAGATTTTTCTCATATACTTTGGTTTCCAGCTTGTTGGCATCCTTCTTAAAGTGTGGTGTCCCAAACTGTACTCAAGGTTACGTTTAACAACTGCCAAACAGAAGATTTGGAGACTAAATTTCAGTTAATGCAGTCTAATGCAGCTTTATTTTGCAACTGTTTGAGTCCCCCTACCTACTTTTAATGCCTGTTAAATTTCATTCTGTTGTTTCTGCCCAATGCTCATACCTGTCAATAATTTTTAAAACTGTTTCTGTCTTCCAGGGTATTAGCTATTCTGCACAGTTTTCTGCTATTTGCAAATCTGACAAGAATCTCCTACATCCACACAAGTTATTAATAAAATGTTGAAGAGAACTCGGCCCAGGACTGAGCCTTGTGGTCCTTCACTTGTTACCTTCTTGCTGTTTGAGAAGGAGCCATTGAAAATTACTCTCCGAATATGATTCTGGGGCCAACTGTGTATCCACTTGATACTCATTCTATCTAGCCTGAAGCTAGTTAGTTAGCAAATCAGAACAGTGTGGGACAATTTGTCAAAAGCTTTGCCAAAAATAAACCAGTTTGTGATTTGATTTTTCTGGTTCATATTGGGTGGGAAAGGCTACCTGCTCTGCTGGCTCTGCCCCCACTACCACTGCTGACACTATCATGGATGCATGCTCAGAGGCAGCCACTAACTCCTGGTAGAGGAAATGGACCCATGGTCTCTGAAGATGGCACAGACAGTGGCAGCAGTAGAAGCAGGTAGGCAGAAGTGATGGGGACAGTGGGGAGGGGCGGGAGAGCAACCCCTTTTGCTGAAGCAAACATCATGTCAATAGTGAAAAAAAAAAGTTCAGCATTCCATTTTGCTTGGACAAAACAGGATCCTTGAACTGGGCCATGAAATGAACCATGGACCAGCCTGGTTTGTCAGTTTTCGTGGTTCTTGGTTTGTTTTGTACATGGGGCATTTTCCTTAGAAATCCCATCCACCCATGACTGAACAACTTGGAAGAGAATAGGCAGAAGCAAATCAAACTATACAAGAATAGCTTTTGAAAAGTCCAAAGGCATTTCAATTCTTTGAGTGAAACAATGATCTATACTCTTCCTGTGTAAATTGTTCAGGATCCTTAAACAGATACATTTGTACAATGCATGTAATGTTCATACAAATTGCTCATCTAGCAAGCATGCAAGCAAAAGAAAACACAGGGAGGAATAAGGGATGTAAACAAAATCCTTATTTGAAAACAGTTTAGAAATCATTCCTGTTCAAAGCTAATTCCATCCTGAGCCTTATGGCACAGTGGTTCAACTGCTGTACCGCAGCCAAAACTGTGTTTATGACCCAGGCTCAATCCCAGGTAGCCAGCTTGTGGTTGACTCAGCCTTGTATGCTTCCAAGGTCAGTAAAATTAATAGATTGACTGGATCCTGCATTTAAACACCTTAGTACCCCATTAGCTATACAAGAGATATTTCCTCCCGTTACTATAACAGCCATGAAGTTATCTCACTGCCCTTGAAACTGTGTATGGATGCTCCCTTAACCAGTGCCTGCATTCTTAATCAGTCTGGAGCTGCTACAGACCAAAGAAGAAAAGAAGCTTGGTATTCATCTGATTTTATGTTATTTCATGAAATGTATTTTAGCGTGTCTATTGTGCTCAGTATATGTAGTGCAGTAAGTTTACAAATCCTAAGCCATGTATCCCTTTTATAGAAAGATATCTAACATGTAATATTGTTATTTGCTCAGCTCCTGGAGAAGGCCCTGCTGAAACGGGTAGAGCCAGAGTTTTTAAATTATTTAACAGGGAATAAATATTTATTTATTTATTTATTATTTCCATTTATATACTGCCCAACTTTCCCAAAGGAACTCTGGGCAGTGAGCAGCCAACATAAGTAATACAATACAAAGTAGCACATACCAAAACCATTTTTTTTAAAAACCTGGTAAAAAAGAAGCAAGACCGGCAGAACAAGATGGCGGCAGCAAACAATCAACAACAAATAGACAGGGCAATGACCTTAGCAGTTGGCAAAGGCTCAGAATGGGAGACTCTCACGTCCAGCTTCATCTAATTCTACCAAAATGTTACCAACTATTCCTTGCTTTAACCATCAAAACGTAAAGGAATTACCACAACATCCCATGCATAAATGACTTGGGTCCAGACTATTATCTCCTCATATAACTCACCCCAAATCTTTGAGATCTTTGGGGGAAGATTTTTCTCAATCCCATCACCATCTCAGGCACATTTGATGAGGACCTGAGAGGGAATTATTTTCACAGCTGCTCCCAGCCTATGGAATTCCCTGACAAGTTGGCTTTCCACTGTCAAGTAAAAAATTTGATTTTTAATTTGGCTTTTGACCTCAAAAGCCCCTGCAAGACTGTACTGTTTAGTAGGATGATGCAGCATGCTTTCATCAGGTTTCACCTTTTGTTTTAACTTATTTCACCTAATGGTGTTTTTACCGGTCATTTGGTTTAGTTGTATTTCAATGTTAAATTATTTTGATTGAAATGTATGCATTATTTATTTATTTATTTATTTATTTATTTATTTATTTATTTATTTATTTATTTATTTGTTGCATTTCTATACCGCACCTTTTCCAAACTGGAACTCAGGGCAGTTATTATATGATACCTTGTGTCCTTTTATTTGTAAAAAACAGGATACAAATACAGAAAATAAATAAACCCTACACTCCCTTGCCTTATGATTTATATTCTATGGATATTTTGCCTGAAAATATATTTTTATTATGACAAATCGCAGAAAAGCTCTAAAATGCCAAAAAGCTGCCGTACCCTATCATAATATCAACGTTTATAGTCCATCATCCAATCACACACACATAAAAAATTGTAGCTTATCAGTGGGGGGCTCAAATATTTGGATGTATGTAAAAAGATGCAGAATCAGTCCTGAGTATGTTAGGGTAGCCTCTGAAATAGCCCACATTAAAGTCAGCTATACGGCAATCTTATCACTGGGATCTGAAACTCAGCATAAGAGTGCCTGAGTGGAGACAGAAGACTCATCAAGCACTACTGAAAGAGAAGAATGATAGAAATTCGCAAGTCAATTGAGCTGGCAAGTTAAAGGGACTGTGGATAGTCCACTTTTTGTTTAAATAATGTGACAGAAAGTTTTAAACCTCTCCCCTTCCCCATAAAACAACAACAACAACCCAAAAGAACACTTTTCCATAAGTAGAAGCAAAGCTGAATAGGCCATCAGCATTCTTCAGTTCTCTAATCAATGGTCCCAGTTCTCTTCCTGTCTCCTCTCACTAGAGATGGGCACGACTTAGCGGTATTCCCATTTCCGTTTCCGTTACTCGTATCCGTTACTCTATGGAAACGGAAACGGGAAAGCCAGACTAGCTCGAATTGGTCTGATTTGCATTTCCTGCAATGCATTTTTTTAAAAGTTAAAAGTAGGCGAAAACTCTGAGGGCACCTACCAGGCCAGAAGGGTGCCTCCCCCCTCTCCTTGGCTATTGCTACTGATCCATCATGCCCTCAAAATGGCGACACAATTTTTTTTTGAAATCGTTCCTCCCACCAAAGCAGCACAGAAACATGTTAGTCACTGAATTTTTACAGTGCAGCAGTGGGTTTTTCTTGCCCCTCCGTTGATTTTATTTTATTTTATTTTATTTTATTTTTTTACACCTGCGCATTCCTGGGCTCGCCATGGGATGCTCGTTTTGGAGCCATTCCACCAATGCATGTTTTTGCCATTCCACCAATCGCATGGCCAGGTTTTGCTGACTGTACCAGGCTGGGAGGGCGCATCCATTTGCCATGCAGTGCGGGGGATCCAAAATGGCGACCGCAATATTTTTTTTGAAATCATTGCCCAAAACCCCACCAAAGCACCACAGAAACATGCGGAAATTAGCTATTTTAAATGCTTGAATTTTTACAGTAGCAGCAGTGGGTTTTTCTTGCAAAAAAAGTCTCCGTTGATTTTATTTTATTTTATTTTATTTTATTTTATTTTTTTACACCTGCGCATTCGCAATGTGTTCGCCCATGGGAGTGGACCATGCACTTTTGGTGTCTGGCATCTCAGACATCTAGTGAGATGTATATCCTGGACAAAATCGAGGCAAATGAAATTGTTGCCCACACAAACAGTGTTGTTTTTAAATGCTTGAATTTTTACAGAGACTGGAGGATGGCCTTTTTTTATTTTATTTTTATTTTATTTTATTTTATTTTATTCATATTAATAAGACAAATAACCATGGCCACTTGGACGAGACTTCTGTGATTCCTCATGGCACAGTTCAAACCCGGTCTCAAAAAGTGGGTCAGAGAGGCACCCAGATCCACTGCTTCCTAGCCGTGTGAAAAACTAGCAAACTGTTGCAAGGTCTACGTGATGCAAAGATTTCCGTCACTTGTGGCTCTGGCTGACTCCTGCAGAGGAGCCCGCTACCCCCTAACATTAATGATTATTTTTGCAAATTTTCTTAACTGTTTTTCAGTGGCCCATCTCTACTCTCACAAAGGTATTAATTGGATGCATTTCCTGTCATTTCATATTATCAGCAAATGCCTCCCTTTTCTGATCTCAGCCCTCATACAGTACTTCCTCCCAGGCAGCCTGTGTCACTGTGTTATGTCCCCCACCTCAGCCAATGATTCAAATGTTATTTATGCCAAGCTTGTGTTGCCATGGTGGAAAGCACTGGTGTCTGGCATCTCAGACATCTAGTGAGATGTATATCCTGGACAATCGAGGCAAATGGTCACACAAACAGTGTTGTTCTCAAACTATGAGACTGGAGGATGGCCTTTTTGTCATATTAATAAGACAATAACCACGGACGACGGTGATTCCTCTGGCACAGTTCAGGTCTCAAAACGGGGAGATCCACTGCTTCCTTGTGAAAAACTAGCAAATGTCAAGGTCTTGATGCAAAGATTTAAAGAGCATAACATTATATTAGTTTATTACTGTTAGTGGAGACTCCTTTCTCCTTTTTTTCTTTTTCAAATGAGCCAAACATGGTTACCAATGTAAAAGCTTGACAAAGTTTATACTAACTATATTCTTAATATTCAAAAATGGATTCTCATATTGTTCAAGGAGGGATATTACATTCCTCTATTTGTCACTTAGGGCTCTATCACATGTCCTTTAAAACCCAGATTTAATTTTCTGATAAACCAGCTCTAAAAATCTTGTCCCCACAGTCATTGGTCTTTAAAAAAAAACCGTAGCATCCCCTTTAGCAGGTTCTAGCGAGCTTTCCAAGACCTACCAGAGCTCTTGGGCATTTTCTACTCCACTTAAAATGCACATTTTCCCCATCACGGGGGTGCATATGATCCGTTTTTTTCAGCAGTTTTTACATTTGTTTATTTTTCTTTAGTGCCCACCAGCCAGCCCTGGGTCTGGTCGGCACTGGTTTTTATTTTTTTGTTTTTATTTTTATTTTTATATTTCCCCCCCCCCCAGCACTAGTCAGCTGGCCTGTGGGCTGGTCGGGGCATTTTTTTATTTTTTTATTATTATTTTTTAATTTTTCCTTAGCCCTCACCAGCCAGCCCTGGGGCTGTTCAGAGGGGTTTTTTAATTATTATTTTTTTTTTAATTTTTATTCCCCATCCCCAAGCACCAGTCAGCTGGCCTGTGGGCCAGTCAGGGCATTTTTTTTAAAAAAATTCTCCTTAGCTCCCAGCAGCCGTCCCTGGGGCTGGTCGACCATTTTGTTTATTTTTTTTTAATTTCCTCTGTGCGTGCTTGAAGCAGGTTAGGGCTGGGGGGGACATAACAGAAGCGGAGCA
The DNA here is from genome assembly GCA_037367245.1 of Phrynocephalus guinanensis. Classification (NCBI taxonomy): domain Eukaryota; kingdom Metazoa; phylum Chordata; class Lepidosauria; order Squamata; family Agamidae; genus Phrynocephalus; species Phrynocephalus guinanensis. Next base: position 115,745,466 of record CM074735.1, on the reverse strand, counting down.
GAATCCAAGGGACGTGGGCACTCAGAACTCACATCTTCAATCACATGGTCAGGTAAGGACAAAAGCTGGAGTTCCCATTCCCCACATCTTCCCCATGCGTGTTAGTGCTCTTAGAGTCCCATAAACATTTTATGACACATCATTTGTACTAATTAGGATGCTATGTTTATGAAACCATTTCTAATATGTTTGTAATTCTGTGTAGCTACAAATTCTTCAGATTCTGCGTACTCTGATTAACAGAAATGTCACACTGAGCATGGAAATATCAATTTCCATATAATTCAACTTTTGCCACTGTGCATATATTGATTTTAAGACCCAGAACAATTTCCCAACAGGTTGACTATAATCATTGTAGCTTTACTTTAAAAAGGAATAAGTCAGAACAGCCAAATAAAAACAAAATAGCAATCACATAAAGCATACTAATTTCTAATCAAGTACCTCAATTATACAACTGCTTCAAATGAGGGACACTTGTTACTATCACAGTAGATAAACAATGCTAAAAGTAATCAAAAACACAATGATTCACCAATCATAAAACCTCATCTGACTAATTATCCAGTGCTGTTTCTACCTGAATTAATGAGAAATTATACTCACAAACTGGAAATCATACTCTATTGTAGCCACATAAGTTTCCTTTAATTAATTTACTCTGTGTGTGTGTGTGTGTGTGTGTGTGTGTGTGTGTGTGTGTGTGTGTGTGTGTGTGTGTGTGTGTGTGTGTGTGTGTGTGTAGAACTATTTAAAATAAGTTTAAGGATTAGGAATAACCAGTGAGAGCCTGAGAATGAAACAAATGTCCTTTCTAGGTACCGTGTCACAAAATATCTGGAAGTTGAGTCATGGCAACTAGACTTCTTTTCTTGAGAGATCAAAACATTTCCACTCCTTAGTCTGACAAACCTGCTTGGATGAGTACTGAAACATTTTGATCTCTCAAGAAAAGAAGTCCAGTTGCCATGACACAACTTCCAGATAACCTCACCTGGATGGCTGAAAAACTTCACTGAAGTATCACAAAGTAAAGTATTTTCAAAAGTGTCTTTTCTTTACTGTTAGAGAAATGATGTTGCTGATATATATTGATTCCCTTCTCTGGCTCATGGTCACCTAAAGTATGACCTCCAATATGTCCTGCCATTAAGAACCCTGCTCAACTCCTGAGAACTCATGGCCATTGCTTGCTTTATGGAATCAATCTATGCCACATTTGGCCTTCTTTTCCTGCTCCCTCCAGCTTTTCCTAGTATTACTCTCTTTCAAGTGTTTGGAAGTTGAGTCATGGCTACTGAGGAAGCTGTTTGGGTGAGCAGCAAAACGTTTCTATCTCTCAAAAAAGAAGTCCAGTAGCCATGACTCAACTCCCAGATAAACTCCCCTGGATGACTGAGAATCTTCACAGACATGTCTTTCAAGTGATGCTGGAGATATGCACACTCCAAGTGTCACTGGAAATCCAAAATTAGCTGCACAACTGTTTAAGCTTTAATATGTCCACCTCCACACATTTGGAGAATCTCTGCCACATGTAAGACATAACAGAGCTGTTGCCTATTTCATCTTTGTGTTCAAGAAAGAATTTGAGCAGATGGAGCTTGCTTGAATGTCTGCCTTTATTCATTAAAGTTACAGGAACCAAGACTTCTTTTTTTATGTGGCCACCCAACTGGTTTGGTCTGCAAATGTTGGAACTCACTAATAAAGGTTCTCAGAAGCTGCCCTTTAAAATAAAAACCTCTGAAAAGAAATCAAATAAAATGCTTCATTCTGGAGTCTTAGAAGCTTTTAAGCAAACAAATGCTCTAGTCTTGGTACTCCAGGGAACCTGCTAATTCACAGGCTAATTCCGATGTCACATAGTCATCAATCAATGCTGACCTAGAAGCAAACTCAACAGCACAACAATGTTTGCTTTTAGAAATAATATAGCATTATAAATACTCTATTCCTTGGTTGATCTGACAAGCTCATCTCAAACCCTCCAATCAAATTGTCATGCACAAGTAATGCCTCAGTACAAACCAGACAGAATGCAACAAGTAGTATAGTTATAGCTAAACAGACCCTGAATGTTTCCTAATCTAGTACACACACTGACACTCTGTACTTACAAATCGAAGCCAATCGCCAGCTAAATCTCTTGATCCGATAATGAAGTACGCTTGTACTTGATTTTTCTTTGGCTCAGTTAAGGAACATTTCTTGCTGAAAGTCTTGACAAAATAGGGAGTATATGGAATGGACGACTGGTGCTGTCTTTGAGAATTTCAGTGTTTCTGTGTTGCACTCTGTTAACATCTATTAGTTTTATCTGTTGCCTCTCACGGTTGTGATACCACAAGCTTGCGGAGATGCCGCCATGTGGAAGAATATCTAAGAGGAATAAGATAAGAAGACTATCTACATGCTGTTGGAAAAATAAGTGTTTTCTGGGTTGGCGGGAGGGGGGTTCCTCTCATCGAAGTGCATTGTTCCCATTTAATTCTATGAACATACAAGCTGTCAGTTATGGTCCTCTTGCTCAGCAGGCCAGGTACTCTTCTTCTATCACTAGTATGGACCACACCAACAAGAGGTAAAAGGCCACAATTATATTAATTGTTCATATCCACAGTCTCCTGGCTAAGCATTAGAGTTGGATCCAGTTGCACTGGGGGACATGACTGTCACCCGATGTGCTGAACACTTTCCAATCCCTCTGGGCACTGCCCCAGGTGGCTGATATTGGAAGACCATGTAGGGGGATACAACTCTGTGACCTCCTGCCACTCCCATGCACAAGGGCAAGGGCTTGCCCCCTGAGGTAGGACAGTCCCAGGCATTTGCTCCTGCCCCACCCCCCGAGAGGCACTTTTCTACCATAGCGATGAGCAGATCCTCTCCTTCATCTATGAGCCTCCCCACCCATCCGGTTGCACCAGCCTGTCCTCAGCCTCCAGTGTGCCACCCAGGTATGGTCTGCCTCCCAGGCTCCCTTGAGGCACTCATTGGGCCACCATGGATAAAAGCTAGGCCACCACTCTGGCCACAACACTGGGCCAAGCTTAGTCTAAGACTGTCCATATGTAGGTACTTTTTTTATTTACAATGTATCAAGTTCATTTTCTCCACCCCAACAGCCTGCCTACTTTTTCCTGCTTCTGTGGCCGCTGTCATTTTGAGAGGGTAGCTCCCAAAGGTAAGCTGGCTGTCTCCATGTATAGCCCTCCTGTCAGCTAAGGTGGGGTCAACTGGTCTTTTTTTAGGACAGAAACCTGTATGTCTGTTTCTCTGGCTGGCTGGTTGACTGACTAGCTAGCTAGCTGGTATAAGTGGCTATCGTCCATTCCAAACCTCCCTAGTCCATCCTTGAAAAATCATATAAAATCTTCCTTGTTATCATCGTTGCCACCAGCACCACCACTACTGTTCTCATCAGCATGACAAGCAACAAGTTTTCAATCACTGCTGACTAAATACAAAGAAAAGATTGTTGGAACTTTCCTATCATCATTTAGAAGAATAGAAAGGTTAGCATGGATTTCTAGCTGTTTGAAATGTATTCCACATTCAGAATGCAGCATCTCAAATGACTTAGCATTTCTAGTAATCACATCAAGGCTCAAAACATAAGATTTGAGATAGTGGCTAGAGAGAATGGAATTACGTTAATTATTAACTCTTAGAAGAGTAGTAAGCAATTCTTCTGTTTCCCACATTAGATATTAGTTGCATCACACAGAGTTGTGTTAAAGGGAAGATACATTCTTAGGATGTCAAATTTGGTCTGTGTGGCATATGGAATAAATGTAGGGGCAGAACTTATTTGTGGAAGCTGTGGCAAATGTAAGTGATGTGATACTGGAAGATGCAGTGGCTACTCTTGGAATGGTATATTTGTGTATATTGATGCTCTAAAGCAACAGCAACTAAAGACAGGTGGTGATACACTCTGGTCTCTCTCATGCAAATAAAGGACCTCAGAAGAAGAGTCTCACGAGAGCCAAGTGGACATTCTGGTCAGAGGAAGTGCACCAATTACTCGAGGCTGGCAAAAGTTAGGCAATGATGCTCCGGATCAAAAATAAACATGGCACTTAATGCTGGACAGCCAAACTAGGAGGGAGATCTTATGGCGGCTGCAATTATTGCTGCCATCTGTGCAGCAGAAAGGAGGAGAATGGCAGGCAAGCCTGAGTGGAGAGCATAAATCTTGGAAGTTGTTTTGGCAAGCCATTGACGGCTCATCTAGAAAATTGTGTCGAGCTTTGATTAGGGCATAAAGATGTTGCAGAGATCAAGCAAGTGGAGAGAGACTAATCAAATCATGCAGGATTTGGCAGAGGGGGTTAGCTTCACAGTGACTGAAGAGCAAGGCTAGGTCTGACTCTCTTGGGACAATGTAGTCTTGGATCTCCTCTCTGTCTCTCTCTGTCTCTGTCTCTGTCTCTCTCTCTCTCTCTCTCTCTCTCTCTCTCTCTCTCTCTCTCTCTCTCTCTGTCTCTCTCTCTCTGTGTGTGTGTGTGTGTGTGTGTGTGTGTTCTCTCAATGCCAAACAAGTATTTGGTATAACAGGTTTAAGCTCAGTGGAAGAGTAGTTCAGGGATGGAAAGCTGTAGGTGTCAGGGCCTGACACAAATTAAATGCCTTTAATGTTGATTAAAAATGTGACGAGTCCAGAGGCAACTCCCCCACAAAACCAGCATTCATCATTTTGAGTAGCTGCCAAAACTAGTAAGGCAATAAAAGACCACATCTGGAAGCAGGCAATGTGCAAAAGTTGTGATGTCAGACAGTGGGACAAGAGCAAGCATAGCACGCTGAAACAGTCTTACTGACTTCATTTCCATAATTAGGTAAGTGTCTGGAGTGACGTCTAATGTCATTGTTCTTGTTTAACGTCAGTAGGGCACTGAGGAATGAAAGCCAAGCATTCATTGATAGAGGATTTCTAACTATGAATGGTGTTGTTTGTAATGGGGGTTTTAAACGGGCAGAATCTTCTCATGCCCTTCTGTTGGCAGAAATCGCTTCTAAGGGGTTATTGTAGAGATCTGTTGGCAGCATGATCTGCCAACAGATCCGCTGTTCTGCTGAAGATTAGCCAGTAGAAGACCGCAAAAATATTCTGCAATGGAGAAAAGAGCTGGATTATGTTGGAACTTGGCCCACCCCAAGACAAAGACACAACATCAGCACAAAGGATAGTCCTAAACAATTTCTAAGATCCCTAGGTGAGGTGGGGTTTGGATTTAGCTGGGCTTCTTCAAGTGGCCTAATATCAAGTCACGCAGCCTTTGGCAATCTCTTGAATCGTTAGAATTCCAGCCTATTTCAGGGTGCCCCTACTCTTCTGTTAATGTTCCAGGAAATTCAGAGCTGTTTTCAGTAGGCTTATCCTATGCCACCTATGTTGCAATAATGTTCAAATATTTCAAACTCTTGGTTAAGATCTGGCGAACGATTTCTGTGAAATTAGAACCCCAGAAATACGGATGTCATGAGAAAGGCCCACTGACTTATTTTCATTCACATGCTAGCTGCCTTTAAGTATTACTGCAACATAATGAACACATGGGTGAACAGCTTTCTTCATCAGCCTTTAATGATTCATAATTTTGATTATTCCTTTTTTAGAGAAGTGTGGGAAGTGTGTGAACAAGGATCTCACTTTACATTATTACGTAAAGTTTAGAAATTATCTGATGTACACCTACCTGACATGTATGAATTTAGAGAAGTTTTCTCTAGATATATATTGAGTACGCACAGCATTTCTTATTTTCAGAATTTTTATGAATGTTACCATGCTGGGAATTCCCACCAAGACCTTCCTCTTTATCATTCCAATTTCCCAGCTTCCTGCACAAATGAAATCCTTCCTTCCTTCCTTCCTTCCTTCCTTCCTTCCTTCCTTCCTTCCTTCCTTCCTTCCCTTCCTTCCTTCCTGTGCCCCCAAACATTTTGCCTAATATTATGCACAGGGATAAATCCAAATTCTGTTCAGCTAAACATCTATTTCAGTGAATCCCATTGGGGGGGGGAATCCACTAAGGGATTGTAACATTCTTATGTAGTTTGGTGCATCTTCTCCCCATCCAAAGTGAGTACAGAACATAAAAGTCTCTGTTCTGTTCATAAATCATAAAATCCTGTGCATGTTGGGTTTTCCCCCATTAAAAATGACTATGGCATTTTCAAGAAACCCTACAGTGTTCCTGTATACAGTAGGACCCCTGTATCCATTGATTCATTAACCACCAATTCAGTTATCTATGGTTATTATGGGTTACATCCATTCTCTGCCAAGGAAAAAATAATAATAATTCAGCAGCCACAAAGCAAGCTACTGTCACAAACAGCAGCTGTAAAGCAAGCTACTGTTACATAACAGCGGTTTTGAGGGTTTTTGGTGTTCTCTCTTATACATGGCTTTTGTTATCCACAGGAAGGCCTGGAACTGATCCGCAGCGAATAGTGGGGTCCTGCTGTAATTTTTCAAAAATAATTTGCATTAGAAATCTGTCTGAATATCTCAGTGGGCTCCAACAGGCTTCAGAGTCAAGGGCCAGAAGTTCAATTTCTCAGCCTACAGGCCTTGGACAAGCTGCATGGGTCCAAAGCCCACAAGAAGAAAGCACTTCTGAATTCTTTATATATAAGATTGCCACAAGCTGAAGGCAACCTGTCAACACATAATGATTAAGAGAGCTACCTTGGCAGAAGCAGCAGTAAAACTGGCACATCTGGTGATTCTGACTGGCAGCTGTTGTTCATGTCTTACAGTGTTACCAGGAGACACCAGTGAATGACCAGGGAATATTTTGCAAGCAAAGTGCATTCCTGCCCACTGGGTTACAGACCGTGACTTCAATTCAGGTCAAGGGCTATAAGTGGATATTGGTACATTTTCTCTTTCCATGTGACTTTATGAGCTCAGATTAGTATTTTAACCACTTAACCTGAAAATGCATGGGGCACAAATAGTGATGGGGATGGATATAAACTGTCCCTTCATATCCCCACCCTGTAGACATTTGTTTGGTCAGGGAGAAGGTCTGAACAGATGCTTTAAGTATGCATAACAGATCACACGTACAGTGTTTCTGTGACTGAGAACTCTTCCTTAACCTAGATTCCTTTATATTACTAAGCACCTTTACAAGCATGATTTCAGGTTGAACAGGTTTTACATTCTGTTTGTTTTACTGTTATCTGTTTCTTGTATTGTGTATGAATGGGATAGGGGTTATTGTTTTAATTGTATGCTGCCCCTTATCCATGTAAAGATGAAGGGCAGTTGCAAGGAAGGAAGGAAGGAAGGAAGGAAGGAAGGAAGGAAGGAAGGAAGGAAGGAAGGAAGGAGGAAGGAAGATATAAAATTGCTGATATGTCCTGTATTCAATTTTTCCTTTTCAAAGTCTCAAAAAAAAAAAGCAAAATCTGCTGCTCATATCCCACCCCAAAGCACTTAAAGCATTATCTGGGCAAGTTATATATTAATTAGAGATGGGCATGAAATGAACTTTTGGTTCGTTTCGTTATTACCTAATGAAACAAATAACAAACTGCCCCCTCTAAGAAAAATGAACCCGAACTAAAACGAATTACAAAATGATTTTTTAAATAAAAATTCATTTTGTAATTAACGAAATGAAACAGGGTGGGGGAATGAATTATGAAGCGAAAAACCATTTTGGCATTTTGTGCCCATCCCTAATGTTAAATATGCAGGCTGCACATTGCCCCCTAGCCCCAGCAAGCTGGGTACTCATTTTATCAACCTTGGAATGATGGAAAGCTGAATGAACCTTGAGCTTCTTGGGATTGAACCCCAGGTAATGAGCCAAGTTTGGTTGCAGTGCAGCACTTCAACCACTGTGCTGCTAGGCTGATTTCACTTATTATTAGCTTACATGCAAGGACAGCAGACTCCTTTTCCCCATTCCGTTTTGTTTCTTTGCAGATTTGAAGAGTGCCCTGAAGGTAAACCTTAGGTTGCATTCAGTTTCTCATTGCATTCTATTTTCAGCAGAGGTTACAGCCTCAAGGCAGCCAGGGACCTTGGAATCTATTATCTCTGGTGAGAATACTTAATTGATTTGATCCATCACACTGGAAATCCATCACATTTGGTTTCAGCCACAGATTTAGCAATGGCTTTTTACTGTGAATAATGCATGAGAAATAATGGGAAAAAAGAAGACACTTTACTGTCCAGAGTTGGCAAGAAAGTGTGCAGACACTTGTGCTTGCACACTTAAGGGCCAGGGAGAAGGAGGAAGATTCCAGACTAATTTTTAAAAATCGAGAAAGGCCACAGAGGGCATAAAACCTTGTCACATCAGTTGGCAGGGTCTCCAACTACAATCCTTTGTCCCCCTCGGTGTGCATGCTTTTTTCCACTTCCACCACTTGCTCTTTTATACCAGCCTCCAGACTCTTAAGGTCTTCAAACAGCTAATTTCAACTTTGTGCACGCAGTTAATTGTCTATTGCCTTCCCATGGCGAATAACAACATGAGACAACTGTATTGGGAATGTACTGGGCCACACTTTATTAACAGAACATTCTAACACAAGTCTCAACTACCTGAAACTTCTAGAGGGGCCTGCAGCTGCACATGTTCACAATGGATGCACGGGGCTCTCCCGGGACCCCTCCGACTCTGGAGATTTTGGGTGAGTTACACCCCCTGGTGGACTGATGAGCCTTCAGGTTGCCAAGGTCAGCCAATTCCCTCCCCCTCACCCAGGTCCCGAGCCGCATTGCTCGTGGCTCGTGACCCAGGCGGGGTCTCCAATGGCATCCTTCCCCGCGCTGTAATCTCACGATCTGCAGCATAGTGGGTTGGACGGCAATGGAGGGCATATTAGAATTGTACCCACTGGCTCCATTCCCTCTTTATAACTGCTAGTGTGACCATAACAACAAGATCAACTCAGGATTCAGGATACCACCTCTGAGTACCAGTGCTGGATAAGCAAAAAAATAACCACCCCTCAGTGCCAATCTTGGGGCAAGTAAAAAAATTCCTATCCGACCCCATGAGGTGACCCAGTCAGACTCACACTAGTACTGTTTAACGTGGTGGGTGGGTGGGGAATGTGGCGAATGACAAAGAGGATTGGTCCTGGGGCAGGGGCCACCTTTATAGGCCACCCCCACCCCATCTGGGTCCTCACCAACCTTCCCCCATCTTGCGATATTTGCGCGGGGGGAGGGCAAAGAAGCTGTGGCGGCAGACTTGCTGCTGCAGAGCCCACATTAGATTACAGAAAGGGACCACATAATTTCAAATGACAAAATTGAAAAGTTACGTAAAGAAATATAACATTAAGAAAAAGCTTGAAAATCTGAATAGGTACATGGGCGTGTATTATGGGCCCAGCAGAAGAACACAGTAACAAGGCATTCTCCTGAGCTTACTATACTTGTTCTTGTTTATCCATGTGTATTATTCCAACATTACATTACTTCATTTATCTCTATGAGTTATGCACCTTCAGGAGCTTTGACTTTTTCTAGCTTCCATTTGTTCCGTTATTTTTCATCTTTCATCCGATCCTTTCCTTCCTTAAATGTAGCTTCTATATTCTGTGGACATTTCAATCTTTGAACTACCCTCAGGAAATCATGGGCTTGGTTTCTATTTTCCTCCTGTCTTACCACGTTTCCTGAGTTTAACTTTGAGACTCTATTAAACTTTGCTGAAGCTGTGGCTGAAATCCTGTGGGTTACACAGTAAACTGCACTAGAGTAGGCCCATTGAAGCAGAGGTGACATGGTGAGTCAGTGGCTTCATGAGTTTCATTGGTTCAAATGGGCAAGTTGCAACTTACTGAAGTACTGTATGTCTGAACTAGAGGAGGCCCGCTTGAATCAATGGAACTTAAAGAAGACTTGACTCAACCTACCTGGGTCTGCACAGGGCAGCTAACTATGCTAACTAATTTCTATCCTTGGGTCCCCTTTAGAGATGGGTGTTTCATTTTGGAAGTGGACTGGTTCCAAAAAGAAACACACCAGCAGAGCTGGCATTTGGAATGCAGTTCCACACTCTTGAACAAAATCAACCACTGTCTTACCTTGCTTTACCTCATGCAGGAAGAAATTCCAACCAGGAAGCAGCCTCCGACATGTCATCTTTCCCTCTCCCTGGTGCTGGTCAATCAGGAGCTGTGTAAGGACATGCATCATCCCACCTCCCTGTCTGACTGGCCAGAGCCAGGGAGAGGGAAAGATGACATGTCAGAACCTGCTTCCTGGTTGGAGTTTTGCCCCAAATGAGGTAAAGCAAGGTAAGACAGTGAAGTGATTGATTTTGTTCCAGAGGGTGGACTGCATTCTAAATGACTGCTGTGCTGGCATGTTTCATTTTGGAACCAATACCCTTCTGAAATGAAACACCCATCACTAGTCCCCTTCCCACTGCCCAAAAGTTGACTCTTGATTTGCTAAGCCCTAAGCACAAGCTGACATGCAACTGGGTGGCACAGAACTAGCATTTTAAACAAACAAACAAACAAAACCTCAGGGTACAGTGTCGAGAGTATTGGACTTTTCTTGCCACATAACTGTCCATAAACTTGACCTTGCTAATTTACCTCATACAAATTATTTTTCTGTGTGACTTTGCTATTGTTTTAGGATGAAGCTCCTGTACAGCCTCTCTTGGCATTGATTTTATGTGAGATAAGAAAACAAACCATGAGTATACTCTCTTACTGATCAGTTTCCAAGAGCCACTAACCATGAAATCTGTGAGGCATGTCAAAAGTATTTAGAAATAATCCACTTTAACTAAAACATAGAGATTTCTCAACAGAATGTTTATATCTGATTAAAACAAATATGGAATATTGCATCTGATTGCACAATATTTTTTGCAACTTTTGTGTGATTGTATCTTCCTTAAGAATATATTGGAAAGAGCCTTCTTTTCTAACTGGATGAGCATTTGGTCTGTTTCAAGTTTCCCTTCTTAAGGGAAGAAATCATCATTTCTGAGTTTAAGGGAATAAACCATCATATCTGAATATGTCTTAATATGTACTGGACTGTATATTGTCCCTCATTACTGTAAGCCACCTTGATTCCTTTTCCAAGGAGAAAGGTGGGGTAAAAATACTCTAAAAAAATAAATAAGTAAATAAAAACTCGTATCTGAGTGTTGGAAGTTTGTCAAGATCTCATCCAAAAATAATGTTCCTTGTCTTGTGCTCCCAATTAGATATTTCAGATCTGTAGATATTTGATGGAACAACAACAAAAGTGGTAGCAGGTTAGCTTCTATCAGACATTACTTTAAAAAAATTATCAAGGCAAGTTAGGTCATGTTGTTAATTCTTCTCTGATGCAGGACTGGGAACAGAAGCTAAAACAACACTTACAGCTGTGTAAAAACCACTGAATATTGTAATACTTACCATGCTTTCCCCCTTATGTTCTGGACTGGAAAAGCCCCTTCTTCCCAGCATTCTGAAACCAAAATGCCCATCATCCCCACAATGTTCCTCCAGACCCTTTCCTCCTACAAACATTCCTTAGTGCTTTTGGGCGAAGAGTAGCAAACATTTCACTCTTTGCCTTCTGTCTTCAGCAGATGGCTAATGGCTCCATAATGCAATAAGTCCTAGTTGCCCCTAGGAAATACAGTTTTTCTGAAGTGCTATTGCTATGGGCTTACAAAGCTATTCAATTTGGCTCAAAAATAAGCCATACTTCCCCCCTTAAATCTTGAAACCACTCTGCTTATCTGAACTGAGCCGATTCAATCCCAAAAGAGCTCACCAATCATTTCAAAGATTATTTCATGAAAGGTCCTAATAATATACAACAACTGGGGAGTGGAGGGGAGACGAATGCTGATTGGTCTATAAATCAGTTGTCCTTGAAGAAACTTTGGTACAAAACTGGAGGTGACCAGGAGTGCAATTCCCACCCACTCCTTTTTAGGTAGGCTAAAATGTTGCAACTCATTTTCAATAAAACCAGGTGCACTAAGGCAGCATATCTTGTTTTGAAAGTGAATCAGAACTCTGCCTTTTTTAAAAAAAATGATTAAAGTTCTTTTTGGAGTTATGGGCTTGGGGCTCCAGAAAAGTGCAAAAGGCTACCTGTGGCCCACCCCAACCTTAAGTCATCCTGCCATCAAATGATGTCTGAAGGTGGGATGCTTTGCAAAGCACCCCGCACAAACAGCGCCAAAATCGCAGGTCACGTGGCGGGCTCAATTGCCCGGGCACCAACACCCTTACATTCAAGGGCCACACAGTGTGTAGCCTCTTTGCGGGACCAGGCGAGCACCCAAGAAGTAATGAGAATGAGTATATCTGGGCATTTCGGGGCTGGATGGGAATTTTTGACTATCCGCCTGATTGGCCTAGGATGGATAGTGAGTTTTCACCGATCCCATTCTCTTACTGTGTAAATAAGGCATCCACAATGGCAGGTAGTATAAGTGATGGTGGCAGGTGAGCTCATGATAATGGTCACAATGTCAAAATGGGACAGCCTGTTAGGTTATAAGTCAATAGTTCAAGGTAGCAGAGTAGAGGAACCATAATAAAACACAAGCTCTTAAATAAGTGGCTTATGGCTGTCCCTAAGGCTGATACTTCATGTCCATCTCATCACTGTTCGTGGCCCCGCTGGGGACCAGTACAAAGAAATCTAACTGCACATCCATTACGGGATGAGGGGAGTTTGTCCCGACCACGCCCCTTGAACTGCAATCTAAACAACAATGAGAGATTCCCCTCCCTGGCCTCGGGAATCTCCTCATTTCGCTTCTCGTTCCGACACGAGTGCCTGTGAGGTAAGGTTCCTCACGCAATGTGCCATTCTCCATCTAGTGGCAGGAGTGCAAAGTGCCATTCACCAGTACATTCCCTATGGAGTCAGCAATGCAGTGCAGAGAGATTAAAAGACAAATGCCTCAAACTTAGCTCCATAACACATTGAAGGCAAGGATTCAGAGAATCGAAACATTGAAAAACGGAAGGTCAGCCCAAAAAAATACGGAGAACAAAGGCATGGAATTTCACATCTCATCATGGAACGAGGACGTGCGGAAACAGACATGCCGGTATCATCAATCACGCCCGTGCATACACGGGAAAAGGGACAGAACCGCAAGAAGACCACATGACCACAACTGACATCAACACGCAACGAACTTCCTCCCAGGATGAGAGTGGACGTGAAGTAACCATCTTAGTGAATGGGAAAAGATAATTGGTGGTCTAAGTAAAACAGCTGGAAGTGCAGGTGAGAAATTCATGAGCTCACCATTAATTGACGGAATAAAGATTCATCAGGTTACATCCCAAGTTCACTTTTTTCTTCTTCCAAGTTTCAGTTAACAGTTGAACATTCAATAAAGTTGTGGCCCAAGTTAAATTCCAACAATTTGGTGTCATCTGCTTATTGCAGGGCTGGGACTGCAATGTAATATCAGGAACCTAGTCCTTAAAACATTTATAATGTGCCATAACATTTGCTTAGCTAATCAAGTCAACTGTCCTTGTGCCTTTTATACAATGTATTACTTTACAGCTAATCTATATGGTTTTACTTTTAAGAAGGGTGTTCCCTATTGATCATAATGCATTATCTACACACTGGAAACTGCCAAGCCATTTCCATCTTCAATGCTATATCTAAATAATTCAGAAAGTAATTAGATTGTTATTTATCCTCCATCAAGTTTATTTTTATTTTATTTTATTCAGAATGCTGCACACATTGTACTTTTTAGACAACAATTTAGTATTTGTTTTTAATAGTATTTTATAGTATTTATCCTTATCGTCTGTTATATGTCCAGTTCTGCAATTTTGCATTGAAAAGAAATGCAAGTACTATAAAATTGCTGTGGTTCCCCCAGAGAGCATGGATGCAAGCTATTACAAATGAGTTACTAATAAATAGTTAACTTTACAGTAAGGATGGGACCCTGACTTGCCAGGATCCCATGTTGATGCTGGTGCAGCTCTGGAAACTGCAAGTTCCAATGAAGGAATGGTGGCCCATGTGCAGCTTGCTGGAAGTGAAGGAAAGTCACTGAATGAGCTGTGAGGCCATAATTGGTCAAGCAGCTACCGTGGGCAGAAGACTGCAGCGGGCAGAAGTGACATTCAATATCTTCACCCCAGTCTGTCGGCCATGTATTTAAGGATTGAGCTTGGGCAGGGATCCTCACTCTTGCTGAAGACATGTAACCCAGCCCTCCATGGCCTGAAATAATTTAAATGTTTGTGTTTTATCATTTGTCACAACTTCTTGGTGTTTTTGCTGACATTGGGATGGATCCATCGGTCTGTACGTGGCAGGCAGGGACCTGCAAGTCCTAGGAAGAAATGAACTGGTGGCAGTTTAGCCTTACAAAAAGAAGACTGAGAGGGGATATAATAGCTATGTTTAAATATTTGAAAGGATGTCACATTGAAGAGGGGACTGGTTTGTTCTCCATGGCTTCAGAGACTAGGACACAGGGATATGGTTTCAAACTGCAGGAAAAGAGATTCAATTTAAACATTAGGAAGAATTTCATGACAGTTAGAGCTGTCTGGCAGTGGAATATGCTGCTACAAAGGAGGCTGGTGGAGTCTCCTTCTTTGGAGGTTTTTAAGCAGAGGCTGGATGGCCATCTATTGGAAATATTGTGATGGGGGTTCCTGCATGGCAGGGGGTTGGACTAGATGGCCCTTGGGGTCTGTTCCAACTCTATGATTCTATGATTCAATGGGGTGGGACTGTGCATTTTCCAGCTCAGGGGGTGGGCATTTTCCTCCTGCCCCAGGAGGGCAGTGGCACCACAACGTGGCTTATGTCTACGTGTTGTCTGGAAGTCCTTCCTCAGGAGTATCACAGGGAGATGGTATACTCATCGAGGAACTGTTGGGTTCATTGATGCGGGGACCCAACCCAATGCCAGGCCATGATAACTGCCAACTGTAATCAATAAAGGTGTGGCCTATTTTCCCCAGAATTGTGTGTGTGTGTGTGTGTGTGTTATATTTCCAGGTGGAAGTGAACTCAGCAGTAGGCCATCAACTAAGTTACAGAGCTGAGTGCTGATTTACTAAGTTCAGGTGAGGGAGTCTGAAAACCTGAAGAGCTACAGAACTTAAAAGACTTCTGGGCCCAAACATTGGAAGCTGTGTTCATCACAGCTGGCATTTACCTTTAAAATGAAACCAGAAAATTATTTCCAATCATATCAAAATTCATGTGGGTATCAAGGCATCAGTATTTTTATTGTTGCCGTAATTCCAGGCAACATCAAATTCTACAAGCTGCATTTGCCTACATTGCTTCTGTGCTCCATATGCACAAAAATACTTTAAAAAGTAACATCAAAATGTATGGAAAAGATTCTTCCAGTCATGAGAAAAACTTTCTTGAGACTGACGAAGCTGTTTGGATGAACAGCGAAATGATGCAATCTCTCAAGAAAATATATCCAGTTGCCATGACTCAACTTCCAGATAAACTCATCTGGATGACTGAGAATCTTCACTGACTCTCCCAGCAATCTATTAACAATCTCTTTTCGGGGAACTACAGGTTTTAAAAGGCATCTGATGCACCAAGGATATTTTTTTCAATAGGAATCTCTATTGTTTCTATTAGAGATGGGCACGAAACGAACAATTTTTCGTTTCCATTTTTGTTTTTTTGTTTCATCACGCAACGAAACAACAAACGAATTTTGACCTTGAAATGAAACAAAATGAACAGAAACACCGGAAATTTTGTCGTGTGTTTCGTTTACATAACTGAAATGCAGTGAACTGCTTTAAATGCTAAAAAAAATCACAAAAATTGAAATAAATTGTAACGAAACAATAACTAAACGAACGAAAATGAAAACGATTTTTTGCAAAAATTCACAAAAAACGGAACCGAACCAAAACGGACCCTCCAAACGACAAACGACAAACAAAACATCATTTTTTTGATTCGTGCCCATCTCTAGTTTCTATATCTCCTGTAGCTCCAAGTGCTTTTAACTCAGCATCTGGCAAACTGCCATTATAATGATAAGCATTCTGTTTGTGACTAAATTCTAAAATAAAGTATTTAGTATACCAAGGTATTGTAAAACTAGAGTACTGTAATTACAGAGACGGCATATTATAGGACCTGCACAAGCCATCTCTGCTCATATAGACACATTGCAACATAAATATATTTAACTGTCAGCCATTGGGGAAAATTGTTCACAAGGAAATGTTGGTGTACCTGGATGGAGAGATACTTATTTCACAGAGTCTTTTACTAAAAAGCTATTCAAACTCTATTTTAAAAATATAATGTACATTCTTAGGTGTACTTTTTCTAATTATTTCAACATTCCATATACATAATTCTGAATTTCAAATCCTGGCACTAGAATTTTAAGTTATTAAAATTATTGTTATTGTGGGTACTGAATGTGGTGCTTCACTGTTCAATTGTGCTTTATTTGTACCATTCAATCTGGGGGGGAAACAAACAAACACAAAAACAAAATCCTAAAGTAGCAATTTAATTACATAAAAGCAAAGACTTTTCTAAAAAAATTATAATTTTAATCATTTGTAGTTATAACTAGAGATGGGCACAAAATGCTGAAATGTTTTGTTTTATTTATCTTCATTTCGTTTCATCTCATTTGAAACATTTTTTAAATTTATGTGTTTTGTTTTTTGTTTTGTTTCATTTTTCATTTGTATGTGCTTTATGTGTTTTATGTTTGTGTTTTATGTAACTACTCTCTCTGTGTGTGTTTATGTGTTTTCTGATTTTTTTTTACCTTTGGTTTATGTGTTTCAGGGTGGAGGGAGCACAGGCTTTTAAAACTTTTCATTAGTCCACGAAGCAAGCTCCAATCAGCTGGTGCACAGGACTTGCTTCGGGGACTAAAAAAATGTTTTAAAAGACTTCACTTTCCCCCACCGGATTGGGTGCATTGGTGAGAAAAGAGGGGGCCCTTTACACTTATTTAGTCCCCTAAGCAAGCCCCATGCTCTAGCTCGGTGGTCCCCAACCCCCGGGCCGCGGACCGGTGCCGGTCCGTGGACCGGTCGGCACCGGGCCGCCTGGGGAGGCCGGGGAGGCTCCTCCCCTTTTCCTCCGCCGCCCTCCTCCTCCTCCTCTTCTCTCCCGCGGGTGGCCGGTGGAAGAGGAAGGCTGGAGGAGTGCAGGAGGAGCTGCCGCCACCGCCTTTGTCTTTGCCTCCCTCCTCTGCCCGCCGCCGCCGGCGGCGCATCCTCCTCCTCCTCCGCCCTCCTCCTCCTCGCCCTCCACCACCACCAGCAGCAGCAGCAGGAACCCCGTTTGGCCCGCTTGCCCCTCCTCGCCTCCTCCCGGCCCGAACCCCCCTGCCCTTGGGGCCGGGCGCGCAGGGGGCCGGCGGGGAGGAGGGCCCCCCCTCGGTCGGAAGAGCAGGTGGGTGCCCCTCCTCCTCCTCCTCCCCGGGGCGCACGCCCTTTGGCCCCTCCCTGCGGACGCGCTCCAGGGCGGAGCCCCCCCGCTGCCGTCGCCGCCGGACTGCACCTGTGTTGGGGGCGGGCGGGGGGGCATTGCGGGCCGACCCAGATGTTTTCCTCGCCCCCCCCGCAATCGCCCCCCCCACCGCCGCCGCCGCCGCCGCCGCCGCGACCCCCGTAATCGCCGCCGCCGCAATCCCCCCCAATCGCCCCCGTCCCGGGAGCCGCCGCCGCCGCCGCCTTGCTGCCCCCGCCGGCCTCGGCCCCCATCACCGGCCTCTCGGGCCGTCCCGGGAGCCGCCGCCGCCGCCGCCGCTTTGCTGCCCCCGCCGGACGCGGCCCCCGTCACCGGCCTCTCGGGCCGTCCCGGGAGCCGCCGCCGCCGCCGCTTTGTTGCCCCCGCCGGATGCGACCCCCGTCACCGGCCTCTCCGGCCGTCCCGGGAGCCGCCGCCGCCGCCGCCGCTTTGCTGCCCCCGCCGGACGCGGCCCCCGTCACCGGCCTCTCGGGCCGTCCCGGGAGCCGCCGCCGCCGCCGCCGCCGCTTTGCTGCCCCCGCCGGACGCGGCCCCCGTCACCGGCCTCTCGGGCCGTCCCGGGAGCCGCCGCCGCCGCCGCTTTGTTGCCCCCGCCGGACGCGACCCCCGTCACCGGCCTCTCGGGCCGTCCCGGGAGCCGCCGCCGCCGCCGCCGCTTTGCTGCCCCCGCCGGCCTCGGCCCCCGTCACCGGCCTCTCGGGGCCGTCCCGGGAGCCGCCGCCGCCGCCGCCGCTTTGCTGCCCCCCGCCGGACGCGGCCCCCGTCACCGGCCTCTCGGGCCGTCCCGGGAGCCGCCGCCGCCGCCGCCGCTTTGCTGCCCCCGCCGGACGCGGCCCCCGTCACCGGCCTCTCGGGCCGTCCCGGGAGCCGCTGCCGCCGCCGCCGCTTTGCTGCCCCCGCCGGACGCGGCCCCCGTCACCGGCCTCTCGGGCCGTCCCGGGAGCCGCCGCCGCCGCCGCTTTGTTGCCCCCGCCGGACGCGACCCCCGTCACCGGCCTCTCGGGCCGTCCCGGGAGCCGCCGCCACCGCCGCCGCTTTGCTGCCCCCGCCGGCCTCGGCCCCCGTCACCGGCCTCTCGGGGCCGTCCCGGGAGCCGCCGCCGCCGCTTTGCTGCCCCCGCCGGACGCGGCCCCCGTCACCGGCCTCTCGGGCCGTCCCGGGAGCCGCCGCCGCCGCCGCCGCTTTGCTGCCCCCGCCGGACGCGGCCCCCGTCACCGGCCTCTCGGGCCGTCCCAGGAGCCGCCGCCGCCGCCGCCGCTTTGCTGCCCCCGCCGGACGCGGCCCCGTCACCGGCCTCTCGGGCCGTCCCGGGAGCCGCCGCCGCCGCCGCTTTGTTGCCCCCGCCGGACGCGGCCCCCGTCACCGGCCTCTCGGGCCGTCCCGGGAGCCGCCGCCGCCGCCGCTTTGTTGCCCCCGCCGGACGCGACCCCCGTCACCGGCCTCTCGGGCCGTCCCGGGAGCCGCCACCGCCGCCGCCGCTTTGCTGCCCCCGCCGGCCTCGGCCCCCGTCACCGGCCTCTCGGGCCGTCCCGGGAGCCGACGCCGCCGACGCCGCTTTGCTGCCCCCGCCGGCCTCGGCCCCCGTCACCGGCCTCTCGGGGCCGTCCCGGGAGCCGCCGCCGCCGCCGCCGCTTTGCTGCCCCCGCCGGATGCGACCCCCGTCACCGGCCTCTCGGGCCGTCCCGGGAGCCGCCGCCGCCGCCGCCGCTTTGCTGCCCCCGCCGGACGCGACCCCCGTCACCGGCCTCTCGGGGCCGTCCCGGGAGCCGCCGCCGCCGCCGCGCGCTTTGCTGCCCCCGCCGGACGCGACCCCCGTCACCGGCCTCTCGGGGCCGTCCCGGGAGCCGCCGCCGCCGTCGCCGCTTTGCTGCCCCCGCCGGACGCGAACCCCGTCACCGGCCTCTCGGGCCGTCCCGGGAGCCGCCGCCGCCGCCGCCGCTTTGCTGCCCCCGCCGGACGCGAACCCCGTCACCGGCCTCTCGGGCCGTCCCGGGAGCCGCCGCCGCCGCCGCCGCTTTGCTGCCCCCGCCGGACGCGACCCCCGTCACCGGCCTCTCGGGGCCGTCCCGGGAGCCGCCGCCGCCGCGACCCCCGTAATCGCCCCCATCCCGCCGCCGCCGCGACCCCTATGGAATCGCCCCACCCCGCAAGAAAGAAAGAAAGAAAGAAGGGAGGGAGGGAGGGAGGGAGGAGAAAGAAAGAAAGAAGGGAGGGGGGAAAGAAAAGGGAAATAAAGAAAGAAGGGAGTGAGGGAGAAAGAAAGAAAGAAAGAAAGAAAGAAAGAAAGAAAGAAAGAAAGAAAGAAAGAAAGAAAGAAAGAAAGAAAGGGGAAGGAGGAAGGGAGGAAGAAAGAAAGAAAGGGGGAGAAGGAGGAAGGGAGTGAGAAAGAAAGAAAGAAAGAAAGAAAGAAAGAAAGAAAGAAAGAAAGAAAGAAAGAAAGAAAGAAAGAAAGAAAGAAAGGGGAAGGAGGAAGGGAGGAAGAAAGAAAGAAAGAAAGAAAGAAAGGGGGAGAAGGAAGAAGGGAGAGAGAGAGAGAAAGAAAAAGAAAGAAAGAAAGGAAGGAAGAAAGGAAGGAGGGAGGGAGAAAGAAAGAAAGAAAAAAGAAAAGAAAGAGAGAAAGAGAGAAAGAAGGGAGGGAGGGAGGAGAAAGAAAGAAAGAAGGGAGGGGGGAAAGAAAAGGGAAAGAAAGAAAGAAGGGAGTGAGGGAGGGAGAAAGAAAGAAAGAAATGGGGAGAAGGAGGAAGGGAGAGAGAGAGAAAGAAAAAGAAAGGAAGGAAGGAAGGAAGGAAGGAAGGAAGGAGGGAGGGAGAAAGAAAGAAAGAAAGAAAGAAAGAAAGAAAGAAAGAAAGAAAGAAAGAAAGAAAGCCGCCCACTGGGTCCTCGCCGCCGTGGGGCAGCCCCACACGAGGAGGAGGGGGAGGGGCGCGCGGCAGCCCCCCTCGGCCCCCCACCCGCCGCCTACCCCGGGCTCTTCGCCGCCGCCGCCGCTACCCCGCACTTCCCCGGTGTCTCCCCGGCACCCGAAGGCAGCGCCTGCTCCTCCTCCTCCTCCTCCTCCTCCGCGGGAAGGATCCGGCCCCGTCAGTGGCGGCGGTCCCCGAGCAAAGCCGGGCCTCCCCGGAAAGGAAGAGTCCCAACTGTCCGGTTTGCAAAGGTGAGAGGGAGGGGTGGGGTGGTGCGGTCGTGCGTGTGTGCGTCTCTCTCTCTCTCTCCCCGCCCGACCCCCCCATTCGCATTCCTTTATCTCCCCCCCCTTCCCCACCCCCACCCCCACCCCCGGGCCATGGAAAAATTATCAAAAATTTACCTGTCCGCGGGGATAAAAAGGTTGGGGAGCACTGCTCTAGCTGATCGGTGTTTGCTTTGGGGAGTAAAAAAAAGTTTTTAAAGCCCACACTTTCCCCCACCCAATCAGACATGGGGGGAGTGGGGGCTTTTAAAACTTTTAAAAAGTCTCCTAAGCAAGTCCTGCATGCCAGCAGATTGGTGCTTGCTTCGGGAAGTAAAATACAGTTTTAAAAGCTCACACTTTCCCCCAAACAATTGGGCATGTTGGGGGGAATGGTGCAGGATATTTAAACTCTATTTTGCCACTGAAGCACCTGTTTGGGGTTTTATATTTTTACTGTAGATTTAAAAATAAAATAAAATGAATTTTAAAAATATGAACATTTTCAGAAAGCTTTTTCTCCTTGAATTGAGGTAAAAAAGGGTTGATATACATTCATTTGTTTCCTATGGGATAGTGGGTTATTTATCTTGAAGCACTTGAATTGAAGGAAATATAAAGAGCAAAGAAATAAAGTGTAGTGAAGATGCAGATGATCATGATATGGTATAATATCTCCCTTGTGAACCAAGTTTACGGAGAGCTGAGCTTTTCCAGTTGGTGGGAGTACAAACATAGGAGAAAGGTGTTGTGACATTTCTAACAATGTGGAAAAAGCCAACTGAGAAAGAAATTATCCATCTCCCTTTATTGCTTACATTTCATTGTTCATTGCCTCACAATATTAAAAGACAGGGACTTATATTAAGTTGATTGGCAGGATGCTGACATCTGACGGATGAAAATACTTTTTTCTAATAATGCACGCATAACATATGGAAATAAATATTTTCATGTTCATTTGTCCGTTATTGAAAGAATGTCTCTTAAATAAACATTATGCTTGCATTCATGTTCTCTTTTGTTTAACTCTTTTTCACCCTGTGTCAAATCGCCTCTTTTCTTTCACCCTGTGGCTGTCAAATCGCCTCGGAAATGCTGGAGTCTATAGTGTTGTATGGACAGCTTATCAGCAGCCAATCAGAATTTCAAGGAGGAAGATGGAGTTTTGAATCAATTGAAGGACCTGAATTGGATGGAATCCAACAAAAGTGCTATTCTTCTGCTTTAGTCCTTACTTGTGGGTGAGTGAGCTCCTCACACTCTCCATCACTGCTTGTGCTGCCTGCCTGCTTTCCCATCTGCTTCTGCTTCATCTTGGATTTTTTTTTTTTTCATTTTCTGAGAGGAATTTTCCTCCATTTCGTTTAATTATATTTGCTTCTGCTAACAGGCTTCTTCACTGTGCCATCATGTCCCTTTGGGATTATGATAAAACATGAACTTTCCTCCTCATCTTGAGGCCATGAGAATTATTTTTAGAGAGACTCAGAATGCCTGCAAGACTGATTTTTCTGAGACAAAAAAATCTGCATTACTGGAGAACATAAAATCTGCTGCCTTCTTACGTTGATTAGTAAGTGTAATAGCACTAGATGAGGAATGTGTACCTTTTTGTTCAATCGCTCGGTTTTTCTGTACTTGGTCCATTTGTATGCTTGATAGATGAGTGGTTGTAGTAGAAGCTTTAGCTTTCTGAATTACAAATTAGGCATTTTCTGTTTTACGGTGATAATGTTTTGACCAAAAATGCTTGGTTTCTTTATGAAAGGAAGATGGGAAGAACATTCATAGGGGTCAGATAATTTTCTTTGCCAATACCAGGAAAAAAATTAATATAGATTTTTTAGAGATCAAAAACAAAATATGAGCCAACAATGCAATGTAGCTGCAAAAAAGGCAAACACAATATTAGTATGGATTAACTGAAGTATGATTCCCAAATCCTGTGAGATACTCATTGCCCTCTATTAAGCAATAGTTAGGCCTCATTTAGAGTGTTGGGTCACAGGAAGAAGACACTGTGGGGAGTGTGAAGAACATGGCCATGTGCACCACAGGATATGTTTTGCATGCAATGACTAATAAAAATAAAATAACATATTATATAATCAATAGCCACACTCAGGTTTTTTTCCTAGACAGAGGTTTTAAGAGCAAAGCATTTCCCCTCCCCAATTAACTAAGCTGGTTTCAGCCCTGCAGGACAGGAGGATACAACATTCAGGAAAAAACAGTTTCTTGGTTAAGAAGAAAACGATCCTCTTAGGTCAATCCTTTGTTCCCACACCTGAGCATCCTCTGAGCAAATCCCCTACACAATAGCAAACCTCCCTTCTCTTTTATCCCCTTAATTTCCCTTCCCTTCCTAGGTTGACACCCAGACTGATACCACAAAGCAAACAAAGCCTCCACCATTAAACTCATCATTCTCTTCTAATTTCCATCTGTAAATGGTGTAGGAACTCAAACTCTGAGGCCCCAAGCCAGCTGTGATACCTTTTTGTATATGTGCTGTGTAGATATTGACCTTTTGTATAAACCATTGAGTACCCCTCTTCTGTACAAACCTTATATAGACCCTGACCCCCGTTGCTCAGCAGGAGACCTCTGCCTTGCCTCCTGAAGGTGGCATCTGTAGTTCCTTTGATGGCTCCATTAAATGAACACAACCGGAGTCTCTCTGTGTCAGATATTTATTGACGGTTTAGATCTGGTGTACATTTCCTGGAGACTAGCTCCGGTGACTCAACAAGAGTACTGTTCCAAATTCTGGACACTGCACTTTAAGAAATATGTCAGCAAACTGTTGACAGAGAAGAAGGACAAGTATTTTCAGTGGATTGGAAACCAAGTCCCTATGAGGACAGACTGAAAGAACTGGGCATGCTTAGAATTGAGAAAAAGCTAGAGGTAGATCTGATAGCACTTTTCAAATACATGAAAAATAGTCATAGAGAGGCAGGGCAGGTGTTGTTATCCCAAAGTACAGGATATGTAATAATAGTTTTTTTTAAAAAAAGTTTAAACATTTCTTAATTGTTAGAGTAGTATTCATGGAACCAATCACCCGAGAGGTGGTGAGTGTTCCCGTACTGGAGGCATTCCAGAGAAAAATGGAGAAATATCTTTCAGATCTGCTTTGATTTGTATTTCTGCACTAAGCAGGTGAGTTTGATTCAGTGGCCATATAGGCTCTTCCTGACTCAATTGTTCCATGCATCTATTCTGATAAATGAAATGTGGGTGAGATTTCTTCACATTCCTGAGGCTGATCCTTCATTCTACCAATGAAGGTAGCATGTTGGCCCACACTCAATGTATCAACATAAAAGTTCTTAGCTGGCAACTTTACATGGGGAAGAAGTTGACATGATGGCAGTTTTCAGACATGTTGTGCAGTTGTTCAGAATTATTAGTTTGGTTCTGAGCTTCTAAATTTAATTCCTTTCCATCTATACCTGTAGGATCCAGCTTTGAAAAAGAAAACAAAACAAAAGAAGAATAAAGTGGCCTTGTGGACATTTTTTGCACCCTTATGTGCAATCCATCACTTGTTACTTATATTCTATCCTGTTTCAGTCAAGGTGTGTAGAAACAACAACCAAAAGCATAAAAAAGTAAAAATAGCACAGATGCCGAGAACACTGCTGACACCAGCTCAGAGAGCTGTGAAATCCCCCATTAAACCTGAACTGGCACAGTAAATCGTAATATATGACATTCTGTAGACGTATTAAAATCCTGGCCAGTGCAACAAATTGAATCATTCCTCACCTAGTTTTAAAAAAATATCGAGGGTACCACTTCACGTCTGGCATACAGAAGATACTGTGAGATGCTGCATTAGGAAAAGAAAACCAGAAAATATTGGCTGTGCCGGCTACTTACCTGCTCATCATCCTAGTGAATGCAAGCTCAGAAGTCAAAAAGTGTAATTAAAAAGGAGTTTCAGATCTGTTTGAAGTACTCTATGGAGGTCATGTCAATTAAGGAGGTGCAAAGCATTACCTTAGAACAAAAAGAAAGAAATTGCTGCTCTCTGGTAAATTTATTCTATTTTTAAAAGAAACATTGTTTTTGAAACAGACACCCTGGTGCCGAAAATAAACATAAGGCGGCAATCCAATATACAGTTACCCCAGGGTAGGAGGGAAATTATGCTCAATAAACGTCTTCTCATCAGTCAGGCCCTGAGAGATTCTTTGCATTGTGAGTCAAAACTTTTCTTCCTCCAGGTTTCTGTGATTTGCACAGCATATTTACAGTGTTCTTTTCCTCTGGCAATGCAAAGCACACAAACACATTGAAAGCACAGAGGGAGGGGCTGATGGTTAAGACAAATCCCAACATCCTTCTTGTTGTTCAGATTTCATAAACAATGTTGTGGCCATCCTTCGTTGGGGGGAAATGTGTCTTTGTACAACTATGAGCACTGCACAAAGAAGTTTGGTACAAATGTGTGAATTTTTGCATAGAACATTAATTTGTTCACCAAAACCTCCACTGAGAGTGCTGGGAAAGGTCTCCTTGCTGGAAAGGAAGAGAAGAATTTGGCGATTCCCCATCTTTCCAAGGAGGCTGAAACAAGGGAAATTTTGTACATTAGCCCTTAGGGGTAAATGCAATTGAATTCTATGGCTGAGATTCTGCTGCATGATTCCACAAAAGGTGTGTCTTTTTGTAGTGATTTGTTACAAGTTAAGAAACCTCTGTGCACATTGTCTGTTGAGTAGTGATGGTAAAAAGGGGGAGGTTCTAATAATTTGGTTATTCCTGTAGTGAGCAGAGGTTAAAGCAGAAAAAAAAACCATAAAGATGGAGAGATTTGCCAAGTCAAACCAAACACCCTCCATGATTTGTGCACTAAACTAGCAGATTGTCTTCACCCATAGCTTCTGGATCTCTAGTTAGCAAGGCAGATGGATGGCAGGTGTCCATAAGTATGCTGTCAGGTGAGGACCACCTGCAAGGATCAGAGAGTGAAAAAGGACCCGAACAAAAGAGGAAGACTCGGAGGATTCAAGGGCTGCCTCCAAGTATTCAGAAGGAACATCTGTTTTTGGTTATTGCTAGAATTCATGCCAGGATAATAGGCCCATGGTGGCATCACTAGAAATGAGTCTGGTGGCTGTTACAAATGCCTGCTCCCCACTAATACCAAGTGTAGTGCATGCAGGATTCTATTAACTTAACAATATTTATGTTATAGTCACCTCCCGCCATTTCGCGGTTCAGGTACTGTGGTCCTGCTATATCGTGGGATTGCAGTACCTGCCCGGGCAAGAAGTCTCCGAGTGGTGCGCTCGGATGGCGGTGGAAGAACGGATTGCCCAACACCACCCGACCGCGCTGCTGCAAGAATGGAAGGGCTATCAAAACTCACACACGGTTTCTACAGAGCCCTCGCGGGGGGGGGTCGGGGAAGTCTTGTGCCAGTGTTTAAATCCCTTCTATTCATGAAGGTAAGTCTGCCTCCGTGAATGGAAGGGATTTTTAAATGGTCACGCAGCTTCCCCAACCACCTGCGGGGCCTCTGGAGAAACCATGTGTGAGTTTTGATATTCCTTCCATTCACGGAGGCAGACTTGCCTCCGTGAATGGAAGGGATTTTTAAAAGGGTGTGCAACTTCTCCCAAGCACCTGTGGGGGCTCGGGAGAAGCAGCACACCACATTTAAACCACCACCGCTTGTCTTCCCCTCCCACTGGGAGCTGGGAGAGAAGAGGCAGTGATGTAAAAGGTCTTTAGGCACTGAGGCAAGTGCTTGCCTCGGTGGCTAAGGATCCTTCAAACCCCCTGTGCTTCTCTCCCCCTCCCAGTGGGAGCCGGGAGAGAAGCCCCACAGGTTTATAGGGTCTTTAGCTGACGAGTAGAGATGGGCACGACCAGGAAAAATTACGTTTCGAGTTGTCGTGTGTCGGAGCCGGCCCGTTTCGGCTCATTTCCGTTTTTCGTGAAATTTTCCAAAAATTTGTCGTTTCGTTTGTCGGTTTTTCATCTGTTGTTAGTACTGGTTTTTTGGGGGGGCTCCTGGAGGCACCTCTCTGGGGTGGGTGCCTCCTCTGGCCCACCATGAAAGGAAAGCGTGCTCCTGGAGGCATCTCGTGGGTGCCTCCTCTCCTCAACCGCTACAAAATGGCATGCATAGCCAATTGGATATGCATACCATTAAGTTGCAGTTGCAGCAGGCAGAGGCACCTCTCTTTCGGGTGCCTCTGTGACTCACTGCCTGCTTGGGCTGGAGAGCGAAGTGAGAGAGGACCGGAACCCTACGGGCGCCCGCTGTGACTAACTAAGAAGGGAAGTGTACTTGCTGTAGTGCAGTGCGAGTACACAGATCTGGCTTGGGGTTAGGGGTTAGTGCAAGGGCTAGGATTAGGGTTACTGGTAAGGTTAGGGTGAGTTACTGGGGTGCACCTCTGGGTGCCTCTCTGACCCACTAAGAAGGACAGTGTACTGGCGTATGGGTTAGGGTTAGGGTTAGGGTTAGGGTTCGGGCTAGGGTTAGTGGCTTTTTATGCCCGACTGGCACATCCCAAGTCTCGGTCAAAACCTGGCCAAGTGGCCATGCAATTGGTGGAATGGCTCCAAAAAAATTGCACGGTCCACTCCCATGGCCAGCCCATCATTGCCCAGGTGTAAAAAAAATAAAAATAAAATAAAATAAAATAAAATCAATGGAGACGTTTTGTTGCAAGAAAAACCCACTGCTGCTACTGTAAAAATTCAGGCAGTTTTAAAATAGCTATTTTTACATGTTTCTGTGGTGCTTTGGTGTGTTTTTGGACCACGCGATTTCAAAATAAATATTGCGGGTTGCCCCATTTTGGATCCCCCGTCCGCACCGCATGGCATGGCGAGTTGGCGGCGAGATGACAAGGATGCGCAGCCCAGGACAGGAGAGGGGGGAGGCCGGGGACCCCCCGCCCCCCCGAAACCACCCTTCTGGTAGGTGCCCTCACTGAGGCAGGCCGCAGGCATATTTTTGCCTGCTTTTTTGGCCAGGATTGGGGGGGGGGTATTTTTAAAACTTTTTTCCTGTGCCGCGCTGCTTGGCGAGTTGGTGTGTGCGAGTGCGAGCGACTCAACGACGAGGATGCGCACTTTGCGCAGCCCAGGAGAGGAGGGGAGGGAGGCCAGGGACCCCCCCCCAGAAACCACCCCTCTGGTAGGTGCCCCCCTCACTGAGGCAGGCATATTTTTGCCTGCGTTTTTGGCCAGGAATCGGGGGGGGGGTTAAACTTTTTCCCTGTGCCGCGCCGCTTGGCGAGTTGGCGTGGGCGAGTGCGACTCGATGATGAGGATGCGCACTTTGCGCAGCCCAGGAGAGGGGGGGGAGGCCGGGGATCCCCCCCCCCAAAACCACCCCTCTGGTAGGTGCCCTCACTCAGGCAGGCATATTTTTGCCTGCTTTTTTGGCCGGGAATCGGTTTTTTTTTTTAGTTTTAACACTTTTTTCCTGTGCCGCTTGGCATCGCACGATCGCTGCGATGCCAGGAATGAGAACAACAAATCAGACCCAATTTTTCTTTAGTCGGTTCGAGTTCGAGTTCTGGCAGAGTAATTGTCGTTACCGTTTCCGTTACATAACGGAAACGAGAAACGGAATCGGAAACGAGAATTTCGCCAAGTCGTGCCCATGTCTACTGCCGAGGCAACCGCTTGCTTCTCTGGCTAAGGATCCTTTTAACCCATGGCGCTTCTCTCCCCCTCCCAGTGGGAGCCATGAGAGAAGCCCCGTGGGTTTAAAGGGTCTTTAGCTGGCGATGCAACCGCTTGGTTGCCTCAGTGGCTAAGGATCCTTCAAAGCCATGGTGCTTCTCTCCCCCTCCCAGTGGGAGTCGGGAGAGAAGCCCCATGGGTTTAAAGGGTCTTTAGCTGATGAGGAAACCACTTGCTTCACCGGCTAAGGAGCCTTTAAACCCACGGCACTTCTCTCCCCCTCCCAGTGGGAGCCAGGAGAGAAGCCCCGCAGGTTTAAAGGGTCATTTCAATGGAGATTGCTGGGGAGCGCTGTCCCCAAGCCAACGCCAAGCAGCTGATTGGCACTGGCTGGGGGTGGATTGGCCCTACAGCAAGCGCGGTGGATCAGATCATCCACCGCCCTTGCACAGGCTGCTGAAAGGCTTTTACAAAAGTCTTCCACCAGCCTGGGAAGCAGTGGTGGTGCATGCCCCCCACCCAACTTGCATCCGCATATCACGGATTTTCAGACATCGCGGGTCGGGTGGGTCCCTAACCCCCGTGATAGGCAGGGGGTTACTGTATTGTTGTTTTGGCGTTACCTGTTTGCAAAATGCAGAAACCCTTGCAAGGCTTCTAGCAGTGCATACAGCATTCCTTTACAAAGTTAATCCAAGAGAACCACAGAGAGTGGTACCCTTCTTATAGCGTATATGTTATTTTCTTCCCCACATAATTCATAAATATCTGTGAGATTAAATCACAATGCTTTAAAGTGCAAACTCTTTCTTTCCCGGTTGGAATGCAGATGGTGACAGATCAAGAGTTCTTTTATCATAAAACCAGGGTTCAATGTGTCCTTAGAATGGAATAGTCATTTCATTGTATCATTCCTATTGTTTTCTTAGTCCTATCTTACAAATAATTCCAAAAAGAAATTTCTTGCAAGTGGAAACTTTTCTAGCAAACCATGGCTTCTGAAGCATCCCTCATATTAACATATTACTCAGCTTGCATGATTGATGCCCCTAAAATATGGGCAGTTCTTCTAGTTTTCAGTTCCAAAGAATACCCCATTCAGATTAAAATATGAGAGGTTTTGAATGGTGAATTAAGGGATAAATTCACAAAGCCTTCCTCCAGTTGTGAGCTGCATGGCATTTCCAAAATTACAGGAGGACCTACAGAGAGTTATCGTGACGGGCATATTCAAGACAAGATTGGTAGAAGCACATGCCAATTCAAGTAGGACTGTATAAAAAGAAATTTGAGAGCAGCAGGCAGTAAAGCTTAGTGGCGCTTGGACCAAATTACTCTCTGCTTCTCATTAGCCTCCCCACTCCTGAGATTTCCTGTTTTCCCCCAGCCTCAGATCCATCTGTATTATATGCTGATTGGCAGCTCTTATAGATTTAGAAGCTAAATGTCCACTGTGTCCAGATCTTTTACATAATGTGACAAGATCAGCCACTTCACTCAGAACAAATTGGTACCAATTTTTTAAAAGGTGGAAATGGAAGGAAGAAGAGTAAAATTGGCACAGGTGAGAAAAGAACTTGTTGTTAGTGACAGCTCAACCTGTTTGAAGGCATATACAATTCCATCCCAAAGCACTAAGGGAACAAATAAAGAATAGAAAGAGGAAAATCACTTACATTCATGGCCATCTTTGTCCTTCATTTCGTGCTGTGATGAGCTCCTCTGGACAGCTTCAGAAGCCCAATGGCATCCAGTGAGATACATGGGATGCTCTGTGTGCCCCAATGAAGAAAATGCTTCCTCCCATGCCCTCCCCCAGGAGAAAAAGAGAATAAAGATATAATTCAGCCTCATCTGTGCCAAGGGCTTATGTTCACAGCTTTCTGAAATACCTAATGGAGGAAGATGTGCAGGATTTTCCAAGAAAGAAAGAAAAAGAAAGAAAGAAAGAAAGAAAGAAAGAAAGAAAGAAAGAAAGAAAGAAAGAAAGAAAGAAAGAAAGAAAGAAAGAAAGAAAGAAAGAAAGAAAGAAAGAAAGAAAAGAAAAGAAAAGAAAAGAAAAAAAAAGAAAAAAAAAGAAAAAAAGCCTCCCAAAACAATTGTAATTCAGATGACGGAACTTCAGCAAACGGATGGGAAGGCAAACAGACTCTTATGTATCAATGTACCTAAGGGCATCAAAATTATAGAATCAATGCTTCAGGGTAAAGTGTTTCTATTGATATACGGTCTCCACATAATTTTCTCAAACATATATTTGCATATAGCTCAGAAAACAGCTCATTTCAAGAGATCCCCCAAGACAGAATTTTAGAAAACAATTTCCCAGAGTAGAAATGATGACTTGTGTAACCAGAAATGGGTGGGAAATGATGATTAGTCATGACTGGTGCTTTGTCAAGGCTGGCAAAGCAATATATCTATGAATTGATGAATTTTCAGTGACAAATGAATGAATGAATGAATTGATTTATCTCCATTTAAAGAGCTATAAAAGCCCTCCCCCCCAGAATCTAGAACCCCCAAATTTTGAGGAATGCTTCCTCTATCTCTCCCCTACAAGCCCAGAAAGTTTATTTGACATTGGTATTCAGATATCTGAAATATGTACCTCCAAAGAGGGCCTCTAGGAATGTGGTCCCAAGCACCTTGAGACATTAAACTTTTGGAAAAGATTCACCAAACTCATATTTACAATCTCTCTAAGTTTGCTGAATACTGAGTTACAGAGATCTGAGTTATACACCCCTAAGTTGGGAGTGCCTAGGAAACTGTCCTTTAGAAACTGGGTTGGAGACACCCAATCTTCACCAAACTTGGAGGAAGCTTCTTTGCAAGTCTGTAGTATCTAGGCGCCCGGAAAGAAATGTCCTGGGTGTGTGTGCATAACTCAGCCATCAAAAATCCAATCTCCACCAAATTTGGATTGTAGAGGACACTTGTGGATTGTCTAGGTGCTTTGCCCTTTTATATCCCAATGAATTAACAATTCAAAACATGCTAAAATTCCACAATTTATATTCATCCGGGAAATTCCATTTATGACAAATACAAATTGGCAAATTTTGATGAATCAGCCAAATTCATCATAAAATGTGACTTGATTTTAAATTCATCCCCATTTCTACTTGCTACATCCTTCTACTGACAAGGACGGCTAATGATTTCAATGCTCTCACTCAGAGCTCTTACATTGGTGAAAACACTATTTTGCACACACAAAACAACGATATTTGGAGGCAAATTTTCATAAAGGAAATACTTTGTACAATTACATAAATTGTGAGCATTTCCTTTACCTAGGATGACTGCTTTAAGCATTTGAAGCACTGGATACATAAACGGCTTAGGACCTAGATAACTGAAGGACTGCCTCCTTCCATAGGCACCTACCCGGCAATTAAGATCTAGCCAGGGAGCCCTCCTGAAAGAGCCATCCCTTAACAAGGTGAAAGGGATGGCTTGTAGGAACAGGGGCTTTTTGGCAGCTGCCGGCAGATTATGGAATGCCCTCCCAAGTGAGACCCGCCAGGCACCAATGTTGATGACATTCCAGCACCAGGTAAAAACATTCCTGTTCCAGAAGATTTTTAACTGATGACAGTGGGTCCTGATGGCAATTTTAGTGTAGTATTTTAATATATTGTATTTATTGTATTTAAATGTTATTATTGTTTTAATTTTATTACAGTTTTGATGTTTTAATTGTCTGAATTGTTTATTTTGATTGTGAGCCACCCAGAGACCTTTGGGTAGTGGGTGGCATACAAACAAACAAACAAACAAACAAACAAACAAACAAACAATAACATCTTTTTAACAGTCAGCCAGTCCTTTTGTGCTTGCAACATGTCTCTGC
The DNA here is from genome assembly GCA_037367245.1 of Phrynocephalus guinanensis. NCBI lineage: Eukaryota > Metazoa > Chordata > Lepidosauria > Squamata > Agamidae > Phrynocephalus > Phrynocephalus guinanensis. The sequence goes on along the minus strand of CM074735.1, from coordinate 115,713,264 downwards.
ATTTGTGTACATATATCTTTCAAAGGGAAAGGATACTAGATTTGTTTTACCATCTGTACATATCCAGTGATGTAGGGTCCATAAATTTTGGAGCTCTGGAAAAAAGAGAGAACACTCCAGCTGGATCACTTCTCTAAAATTCCACTCTTGGAGGGCTACAGTTCTTGCCTTGGGTGAACATGGCTTATAGCCATGAACAGATTTCATATGTGCCTATCTAGTGATGTAGTTGCCATAAATCATCCACCAAGGTTGGACATATAATCTGATGTGGCAGCTCAGTCCTATTAGTACCGCAGATGTCAGTGATTCACTGGCTTTAAAATGTGGTGCAGTAGTGGTGGCTGATTGAATTGCATTGCACTGAATATTTCACCATTTTGTATTCGGCAGCTGTCCAACAAGAGGCAAAAAATCCTTTCTTGAAAAAGATGATGCAGATAGAAGCTGTTTTGGAGAGCATGATTCATACATTTAGAAAGCTGGATGGTTCTGGAGAGAAAACAGCTATGGAGATCAAAACACTCTGGTGGCATTTAGGGAAATTTTGGCTGCTATCCCACAGCCAGAAAATCCGGATCAAAGTGAAATGCATTGGGCACGGTGAAGAGCCGTTTAAAGAGACCCTTCTTCCCTCCTCCCCATGCAGAGGCAGGAAGAGAGGTCTCTTTAGACATTTCTCCCCCACACCAACCGCGCGGCCCCTGGGGCCTGGTCAGTGCTTCTTTTATTTTATTTTTATTTCATTTTTCTATCATCAGTTGCAGGAAAAATGTTTAAAGAAACCACTCTGCCCGCCTCCGCATGGGGAGGCAGGAAGAGATGTCTCTTTAAACGGATCTTCCCCACAGCCGATGACAGCGCCATGTATGCGGTCCAATGCAGTGAGGAGAGTGCAGACCTCTTCATTGGGGAAACTAAATGGCCTTTAAAGAGAAGGATGGACCAACATAGGACGGGTAACTGCTCAGGACGAGAATCAGCAGTACACCTCCACAAAGGGCACTCATTCAAAGAGGAGGATGCACACATATTAGACAGAGAAGATAGGTGATTTGAGAGAGGGTTCAGGGAAGCCATTCATGTGAACATTGAAAACCCCTCTCTTAACAGAGATGGGAGCCTCAGGTACAGTCTATCTGCTACTTATCAGGCTGTGCTTTCAAAAATACCCAGACGAACTAAAAAGACTTCACCACCAAGGCCATAGCTAATGACCCATACTCTGTGGGTTTCAGCACCTTATGCCATTGTTCACCTTAAGCTTATCGACTATTGCCTACCTAACAAGCCTATTCAGGCCACTGTTCATCTTAAGAGCCTACTTCAGACCACAGTGACAAGAGGTCAAAGCAGACTATAAGATGGAGAACTCACAACTAGCTTTATTCAGACTGATGCTGTTCGGATGAGCAGCAAAATTTTTCAATCTCTTTTGAAAAGAAGTCAAGTTGCCATGACTCTACTTCCAGATAAACTCACCTGGATGACTGAGAATCTTCACAGACCCACCCACCCATATTTTTTAATTTTTTTTCTTTGTTTGCCTCTTGCCAGATTCTTGTATGTTATTATTTATTTTATTTATTAATTTTTCAGATTTATATACCGCTCCTACTTCCCAAGCGAGAACTCAGGGCAGTTCACATAAAAATTAAAAGACTAAAAAGGTGGCAAAGATAGGAGCAATCACAATGGCCATCCAAACACATATGAGTATGAGTAAGCCGGGGCAAAGAGGAAAGAGGGGAAAAAATTGTATCTCTAGTCACTGCTGAAGGCGTCCCTGAAAAGCAAGGTCTTTAAGCCTTTCTTAAAAGATGCCAACGACGGGGCCTGCTGTAGTTCGCTCAGTAAGCTGTTCCAAATGGACGGCCCCACCACCGAGAAGGCCCGCCCACGAGTACTCGTTTTGCAGGCCTCCCTCGGAGGGATGATCCGGAGCGAAAGGTCCAATGATGAACAGGTGGGTCGGGCCAGATCTAATTGTCGGGAGAGACGCTCTGCCAAATAATCAGGGGCCAAGCCATGGAGGGTTTTCTAAACCAAAACCAGCACCTTGAACCTTATTCGGGAGGCAACGGGCAATGAGTGAAGGTGAGCCAGGATGGGGGTGATGCGGTCAAAACGATGCGCACCTACCACCAACCTGGCCGCCGCATTCTGGACCCACTGCAGTCTCCGAACAAGGTTCAAGAGAGTGTTGCAATAATCCAGCCTCGACATGACCAGTGCCTGTACCACTGTCCTCAGGGAGCTCCCGTCAAGGTAAGGGCGAATCTGGGTGATAAGCCTTAGATGGTAAAAGGCCTACCTGGTCATGGCTGACACCTGGGATTCCACTGTCAGACCCAGATCCAGGACGATGCCCAGATTCCTCACTCTTTGCGCCAGCTGGAGGGCGGACCCACCCAAACTGGGAAGACGGCCACAGTACCCATCCGGGCCGCCCCTGAAGAACAGAACCTCAGTCTTTCCAGGGTTGAGCCTGAGCCTGTGAGTCCTGGTCCAATCCAAAACTGCGGCCAGGCAGCGATCAAGGGTCTGGACGGCCTCCACTGCACAGGAGGAAAAGGAGAGATAGAGCTGCGGGTCATCAGCGTACTGATGACAGCAGACTCCAAAACTCCGGATGATCTCAGCCAGCGGCTTCATATAGATGTTAAAGAGCATTGGGGAGAGGGACCACCCCTGAGGCACCCCACAAGAGAGTGTCCAGGGAGCCGACAGCTCACCCCCCCCCCGTTACCAGAACATCAAGGACTGCATAGAACAACAGTTGATTATGTTGGAATATTGCACTAGTATTTACAATTGTGCTGATATATTTACAAAGCCTTTATGTAAAGAAAAACATGTATGTTTTAAGAAAAGGCTGGGTATTGTAATCTGTTAAATATAGGATGGGTGTCAAGATATGTAAAAGTTGATAAAATATATGTTATGTATATTTAACAGATAGGAAAAGAGAATTGTAAAATGGAGGCAGTTAAATCTCTAGTCTCATGATGTTATCCACAAGTGAAAGGGATTAGTAATCACCTGCATGTTATGTGATTAGGCACAGATGGAATAGTTTATAACATCATGGTTGCATCGGATTGCATCAGATTGTAATGAGTGATGAGTCATATCTGATGGGGTCTGTAACTGTATATAAGCACTAGCTTGTATCATGTCAGACTGGGTCTGTCTATGGTGAGAGACAGTACCCCACACTCTGTTGCTTGTATATATTGCTTGGTATTTTTGCTGTTTGTATATTTTGATGTATATATGGAATATAAGAGTTTTACTCTAATCCATGATTTGTCATTCTCTGTGTTATTTCTAAGCTCTGCTATATGCTTATATCAATTTAACTACACTTTGTTCCACGTTTTTCTGCTGTGTTGACCTGCTGCTTAAAAAATAAGCTGCCTGATAGAACCTCGGTCTTTCCAGGGTTGAGCCTGAGCCTGTGAGTCCTGGTCCAATCCAAAACTGCGGCCAGGCAGCGATCAAGGGTCTGGACGGCCTCCACTGCACAGGTGGAAAAGGAGAGATAGAGCTGCGGGTCATCAGCGTACTGATGACAGCAGACTCCAAAACTCCGGATGATCTCAGCCAGCGGCTTCATATAGATGTTAAAGAGCATTGGGGAGAGGGACCACCCCTGAGGCACCCCACAAGAGAGTGTCCAGGGAGCCGACAGCTCACCCCCCAAACTCACTCGCTGGGTGCGGCCCTCAAGGAAGGAACGGAGCCAGCCAAAGGCCAGACCCCCAATCCCCACCTCCGAGAGCCACCCCAGCAGGATACCGTGGTCAATGGTATCAAAAGCCGCTGACAGGTCGAGAAGGACCAGCAGGGTGGAGCAACCCCTGTCAGCCCTCCTCAACAGATCATTGTGCAGAGCGACCAGAGCCGTCTCAGTCCCATGATGTGGCCTAAACCCACATTGGAAAGGGTCCAGGACATGGTTCTCCTCCAGGAACGACTGGAGACGCAGGGCGGCAACCCGCTCGACTACCTTGCCCAGAAAGGGAACATTGGCTATGGGACGGTATTTGGACATATCGCCCACAGCCAAGCCAGGTCTTTTAATAATGGGCTTCACCACCGTCTCCTTCAGGAGACAGGGAAAAATCCCATCACTGAAGGAGGCTGAGGCAATTAGTGAAGCCCATTATGGCATGCTCCCCCCTGCGATCTTAATCAGCCAGGACGGGCAAGGGTCGAATGGAGAAGCCACAGGCCTGCAGTGTCCCAGGGCCCTGGAGGCATCCTCAGGTGTAACAGCCCCAAACTCAACGAACCGGGGCGACCGAGGCAGCCATGGCGGGGGACTGGATCAGAGCAACCGGCGTCCAGCTTAGAACGGATGGCCTCTATCTTAGATTTTAAAAAGGCTGCGAACGACTCATTAGTGAAATCACTAGGAGGAGGCCCAGGCGGACCAGGATTGGTGAGGTCTCGAACCATCCGGAACAGTTCCGCCTGGCGGTTCGAGGCCTCACCAATTCTCAGGGCAACAAAAGATCTCCTCGCTGCCCTTATCGCTCGAGAATAGTGACTGATCAACACCTTAACCGCAGCCCAATTTAATGCTGTCCGAGCATTCCGCCATCTGCTCTCTAACCTTCTCTGCTCTTGCTTCATTGCCCGCAACTCCTCGGTAAACCAAGGGGAAGAGTGGGCTCGACACCGGATCAGGCGCTTGGTGGCAATCCGGTCAGCTACCCCGGCCACCTCCTCAAACCACCTTTTGACCAGGGATTCGACCGGAACGTCATCCAGACCGTCTGGCACAGCCCCTAGGTTCTCCGAGAACCGCACAGGGTCCAGGAGCCCCCGGGGGCGGGCCCAGATGGAAGGGCCCTGCTCCCCGCGGGGTGGGGTGGTGATTGACAGGGAGAAAGTCAGCAGATAGTGATCTGACCATGACACAGGACGGGCCAACAAGCTCCCGGCCACCCAGATCAAAACCCGCCGGTGTGGAGGCAAAACCCATGTCCAAGGTATGTCCTCCCTTGTGAGTGGGACTGGTGACAAATTGGGACAGGTTCATGGAGGCCATGGACTCCATGAACTCCAGAGTTACTCCTGACAGCCCAACCTCGGCATGCACATTGAAATCCCCCAACACCAGAAGGCGGGGGGATCTCACAAGTGCCACCGAGATGAACTCGGAGAGCTCTGGGAGGGAGAGTGCAGGGTCGCCGGGAGCTCGATACACAAGCACTATCCCAAACCTGTCCCTCTGTCCCACTACAAGGTGAAGACATTCTAAACCTGGACTCACCAACGTCGCAGATCTGCTGACATAAAAGGAGTCCCTGTACACAATGGCCACCCCCACCCCCAGGCCTGCCCAAGTGCTGCACACAGTAGCCCTGGGGCCGAAGCAGCGAGAGGGAAGCCCCTCCCCCTTCGCCCACCCAGGTCTCCGTGAGAAATGCCAGGTCGGCTCGCTCATCCACGATCAAGTTGTGGATGATGGGGATCTTATTATGCACCAACCTGGCATTGATCAGCAAACAGGACAGGCCGGGGGTACAGACGGAGTGGATCCCTGTCATGTGGCAGTGAGCCAGCGGGCCAGAACGTGGGACAGGCCGTAAATGCCTGTCCCGAGTTCTTCTTATCCGACCGACCCGCCGGCCCCAAGCGTACTTCCCGCGGTCCGACACCGCCCTGATAGGTCAACCTGCAGGCTCCATAAGATGGTATAAGACCTGGGACACAACAAACCAATCTAAAAATAAGTAAAACCACAATATAATAACAATACAGTATTAAGCAATACAACAACCATACAAAGCTGGGAAGAAAAAAAATACAATACAATGCAATCTAGTACAACAGCAATTAAGAAACAATACTGACTATACCCACCCACCCACAAAGAGACAAATAAATAAAAGAATAAGTAATCAAAACAAACACGGGCACTTAGCCTGCCGGCGGAAGGGCAGGCCAACGGGAGAGGGGGGAGGATCACAGATGAGTGAGATGGAGGTTCACTCTCCTATGACAGAGCCAAGTCCACACCACAATCGAATCACCCCCAGATGTAATTTTATATGTTTTTTTAATTATATGTTTATTTGCTTCTTTTATTTGTTTATTCTTTTTAAACTATATTTGCTTTGTTACATATTCCTTATTTGCATTTATGTAAACCATCCAGGGTCCCTTCTGCAATAATAAAATAAATAAATAAATAAATGCACTTCTGTGACCTGGGCATCCAAGCTCAAGGATGAGTCCAAGAGCACCCACAAGCTGCGTACCTCTTTTTTCAATTGGAGGGTGATCCCATCCAGTACAGGTTGCATCCCTATCCCTTGTTCTCCCTTTTGACTGACCAGGTGCACATGTCTTGTCTGGGTTTAGTTTCATTTTGTTCATCCTCATCCAGTCCATTACTGCAGCTACACAATAATGTAAAGTTGAGATAGTAGCTCCCTTAGAATCCGAAGGTGACGAGAGGTAGAGCTGGGTATCATCGGCATACTGGTGGCACTTAACCCCCAAAGACTTGATAATCTCTCCCAATGGTTTCATATATGTGTGAAATAACATAGGAGATAGAACAGAACCCTGGGGGACTCCACAGGTCAGCAGCCATGGTGTCGAATATGAATCACCTAACCCCACTTTCTGAGTTCTTTCCTGCAGGAAGGACTGGAGCCATTTTAATTCAGTACCCCCAATTCCCATTTCAGAGAAACAAGTCAGGAGGATATCATGGTGTATAGTCTCAAAAGCTGCCTCCTCTGCCTTGGAGTAAGCCTTCCAAAGGCCTTTCACTGTTTCTTTGACTGTTTCAATCTGGATTTTCAGTCAACAACTTTCAGCTCTACAGGCCCCCATTTCGATTTTACCAGCTCCCCAGTAAACCAAGCAGCCAATTTGGGTCTATTTTGAGGAAGGGGACATTTAGGAGCTATCCAGTCAATGGCTTTTCTCATTTCACCATTCCATAGTTCAACCAAGGATTCAATAGAATCACCCGTCGGAGAGGTAGGGAACTCCCCAAGGGTGGTTTAAAAAACATCTGGATTCATCAAACTTCTGGAACGTATTGCTTTGGTCTGATCCCCCAACCCCGGCCAGGCTCTGAGTTACAGCGAGCCAAAAGCACACCATATAGTGGTCTGCCCAGGACATTGGGAATACAGAAAGTTCCTTTACCTCATTGTCCCCACTGTCTATATCAGGGCAGAAGACCAGGTAAAAGGTGTGGCCGGCAGAATGGGTTGGGGCAGACACCATTTGGGCCAGACCCATTGTTGACATGAGGTCATGAAGTATTTAGACATCCCTGACAGAGCTGCCTCAGCATGGATGTTAATGTCCCCCAGAATGATGAGCCGAGGGGACTCCAAGATCAGCCCTATTATCAGTTCAGTAAGCCAAGGTTGATGTGTCACGGGGAGGGCATTATACCAAGAGAATTACTATTTTGTCCCTGGCTCCTACTTTTAAGTACATGTGGGGATATCATTGCCCATATTTCTGAGCCCCAAGATTGGTCAAGCACAAAGGAAACTGAAGGCCTAGGAGGGCCGCTTGACCTGTTATTTCCCGGCAGCCCCAGGACCGAAGCAGATACCAGGATGTGCTGATGCAGGCAAGAAGGCCAGAGCAAACAGGACGGCAGATAACCAGGATATCAGGATACATCTGCTCAGGCCCAAGGAAGCCTCTTATCAGTAATGCCTCACTAGCTAGGGAGCATTTCCCCCCCACCTGTGGAACCTATTTCCCCTGCCCATTGTCTATGTGTTTACTATGGTCTCACACATAAGGCTTGCATTCTCCCCCCCCCGAGGAATGTTTCCCTGTATCTATTGTGTTGCTCTCTTATAATAAACACTGGGGCTCAGGCAGCAGCAGGAGAAGGCTCAGAGGGAGAATCATCACCACACAGGAGGAGAATCATCATCACACACTTCCACACACGCAGCTCAGACTCACATGCACGCAGCTGATGCAGACACATTCAGACACACAGACATCCATGGAACCCTGACAGACAGATGAACAGGAATGCTGCCCTGAGCACCAGATATTGCACCCCGAAACTCTGTGTCCCGTGTGATTCGTAACGCAACAGATGGTGACCCCGACGTGATCCCCCCAACGCAATGGCAGAGGTGATTCCCCCAAGGCAACGCAGACGTGCTTCCCAGAAGGCAACGCAGATGCGATCTCCTGCAGCAAGGCAGATGCAGAGGAACCACTAGGCACAAGGACCAGGCTCCAGGCCAGAAGGCACGAATGCGGCTCATCCTCATCTCCCTACGCCTGTAAAAGGCTTTGAGACGTGTCCAGACATCCTCCAGGGGATCCCAATAGGTGAGATGGGAGCGTTCTTCTTGGTTGAAGAGTGAAATGAATTCAGTGGGTCAGTTAATTTTCGGAGCAAAAGAATGCCTTGGGAAAGCCAAGAGTCCCAGATAGAGTTTTGGGAGTCACAACAGCCTTTGGGTGGGGAACCAGCAGTAGGAAGAAATCTACAGGCAGAAAATTCCAGGGTTGGCAATCAGAATGCAGGTGATAGAGCAGAGCAGCAATGGGGACGCATGCAAATGTCCATTTCACTTCTCCCCCCAGATTTTCAGATGCCCCTACCAATAATTTTTCCACGTAGTGACCTGCGGTTAGGAGCAGTGTCCCACGATCAGGAATTGGCGGAGGAAAAAAGGGAACCCTGTGCTGTTCTAAGATCAAAAATTTCCATCAAGAATGGTCTCAGCACAGGGCAAAATGACACTCAGGAAGATCTCATCAAACCCCAGAAGCAGGAGGGTAAACATTTTGTCCTGCCAGAAAATGTATCTCCAAAAGGCAAGGAGATGCCCCAAAGGCAGTCACTTTCTTGCAGCAAAGAGCCAAGCCATGGGGCAAGATTTCCCAAAGGAATGCAGAGAGGCCAAAATTTTGTCCATGGCTCAGTAACACAAGCCTTAGAATCGCTTCAGACTCAGGATTCCATTTTCCAGGGAAAGCACCTCAGGAATCAGAAGCAGCCAGCTTCAGAGCGAATGCAGAGTTCAGCCTTGGGCTGGACCAAAGCAGATTTGCCCAGAGAGGGAATCCCAAAGATAGACCTATTTTCCAAAAGGACAAAGTTCGCCATTAAGGCAAAGGCCAGCCTTTTGTGTACTCTGGCAAATGCCAGGCACCCTCAGTATAAGTACAGAAGAAAGGGCAATTTTTTCAAAAAATCTGTACATTATTTTTCCCTGCCTAAGAGAGTTTCCTTTCTCCAAAGCCATGGAGAATGCAGATTTCCTTTTGCCCCCCCACTCGAAATGACCAGGCGAGACGGTGTGTTGGGGGTAACTGGGTCACACTTTATTAACGCATAACATCATCAACCACAACCACAACAGGAGGGGCCAGGCATCCATGACTTGGTTGGGTCCAAGGGGTCTCCCGGGACCCCACCAACCGGGCAGCATCAGGCGAGCCATAAACCCCCAGGTGGTGCAGTCGTCCGACAGCACCCCACCAGGCCAGTTGGTTTTATTTGATCCTCCCTGCCTGCTGTCACCAACCTGGGTGATTCCCAGCGCAGGGAGGCGTTTGGTCTCCCCCGCCCCAGCACCGAGACCTCCTGGCCCGCAGTGCTGTGGTTGAGGGGCGTTTGGGTCCAGCTGTTAATTGTATGCTCACCGCTGCCCTCCATCAGCTTTTAGCCGCCACTGCCGAGGGCCTAGCCTTGCTATGGCCCCGGTCACCCATTAAATAGCCACTACCATAGCCAGGCCCCTCCTCCACTCCAGCAGGAACACCTCGGTGCCATTGTCCGTCAGGTGTACACCGTCCGGCCTGCATGGCTCCGTCCTGCGTCCATTGTTCTCCGGGTGGCCCATCACTGCCCCACAATCCCGGCGGACCGCCCAACCAACCTCTTGGTTTACCCCTTTCCAGGAGTAGTTCCGTTTTGTGTGGGTCACAGTTAGCTCTTCCAATCTGGCGCAGACTCATCATCGACCAGAGCACCCTGCAGGCCGTGAACCGGGCCTTCGCAGACGCCAGATCGCCCAAATTTGAGGATTAGGGACGTGCCAGTTCGCCTGGTCAAATCCTGTCCCCCCAAGTGAGTCAAGGGAATGGCTGTCGAGATGTCCCCCGCTGCAGCTGTAGCTACTCCGGGGCCCTCCAGCCACCCCATTCCTCTCGCTCCCCACCACTCCATGGTTGCCCGGGTGTCCTACGTGCACCTTTTTCAGCCTGGTACATGTAGCTGTGACCCACCAAACTAATTCTCGCCCGCTATGCGCAGCCTTCCGATCCTGGGGAAACAAAACAACACGTTAAAAATTGCCGGCAACGGCCGCACGCATCTGGAACGGCCGCACGCATCTGTAAAAGCTTGAGAGGCCCACCTCCTAGCTGGCGAAGGGCCAGATCATGGCCCACCGCTGCCGCTGTGAGCAGCCAACTACCCCTTCAAGGAGATCAGGCCAGGTCCCCCGCGGTGTAGGTAGACCCAGAATCGCTGGAGGTGCTCCGTGGACAGGGTGGACCGTCAGTCCAGGCCTTGGGCGTCCCTAAAGTCAGTGAACTCATCCCACCGGTGCGTCACCCGCCGCGTCCTGGGGGCGCCCGAGTGGCAGAGGGGAGCTGCGCGCCTGGGCCCTGGTGTCTATCCCTATGCCCAGGAAGGCGAGCACAGTACTGGGCCCATCGGTCTGTTCCGTTGACTAATGGGAGGCCCCCGCTCGTGGGACAGTGCGCGGAACTGATCCAACGGGACTCTGCACCTGCCCAATCCGTTGGATCCACAGAACAGGTGGGCGTCCAGGTAACGCGCCGTACTTTCCCAGTCCGTGGCGTGGCGCCGCCGCCACTCCACGCGTGAGCTGATGGTCCTGGAAACGGCGCAGGATGCTGAGCATCCAAATGGGAGGGCCCGGTCCGTGTAGAACCAGCCCCGGAATCGGAACCCCAGCAGCTCAAAGTCCTCCGGGCGAACGGGGAGAAGGTGGAAGTCGGACTTAATGTCGCATTTCGCCATCTCTGCTGCCACTCCGCAGGTGCACACCATGCGCTTGGCCGCATCGATGGACGCGCACCTGCCTGTGCGACGCTCCGGCGGTTTCCCGTCCTTGAGGGATACCCCACTGAGATGGGGCAGGTGATGGAGTACCTGGAACTCCCTTGGGACTACCTTTGTTACCGAGCCAATCGGGGGCACTCGCAGGTTAGGTACTGGTGACTCCTAGAAGAGGCAGAGGACACGGCCCACCCGTACTTCCTTGGGGATGTCGTCCTCTGCAACCCCTACCCCCATATCCCGGGATTATGGGTTGTTTGGTAACCAAGGAATGCGGGCCCCCCCCGTAACGGAGTACCGAACCCAAACTCAAAACCGTAAACTAGAAACTGTGCTGCTGCCTTAAAGGGAAATGCCGCAGCCCATTTGCCGCAACACCTCCAGCCTAATCGGGCTGGGCCCCTGTTCCAGGGGGTCCTTCCGTACCTCCCACTTTTTTGGGCCCTCCCCCCACCCTGGGCCGTCCTTGTTGGGGGGGGGGCTCTACTGCAGCCGGGGGCCGGGTGATGTGCTCCGCAAATGGAACCCTCATGTTTAAAACGGCAGGGTGTCCTGTTGCAGACTCCCTGGCCATTGTAATCTCCACAGACCAGCCGGAACTGAACCGGCCGGCCTGCAGCGCGGGCAGGTGTGTTGGCCGGCCCTGTCCTTATGGTGTGGCCACTGTCACCCCTTTCCCCCAGTGTCGGCCTAACTGGAGTCATGAACTGCCACAAATGGGTGGCAGCGGTGCATCCCAATGGGCGTAGGGGTCCAGGGCCGCCCTACAACAAATTCCGTGTCATACTGAAGCCAGGTATGGCCTGTAAAATCCACAAAGGCCCTGTATATCATATCTAGGTACTTAAGCATCACCTGGGCCCTCCCTGGGTGGGTATGCAAGATCAGAGACATACAATCAGGTAGGCTGGCAGCCATGTTGCCCAGGAGCATTCCGGCTTTTACCTGCCTGCGCTCCCTATCTTGTGGGTCCTCCCTGCCCACTTCCTTGATATCCAGCTCCCAATCCAGTAAGTTAAAGATATCTATGCCTTCCCCCCCCCCGCCAGATTTTCTCCCTAGTGGGCTGAGACAAATGATGCCCAAATGGGGAGGCGTAGTCGCCATATGGCATGGCGGCCGCCGCCACCCCGGGGTAGCCCGGGGCTGCGCCTCTCCCTGGCCATGGTGCCATTCCCCCAACCATGTGGCCGATCCCTGACCAGCCCGGCAACAGGCCAGGTTCCCCCAGTGGGGGGAATCCTGGCAGAGTTGGTTGGTGCTGACCTGGCCCGCCACCGGGGGGTGTCGGCTGGCCCAGCCTCCGCCCCACCGGTGGGGGCGCAGGGCCGAGCCTCCCTGATGGGGTCGGCCGCAACGCCGGCAGCATGGCCGCCGGCAGTTGGGCAGGCGGCACCTGGGCTGTTCCCTGCGCCGGGGCAGCTACCCCGGCCTGGAAACTACCTCCCGGCCAAGACCAAATGATTGTGGGTGCAGTTTCGGGTGTGCACACCAACTCACTGGGTGCTGGGCTCTCCGTTGCAGGCATCGGGGGCTGGTCTCCTCCCCCTAGTTCCACTGCCAGGGCTTCGTCCTCGTCTGCGTTCTGCAGGTCCGGCCGGTGCCGCGCCAGTCCCCCCGACGGTCCCGGGGGCTGATTCCATCCGCTCAAGCACTGGAGTATTGTGTACAATTCTGGTCACCGCATCTCAAGGAAGACATAGTGGAACTGGAAGAGGTGCAAAAGAGAGCGACTAAAATGACTACTGGGCTGGGGCACCTCCCTTATGGAGAAAGGCTAAAACATTTGGGCCTCTTTAGTCTGGAAAAAGGCGATTGAGGGGGGATATGATTGAGACATACAAAACAATGCAGGGCATGAGTAAAGTGGATAGAGGGAAGCTCTTCTCCCTCTCCCAAAACACCAGAACCAGGGGACATACACTCCAATCGAGGGCTGGGAGAGTAAGCACTGACAAAAGAAAACATTTCTTCACCCAGCGCGCTGTAAGTCTATGGAACTCCCTGCCACACAATGTGGTGATGGCATCTGACCTGGATGCCTCCAAAAGTGGACTGGACAGACTCCTGTAGGAAAAGCCCACCACAGGTTGCAAACCATGATGGAGATGTGTAACCTCCAGGGTTTAAACCAGGGTACTCCAAGGGCCAGATGCAGGAGAGTGGCACCAGGAGACAAACATCCAGTCCCATGCGCTCCCAAACACATCCGGCGGGGCCGCTGTGAGATACAGGAAGCTGTACCAGATGGGCCCTTGGCCTGACCCAGCATGGCTCTTCTTATGTTCTTATGTACTAATGCCTATGCAAATTCCCAAGAGGATTCTGACCAAGCAGCATGATTCCAACCATTGCACGGTTAATATAGGCCCCGTGGTATATCATAGGATAAATGTGGCATTTGCAAATCTTTTTAGTTTGACCCACAAAACACATTCGGGCCTGTGAGCCAGGTAAGGCCTAGACCAGCCACGACGGGTAGGCCTCCGTCAGCCGGGGCCCGAAGGCCAAGGTAAAACCTCCCGCCCAGTCGCCGCGACCTCACCCCTCCTGGGCGATAGGGCTCGGTCCTCCTTCCCCCCAAAGCCTGCTGGCTGGGGCCCAGCAGGGGCCCGGTTCCCCTGTTGCACCCAGGCCGCGTGGTCTGAACTAGGTAGGGGAGGGGGTGAGGAGCCCACCCGCCAGCCCCCCGTGTCCCGCCCGGCTGGGCCTGGTCGCCTCCCACCAGTCTCCGACCCCGGCCTCCTGGTATCCCCTAGCCCCGGCTGGCGCAAGGGAATAAGGGGTGAGTAGGTAGGTGTCTCCCGATGTGGGGGGGCGCAGACAGTCCCACCCGCCCCCGGGGTCTGGGGGAGTCCATCGGCTGGTGGGCCCAACCCTGCCTTGAGCCCGCTAGCCCGTTGGTGCGCCTGGAAGCCCTGTAAGGCCCAGCCCAGCCGCTGCGGCTAGGCCTCTTTTCAGCCGGGGGCCCATAGGCCAGGGCAAACACCCGCCCAGCTGCCGGAACCGCCCTGCCTGGGCGCGCGCGCTCGGGCCCCCTCCCCCCAGGCCTGCTGGCTAGGGCTCGGTAGTGGCCCGGTTGCTCCCCGGCATCCCGAGCGGCGCGGTCTGCAAAGGAGGAGGGGAGGGGTGAGGCGTCTGCCTGCTGGCCCGCACGTCCCTCCTGGCTTGGCCCGGTCGCCTCCCCCCAGTCACCGACCAGTAAATTAAGGGGTGGGGGTGTTCGCCGGCCAGCTCTGCACCACGCTGCCCGGGCTCCGGGGCCCCGCTCACTCTGGGGGGGGGGGAGGACTGATGCCGCTCCCCCCAATCCACTGCCAGGCCGCGGCCGGGGACCGGCCGCGCAGTCCTTCTCCGCGGTGCTGCCGCCGCTCCTCCCGATGCGGCGCCGCTTCTGCCGCCCAGCTTCGTTGCGGCCGCTCCCGGGCTGGGCTCCGCTGGCTTATTTGGCTCTCGCCAGGCCGCGGAGCGCCACCGCGCCGTGCCGGACTCGCCGCCGCATTCTCAAATGGGCCGGCGCCCGGCGGCCGACTCTATCGCGCGCCACCCGGGCTACACGGCCCCGCTCACTCTGGGGGGGGCGATGCCGCTCCCCCCGGTCCGCTGCCCATTCGCGGCCAGTGCCCGGCCGCGCCGCCCGGCTCCGCCGCGCCGCCACGCCCCATACGGGGCTGCGCCTCCTCCGCTGGGCTCCGCTCCCGCTGGTCTGGGCCAAGCCGACTGCTCCGGGTAGCCACCGACCAGAGAGCGGAGCTGCGCTGCCAGTTCGGCCGCCGATGCAGCCTTCAAAATGGCGCCCGCCACGTGGCGCCTGCTGTGCCGCCGGCGTTCGGAGGCCCTCACCCACTGAACGCCGGAAGAAGACTGAATGCAGGGTTGGGGAGGAGCCGCCCTTTATAGGGCGCTCCTCCCCCTCCCATCCGGGACATTCTTGTCCCGTCTCGCCTGCCGTCCCTCTCGCGGGCGGCAAATAGGCTCCGCGGGGCGGACGAGCCGCCTGCGGAGCCCGCATTCTCAGAAATCTTGGGCAGCCAGAATTCCCCTCACACTTTCTTTAGCAAACCACAGCAAAGTTTAGAACTCAAAGATGCTTTTCTCTCTCTCTCCCTCTCTCTCCCTCTCTCTGTCTATTGACTGGAAGCAGCTCAGGGGGAGCTGGGGGGGAGCGGGGAGCGAAAAGGTTTTTGGATAAGAAAGAGTTTGCTGGAGAACGGGAAGTTTGCTGGAAAGCAAGCAGGCGTCAGTCAGGAATTGTGAGAAAGATTCCTGGAGATTTCAAGTTGCTTTAGAAAAAATGTCCCAAAGATCTAATCTGTCCACTATTCTCATGGGGTAAAAAGGAATTATATGGGTTTGATCCATCCAACTCGCACAAACATGCAAGATAGCAGGAAGCATGGAATGGTTATCAGTTTGCTAGGAAGGGTAGACTGTTATCTTCAGATACATTGTATAAACAAAGCTAGCTTATCACCTTCCTGCGGGTTGTAATTACAAGTCAGCAAGCAGAGGCATCTTTCAGAGTTGGAAGCAAAGACTACAAGTCCCATATGCCTTACATTTTTGGGGCACAAGAAATCAACAGGGTTTAAAAAGGTATAAAAATCATCACTAATGCATGTTCCTTTTGCCTCCAAAAATCAAGCAGGGAAAAAACCTTCCTCTCAGGGTATGAGTTTCAAATTTACAACAAAAAGCCAAAAAGAATTAGAAAGAAAGGGGGAGAAATGCCCCCCCTTCAAGCCTCTTCAAGCAAGGCTTGATTTTAACTATATATGTACCCTGAGAGAAAGAGAAATATTCTCACAGTTATGGACACATGCCAAACAGAGGCACCTTCCTTCCATGGCAGTTTGAAGCTTTACCAGCAGAATGATCCCAGAACATACATTCCTCATTTTCTCAATTGCAAGGACTATGGTCAGAGGGCAAGACTGATGTTCTCTTAAGGACTGGACTTGGCATTCATGCAAACCAGACTTTGCTAAATCAGATTTCACCACCAGAAGAAGAAGACATTTCTCAGACCCATGAACTTTTAGGAAAAGAACTCTTAAAAAGACTTTTCAGCAAACAGCCATCCATTGGAAGGAAGCAGAGAAGAAAATAGTTAGGTAGTCTTTCACCTTTTCCCCACGGAAATGTAAGCCCCTAGCATAGACAGACTTACATATGTATTCTCATGAATTCATGTATTAGGAAAATATTCACATATTAGGGAACTTCTTGCTATGCATTACCTCTTAGCCACAAAATGTATTCATGTATTGTTTACTTATGCTATAGCTTATTGCTTGATTATTGTTAATGCATGTATATCTGTATGCTAGATATGTCTATGTACCTTTTAAGTCTTGGGAGAAAATCATGCTTATTATGCCATTTCATTTATTATTGCAAGTTATGAGGAGCTTAAGTTTCTATCTCTGAAAGTCATATGAATAGTGCTGTGTAACTCACCTGGGAGAAGAATGCATGCCACAATCAGCCAACATTCCAGAAGGGTCCCCACATTAGATAACACATCACAGCCAATGATTTATGCCATGCCCTAGCTTAGGGCTCTCACAATGAGCATGGGAGTGGGAGGAAATGGCCATGGAGTGTCACTGCAGCAGCTCTCATGCACAGCCATAAGACACCTCACATTTAAGGGCAGTGAGGCAAGCATCCCCATAATAACACACCTCAGCCCAGACATATGTCTTGCCAGAGACATGCCACTCCCTCCTACATAAGGAGTTGAGTTTCCTCTTGGGCCAAGCAATAAGGCCCCTGGGGCAAATGACCTCAGGTTGCCAGCTTTCAAGGCCTGCATGGATTGAGCACCAGATGAGTGCCTGATTTCTGGTCTGTTTACTTTTACACCTGTACCTCCTGTCTGGTATGCAAAAAGGGCCACAGCTCTTGCCAGCTTGCTCATATTTAAAAGAAAAGAAAAGAGGAAATGTGGGGATATCATTGCCCATATTTCTGAGCCCCAAGATTGGTCAAGCTCAAAGGAAACTGAAGGCCTAGGAGGGCTGCTTGACCTGTTATTTCCCGGCAGCCCCAGGACCGAAGCAGATACCAGGATGTGCTGATGCAGGCAAGAAGGCCAGAGCAAACAGGACGGCAGGTAACCAGGATATCAGGATACATCTGCTCAGGCCCAAGGAAGCCTCTTATCAGTAATGCCTCACTAGCTAGGGAGCATTTTCCCCCCACCTGTGGAACCTATTTCCCCTGCCCGTTGTCTATGTGTTTACAATGGTCTCACACATAAGGCTTGCATTCCCCCCCCCCGAGGAATGTTTCCCTGTATTTATTGTGTTGCTCTCTTATAATAAACACTGGGGCTCAGGCAGCAGCAGGAGAAGGCTCAGAGGGAGAATCATCACCACACAGGAGGAGAATCATCATCACACACTTCCACACACGCAGCTCAGACTCACATGCACGCAGCTGATGCAGACACATTCAGACACACAGACATCCATGGAACCCTGACAGACAGACGAACAGGAATGCTGCCCTGAGCACCAGATATTGAACCCCGAAACTCTGTGTCCCATGTGATTCATAACGCAACAAGTACATACATTCAAAACCATGAAATTGGGGAACATGGCATTTAGTAAGAGGGATGGAGTTGTGGTTGACTATTGCCACTCCACCACCCTAACAAGATCCAGGAAGATAACAGGAAAAAGTGTTTTCCCCTGTTACAGGAGATTACATCTCTTACCCTCCCCCTCACACCTGCCAATTCAATAGTGCTCCCATGATTCACATGCTTGCAAAAGAGAAAGAGCCTATAACTGAGAGTCTGATTGATCAAAACAACTTTTCAACAAAGTCTTTAGCAAGTCAGCTGGTTATAGGCAATGCAATACATTTGATGCCTCTTTTAGCCATACGACCTTACTATGTCCATTTGTATCTTTTTTTACTGGAGAGGCTATTATTCCTATTGATTTTATATTGGAGTAATCTTCAAGGATGGCAGATGTTCATGCTCTGTCCAGTTATCTAGCTGTTGCTTGGATATTGGCCAATGACAAACAGGCATGGATCTTTCATAGTCTTGTGGTGGTTAAACAACTGCTATGGCAACACTGGATGGCAAAATGCCCACCTCCTGTTAACCCAATAGATTGAAGAGGACTTTACAATGATTGCAGCAACATTAAGGCATGTAGCACATAAACATATTTTTGCTCATGTTTAAGGTGCCATAAGAGAATTGGTATTTTTACCTGCAAAATTACACAGGGACCTGTTTACTTGTTCCTCTACTAATGTTCTGTGCTGCTGATGAGCATGCTGGTGGAGCTCTATTGCCCTCCTTGGGTGAAATAGCACACAAAAATATGTCTTGTGCTTTCTGTGAGACTAGAGGAGAGACGGGGAGGAACACCTATGTGCTGCAACAGGGCTCCTCCTAGGCTTTGCCTTCTTTCAAGATGTTTGCCCCACCTGAGCACCCTTTTAATACTAGTGTGAATCTAGTGTGTATCTAACTGGTCACCTTTGGGAGCAGGATAGGAATTGTTGCCCCACTCTCAGAATTCGGCGAGTGAGAAATGGGATTTTTTTGCCTATCCCACACTGGAACATGTGGTGCATTTGGCTAGGTTTTCAATTACATCGTTCACAGTGGCAGGTAGTACAGAAGAACACAAAGGAGATAACATGGCACTGGGGAATCAGTGGATTACAGTGTCAGGGGGAGGATACGAACATAAGAAGAGACATGCTGGATCAAGCCAAGGGCCCATCTAGTCTGGTTTCCTGTATCTCACAGTGGCCCTGGAAGTGCACAAGACATCTGTCTCCTGATACCACTCCCTTGCATCTGGCTTTTGAAGTACCCTGGTTTTAAGCCTGGAGATTACACATCTCCATCATGGTTTGTAACCTGTGATGGACTTTTCCTCCAGGAATCTGTCTAATCCACTTTTAAAGGCATCCAGGCCAGATGCCATCACCAGAGAGTTCCACAGACTAACAACACACTGGGTAAATAAGTATTTTCTTTTGTCTGTTCTCACTCACCCAACCCTCAATTTGAGTGGTTGTCCCCTAGTTCTGGTATTTTGTGAGAGGGAAAAGAGTGTCCCTCTATCCACCTGACTCATGCCCACATCTCAACCATATTCCCCCTCAGGTGACTTTTTCCAGACTAAAGAGACTCAAATAGTGTAACCTTTCCTCATAAGGGTGGTGCCCCAGCCTAGTAATCACTAAAGGGGTGATTATGCCATTGTGAGTTTTTGGGGCTGTTTGGCTGTGTTCTGGAAGTTTTTCTTCCTTATGTTTCACCAGACTCTGTGTCCGGCATCTTCAGCAGACAAGGAGCTCAGGGAACTAAGAGTTCTCTCTGTGCTCTGGGAACTCCTAGTTCCCTGAGCTCTTACCCTCTGAAGATGCTGGCCACAAAGTCTGGCAAAACATCAGTAAGAAAAACTTCCAGAACCAGAACATGGCCAACAGCCCGTAAAACTCACAACAGTAGAGATGGGCACAAAATGAACTTTTAGTTTTCTATTTGGTCTGGGGCGTGGGACACCCACGCACGGTCAAATGGATTAAATTGCGCAAAGTGGGTAAAAATGAATAATGAACCAATGAACCAATGAAATGATTTTTGGGAGGGAAAATCATTAAAAACAGACTGAACCGAAGCAAAGCCTTAAACAAACTGAACTGAAACGAATTGCCATTTTTTGGGTTCGTGCCCATCTCTAGACAACAGCTATCAGATCCCGGTTGTGAAAGCCTTTGAGAATATGCTATTGTTACCTTGTAAATAAATCACTGACTTTTTCCTAGGCTGATTACCTGGTCTGTTACTAATGAAACCAGTGCCCTCTGTCCATTATCTGGTCAATGCCACAGTGTTTTAACATGACAACCATCTAGTCTTACTATAATATCTGAGAAAGTGGGTTTGATTCATTGAAATATATCAGTTGGTCTTTGAGGTATCACATTTTTCTCTTGTTTGTTTTTCTTTTTTGTTTGGGATTTTGCCTGAAATACTTCACAGAATAACAATACTGCTGGGTAGCTCAGTGGTATACCACTCTATTCTGCTCTAGTCAGAACCCATCTGGGGTACTGTGTCCAGTTCTGTGCACCTCAACTTAAAAAGGATGTTGACATTCTTGAATGGGTCCAGAGGAGGGCAACCAAGATGATTGAGCGTCTGGAAGAATTTTTTTTTATTTTCTTGAGGACCAAACACATTACAATTATTTTTCCAATGTATAAACCCTTATACAATTCCCAAAGTTTGTTCACCCTTCTTCTTCTGCAGTTCCCTCTCATATTATATATTGTCAAAGCTTGATGGAAAAGTCTAGCCCTTTTCTCATTTTCAGATTTTCCTTCAAACCATTCTATGAACTTCTGTCACTCTTTCAAAATTCTATTTTTCCCTTCAATTTTTCCTTCTTGCATTATTTGTATCCATTCATTTAAAAATTGATATAAATTATCTTTCCATTTGTCGTATTTCCATTTTCCTTCATCCTTCCATCCAGTTAATACCATTATAGCAGCTGCTATTCCATAATACATAATCTTTTTTTATTTCTCCCCAATTGCTTTCTATCTCCACCAGTCTTTAAAAATATGATCTATTTTAACTGAATCCTTTTTTTGTTATGTCTATTCCAAAAACTCCTTACTTTCTCATCCTTCCAAATCATATGCCCAAAAGTACCCTTTACTTTCTTACAATGCCAACATTGGGATGAGATTTTTTTTATCAACTCTACTTACTTTCTGTGGGGTATAATACCATTTATACAATACTTTCAACTGCATTTGCTTGTCTTACAGGGAGTGACTTAGGGAGCTGGGAATGTTTAGCCTTATAAAAAGAAAGCTGAGAGGGGATATGATAGCTACTGTACGTTTAAAAATTTGAAAGGATGTCACATTGAAGAAGGGACTGGTTTGTTTTCCATGGCTTCAGAGACGAAGATGCAGGGCAATGGTCTCAAAGAGATTCAGTTTAAACATTAGGGAGAACTTCATGACAGTTAGAGCTGTTCGGCAGTGGAAGATGCTGCCACAAAGGGTGGTGGAGTCTCCTTTCTTGGGGGTTTTTAAGCAGAGGCTGGATGGCCATCTGTCGGGAGTCCTTTGATGGGGGTTCCTGCATTGCAGGGGGTTGGACTGGATGGTCCCTGAGGTCTCTTCCAACTCTAGGATTCTATGATTCTATGGTTTAGATATCTGGCTGTAGAGCCAGAGTTTGGAAGCTCAATTCCCCAACATGCACCCTTGAAAAGGGCTCGACTCAGTGATCCATAGGGTCTCTTCCAGCTATGCAGTTTTAACATAACTTCCTCCTCAAAAACTAAGCCTCTCAGCATTACAACAGATCCAACTTTAAACTGAAAGAATAGGAAGGTACCAATAAACTGAAAGAATAGGAAGGTACCAATAAACTGAAACTGTTAGGTTTGTCTGTTGTTAGCAGGAAGAGAAGCCATGGCCCTAATGTTTTTCTTGATGCACTCAACTCTAGACAAATGAATGCAGGTAGAGTCCTGGAGTCTGAAGACTCAGTTGGACTTTTTCAAGCTTCTCTACTAATGCAGTTATAAATTTAGGCTTCAAGTTAAAGAGACCTTGTATTTATTGATCAAGATGCATTATCTCCATGGCAGAAACCACTAAGCAGTTTTTACCTCCTGTCATTATTCTAAATAATTCAGAAAGTAATTTCAGTTTTTACTATTCCATCAATGCTTATCCCTTTTACAATATAAGTGCTGCAGATAGGCATATTAAAACCCCATGCTGCACAAATGACCCAGCAGTACATAAGAAGGAATTGCTTTTTATAAAATCTTTATGTGTCATAATCCAAATGCTTGGTATTTTGTTGTCTGCATTACATCATAAAAATCATTAGATATCCTCATTTTTTCCTGCACATTGATTAGTTTAAGAAGTAATGGATGTGATATGGAAGCGATGTTCTTTGAAGAGAACGTTAGTACAATTGAGATAGTATTGAAAACAGTTAATTGCCCTGCTTCCCAAGACAAAATTGGCATATAATTAGCTTTGCAAGCTTCAGGCTCTAGATGCTCATTAAGTTCTCCAGTCACAGGTCAACAGAGCCCTGAGATTTATTGCTAAGGCAACTAGTACTTAACATTTCTTTACTGTCTGGAAGCAACATCAAAGTGGGAATTTGTTTACTCAGCCTGCACTTGCAGAATGGTACATAATCAAACTGATCCCTCATATAATATTCCTGTGTGCAGCCATTAGAGGTAAATATTGATAGACATCAGTAGAGCTTCTTCGTGGTTGACTATGGAAAGGTAAGCAGTCAGGGAGTTCTGGAGCTGTGGCTGGGAACTCAGTTCTCAATCTAGGAATTTCCATTAGTCATAACACCAAAAGAAGTGTCTGTGAAGATTCTCAATCATCCAGCTGAGGTTATCTGGAAGCTGAGTCATGGCAACTGGACTTGGTTTTGCTACTCATCCAAGCAGAATTGAGTAACCTTTTGCTACTCATCCAAGCAGCTTCATCAGACTGATGAAGCTGCTTGGATGAGTAGCAAAACATTTAGATACCACAAGAAAAGAAGTCCAGTTGCCATGACTCGACTTCCAGACCAAAGGAAGTTGGAGTTCCATAGCAAGGATGATAAAGGTACTGTTGGGGTTAAAAACTGTAGACTGACTATTCTGAGATGAAAATAAAAATAAACTTTATCTAAATCTCTCAAGGAAAAGGGGAAACAGGATATTCCTAATAAAACAACCAAACACTAACAGTAAAAACAAAACATGCCAAATGAAGTATGATTAGATAAGAGGAAGGCAGCTCAGGCAATGCCTGGGAACATTAGGGAAACATGCATAGTCTGCCTCACTCAAGTAATTAACATGAAGAGAGGGTGAGGTCAGCAATGGCTACAGCAGCTAACAAGAGCTAAATGCTAAAAGCAGTATACAAATACAAATACAAATATGAATTTGTATTCGTAAAAGCAGTATGCTAGTGAGCAAGGAGAAAGGATTCCTTTTGTAGGAGCCATGCCAATAAAAGAGATAGATCTCACAGGTTTACCATTCCAAATGAGGTTCAGCTGACATTAACCCTATAATATCTGAATATAGATCTTGCCATATTCCAACAGGTATTACCCTCCAGATGTTGTTGGGCTGCAGCCACTATCAAACATTGCTAACATATCCAAATATGTGGAAAGGCTGGCCATCCCACTTGCTTATCAAAGATAAGCAAGCATCATTTATCCAAATGATGCTTGAGCGGATAGACAAGCCTGGAGGATACTGGAGGATCCTCTTTAGCAGCTGGCTTGGGGAACCCAATCTGCACCAAAGATGGAGGGAGTGTAGAAGAGAGTCAGTTGAAGCTTCTCTGTGAATTACTGTCTCTAGGTGCCTGGGAGTCACTGTCCTTGGGGTGTTCTTTGTTGGTGCATATATCAGACATTGGAGATCCAATCTTCACCAAAAGTGGAAGGATTTTAGAGGAGAGACGAAGGAAGCCCCTTTGCCATTTTTGTTCTCTAAGTGCCTGAGATTAGCTGTTTTATAGGGGTTTAAAGGGGAAATGAATCAATTATTTTTCTGATTTTTTAATCAGAAAAAGTCATAAATTTGTAATTTGTAATTTGTTGAACCTGACATATGAATCAAAATAAATCACTGCCCACTACCCAAAGGTCTCTGGGTGGCTTACAATTAAAATGAACAGATAAAACAGTTAAAACAGTTAAAACGTTTAAAAAGGCAATGGACAATAAAAACAATAAAAACATTTAAATGCAAAACACTAAAATTGCCACCAGGACCCACAATCTATGTTATGCCAGTTAAAAAACTTCAGAAACCGGAAAGTTTTTGTCTGTTGCCGAAATGTCATCAGTGTTAGCACCAGGTGGATTTCACTTGGGATGGCAAGTAAAGTGCAGCGAGTGTAGTGAAGTGGAGGGTGTTTAGCCACTCTGTGGAATATGCCTCCTGCGGATACTTCACCCAAATGACCCACAAAAGCAAGAGCGCACACCATTCTAGCATTCTAGCTTATATTTTGATATGTGATATTAATTCATCTTCTTTGTTTCCGATGGCTAACTTGTTATGTGTACAGAAACATAAGTTGTGTGATGCTCAAATAAGCCATAAAATTGATTTGTGATATATGTCATTTACTGAAGAAAACTGTGGGGGAATGGGCTGTACCATCCATGCTGGAGAATTCAGTTCAGTCTGCTAAATGAACTGACCTAATTTGTGCTTCTCCTCCCAATTTACAGATCACCATATAATTATACTTTGCATGTGGCATTTCTCAGAGGAATGTGAGACACTTTTACAACAAAATGAAAAGCAAAGGGGTGAAAGTGTTTAAAAATGCATGATTTAGAAAATGTGCATAAAAACATATAAGCTTGGCTTCACACATTTCTTTTTTTTTCTTTTCTTTTTCTATTCCTTCCTTCCTTCCTTCCTTCCTTCCTTCCTTCCTTCCTTCCTTCCTTCCTTCCTTCCTTCCTTCCTTGTTTCTTTCTTTCTTTCTTTCTTTCTTTCTTTCCTTCTTGCAGGCTGGCAAATGGGACTCATGACTGAACACATGCAAAGATGACTCAGAGTGATCCGAGCTGTAATTAGCCATTTGGCACCCCTCTCACCCACTCTGCTGTGAGGCATAGGTGGGGATATGAGCCCTCAATGAAAAGGGAAGGGAAAATGTAGTGTGTTCACCCCCAAGCGCTGATGCTACATAGGAACACAAAGTGCGACTGTTTGTTTTCCTAATGCTCCCCAGTAGATTTGCCTTTATGTTTTGGTGCCCTCTATACTTCAGTGTCTTTTGAAACAACATCGCCACTTGCTCCATCTTAGTAGCTGTCCTAGGACTGATTCCTACATCCCTATTTTATGCACATTTTCTCCCCATTAAAATTTTCTGTTCTAATAGTCATATATGCAAAACCCAGCAGAATGTATTCTCTGAACAATCTTCTTCCTGTGTCCCCCCTCCCGCCACCGCCTTTTTTCCCTCCTAAAATACAACCTTCAGCAATAATGCTCTGCGTCCTCTGTGTATCCAGTCTAAACATCTAACCTATTTTCTCTAATTTTCTCTAAGGGAACTTAGAAGAGAGTGGATTAAGGTTAATTCTCTATTGAACCAGCTTCAACTCACTAATTAAAGGACAGGGAGAACAGCCAAGACTCTAGCACACCCCTGGCTTTCCCCTGAGATAAGGAATGCATGCACTCTTGTCACAGAAATTGGACCTCTTATTTTGGTTAAATCATATTTACATTTCAACGAGAACAGTCTAAATGAAGAAAATGAAAATACCAAGCACTATGTGTGGGTGCTGGGGGTGGGCCTAACCGCCACTCATAAGCCTTGAGACAGATGAATTTAAACTTGAAATAGTTGCTATGCTTTATATGCATTGTAGAGATGGGCACAAATTGCAGAAAAGGTGATTCATCACAATTTGCAATTTTACAAGCTTTGTTCATCTCACCCCATCCCCCCAAAAAACACTTTCAAAAAATAAAAATAAAAAACCCAATTAATTTTTAAAAAATCACTAAAAGATTTTTTTACTTTGTATTTGTCAGCGTCATCACTTTTGATGAATATGAATTAACTGACTTTTAACAAACCAGTGATGTCTAACACATATTGTGGTTTGTTTTTGTACTTTTGCACTTCTCCAATAACCTATGCTTATCATTATGTTATTTGTATAGTGGAGGGAAAAGGATGTGCCTAAACCTTCACTATTGTGTTTGTATCTGCATGAAGCAGGCATCAGGATGACTAATTTTGTTATCTATGAAACACTCTTCCTAAGTTCATTTGATCCTTGGGATCAGGGATGAAATGGTTCTTGTGATGACCAAGAACCAGCCATTTGAAAGGGGCACTGCCATTCCTTTAGACTCTACCAGTTGAATAGCTTCTCTGGTGAGGAGGAGAACATAGCTGACTGTGCAATGGTCTGTTTTCTAAGTAACGGAGAAGTGACAACTTCTAAAGAAATGTAAATATTTTGCCCTTTGTCTACTAATAATTAGACTGGGATACAATTAATGATTTGTCTTGCTTTTCTGACGTTCATAATATACCTTTCAGATTAAAATGAGTTTAAAACACTCATAATACATACACATAATACATGATTTTTGTGATGAAAATACATCAAATAAATATATTGTAGGTGTGTTTTTTAACACAAACATGCAAATACATGTTGCACTGAAATTCTACTTATACTACAGATGTAAAAACACTCCTCTGAAATAGAGAATCATCTGTTTTGTAACATGTTTTGCATGTTCCTTCTTTCAAAAACAAAAGTGGGGAATGCTTGTTACTTTTCATCCTCAAGGAGTGAGATGTTTCAGGAACAAGGAAGTGATTGCTGGAGACTTAAAGTGCTTTTGTAAGACTTACAAACACACAAGTCAAGCATAAATGAAATGAAGACAACCATCATAAAACTAATCAGCTCTCATGAGAGGAGCTTGCGCTCCACGGAAGCCTTCTCATTAAAGGTAGCTTGGGGACAGCTTTCCTCTTTGCAAACATTGCAATTCCATACACAGACTGTAAGAAAAATCTTTAGGTGTGTGTGTATGTGTATATTTTTGCCAAGTGCACAGCATCCCATTGCTCTCCCACGTGAAATGACAAGACAAGCCGTGTCATGGGGTTTAACTGGGCCACACTTTATTAACTTATAACTTTATTCAACAAAGAACATCAGGAGGGGACTGGCATCATCATTGCATGGTTGGAACCCCGGGGTCCACCGGGCCCCCTCCAACCTCGCAGCATGGGGCGAGGCACAACCCCCCAGGTGGTGCGGTCAGCCTATGGCACCCACCAGCCCAGTAGATGTGTGTACCACTCCCTGCATCCAATTATATCACCAATGGTTATTCCTGACGCAGGGAGGCATCCCGAGGTATCCACCCCGACACTGTAACCTCATGATCCACAGTGCCATGGTTGTTGGGTACCTGGGGACAGCTGTTTAGTTGCATACTCACCACTGCCCTTCATCTGCTTCTGCTGCCAGTGTGACCAACAAACAGGTGACTTTAACTAAAGCCCAGGTACCAGTGTGGGATAGGCAAAAAATCCCCACTCTCATTGGCCAATTTAGATTGCGGGTCAAAAATTCTTATCCGGCCCCCGTAGGCGACCAGTTACACTCACACTAGTACTTAAAAGCGGTGGGTGTGTGGGGAACATGCCAAGCAAAAGGCTGTGGGAGGGGGGAGAAGGTGCCCTTTATAGGGCGCTCCTCCACCCTCCCTTCCAGACGCAATCTTGCATCAGCTGCTCTCTCGTGCATTTGCATGAGAGGGCAAAAGCGCTCCATTGGCCAGAGGATCCGGCCACGGAGCGAGCATTTGTTTCTATTTCCAAGGCAAAATATGAGATAGAGACAAACCCTGTAAGACCTCAAAGGATGTCATAAGGTTTTGCCACCAAAGGCGGAAGCCTCCTGGAATACAAAGGCACCATAATGTGCATCCAAACGAGGGTGTGAAGCAGCCAATATGAATTTCTACTAGGGAAATAAGTGCTGTCTTTACAACGCTCATACACATGTGTTCACATAGGGCCTATTGACCTTTAACAGTTGAGTGTGGGGAGAAGATGAATGGCCAGAATATAAAACCAACACACCCAATAAAATTATTTTTATTTCCTCTGCCAGTGTTTGTCACACCTGGGAAAGCAAAGCAATAGTCTGGAAGTTCAGCTAGAACCTCAACTTGCAAGGAAACTGATATTTCACTTCACCTGAGCTCTGGTGGTGTTCTTCATTAAGAATATTCCAGGGTGATCTCTGTGTCAAGAAACCATTGGCCACTGACTGCAAGGCAATCTTCATAATATGATTTAAGACTTCAGACCACCTTCAGATACTGACAACCAATATAGAATCTACAAATAAACTGACAGTTGGACTGACCTTTTAAAATACCAACTTGCAAACCATACAAAAATGAATTACACTGGTGCTTTATCGCCTGAATAAATTTTATGGATAAGTCTTCTTCTGATTGCTCTTGATATATTTCTGCGATACTACTATGTGATTCAAGTCACTTCTGACTTATGGTGACCTTAATGGAGTGTTTGGGTCATGTTTGTGTTTCACTCATTCCATTACTGAGGAAATTTACATGACCAAAAGGGAATGAACCCAGGTCTCCTGAGTCTCACTCTGTCTAACACACACTATCCTTTATCTCACACTGACTAAAATATAGCCAGTTTTGTAAAACTATGAAAAAAATAATCTGGGCATCTACACATTCATGTTAATCATAAGAACATAAGAAGAGCCATGCTGGATCAGGCCAAAGGCCCATCTACTCCAGCTTCCTGTATCTCACAGTAGCCCAACCAAATGTGTCTGGGAATGCATGAGACTAGAAATCTGTCTCTTGATACTACTCCCCTGCATCTGGCCTTTGAAGTACCTCAGTTTTAAGCCTGGAGATTGCACATCTCCATCATGCTTTGTAACCTGTGATGGACTTTTCTTCCAAGAATCTGTCCTATCCCCTTCTGAATGCATCCAGGCCAGATGCCATCACCACATCCTATGGCAGGGAGTTCCACATACTATGGAAATCCATGGCATGACTGTTCCACAAGAAAAGTGAATTTGGCAGAGAGGAGAAGGCATTTTTTGCATATTAAAGGCAGACTATGGCACCATTCATGGTGAAAGAGATGGGGAGTGAGGAAATATTGTTAGCTAAGTAGCACATTTCTGGATCCATCTGAATAAGGACATCCTTCACTAAAAATGTTCTCCCCACAACATTGGGAAAATAAATTGGTGTGAGAGGTTCACTACCGGTACCCATTGTGGGTCTTCTGTCCTTGCTATACACCCTCTTTAGCATTCATCAGGAAAAGGGTGCAGATGCTGGATGGGCACCCCCCCCACACACACACACATACAGTCAAGCGATCAGCTGTTGTCTGACTCAATTAGAATTATTTTCTCCTAGGGGGACCCCCTTTGGAGTTTAATACCTCAGTCCCATAACTCCAGACTTCTCCAAAATTGGGGGAGCTTACAGGGAAGAGTGCAAAGAAGCCACTCTGTGATTCTATCTATCTATCTATCTATCTATCTATCTATCTATCTATCTATCTATCTATCTATCTATCTATCTATCTATCTATCTATCTATCTATCTAGGTGTTGATACAAGGCTGTAATCCATATTTTGCAGTACATAAACATAAGAAAACATTATGTACTCAAAAATATGGATCACAGTCATGTATCCAAACTCCCCCACCACCACCTTAGCACCAATCAGCTGCAGATGCTGGATGGGCACTGCTGGGTGGGGATGTGGAAGCCAAGTTTAGCAAATGGATCTCCCAGAGGTCAATCTCATCCTGACCAACTAGAGCCTCATCTTCCCTTTCTCTCCGAGTGGCCACACTGAGAGAGGCCCATAGGGCTTCGACCTGGAATCGGGCCTTCTTGGTGGTGGGCCCAGCACAGTGGAATAAACTGCCTCCTGAGATTAGGCAGGCCGAGTCGTTGGCGGCGTTCAGAAGGGCCTTAAAGACCTGGCTCTTCAGGTAATGCTTTGGGGACCTCTGAGCTGTTATAGTGGGTTTTTTCCCCCCTCTCTCTTGCCAGAGCTTACTATTTTTTATTATTTTTGGGTGGGTGGTGTTTGGCTTATTTCCCTGGCCATTTGGCTAGTATTTTATCACATCTTCTGTTATGATGTTTGTTTGATTATGTTATGTTGGGTCTGGAGTTGGGTAGTCACTTGGCGATGTGCTGTACACCGCCCAGAGTTCCCTATGGGAAAATCGGGCGGTTAATAAGTACAAAATATAAATAAATAAGTTGCTGATGGGAATATTTATTTATTTATTTATGAGTATTTTTACCCCACCTTTCTCCTTAGAAAAGATCCTAAGGCAGCTTACAGTAATGAGGGATAGAGATGGGCACGAAACAGAAAAATTGTGTTTTGGTTTTTCGTTTGTCGTTGAGAGGTCTGTTTCGGTTCATTTCCGTTTGTCGGGAATTTTTTGAAAAATTTGTTACCGTTTTTCGTTTTTTCGTTTCTCATTTCTACCCGCTTTTGGCGCAATTTTTAAAGCATTTCCATGTGCAGGCATCCCCCAACACCCCAGACCAGAGAGAAAACACTAAAAAAATGGATGTTGGCAGAGACACAGTATAGACTAGGTATGCAGGGAGGCTGCAAAGGCAGCAACGGGCGTTGCCCAGGGTGCAAGGCAGCCGCAGAGTGACTGCACTGCGGGGCAAGGGAGGGTACTCACCGAAAGGTACGCAGCATGCATGCACACAGGGAGGCTGCAGGACTGAAGCTAGAAGCGCAGCAGAGACAGCAATCCCACCCTAACTCCCACCAGAGACTGCAAGGAGGACGGGGGTTGCCAGAGCTCTTATGCCCTCTGTGGCTGCCAGACCTGCCCGCCCAGTCTGCAACCTGGGCATGCTATTGGTTGAACATGATCCCATCACATGTCTTGCCTCCATTTTGTGGCTGGTGGTCACATCCATTTTAAAGGGAAAAGAATAATACATCACAATGGGAGAAAACTAAAACAAAGATTTTAAGGACCCCAATCCCCCTGGTAGGTATTATCAGACAATATAAATAATTATTGCTGCATTTTTATGGATGTCCAGGGCGTTTTTTTAACATTTAAAACAGCTCATTTCATTGCGCGTCACCATTAACGGAAACGAAACGTAACGGCCACAATTTTCGCGGTTCTGTTCGTTTCGTTGCATTTTCATCACAATTTTCGTTTGTCGTTTCGTTGCGTAATGGAAACGACAAACGGTAACGGAAATGAAAAAATGTTCGGTCCGTGCCCATCTCTAATGAGGGACAATATACAGTCCAGTACAATTAAGATATATTCAATTTTAAGAACAGGGAATTGAGGGGTATCTTACAGCATTAGACAACAACATGAAAGCTAAAAGAGAATGTGAGCAGTTAAGAAAAGAGTATAAATTCCATGCAGTCATGTATGGTAGACCATCTAAAATTATGAGGGATGGAAACAAACATTGAACTCTATGATTTTATGAAAAATGCCATGAAATCTATAACATAGTGTCAAAGTTATAAGTGGTTATAAACACAAGTCTGTGTGGCCATGAATAGTAGTCTATCATTCAGGGAAAGCTTGCCTGAAAAGAAAGGTCTTTGCCTGTTTCCGGAAAGACTGCAGGGATGGGGTAGTCCTGGCCTCTAGTGGGAGGGAGTTCCAGAGTCTGGATGCAACAGCAGAGAAGGCGTTTTTATGTGTTCCCACGATATATACCTGTGAGAGGATGGAGAGAAGGGCCTCTCCTGATGACCTTAACACCCAAACCAGTTCATACTGTGAGATTCAATCTTTGAGGTAGTTAGAACCCAGATCAAATAGTGCTTTGTAGATTTAAAGTGAGCACTGTGAATTGTGCTCAATAGCTGATTGGCATCCAGTGGAGCTGATTTAATAGGGGTGTAATGTGATCTTTGTAACCTGCCCAGTTAGCAATCTGGCGGCTCCATTTTGGACCCGTTGAAGTTTCCTTAGTCTTTTCATTGGAAGTCCCACATAGAGCACATTACAGTAGTCCATCTGGGACATCACTAGGGCATGTGTCACTGTGGTCATACTAAACAAACAAACAAATAAATAAATAAATGAGAGGGAAGAGGATGAGAACACAGATTTGAGACAGAGAACTAGATCAGGGGAGCTATGGAACAAATTCATCAATAAGCATGGACCCATATTTGGTGCATTTGAGGATGTAAACAATGTACATGCAAAACACTCCAGGACCAAAGTCTCTCTGGAATCTACATAGCCAAGGGGCTAGGGTGCCGGAAAACAGGAACTCTGTTTAGCCTACTGGCATCATAACCATGCCTCTCTGACCCATGGAGACCTCAGTCCTACCAAGATGCAAAAGGAGTCCCAGCAGTGACTTCAATAGGGAACAGAGAGATAGATCACCAATGAGTCTGTACTATTTCCTTGAAAGGAGTTGGGAAGACTGGAACTGTGCTAAAGCCCAGACATCATCAACAAACTATGGACATGGCAACTTGGGTTCAAACAGAGAGTGAACTGCCAAATGAGGTAATGGAGGTAATTCAGCCACCCAAAGGACTTTCAGGATGGTGGGTGCATACCACAACCCCTGGCCTTAATAAACACCAAGTTCAAGCAGGTTCCAGAGTTTGATATGCATTAAAACGATGATGGAAGGTGGTTTGCCCACCAGTAGACATTTGTGGTGGCATTCACATTTGACAGTTGTAAAAGGTCAAAACCAAAGGGGAAAGAAAAGCATTCCCAATATTTGTGTTTGAGTGTGTGTGAGAGAGGGGGGGGAGGGAGGGAGAGAGGGGAGAGGGAGAAAGAGGGAGGGAGGGAGAGGGGGAGAGGGAGAGGGAGAGAGAGGGAGTGGTCAACTGATGTGCTAACTGCTTGTAAGACAAATTCTCCTTTGATGCATTTTCTCTAATGTTCCATTGTTTAAAAAAAAATGCCCCAACGTGGAGTAAACCTTGCAGCCCCAGAAGCTTTAAGGAACTTTAACAATTGGGAAAGCTTGCCTTGGAAACAGCATGTGGCAACATGATTAGCAGCAGGCCTCCTGAGTTGAGAAGTTCCCCTCATCATCTTTGCCTCTACTCCTCACTGCAGACCATCTGGTATATTTCAATTTTTTGTGCTCCTTAGTGCATAGGAAATTTCAAACCTAACTTAGCAGCTTTTTTTAGCAGAATGGTTATGCTTAATGCCCTCATATGGGCAATGCAGCAAATGAAGCACATAAATCCTGACGATCCTAGCAAACATACACTATTTCCAAGGATTTTCTGGTCAAGGCTTGCAGTGCTAATTTCCTGGCTTGCTTGCTTTTTCGGTGTACCACACCATATATTCAAACAGACCTGGATCCTTCTCGCTGCAATCTCTAATTAAATGCACAATATGCAAAATAATATTTTTAATTCTATTCTCTCTGGATAACTTTGAGGCTTTATTATACATAAATCCCTCCCTGTGATTGAATGAAGCAATATCATTCTCTTGCAACAACAGAATTCTTGGGAGTTCTTTCAGTTTTACTTAATGAAAATTTGGTGCATCCAGTGTTTCTAAATATTAGTCATAAACCCCACTCCCCAAGGTTGGAAAATATTCCAGCCCCACATTTCTGATTTCATATCCCAAGATACATACAAAGCAGTACAAACACACTTTATATAGCTAAAGTGTATTCACTTTATATAGCTAAAAACTTGTTCTCCAAATAAGCCTGAAAAACCTGAAAACAGTGTTTTGACCACAGAATCCAGTTAGGGTTTTGGAATGATGTGATGCATAAGAAGTGTAACCTGAAATTTTCAAAACAGGGGAAAGAGGTTGAGTGCACAATAAGATGCAGCTTCTCATGGGCACATATGTAGGAGTCTAAAGCAGGCATTTTGGGCCACATCCATAAACACACTATGAAAGAAATATTGGCCAAATCAGGATTGTATAAGTTCTGTTAACCCTTTAAAGTGTTGAGTGAAAAAATGTTTCTAGTCTGTCTCCCAGTCCTGACTAGGCATGGGCACCTTCCCTCTCCGTACCACAACCTGTCAAAAAAGACCCAGCTGTGAGGCAGGGCGGGATGGGTGAAAGGCAGGAAAGAGCAGGCAAGAATTAAAAAATCTGCTCCTTTCTGCCTTTTGCCCCACCCCTACCTCCCAGCTGGGGCTTCTTGGCAGGTAGGGGGTATGGAGGAGAGGGGGGCTCCCTCTCTCCACACCCCAACTTGTCAAAAAAGACCCAGCTGTGAGGCAGGGTGGGATGGGTGAAAGGCAGGAAAGAGCAGGCAACAATTAAAAAACCTGCTCCTTTAAGCCTTTTGCCCTTCCCCTACCTCCCAGCTGGGGCTGTCAAGTTAGGGGTATGGAGGAGAGGGAGCACCCCCTCTCTGCACCCCAACCTGTCAAAAGCCCCAGCTGGGAGGCAGGGATCGCAAGGGAGAAGGAAGGAGGCAGCGGTAAATTCAAGCTCCATTTGAACTTACTGCTACTTCCTTCGTTCTTGTGCTTCCCCCTCCTCCAAGGTAGATATTTTGGACAGGGAGGGCTGTAGGCAGTGGGGGCTGACCTCCCTGCCCACAACCCTCCCTGTCCAGAAACCCCCACTGGGAAGAGGGGGAGCACGGGAGAAGAAAGGCTGCTTCTTTCCTTCTCTCACTGGGGCAGCAGGTCATTTTCAAAAGCCTCTAGCTGACTACAAAGGGTGGTTGGCTAGAGACTTTTTTAAAACATACCACCACAACATCAAGCAGCAGGATATTTAAAATAGGCTCCAGACCACCACAAGGGTGTTGGTCTGGAGCCTTTTTTTGCAATCAAAGGTGATTCCCTGGGAGCAAAATGGGTCTGAATTGGAATCAAAAACTGCTCTCTGGTTCTTCTGAGCCAAGTGAGCCAGGCGGACCGAAGAATTAGGAACAAAGCTGCTGCCATCCCTCCTTCGCCCTGGTGAAGGAGTGGTGGTGGCAAGTTTGGCTTTCCATTTCTTCTGAGCCAGGTGAGGGTCGCCCAATCCTCGCCTGGCTCAGAAGAACTGGAGAACCACCCAGAATCAAAGCCCCTGCTACCCATCATTTGCCCAGGTAAAGGAGTAGTGGCAGTGGCTTCAGCTTTCCAGTTCTTCTGAACCAGACGAGGGTCACCCAACCCTCACCTGGCTCAGAAGAACCAGAAATTGCAGAGTGGTCGAACGGAGGCTTTTGAATTTTGGGCACCCCAGCACCCTAGCTGGTGTCATGCCGAATTTAAAAGCCTCCACCAGCTCTCTTCTGAGCCACTGCCACCCAGCTGGTTTTGAAAGCTGGGCTCTGCAGAGGGGTGTGGCTTTACTCCTAAAGCCGCAGCCCCCTCTCTCCGTAGCCCAAGCTGTCAACCAGCTGGGTGCGTCATTGCCCATTTTGTTTTGTAATTAATGATTATTTCAAAAAAATCTTAATTACAAAACAAAAATGACATGCAATGAGCAACCAAACAAAATGAAATGAAATAGTATTTTTCTATTCTGTGCCCATCCCTAGTCCTGACTCCCCAGAGGTCATATGGCCCCATTCAGAAGGACTGGTCTACAGTATAGGACTGAGACCGCTAGGTTCATAGTTTTTTGAAACATACTGCTTAATGGCTAAAAGCCAGCAAATGATGAAATTTCTTGCTGTTTGGGTGAAGTGGGTGAGCATGCTCACTAGGGAACTCTCGGAATTACAGTGGAAAACAAATAAAAATTAAAATTAAAAAGCCAACCTCTAAAAGGTAGTGAACAAGAAAGTGTTAACTTTTTCATTGTTTTTAACAACTGGAATATGAAGTCTGCCATAGAATATTTTAACAAATGAATATGCTTTGTTGGATGTTTATTTAGCACAGTGATTCCTCAGCAAATATTCTTGGACTGCAATTTCCAGAACATCTGTCCACCACAGTTAGCAGTGAAGGCATCTGCACAATTTAGTCTAAGAAATTTTGGGTACTCAAGGTTGCGAACCACTGATATATCACATGGGTGGAAGATTCTAAGTTCTCGAGCTTTTTTTCAACTACAGTAACCACAGGTCCTCAATACTAGTTATGCTAGTAAGATGAGCATGAAAAACTCCCCTGCTACTTAATAATTACTTAATTTTTCTGTTAAAAATCACAGCAAAATTTCATAGAACTAGATTGATCTTTACAACAAGACAATTGTTGAAAAATATATACCACAGTATAATTAATTTGTGTCACCACTGGAATGGTGACACAAATTAAGTCCCAAAACAAGTACAGTGAGCACCATCTGTAAAAGCCTGATGGAACAGGTCAGCCTCAAACTCTTCTTATCTTCTTAGATAAGGACTAGAATTAAAGAATCATAGAATAATGAAGTTGGAAATAGCCTTTAAGGACATTGAGTCCCATTCGTGCTCAATGCAGGAATACAAAGTACAGTATACCTGCCAGGTATTCTGAAATCAGACTCAGAAGTATAGCCATCAAGTCTTCAGGAAAAAGGATGGTGTTCACAAATAAATGTATTTCTTTAAGGAGCCATGGCTGTTCCCATTAGAGGGAAGCTAGCACTGAGTAAAGTAGGATAGCCATTGTTATTAGAAAATGGTAAAACACATTAGTGACATCTGTTTGATATCTTACCCTCCAAGAAGTACACAAAACTATACACAAAGGTCTGCAGCTCAGCTTTACTGTCAACTTATCATCCTAGAGTTGTCACTTAGTGTGTATATGCTGGAAACATCCATCCAGTAAGGAGTAGCAATAACTTATACATTAAAGTACAGTAACCATGTGTCAAAGAAAAGAACAGATGCAGAAACTAAAGAGGGCAGATGGGATGACATGTTTAACAGATGGTTCACGTCAATTTAAGACCAAATCATTACAGATTTTAGGCATATTCAGGTCTTTAAATTGTTAATGGTGGGAGGGATAAGCAACATATGGATGCAGTAGATCTTAATTTATTTCAAAAAGCCTGACATTCAAGTATTTATAAACATCTTCCTTGTATGAATGTGGGATATTGTCCTTACCCCTGATTCAAAATGACAGGAAATGGTCTAATAAAGGTGCGTGAGATCATGCACACACTGCCAGCAGGAAAAGGGATGCTAAGCTTTACATAGCAAAGGACAGCCACATGTTGACAACACCAATGGTAGAAGTCAAAATGGTCTACAGCAGGCATGTCCAAACTTCCCCCCCTCCTGATGTTTTGGACCACAACTCCCAGAATTCTAAGCTTATATTGCTAGTGACAAATGACTGGGAGTTGTGGCCCAAAACATCTGGAGGGCCGAACCTGGTCTACAGGATACCCTTTTGAGCTCACTACCATTCACAAAGTGACACCACACAATTTATTTATTTATTTATTTTAGAGTATTTTTACCCCGCCTTTCTCCTTGGAAAAGGACCCAAGGCGGCTTACAGTAATGAGGGATAATACACAGTCCAGTACAATTAAGACATGTGCAAGTATTTGAGAAAAAGGAATTAAAGGACATATTATAGCATTAATAAACAACATTACATTAAAGCAGTACGGTTATAAGTAGTCATAAACACAAAGTTTATGTGAACCCATAGATTCATATAAAATACACATGGTAGTCCATCATTCAGGGAAAGCTTGCCTGAAGAGAAAGGTCTTTGCCTGTTTCTGGAAGGACAACAGAGATGAGGCAGTCCTGGCTTCTAGTGGGAGGGAGTTCCAGAGTCTGGGCACAGCAGTAGAGAAAGCCCTTTCATGGGTTCCCACAAAATGTACCTGTGAGAATGGCGGGAAAATCCCAGGCACAGACAACATTTTTCCATCAGTTAACTAATTGGCACCAATACACAAAGCAATTGTCAAGTTTATTTTTTGATCAGTGTAAATAGTAGTGACATTATAACACATATAATGAAGAAGTCCACACACTTTAACCTCTCAGGTAAAATAATGATGCCATGCCTGCTGCACAAAATGCAGACTAGAAAATTATGTTCCAATTCCCAACCTTTTTCTCTGGGTAGTTCCAGAGGATGGAAAGTTATAATGGACAAAAATCTCTAGAGACATGTTGAGTGGATGTTTTCCAAAATGTGTCTCATGGCCTTTTGAAATAAGAAAAGGGGAGTTCCAGAGTTAGTTAAGTTTGTCACTGGAAATCAAGGTCAAAATCATCCATGCTATGTGAAAGATAGACAACAAAGACAGGGACAATATTTAACTCATTTGAAATGTGTCATTGAAGAAAAGTCTTACATATAGTACAGACTAGAGAAGGGCAGGAAACAAAAATGAAACACTGTTTCATCATTTCATTACAAAATGAAATTGTAGGATGTGTTTCATAATGAAACAAAATAAAATGCCATTTTTTCATCTAAGAACGAAACAATTCATCCTAGAGGAACCAAAATCACAGGGCAGCTTACCCAAATTCTTCCCTGTAAGCCCCCCCCCCCCCAATTTGGAGATGTTTGGGGTTTAGAGGGCTGAGTTATTAAACTCCAAAAGGGGTCCCGAGGGAGAAAATCATTCTAATGGAGTCGGGAAGCCACTAATAACGCCCCTCTCCCACATACAAGCAAGTGATTAGCGCCTATCTGACTCAATTAGAATTATTTTCTCCTAGGGAGACCCCCTTTGGAGTTTAATACATCAGTCCCATAACTCCAAACTTCTCCAAAATTGGGGGAGCTTACAGGGAAGAGTGCAAAGAAGCTACCCTGTGATTTTGGTGTTTATACAAGGCTGTGATCCATATTTTCTAGTACATAAACATAAGAAAACATTAGGTACAACAATATAGATCACAGTCATATATCCAAACTTTTGTCCCCACCTTAACACCAATCAGCTGGCAGGTTGGGCTTGGGGGGAGGGAAAAAGTATTTTTAAAAAGTCCTGGGCTTTAAAAAAAACACAATTCTCTCCCCAATCCCCACCTGCTAGCTGATCAGCGCTAGGGTGCGGGGAAAACGTTGTATTTCACCACCCTAGCACCGATCAGCTGGCAGGTAGGGTTTGGGGGAGGGAAAATTTCGGCCACAATTTTCGCGGTTCTGTTCGTTTCGTTGCATTTTCATCACAATTTTCGTTTGTCGTTTCGTTGCGTAATGGAAACGACAAACGGTAACGGAAATGAAAAAATGTTCGGTCCGTGCCCATCTCTAATGAGGGACAATATACAGTCCAGTACAATTAAGATATATTCAATTTTAAGAACAGGGAATTGAGGGGTATCTTACAGCATTAGACAACAACATGAAAGCTAAAAGAGAATGTGAGCAGTTAAGAAAAGAGTATAAATTCCATGCAGTCATGTATGGTAGACCATCTAAAATTATGAGGGATGGAAACAAACATTGAACTCTATGATT
The DNA here is from genome assembly GCA_037367245.1 of Phrynocephalus guinanensis. Lineage (NCBI taxonomy): Eukaryota > Metazoa > Chordata > Lepidosauria > Squamata > Agamidae > Phrynocephalus > Phrynocephalus guinanensis. The sequence goes on along the minus strand of CM074735.1, from coordinate 115,674,183 downwards.
TTATGAAAAATGCCATGAAATCTATAACATAGTGTCAAAGTTATAAGTGGTTATAAACACAAGTCTGTGTGGCCATGAATAGTAGTCTATCATTCAGGGAAAGCTTGCCTGAAAAGAAAGGTCTTTGCCTGTTTCCGGAAAGACTGCAGGGATGGGGTAGTCCTGGCCTCTAGTGGGAGGGAGTTCCAGAGTCTGGATGCAACAGCAGAGAAGGCGTTTTTATGTGTTCCCACGATATATACCTGTGAGAGGATGGAGAGAAGGGCCTCTCCTGATGACCTTAACACCCAAAACCAGTTCATACTGTGAGATTCAATCTTTGAGGTAGTTAGAACCCAGATCAAATAGTGCTTTGTAGATTTAAAGTGAGCACTGTGAATTGTGCTCAATAGCTGATTGGCATCCAGTGGAGCTGATTTAATAGGGGTGTAATGTGATCTTTGTAACCTGCCCAGTTAGCAATCTGGCGGCTCCATTTTGGACCCGTTGAAGTTTCCTTAGTCTTTTCATTGGAAGTCCCACATAGAGCACATTACAGTAGTCCATCTGGGACATCACTAGGGCATGTGTCACTGTGGTCATACTAAACAAACAAACAAATAAATAAATAAATGAGAGGGAAGAGGATGAGAACACAGATTTGAGACAGAGAACTAGATCAGGGGAGCTATGGAACAAATTCATCAATAAGCATGGACCCATATTTGGTGCATTTGAGGATGTAAACAATGTACATGCAAAACACTCCAGGACCAAAGTCTCTCTGGAATCTACATAGCCAAGGGGCTAGGGTGCCGGAAAACAGGAACTCTGTTTAGCCTACTGGCATCATAACCATGCCTCTCTGACCCATGGAGACCTCAGTCCTACCAAGATGCAAAAGGAGTCCCAGCAGTGACTTCAATAGGGAACAGAGAGATAGATCACCAATGAGTCTGTACTATTTCCTTGAAAGGAGTTGGGAAGACTGGAACTGTGCTAAAGCCCAGACATCATCAACAAACTATGGACATGGCAACTTGGGTTCAAACAGAGAGTGAACTGCCAAATGAGGTAATGGAGGTAATTCAGCCACCCAAAGGACTTTCAGGATGGTGGGTGCATACCACAACCCCTGGCCTTAATAAACACCAAGTTCAAGCAGGTTCCAGAGTTTGATATGCATTAAAACGATGATGGAAGGTGGTTTGCCCACCAGTAGACATTTGTGGTGGCATTCACATTTGACAGTTGTAAAAGGTCAAAACCAAAGGGGAAAGAAAAGCATTCCCAATATTTGTGTTTGAGTGTGTGTGAGAGAGGGGGGGGAGGGAGGGAGAGAGGGGAGAGGGAGAAAGAGGGAGGGAGGGAGAGGGGGAGAGGGAGAGGGAGAGAGAGGGAGTGGTCAACTGATGTGCTAACTGCTTGTAAGACAAATTCTCCTTTGATGCATTTTCTCTAATGTTCCATTGTTTAAAAAAAATGCCCCAACGTGGAGTAAACCTTGCAGCCCCAGAAGCTTTAAGGAACTTTAACAATTGGGAAAGCTTGCCTTGGAAACAGCATGTGGCAACATGATTAGCAGCAGGCCTCCTGAGTTGAGAAGTTCCCCTCATCATCTTTGCCTCTACTCCTCACTGCAGACCATCTGGTATATTTCAATTTTTTGTGCTCCTTAGTGCATAGGAAATTTCAAACCTAACTTAGCAGCTTTTTTTAGCAGAATGGTTATGCTTAATGCCCTCATATGGGCAATGCAGCAAATGAAGCACATAAATCCTGACGATCCTAGCAAACATACACTATTTCCAAGGATTTTCTGGTCAAGGCTTGCAGTGCTAATTTCCTGGCTTGCTTGCTTTTTCGGTGTACCACACCATATATTCAAACAGACCTGGATCCTTCTCGCTGCAATCTCTAATTAAATGCACAATATGCAAAATAATATTTTTAATTCTATTCTCTCTGGATAACTTTGAGGCTTTATTATACATAAATCCCTCCCTGTGATTGAATGAAGCAATATCATTCTCTTGCAACAACAGAATTCTTGGGAGTTCTTTCAGTTTTACTTAATGAAATTTGGTGCATCCAGTGTTTCTAAATATTAGTCATAAACCCCACTCCCCAAGGTTGGAAAATATTCCAGCCCCACATTTCTGATTTCATATCCCAAGATACATACAAAGCAGTACAAACACACTTTATATAGCTAAAGTGTATTCACTTTATATAGCTAAAAACTTGTTCTCCAAATAAGCCTGAAAAACCTGAAAACAGTGTTTTGACCACAGAATCCAGTTAGGGTTTTGGAATGATGTGATGCATAAGAAGTGTAACCTGAAATTTTCAAAACAGGGGAAAGAGGTTGAGTGCACAATAAGATGCAGCTTCTCATGGGCACATATGTAGGAGTCTAAAGCAGGCATTTTGGGCCACATCCATAAACACACTATGAAAGAAATATTGGCCAAATCAGGATTGTATAAGTTCTGTTAACCCTTTAAAGTGTTGAGTGAAAAAATGTTTCTAGTCTGTCTCCCAGTCCTGACTAGGCATGGGCACCTTCCCTCTCCGTACCACAACCTGTCAAAAAAGACCCAGCTGTGAGGCAGGGCGGGATGGGTGAAAGGCAGGAAAGAGCAGGCAAGAATTAAAAAATCTGCTCCTTTCTGCCTTTTGCCCCACCCCTACCTCCCAGCTGGGGCTTCTTGGCAGGTAGGGGGTATGGAGGAGAGGGGGGCTCCCTCTCTCCACACCCCAACTTGTCAAAAAAGACCCAGCTGTGAGGCAGGGTGGGATGGGTGAAAGGCAGGAAAGAGCAGGCAACAATTAAAAAACCTGCTCCTTTAAGCCTTTTGCCCTTCCCCTACCTCCCAGCTGGGGCTGTCAAGTTAGGGGTATGGAGGAGAGGGAGCACCCCCTCTCTGCACCCCAACCTGTCAAAAGCCCCAGCTGGGAGGCAGGGATCGCAAGGGAGAAGGAAGGAGGCAGCGGTAAATTCAAGCTCCATTTGAACTTACTGCTACTTCCTTCGTTCTTGTGCTTCCCCCTCCTCCAAGGTAGATATTTTGGACAGGGAGGGCTGTAGGCAGTGGGGGCTGACCTCCCTGCCCACAACCCTCCCTGTCCAGAAACCCCCACTGGGAAGAGGGGGAGCACGGGAGAAGAAAGGCTGCTTCTTTCCTTCTCTCACTGGGGCAGCAGGTCATTTTCAAAAGCCTCTAGCTGACTACAAAGGGTGGTTGGCTAGAGACTTTTTTAAACATACCACCACAACATCAAGCAGCAGGATATTTAAAATAGGCTCCAGACCACCACAAGGGTGTTGGTCTGGAGCCTTTTTTTTGCAATCAAAGGTGATTCCCTGGGAGCAAAATGGGTCTGAATTGGAATCAAAAACTGCTCTCTGGTTCTTCTGAGCCAAGTGAGCCAGGCGGACCGAAGAATTAGGAACAAAGCTGCTGCCATCCCTCCTTCGCCCTGGTGAAGGAGTGGTGGTGGCAAGTTTGGCTTTCCATTTCTTCTGAGCCAGGTGAGGGTCGCCCAATCCTCGCCTGGCTCAGAAGAACTGGAGAACCACCCAGAATCAAAGCCCCTGCTACCCATCATTTGCCCAGGTAAAGGAGTAGTGGCAGTGGCTTCAGCTTTCCAGTTCTTCTGAACCAGACGAGGGTCACCCAACCCTCACCTGGCTCAGAAGAACCAGAAATTGCAGAGTGGTCGAACGGAGGCTTTTGAATTTTGGGCACCCCAGCACCCTAGCTGGTGTCATGCCGAATTTAAAAGCCTCCACCAGCTCTCTTCTGAGCCACTGCCACCCAGCTGGTTTTGAAAGCTGGGCTCTGCAGAGGGGTGTGGCTTTACTCCTAAAGCCGCAGCCCCCTCTCTCCGTAGCCCAAGCTGTCAACCAGCTGGGTGCGTCATTGCCCATTTTGTTTTGTAATTAATGATTATTTCAAAAAAATCTTAATTACAAAACAAAAATGACATGCAATGAGCAACCAAACAAAATGAAATGAAATAGTATTTTTCTATTCTGTGCCCATCCCTAGTCCTGACTCCCCAGAGGTCATATGGCCCCATTCAGAAGGACTGGTCTACAGTATAGGACTGAGACCGCTAGGTTCATAGTTTTTTGAAACATACTGCTTAATGGCTAAAAGCCAGCAAATGATGAAATTTCTTGCTGTTTGGGTGAAGTGGGTGAGCATGCTCACTAGGGAACTCTCGGAATTACAGTGGAAAACAAATAAAAATTAAAATTAAAAAGCCAACCTCTAAAAGGTAGTGAACAAGAAAGTGTTAACTTTTTCATTGTTTTTAACAACTGGAATATGAAGTCTGCCATAGAATATTTTAACAAATGAATATGCTTTGTTGGATGTTTATTTAGCACAGTGATTCCTCAGCAAATATTCTTGGACTGCAATTTCCAGAACATCTGTCCACCACAGTTAGCAGTGAAGGCATCTGCACAATTTAGTCTAAGAAATTTTGGGTACTCAAGGTTGCGAACCACTGATATATCACATGGGTGGAAGATTCTAAGTTCTCGAGCTTTTTTCAACTACAGTAACCACAGGTCCTCAATACTAGTTATGCTAGTAAGATGAGCATGAAAAACTCCCCTGCTACTTAATAATTACTTAATTTTTCTGTTAAAAATCACAGCAAAATTTCATAGAACTAGATTGATCTTTGATCTTACAACAAGACAATTGTTGAAAAATATATACCACAGTATAATTAATTTGTGTCACCACTGGAATGGTGACACAAATTAAGTCCCAAAACAAGTACAGTGAGCACCATCTGTAAAAGCCTGATGGAACAGGTCAGCCTCAAACTCTTCTTATCTTCTTAGATAAGGACTAGAATTAAAGAATCATAGAATAATGAAGTTGGAAATAGCCTTTAAGGACATTGAGTCCCATTCGTGCTCAATGCAGGAATACAAAGTACAGTATACCTGCCAGGTATTCTGAAATCAGACTCAGAAGTATAGCCATCAAGTCTTCAGGAAAAAGGATGGTGTTCACAAATAAATGTATTTCTTTAAGGAGCCATGGCTGTTCCCATTAGAGGGAAGCTAGCACTGAGTAAAGTAGGATAGCCATTGTTATTAGAAAATGGTAAAACACATTAGTGACATCTGTTTGATATCTTACCCTCCAAGAAGTACACAAAACTATACACAAAGGTCTGCAGCTCAGCTTTACTGTCAACTTATCATCCTAGAGTTGTCACTTAGTGTGTATATGCTGGAAACATCCATCCAGTAAGGAGTAGCAATAACTTATACATTAAAGTACAGTAACCATGTGTCAAAGAAAAGAACAGATGCAGAAACTAAAGAGGGCAGATGGGATGACATGTTTAACAGATGGTTCACGTCAATTTAAGACCAAATCATTACAGATTTTAGGCATATTCAGGTCTTTAAATTGTTAATGGTGGGAGGGATAAGCAACATATGGATGCAGTAGATCTTAATTTATTTCAAAAAGCCTGACATTCAAGTATTTATAAACATCTTCCTTGTATGAATGTGGGATATTGTCCTTACCCCTGATTCAAAATGACAGGAAATGGTCTAATAAAGGTGCGTGAGATCATGCACACACTGCCAGCAGGAAAAGGGATGCTAAGCTTTACATAGCAAAGGACAGCCACATGTTGACAACACCAATGGTAGAAGTCAAAATGGTCTACAGCAGGCATGTCCAAACTTCCCCCCCTCCTGATGTTTTGGACCACAACTCCCAGAATTCTAAGCTTATATTGCTAGTGACAAATGACTGGGAGTTGTGGCCCAAAACATCTGGAGGGCCGAACCTGGTCTACAGGATACCCTTTTGAGCTCACTACCATTCACAAAGTGACACCACACAATTTATTTATTTATTTATTTTAGAGTATTTTTACCCCGCCTTTCTCCTTGGAAAAGGACCCAAGGCGGCTTACAGTAATGAGGGATAATACACAGTCCAGTACAATTAAGACATGTGCAAGTATTTGAGAAAAAGGAATTAAAGGACATATTATAGCATTAATAAACAACATTACATTAAAGCAGTACGGTTATAAGTAGTCATAAACACAAAGTTTATGTGAACCCATAGATTCATATAAAATACACATGGTAGTCCATCATTCAGGGAAAGCTTGCCTGAAGAGAAAGGTCTTTGCCTGTTTCTGGAAGGACAACAGAGATGAGGCAGTCCTGGCTTCTAGTGGGAGGGAGTTCCAGAGTCTGGGCACAGCAGTAGAGAAAGCCCTTTCATGGGTTCCCACAAAATGTACCTGTGAGAATGGCGGGAAAATCCCAGGCACAGACAACATTTTTCCATCAGTTAACTAATTGGCACCAATACACAAAGCAATTGTCAAGTTTATTTTTTGATCAGTGTAAATAGTAGTGACATTATAACACATATAATGAAGAAGTCCACACACTTTAACCTCTCAGGTAAAATAATGATGCCATGCCTGCTGCACAAAATGCAGACTAGAAAATTATGTTCCAATTCCCAACCTTTTTCTCTGGGTAGTTCCAGAGGATGGAAAGTTATAATGGACAAAAATCTCTAGAGACATGTTGAGTGGATGTTTTCCAAAATGTGTCTCATGGCCTTTTGAAATAAGAAAAGGGGAGTTCCAGAGTTAGTTAAGTTTGTCACTGGAAATCAAGGTCAAAATCATCCATGCTATGTGAAAGATAGACAACAAAGACAGGGACAATATTTAACTCATTTGAAATGTGTCATTGAAGAAAAGTCTTACATATAGTACAGACTAGAGAAGGGCAGGAAACAAAAATGAAACACTGTTTCATCATTTCATTACAAAATGAAATTGTAGGATGTGTTTCATAATGAAACAAAATAAAATGCCATTTTTTCATCTAAGAACGAAACAATTCATCCTAGAGGAACCAAAATCACAGGGCAGCTTACCCAAATTCTTCCCTGTAAGCCCCCCCCCCCAATTTGGAGATGTTTGGGGTTTAGAGGGCTGAGTTATTAAACTCCAAAAGGGGTCCCGAGGGAGAAAATCATTCTAATGGAGTCGGGAAGCCACTAATAACGCCCCTCTCCCACATACAAGCAAGTGATTAGCGCCTATCTGACTCAATTAGAATTATTTTCTCCTAGGGAGACCCCCTTTGGAGTTTAATACATCAGTCCCATAACTCCAAACTTCTCCAAAATTGGGGGAGCTTACAGGGAAGAGTGCAAAGAAGCTACCCTGTGATTTTGGTGTTTATACAAGGCTGTGATCCATATTTTCTAGTACATAAACATAAGAAAACATTAGGTACAACAATATAGATCACAGTCATATATCCAAACTTTTGTCCCCACCTTAACACCAATCAGCTGGCAGGTTGGGCTTGGGGGGAGGGAAAAAGTATTTTTAAAAAGTCCTGGGCTTTAAAAAAAAACACAATTCTCTCCCCAATCCCCACCTGCTAGCTGATCAGCGCTAGGGTGCGGGGAAAACGTTGTATTTCACTACCCTAGCACCGATCAGCTGGCAGGTAGGGTTTGGGGGAGGGAAAATTTCGGCCACAATTTTCGCGGTTCTGTTCGTTTCGTTGCATTTTCATCACAATTTTCGTTTGTCGTTTCGTTGCGTAATGGAAACGACAAACGGTAACGGAAATGAAAAAATGTTCGGTCCGTGCCCATCTCTAATGAGGGACAATATACAGTCCAGTACAATTAAGATATATTCAATTTTAAGAACAGGGAATTGAGGGGTATCTTACAGCATTAGACAACAACATGAAAGCTAAAAGAGAATGTGAGCAGTTAAGAAAAGAGTATAAATTCCATGCAGTCATGTATGGTAGACCATCTAAAATTATGAGGGATGGAAACAAACATTGAACTCTATGATTTTATGAAAAATGCCATGAAATCTATAACATAGTGTCAAAGTTATAAGTGGTTATAAACACAAGTCTGTGTGGCCATGAATAGTAGTCTATCATTCAGGGAAAGCTTGCCTGAAAAGAAAGGTCTTTGCCTGTTTCCGGAAAGACTGCAGGGATGGGGTAGTCCTGGCCTCTAGTGGGAGGGAGTTCCAGAGTCTGGATGCAACAGCAGAGAAGGCGTTTTTATGTGTTCCCACGATATATACCTGTGAGAGGATGGAGAGAAGGGCCTCTCCTGATGACCTTAACACCCAAACCAGTTCATACTGTGAGATTCAATCTTTGAGGTAGTTAGAACCCAGATCAAATAGTGCTTTGTAGATTTAAAGTGAGCACTGTGAATTGTGCTCAATAGCTGATTGGCATCCAGTGGAGCTGATTTAATAGGGGTGTAATGTGATCTTTGTAACCTGCCCAGTTAGCAATCTGGCGGCTCCATTTTGGACCCGTTGAAGTTTCCTTAGTCTTTTCATTGGAAGTCCCACATAGAGCACATTACAGTAGTCCATCTGGGACATCACTAGGGCATGTGTCACTGTGGTCATACTAAACAAACAAACAAATAAATAAATAAATGAGAGGGAAGAGGATGAGAACACAGATTTGAGACAGAGAACTAGATCAGGGGAGCTATGGAACAAATTCATCAATAAGCATGGACCCATATTTGGTGCATTTGAGGATGTAAACAATGTACATGCAAAACACTCCAGGACCAAAGTCTCTCTGGAATCTACATAGCCAAGGGGCTAGGGTGCCGGAAAACAGGAACTCTGTTTAGCCTACTGGCATCATAACCATGCCTCTCTGACCCATGGAGACCTCAGTCCTACCAAGATGCAAAAGGAGTCCCAGCAGTGACTTCAATAGGGAACAGAGAGATAGATCACCAATGAGTCTGTACTATTTCCTTGAAAGGAGTTGGGAAGACTGGAACTGTGCTAAAGCCCAGACATCATCAACAAAACTATGGACATGGCAACTTGGGTTCAAACAGAGAGTGAACTGCCAAATGAGGTAATGGAGGTAATTCAGCCACCCAAAGGACTTTCAGGATGGTGGGTGCATACCACAACCCCTGGCCTTAATAAACACCAAGTTCAAGCAGGTTCCAGAGTTTGATATGCATTAAAACGATGATGGAAGGTGGTTTGCCCACCAGTAGACATTTGTGGTGGCATTCACATTTGACAGTTGTAAAAGGTCAAAACCAAAGGGGAAAGAAAAGCATTCCCAATATTTGTGTTTGAGTGTGTGTGTGAGAGAGGGGGGGGAGGGAGGGAGAGAGGGGAGAGGGAGAAAGAGGGAGGGAGGGAGAGGGGGAGAGGGAGAGGGAGAGAGAGGGAGTGGTCAACTGATGTGCTAACTGCTTGTAAGACAAATTCTCCTTTGATGCATTTTCTCTAATGTTCCATTGTTTAAAAAAAAATGCCCCAACGTGGAGTAAACCTTGCAGCCCCAGAAGCTTTAAGGAACTTTAACAATTGGGAAAGCTTGCCTTGGAAACAGCATGTGGCAACATGATTAGCAGCAGGCCTCCTGAGTTGAGAAGTTCCCCTCATCATCTTTGCCTCTACTCCTCACTGCAGACCATCTGGTATATTTCAATTTTTTGTGCTCCTTAGTGCATAGGAAATTTCAAACCTAACTTAGCAGCTTTTTTTAGCAGAATGGTTATGCTTAATGCCCTCATATGGGCAATGCAGCAAATGAAGCACATAAATCCTGACGATCCTAGCAAACATACACTATTTCCAAGGATTTTCTGGTCAAGGCTTGCAGTGCTAATTTCCTGGCTTGCTTGCTTTTTCGGTGTACCACACCATATATTCAAACAGACCTGGATCCTTCTCGCTGCAATCTCTAATTAAATGCACAATATGCAAAATAATATTTTTAATTCTATTCTCTCTGGATAACTTTGAGGCTTTATTATACATAAATCCCTCCCTGTGATTGAATGAAGCAATATCATTCTCTTGCAACAACAGAATTCTTGGGAGTTCTTTCAGTTTTACTTAATGAAATTTGGTGCATCCAGTGTTTCTAAATATTAGTCATAAACCCCACTCCCCAAGGTTGGAAAATATTCCAGCCCCACATTTCTGATTTCATATCCCAAGATACATACAAAGCAGTACAAACACACTTTATATAGCTAAAGTGTATTCACTTTATATAGCTAAAAACTTGTTCTCCAAATAAGCCTGAAAAACCTGAAAACAGTGTTTTGACCACAGAATCCAGTTAGGGTTTTGGAATGATGTGATGCATAAGAAGTGTAACCTGAAATTTTCAAAACAGGGGAAAGAGGTTGAGTGCACAATAAGATGCAGCTTCTCATGGGCACATATGTAGGAGTCTAAAGCAGGCATTTTGGGCCACATCCATAAACACACTATGAAAGAAATATTGGCCAAATCAGGATTGTATAAGTTCTGTTAACCCTTTAAAGTGTTGAGTGAAAAAATGTTTCTAGTCTGTCTCCCAGTCCTGACTAGGCATGGGCACCTTCCCTCTCCGTACCACAACCTGTCAAAAAAGACCCAGCTGTGAGGCAGGGCGGGATGGGTGAAAGGCAGGAAAGAGCAGGCAAGAATTAAAAAAATCTGCTCCTTTCTGCCTTTTGCCCCACCCCTACCTCCCAGCTGGGGCTTCTTGGCAGGTAGGGGGTATGGAGGAGAGGGGGGGCTCCCTCTCTCCACACCCCAACTTGTCAAAAAAGACCCAGCTGTGAGGCAGGGTGGGATGGGTGAAAGGCAGGAAAGAGCAGGCAACAATTAAAAAACCTGCTCCTTTAAGCCTTTTGCCCTTCCCCTACCTCCCAGCTGGGGCTGTCAAGTTAGGGGTATGGAGGAGAGGGAGCACCCCCTCTCTGCACCCCAACCTGTCAAAAGCCCCAGCTGGGAGGCAGGGATCGCAAGGGAGAAGGAAGGAGGCAGCGGTAAATTCAAGCTCCATTTGAACTTACTGCTACTTCCTTCGTTCTTGTGCTTCCCCCTCCTCCAAGGTAGATATTTTGGACAGGGAGGGCTGTAGGCAGTGGGGGCTGACCTCCCTGCCCACAACCCTCCCTGTCCAGAAACCCCCACTGGGAAGAGGGGGAGCACGGGAGAAGAAAGGCTGCTTCTTTCCTTCTCTCACTGGGGCAGCAGGTCATTTTCAAAAGCCTCTAGCTGACTACAAAGGGTGGTTGGCTAGAGACTTTTTTAAACATACCACCACAACATCAAGCAGCAGGATATTTAAAATAGGCTCCAGACCACCACAAGGGTGTTGGTCTGGAGCCTTTTTTTGCAATCAAAGGTGATTCCCTGGGAGCAAAATGGGTCTGAATTGGAATCAAAAACTGCTCTCTGGTTCTTCTGAGCCAAGTGAGCCAGGCGGACCGAAGAATTAGGAACAAAGCTGCTGCCATCCCTCCTTCGCCCTGGTGAAGGAGTGGTGGTGGCAAGTTTGGCTTTCCATTTCTTCTGAGCCAGGTGAGGGTCGCCCAATCCTCGCCTGGCTCAGAAGAACTGGAGAACCACCCAGAATCAAAGCCCCTGCTACCCATCATTTGCCCAGGTAAAGGAGTAGTGGCAGTGGCTTCAGCTTTCCAGTTCTTCTGAACCAGACGAGGGTCACCCAACCCTCACCTGGCTCAGAAGAACCAGAAATTGCAGAGTGGTCGAACGGAGGCTTTTGAATTTTGGGCACCCCAGCACCCTAGCTGGTGTCATGCCGAATTTAAAAAGCCTCCACCAGCTCTCTTCTGAGCCACTGCCACCCAGCTGGTTTTGAAAGCTGGGCTCTGCAGAGGGGTGTGGCTTTACTCCTAAAGCCGCAGCCCCCTCTCTCCGTAGCCCAAGCTGTCAACCAGCTGGGTGCGTCATTGCCCATTTTGTTTTGTAATTAATGATTATTTCAAAAAAATCTTAATTACAAAACAAAAATGACATGCAATGAGCAACCAAACAAAATGAAATGAAATAGTATTTTTCTATTCTGTGCCCATCCCTAGTCCTGACTCCCCAGAGGTCATATGGCCCCATTCAGAAGGACTGGTCTACAGTATAGGACTGAGACCGCTAGGTTCATAGTTTTTTGAAACATACTGCTTAATGGCTAAAAGCCAGCAAATGATGAAATTTCTTGCTGTTTGGGTGAAGTGGGTGAGCATGCTCACTAGGGAACTCTCGGAATTACAGTGGAAAACAAATAAAAATTAAAATTAAAAAGCCAACCTCTAAAAGGTAGTGAACAAGAAAGTGTTAACTTTTTCATTGTTTTTAACAACTGGAATATGAAGTCTGCCATAGAATATTTTAACAAATGAATATGCTTTGTTGGATGTTTATTTAGCACAGTGATTCCTCAGCAAATATTCTTGGACTGCAATTTCCAGAACATCTGTCCACCACAGTTAGCAGTGAAGGCATCTGCACAATTTAGTCTAAGAAATTTTGGGTACTCAAGGTTGCGAACCACTGATATATCACATGGGTGGAAGATTCTAAGTTCTCGAGCTTTTTTCAACTACAGTAACCACAGGTCCTCAATACTAGTTATGCTAGTAAGATGAGCATGAAAAACTCCCCTGCTACTTAATAATTACTTAATTTTTCTGTTAAAAATCACAGCAAAATTTCATAGAACTAGATTGATCTTTACAACAAGACAATTGTTGAAAAATATATACCACAGTATAATTAATTTGTGTCACCACTGGAATGGTGACACAAATTAAGTCCCAAAACAAGTACAGTGAGCACCATCTGTAAAAGCCTGATGGAACAGGTCAGCCTCAAACTCTTCTTATCTTCTTAGATAAGGACTAGAATTAAAGAATCATAGAATAATGAAGTTGGAAATAGCCTTTAAGGACATTGAGTCCCATTCGTGCTCAATGCAGGAATACAAAGTACAGTATACCTGCCAGGTATTCTGAAATCAGACTCAGAAGTATAGCCATCAAGTCTTCAGGAAAAAGGATGGTGTTCACAAATAAATGTATTTCTTTAAGGAGCCATGGCTGTTCCCATTAGAGGGAAGCTAGCACTGAGTAAAGTAGGATAGCCATTGTTATTAGAAAATGGTAAAACACATTAGTGACATCTGTTTGATATCTTACCCTCCAAGAAGTACACAAAACTATACACAAAGGTCTGCAGCTCAGCTTTACTGTCAACTTATCATCCTAGAGTTGTCACTTAGTGTGTATATGCTGGAAACATCCATCCAGTAAGGAGTAGCAATAACTTATACATTAAAGTACAGTAACCATGTGTCAAAGAAAAGAACAGATGCAGAAACTAAAGAGGGCAGATGGGATGACATGTTTAACAGATGGTTCATGTCAATTTAAGACCAAATCATTACAGATTTTAGGCATATTCAGGTCTTTAAATTGTTAATGGTGGGAGGGATAAGCAACATATGGATGCAGTAGATCTTAATTTATTTCAAAAAGCCTGACATTCAAGTATTTATAAACATCTTCCTTGTATGAATGTGGGATATTGTCCTTACCCCTGATTCAAAATGACAGGAAATGGTCTAATAAAGGTGCGTGAGATCATGCACACACTGCCAGCAGGAAAAGGGATGCTAAGCTTTACATAGCAAAGGACAGCCACATGTTGACAACACCAATGGTAGAAGTCAAAATGGTCTACAGCAGGCATGTCCAAACTTCCCCCCCTCCTGATGTTTTGGACCACAACTCCCAGAATTCTAAGCTTATATTGCTAGTGACAAATGACTGGGAGTTGTGGCCCAAAACATCTGGAGGGCCGAACCTGGTCTACAGGATACCCTTTTGAGCTCACTACCATTCACAAAGTGACACCACACAATTTATTTATTTATTTATTTTAGAGTATTTTTACCCCGCCTTTTCTCCTTGGAAAAGGACCCAAGGCGGCTTACAGTAATGAGGGATAATACACAGTCCAGTACAATTAAGACATGTGCAAGTATTTGAGAAAAAGGAATTAAAGGACATATTATAGCATTAATAAACAACATTACATTAAAGCAGTACGGTTATAAGTAGTCATAAACACAAAGTTTATGTGAACCCATAGATTCATATAAAATACACATGGTAGTCCATCATTCAGGGAAAGCTTGCCTGAAGAGAAAGGTCTTTGCCTGTTTCTGGAAGGACAACAGAGATGAGGCAGTCCTGGCTTCTAGTGGGAGGGAGTTCCAGAGTCTGGGCACAGCAGTAGAGAAAGCCCTTTCATGGGTTCCCACAAAATGTACCTGTGAGAATGGCGGGAAAATCCCAGGCACAGACAACATTTTTCCATCAGTTAACTAATTGGCACCAATACACAAAGCAATTGTCAAGTTTATTTTTTGATCAGTGTAAATAGTAGTGACATTATAACACATATAATGAAGAAGTCCACACACTTTAACCTCTCAGGTAAAATAATGATGCCATGCCTGCTGCACAAAATGCAGACTAGACTAGAAAATTATGTTCCAATTCCCAACCTTTTTCTCTGGGTAGTTCCAGAGGATGGAAAGTTATAATGGACAAAAATCTCTAGAGACATGTTGAGTGGATGTTTTCCAAAATGTGTCTCATGGCCTTTTGAAATAAGAAAAGGGGAGTTCCAGAGTTAGTTAAGTTTGTCACTGGAAATCAAGGTCAAAATCATCCATGCTATGTGAAAGATAGACAACAAAGACAGGGACAATATTTAACTCATTTGAAATGTGTCATTGAAGAAAAGTCTTACATATAGTACAGACTAGAGAAGGGCAGGAAACAAAAATGAAACACTGTTTCATCATTTCATTACAAAATGAAATTGTAGGATGTGTTTCATAATGAAACAAAATAAAATGCCATTTTTTCATCTAAGAACGAAACAATTCATCCTAGAGGAACCAAAATCACAGGGCAGCTTACCCAAATTCTTCCCTGTAAGCCCCCCCCCCAATTTGGAGATGTTTGGGGTTTAGAGGGCTGAGTTATTAAACTCCAAAAGGGGTCCCGAGGGAGAAAATCATTCTAATGGAGTCGGGAAGCCACTAATAACGCCCCTCTCCCACATACAAGCAAGTGATTAGCGCCTATCTGACTCAATTAGAATTATTTTCTCCTAGGGAGACCCCCTTTGGAGTTTAATACATCAGTCCCATAACTCCAAACTTCTCCAAAATTGGGGGAGCTTACAGGGAAGAGTGCAAAGAAGCTACCCTGTGATTTTGGTGTTTATACAAGGCTGTGATCCATATTTTCTAGTACATAAACATAAGAAAACATTAGGTACAACAATATAGATCACAGTCATATATCCAAACTTTTGTCCCCACCTTAACACCAATCAGCTGGCAGGTTGGGCTTGGGGGGAGGGAAAAAGTATTTTTAAAAAGTCCTGGGCTTTAAAAAAAACACAATTCTCTCCCCAATCCCCACCTGCTAGCTGATCAGCGCTAGGGTGCGGGGAAAACGTTGTATTTCACCACCCTAGCACCGATCAGCTGGCAGGTAGGGTTTGGGGGAGGGAAAAGGTTTTTTTAAGCCCTGGGCTTTTTAAAAAAAAACATTTTCCCTCCCCCAAACCCTGCCTGCCAGCTGATCAGTGCTAGGATGAGAAAAAAGTCCAGAGCTTTTTAAAAAAACTTTTTCCCCTCCTCCAAGCCCACATGTGGCTTAAAGATGGAACAAAAGGGTTTGTTTCAACCAACCAAACCCCCCCCCCCACCATTTCATTTCTTCTGTAGTGAAATGCTGCTTACTTGTTTTGTTTCATTTTGTTTCATTTTGTTATGTAACAACACAACAAAACAGCATTTCATTTTTCATTTTGTGTCCATCCCTAATATGAACCTACCCAGCAATTAAGACCTAGCCAAGGGGGCCTTATGAAAGAGCTATCCCTCAAGGAGCTAATAGGGATGGCTTGTAGGTCTAGGGCCTTTTCGGCAGCTGCCCCCAGGTTATGGAACGCCCACCCAAGTGGCATCCGCCTGGCACCAACACTGATGACATTTCAGCGCCAGGTGAAAACCTTCCTGGTTCTGATGTTTTTTAACTGACATAACATAGATTGTGAGTCGTGTTTAAATGGTTTTATTGATTTTTTTTTGTCAATTGTCATTTTAAAGTTTTAACTGTTTTAACTGTTCATTTTAATTGTAAGCCACCCAGAGACCTTTGGGTAGAAGGAGGCATATATTTTCTATAAATAAATAAATAAAATAATAAATTCCTCTGACAGAAGTATGACCCAAAACATGATTTAAAAGCTAAAGCAATGCAGTAAACCTAATAATAAATAAATTATAACATAATAAAATAAAACTAATAAAATAAAACAACTAATAATATAAAACTAATACTTGGGATTTCAATTCTCTTCTACAGGCATGCCCAAACTTCGGCCCTCCTGATGTTTTGGACTACAACTCCCAGAATTCTAAACTTAGATTGCCAATGGCAAAGAACTGTGGGATTTGCTGTCCAAAACATCTGGAGGGCTAAAGTTTGGACATGCCTGCTGTACTATGTCTCCTGAAGATGTGGTCTTAGGTAGGCTTCACAGTTCCAGGATACCCTCAGAAAAAAAGAATGATAAACTGCTTCTGAGTACTTTTGACCTAGAAAACCCTGAAAAGAGTCACCATAAGGACTGCCTTGAAGCGGGATGCAGGACAAATAAAGCATATTGAAAAATGGGATCATCATCTTCTTCTTCTTCTTCTTCTTCTTCTTCTTCTTCTTCTTCTTCTTCTTCTTCTTCTTCTTCTTCTTCTGTCTATTGTTTTCACATTTTTGCATTTTCACTCCTTCTCTTCTCTCATTCACCTGCGATAATTATTACTTATTAATGAAGAGAAATAATTAAGAATTATTAATTCTATTGTGATTAAAGATTGTTGAGTAAAAGTTAATGTAAACTAGGGCTACGACTTCAGGTCTCAAACAATATGCTGAATTTTGCAAATTCTGTCTAGAATAGCAAATTCTAGTGTTTACAGGCAAGTTGGCTATGCTGAGAGTTATCAGCTTTAGGCATAAATGGCAGACATTGCAACAATAACTGAACACAGGTTTGCAAATGCACATTTTAAAAAATACATCTGGATGCATATGGATATGTCTTAAAATGTTGAAACCAGTAGATTGCAAAGTGATCAGCATCTTTTCTCAGGAGATGAGGATTTAGTAAATGTGTCTTTTTGAAAATCCCTGGACATAGGTAATATGATTGGATCATATTGGGCATCCATTTTTGTGTGTTCTGGAACTCTACGTATCATGCCTACATTCAAAGAAACAAAAATGTGTAAAATCAGTCAGTTGTGTCTATTCAAAAGCATGATATCACAGTTCACTATCGTGATGTATTTGTACGCGTAACTGTGAGCAAATAGCATTCAACCAATTGTCTGTCAATATCTCAGTCTTCCACTTTGCTTTCAGGTCCAATTAAGTTGCTGGTGCTTATCATGAAGACCATACATAGCCTGGGATCTCTTCTATAAATCATTCAATTGCATATGAGTATTCCCATTATCTGTGTTATTCCCATTTAGCACTCTGTAGATAGCAAGTGAGCAAATAGTATTCAACCAATTGTGTCAACTACACAGTCTTCCACTTAGCTTCCAGGTCCAATTTAAGTTGCTGGCGCTTATCATGAATCTCATAAATAGAGTAGGATCTCTTCTAGAAACCATTCCATTGCATAAGTGTCTTCCCATTACAGGTGTTCTTCCCATTTAGTTCTGAATAGATAATGAATGAGCAAATAGCATTCATTCACTTGTCAGCTCTAGTCTTCAACTTAGCTTCCAGGTCCAATTTAAACTGTTGTTGCCTATCATGAAGGCAATGCATCCATAGCCTGGGATCTCTTCTAGAAATGACCCCACTGCATATGAGTCTTCTCATTATCTGTATTCTTCAGATTTAGCCCTGGATAGACAGTAAACCATTGTTGACTGATATTGTCAGCGCAGTGCTTTTTTGCTATGAATGGAGTCCCTGAAAAGATCTAAAGCAATTGCTTATTTCAGACCATATTTTGGGAAGTCAAGCATGCATAATCTCGTTCCAACTACCATTATTTCTCTATTCTGGTTGTGATGGATATTTTTCTTCTCCTTTCATGGTATTTATTTTACTTTATTTGTTGTTGTTCAGTCGTTCAGTCGTGTCCGACTCTTCGTGACCCCATGGACCAGAGCTCGCCAGGCCTTCCTATCCTCCACTGCCTCCCGGAGTTTTGTCAAATTCATTTTGGTTGCATCGATGACACCGTCCAAACATCTCATTCTCTGTCGTCCTCTTTTCCTTTTGCCTTCGATTTTTCCCAGCATCAGGGCCTTTTCCAGGGAGTCCTCTCTTCTCATGAGGTGGCCAAAGTACTGGAGCCTCAGCTTCAAAATCTGTCCTTCCAGTGAGCATTCGGGGTTGATTTCTTTCAGAATGGATAGGTTTGATCTCCTTGCAGTCCAGGGGACTATCAAGACTCTCCTCCAGCACCACAGCTCAAAAGCATCAATTCTGCGGCGATCAGCCTTCTTTATAGTCCAGCTCTCACTTCCATACATCACTACTGGAAAAACCATAGCTTTAAACCATCCTGACCTTAGTTGGCAAAGTGATGTCTCTGCTCTTTAGGATGCTATCTAGGTTTGCCATTGCTTTCCTCCCAAGAAGCAGGCGTCTTTTTATTTCGTTGCTGCAGTCGCCATCTGCAGTGATCAAGGAGCCCAAGAAAATAAACTCTGTCATTGCCTCTATTTCTTCCCCTTCTATTTGCCAGGAGGTGATGGGACCAGTGGCCATGATCTTAGTTTTTTTGATGTTGAGCTTCAGCCCATTTTTTTCACTCTCCTCTTTCACCCTCATTAAGAGGTTCTTTAATTCTTCCTCACTCTCTGCTATTAGAGTAGTATCATCTGCGTATCTGAGGTTGTTGATATTTCTTCCGGCAATCTTAATTCCGGCTTGAGATTCATCCAGACCGGCCTTTCTCATGATGTACTCTGCATATAAGTTAAATAGGCAAGGTGACAGTATACAGCCTTGTCGTACTCCTTTCCCGATTCTAAACCAGTCAGTTGTTCCATATCCAGTTCTGACGGTTGCTGCTTGTCCCACATATAGATTTCTTAGGAGACAGATAAGGTGTTCAGGCACTCCCATTCCTTTAAGGACTTGCCATAGTTTGTTGTGGTCTACACAGTCGAAGGCTGTGGCATAGTCAATGAAGCAGAAGTAGATGTTTTTCTGGAACTCTCTGGCTTTCTCCATAATCCAGCGCATGTTGGCGATTTGGTCTCTAGTTCCTCTGCCCCTTCGAAATCCAGCTTGTAGTTCTGGAAGTTCTCTTTCCACATACTGCTGAAGCCTGCCTTGTAGAATTTTGAGCATAACCTTGCTAGCATGTGAAATGAGTGCAATTGTGCGATAGTTGGAGCATTCTTTGGCGTTTCCTTTCTTTGGGATTGGAATGTAGACCGATCTTTTCCAGTCCTCTGGCCACTGCTGGGTTTTCCAAATTTGCTGGCATATCTTATGCAGCACCTTTATAGCATCCTCTTTTAAGATTTTAAAGAGTTCAATTGGAATGCCATCACCTCCACTGGCCTTGTTGTTTGCAATGCTTTCTAAGGCCCACTTGACTTCACTTTCCAGGATGTCTGGCTCCAGGTCAGCAATTACGCTATCTTGGTTATCAGGGACGTCCAGATCTTTCTGATATAATTCTTCTGTATATTCTTGCCATCTCTTCTTGATCTCTTCTGCTTCAGTTAGGTCCCTACCATTTTTGTCCTTTATCATATCCATCTTTGCACGAAATGCCCCTTTAATATCTCCAATTTTCTTGAACAGATCTCTGGTTTTTCCTTTTCTATTGTTTTCCTCTGTTTCTTTGCACTGTTCATTCAAGAAGGCCGCCCTGTCTCTCCTTGCTATTCTTTGGAAGTCTGCATTCAATTTTCTGTATCTTTCCCTTTCTCCCTTGCATTTTGCATCCCTTCTCTCCTCCGCTATTTGTAGGGCCTCGTTGGACAACCACTTTGCTTTCTTGCATTTTCTTTTCTTTGGAATATTTTTCATTGCAGCCTCCTGTACAATGTTACAAGCCTCCATCCATAGTTCTTCAGGTGTTCTGTCCACCAAATCTAGTTCCTTGAATCTATTCTTCACTTCCACTGTGTATTCATATGGGATTTGACTTAGGTTATACCTGACTGGCCCAGTGATCTTCCCTACTTTCTTCAGTTTGAGTTTGAATTTTGAAATAAGAAGCTGATGATCTGAGCCACAGTCAGCACCAGGTCTTGTTTTTGCTGACTGTATAGAGCTCCTCCATCTTTGGCTGCAGAGAACATAGTCAATCTGATTCCGGTATTGTCCATCTGGTGATGTCCATGTGTAGAGTCGCCTTTTGTGTTGTTGGAAAAGAGTGTTTCCAATGACCAGCTTGTTCTCTTGACAAAACTCAATTAGCCTTTGCCCTGCTTCATTTGGAACTCCAAGGCCAAACTTGCCAGTTATTCCTTTTATCACTTGACTCCCTACTTTAGCATTCCAATCCCCTATGATGAGAAGAACATCTTTCTTTGGTGTCAGTTCTAGAAGTTCTTGTAAGTCTTCATAAAATTGGTCAATCTCAGACTCTTCAGCACTGGTAGTTGGAGCATAAACTTGGATTACTGTGATGTTCAAAGGACTGCCTTGGAATCGTACCGAGATCATTCTATCATTTTTTAGGTTGTATCCCAGCACTGCTTTTCTCATTCTATTGTTGACTATGAAGGCTACTCCATTTCTTCTATGGGATTCTTGCCCACAGTAGTAGATGTGATAGTCATCTGAACTGAATTCACCCATTCCTGTCCATTTAAGTTCACTGATGCCCAGGATGTCAATGTTTATTCTTTCCATCTCACGTTTGACCACATCCAGCTTACCCTGGTTCATAGATCTCACATTCCAGGTTCCTATGCAGTATATCTCTTTGCAGCATTGGACTTTCCTTTCTCTTCCAGGCACGTCTGCAGCTGAGCGTCCTTTCGGCTTTGGCCCAGCCACTTCATTAGCTCTGGAGCTACTTGTACTTGTCCTCCGCTCTTCCTCAGTAGCATGTTGGACACCTTCCGACCTGAGGGGCTCATCTTCCAGCGTCATATCTTTTAGCCTTTTGTTTCTGACCATGGGATGTTCTTGGCAGGGATACCGGGGTGGCTTGCCAGTTCCTACCCCAGGAAGTCTTATTACAGGCCTCATTGTCACCAGTGTAATTAGCCTTACAATGATGAAAGCAAAGTTCAGCCTGTTGTTTTTTAATTTGTTGCTTTTTTTTAAAAAAGGGACATTTGATTCACAGTTCAAAAGTTTTGTAAAGAGGAATATAAAAGTGTTCTGTGCAGAGATACAGATATAGCTTCCTGAAGCTCTGGAGGAAAACACAGTCTAGATCTTCTTTGACTTCTCATGATCTTCCATATCCATGTTTACTACCTGATTACAGAAGTATGGCTTTCTTGCATGGATTGCATCAGGTCCTGGCCCTCCTGCACTGGCTACCAGTATGGCTCTGGGCTAAAATTAAGGTGCTAGTGTTAACTTATAAAGCCCTTTAGAGTTTAGCCCTCACTACTTGTCAGAGAGCATCTCTCTTCAGTCGACCTCAAATCCCACCTACATCTCCCAATCTTTGAAAATGTGGGTGGCCATTTCAAAGGAGGCCCAAAGTCATTAACCAAAATCCAGACCTTGTTGGTAGTGGCAGCCTCACTTTCGAACTGCCTTCCAGTGAAGGAGAAATTGGCCCACACCTTCCAGAACCAAAGGAAGCTACATAAAACCCAGCTCTTTGAAAACCCCATCCCTTTCTGATTTTAATTTTGAAGCAATTTTATGATGGCCCTATGGTACAGAATCCTGATTTTTAAAATACTTGTTGGACAGGATACATAAGAACATAAGAACATAAGAAGAGCCATGCTGGATCAGGCCAAAGGCCCATCTAGTCCAGCTTCCTGTATCTCACAGTGGCCCCACCAAATGCATCTGGGAGTGCATGAGACTAGATATCTGTTTCCTGATACCACTCCCCTGCATCTGGCCCTTGAAGTACCCCGGTTTTAAGCAAGGAGATTACACATCTCCTTCATGGTTTGTAACCCGTGATGAACTTTTCCTCCAGGAATATGTCCAATCCCCTTTTGAAGGCATCCAGGCCAGATGCCATCACCACATCCTGTGGCAGGGGGTTCCACAGACTAACAACGCTCTGGGTGAAAAAATATTTTCTTTTGTCTGTTCTTACTCTCCCAGCCCTCAATTTAAGTGCACGTCATCTAGTTCTGGTATTTTGTGAGAGGGAGATGAGCATCCCTCTATCCACTTTACTCATGCCCTGCGTTATTTTGTACATCTCAATCATATCCCCCCTCAGGCACCTTTTTTTCCAGACTAAAGAGCCCCAAATGTTTTAGCCTTTCCTCATAAGGGAGGTCCCCAAGGCCAGTAATCATTTTAGTCACTCTCTTCTGCACCTTTTCCAGTTCCACTATGTCTTTCTTGAGATGCGGTGACCAGAATTGTACACAATACTCCAGATGCGGCCTTACTATTGTTTTGTATAATGGCATTATAATGTTGGCTGTTTTATTTTCAATCCCCTTTTTGATAATCCCTAGCATGGAATTGGCCTTCTTCACCGCTGCCACACACTGGGGAGACACCTTCATTGACACCACCAACACACCAAGATCTCTTTCCTGATCCGTCACGGATAGCTCAATGCCCATGAGCTGATAGATAGAGTTTTGATATTTTGCCCCAATATGCATTACTTTACATTTGGCTACATTAAAACACATTTGCCATTCGGCTGCCCATTCCCCCAGTTTGAAGACATCCTTCTGGAGGTCTTCACAATCTTCTCTAGATGATCAATAAATAAATAAATCAAATATTTCCTCTGTGCATCACCTAAAATGCAGTGTTTTGTAGGACCCATATTGACAAATGAAAACAAGACAAGTTGCTGGAGTCACTGCCATTCATTCATTGATTATATTGCAATATATTTTTCATAACATCAGTATAGGAAGCATCTGCACTGAGGGAAGAGCAAAGAAATTGATAATTTCTTATAAGCTTTTGCACATATGACGTATGTTACAAAAGGCACTTAACATTCTCCTTGAAAATAAGGTTGGAAATGAAACAGTGTGCTCTTGGCTCTCCATTTCACCAATTAAAATTAGCCAGCATCCATCCCATCAACTGTAGCTTGAATTGGTTAATCTTCTGACTAAATGCCTACAGCATCACTTCCTTGTGGAGTCAATTCAACTGTATATCATGCCTAATTAAATGATGAATATACATGTGTGAATCTGCTGTTGGATGCTCATCAAGCCACACTCTAAGAAAATTTTCTCCAATAATCTGTAATGAAATTCTCGAATGGTTTCAGATCCTCTTTCCTAATGCAATTTAATCAATACCATGGAATTAATTGAAACAATGCTTGAGTTACATTTCTCTCAAGTACAATTGCTCAAAGGATGTGGGCTCTTTAGTTTTAGAACCATGGGGAGCCTTGTGACACAGTGGATACACTGTTATACTGCAGCCAAACTTTGGCAGCGGTCTCACTGAATTTTTCTGTGCATCTTAATTTGATGCATAGGTTTTTTTCAGGTGGTCACATGGTATTTAATGCACAGTTAGTGTCCTGTTGACAGGGTAGTATTTTACTGCTCTGTGCTCATCTCTACTTGCTTACTGTGCATCTTTTCCATTTTTCCTGGGTTGATTTTCTAAGCCTGATGCACAGGAATTGGCAGGAAAAGGGGTACGAAGCTAATTACTCGGTATTTTCTGGGGTCACACATTGCTAGAGTAGCAAAGAACTGTGCATCTTTAAGGGAAGTTTTTTAAATGAACCCTTACCGATGGTTTAAAAACTCCAGTGAAAGTGCGCTTCTGGGGGTGTGGTCAGTTGGGGCAACAAATTACTTCCCTTCAGAGTTTGGAAGCTATCTTTTACTGCACACTTCGCCACAGCAAAAATGTGCAGAAAACGCTGGTGAGACCGTGGCCTGTGTTCATGGCCTGGGGTTCAATTCCAGGTACCTGGTTTGTGGTTGACTCAGCCTTTTACTCTTCTGAGGTTGGTAAAATGAGTGCCCATCTTGCTCGGGGGGGGGGGATGAGGTAATGTGTAACCCGCATAATTAAATTTTAAACCACCCCAAAGAGTGCTTTAAGTACTATGGGGTGGTATATAAACTTTTGCTTTAGAACTAGAAAGTAGGGCTATATACCAGATTGAACTGTTGCCTGAAATGCACCGAGGTCTGGAAGAGATCACAATGGACCAATATCAAATGCTCAATCAGCCCCATGCCAGGAGGGGCACTTTGTCAGCTCGCCCAGAAGCGGGTCAGTTTGGGCCAGGTGACACTAAAGCTAGCAGTCCACAAATTTTAGGATGTTTACTCCCCTCTTTTTTAAGCTATCATGTCTCCAAACATCCTGTACACTGAAGGAAAAATAAGGAAAAATAAAGTTAATGGTCATTTGGCTTTCCAAACTTGTGTAGTGCTGATCTGTTCTAAGTAGAGATGGGGATGATTAAAAATGAATTATGCTAGTATTCAACAAATGTTGTTGATGTGAAGGATATTCGACTGTTCTTGGTTTTCAGTTCGAGACCTGACAAATACAAGAGGATGACTATGCCCCCCCTTTTTGTCCCTCTGGAGGATCTTCCCTCTCTGCCTAGTCCCCTAAGGATCCACTGTTCTAACCCACTGCCCCTGCAAGCAGCCCCATAGGCTGCACACACGTGACACCAACCGGTTGGGTAGACAAAGAGGCCCCTCCCAGCACTATGGCTGATAGAAGCCTCCATTTTATTTATTTATTTTATTTTGCTGGACTGTCCGTTATGTTCCAATAGCTGATGATGGTGAAGTTGGAAAGGGGCAGGCTATGCGGGTAGGGGGGTCAGCTTTATTCTAGATAGGCCTGTTTTGGAAATTCAGGGTTTGCATAATGCAGTTTCAGCTGACCTGATTTGTACCTCCAAATGTCCAAATCAGAATGCAGTAACCCATTAGCGGTATTCATTTCTTATTCCTTCTGGCACCAGTTTGGGCTCAAAACTCAGTCAAAAATGCACTCAAAATGCTATGTGATCCCCTAGGCAAAGCAAGCTCCCCTCCTCTTTCTCTCTCTGACCCTGAGGAACAGCCAATCCTCAGGGGACTAAGCAGAGAGGGGAAGCCTCTATGGAGGGTTGAATTAAAAGGGGACATATTCTGGTTTGTCACTCAGAAAAGCAATATAGTGTTCTCCAACATTTGGAGAAGATGCATTTAAATCATACTGTACTGCATTTTTTGCAGATTACTTTTCTTTAAAATCTGCAAACTAATTGGCTGGAACAATACATTCAATGCATGTGAGATTGGCATGGGCTTAATGGACTAAGTGGAGTAAGGCTTCCGAAAACTGTTGGCTGCAAAGTTGGCAGCTCGGTGGTTAGAATCCTGGGTGCCACACAGCGGAGCAAGCTCCTGCCGATAACCCCAGCTCCTGCCAACCTAGCAGTTTGAAAGCATGTAAATGCAAGTAGATAAATAGGTACCGCCATAAAAAAAGTGGGAAGGTAAAACAGTGTTTCCTTGCAGCCATGCCAACCACATGGCCACGGACTTGCACAACACTGGCTCTTCAGCTTGAATACAGAGATGAACACCACCCCTAGAGTCGGACATGACTAGCACGCATGTGTGGGGGGAACATTTACCTTTACCTTTTCTTAATTTTAAACTTAAGCCTACAGTACCTACTATCTAAATGTCTTTGTTAGGAGCATTAACACAACTTCAGAGGCTCACAGTCCTCTCTCTCTCTCTCTCTCTCTCTCTCTCTCTCTCTCTCTCTCTCTCTCTCTCTCTCTCTCTCTCTCTCTCTCTCTCTCTGTGTGTGTGTGTGTGTGTGTTTCTTAAAGAAACTAGTTTTTTATGCTAAAATAGGCCATTGACTTTTGATCTGTCACTGAACTAATGCATGCCACAAGACAGTCATTCCAATTCTGTTGTGTTCCAGATTGCTCAGGCTACAAGAGAAACAGGTTAGGGTTATTTTCCCCTGGTGTTGTAATATAATAGGTTTCATTTCAGACAGTGAGTTAAAGTGAGAGCATATGATTAGTATTTTGAGCATGAACTCAACCACAGCTGTGTTGACTGCCATTCATATTCATTCTTACTTGAACATGCTATCAGTAATCATAAAAATAATAAAAAATGAGTAATAGAGCTCTGAAAAGGATAAAGTGAATCACAGAGGTTCCATGCAGGGATTTTTCCCACTTTAAAAAGAGAACAACATTTGTTCAAACAATCATCTCCTTCACTAGTACAGGTTTGTTCTTCATAATGTCCATGAAATGACCAGATTAAAAAAAGAGAGATCTTTCCCTTGACAAAACTTTTATTTGGTTTGTACATTGTAGCTTTCACCACTTCTATATTTCCATTGCATACTCATTTGTTTTCCACTTTTGTGTGCCGTCAAATCAGTTCTGACTTCTGGCAACCTTTATAGATTTCTACATGGAGGGTCCTCAGAAGTGCTTCACAATTCCCTTTGTTCTAGAAGTATCCTGGGACTGTGTAACACACCCAAAGCCACACAGGCCGGCTCTTCTGGGATGCACAGTAAGGAATTGAATTTTCAAAGTCTGGTTCCACAGCCAGATACCTAACTCAATGAAGTGTCCAGCCATTTATAAGCATGAACATTGACTACAAGGGCAGTCTCACATCATCTAAATGTTGCTTTATGCAACAATCAAAGCTGCCTCTTTTAAACATGCCCTCATAGGCAGCTGGCTTTTCTGAAAATAAACTTCAGCCATGCCCCCTGAAGTGCAGTTCCCCACAACCAAAGCAAAAGCAAAGTGTTCTGCTTATATACCGCCCCATACTACTACAAGTAGTCTCTGGGCGGTTTACAATTTTAATTACAGAGTGCAGGCTACACATTGCCGTTAGGAAGGCACTTTTTTAAACAAAGCAGGGAAGATGGGAACTATGAAAGCCACAAATGAGAGGGAAAAGGAGGGAGGGAGGAGTGTGGTGTGGTGTGTATGTTTGGGTCAGCAGTTGCTCAGGCAGGCTGGCCAGAACCGCCAAGGCTGCTGCTACTCCAGCAAGGCTCACAATCCCACTCTTCCCTTCTTCCTTCCTCCCTTTGCCTCCATCACCTTTCGGGAGCCTGTGCCGCTGCTCCAGCCCCAAGAAACCTTGCCATGGGCCTGGAAGAGAGAGAGAGAGAGAGAGAGAGAGAGAGAGAGACCCTTGCGTGGATGCACACACCCCTCACCCCCTCCCAGCCCTGCTCTGCTATCGTGATAACTTCAAAAATGCTATTTATGTCATGTGATTACATCAGGAAGAAAGGCACTTGTTAAAAAAAACTGCATCTTCAGACTGGTGGGATAGACCTCAAAGACTAATTTCAATGCAGTCATTGTAGGACCTGAACAAGAAATTTGTTTACCAGGCCATTGTAGTTCTTCTGGACATTATAGCAGGTCCAAGAAGGCTTTCTATCTCTTTACTATGCTCCGCCTTGCCAGATGGAGGTCTAAGCCATTGGAGGAGACTTTGCTGCCTGAGGGAATGATCAAGACAGCAGTGCTCCTCCTACAGTTTCATATCCAAGCACTACTTTCCCTCTCCCTTGAAACAATGACAATTAGATAGTCCTCTGCCACATTGGAGAGAAGTCGACTAGCCTATATGTTGTACAGTGGCCCAAATGGCACAGAACCAGGGCTGGTGCATCCATTAAGGCGAACTAGGCAGTTGCCTAGGGTGCCAAAATGAACAGGGGGCGCTGGCCAGCTTGCTGCCCCCCTCTGCCCCCTGCTGCCGCCCCCCCAAAGTCCGTCCCCCCGTCTCCCGCCCCCCGCTGCCACTGCCGCCACCCCCCCCACCGCCAGCCCGCCTGCCCTGCCCCCACCACTGCTGCTGCCGCCCTGCCCCCCGCCACTGCCCGCCCACCCCCCCTCACCTAGGGTGCAAACAACCCTAGCGTCAGCCCTGCACAGAACCATCTATTCCCCAAAAAGTGAGAATGACTAGGGACCTCACATGGAAGAGCTGTGTGGTGTTTTTACTATTCCTACAATTTGACTGCTCGGGAAACATTCCAGTCCCACCTTTTCACTGGAATGGTCGGAGGAGGTGGAGAAGGTCTGGCTGGTTTCTTGGCAGGACTGGAATGGTACAAAAGCAGAAGAACCCCAGGAATATGCAATGACAGTTAAATGGCCCTGCTAGACCAGGTGTGTGTGTGTGTGGGGGGGGAGGTCAGATTACATCTGAGGCACAATGCCATCACCTTTGTATAAAGTTGACAGGTGCACAAAGAGCCCCTTACGTATCGATGACCCCTTTAATTCTAACAATAAAAATAAGAATTGGCATTCAGAGCATTTTGCTTGTGGATGAACACCCTTCAGTGGTCCCCATAGTTATCAGGGCTTTGGGAACAACATCAAGAAATTTTACGAAGTATTACAAGCAGATCCAGATCTCAGAAATAACACCATCATAGCCACAATGACATTATTAGGAACAGCACATACACTGCACTGCTATTTAAAAAAGAGGGATTGTTGTTATTTCTGGTTAAAACATGTATCTGCTATATAATACAATTTTTAATAATTTTATAAACATTATATTTTGATTGACTCTGCCTGGTATTTTAGAACAAGAATAAGAATAATCTTAGACCTGCACATCTGGAAGAGATTCTACAGATCACTGAGTCCTGCTCCTGTCAAGGTGCAGTGGGGAACCAAACTCCCAGACCACTGAGCTATCCAGTGTTTTCTAAGTAGAGAAATATACTAGCAAAGATTTGTAGCTGCCACGTTCTAAGATGCCTCTTCAAATTCCCTGTTCCCAAACTTGAATATGTCTTACATGTTCTGGGTTGTATATTGTCCCTCATTATTGTAAGCCACATTGGGTCCGTTTCCAAGGAGAAAAGTGAGGTAAAAATAATCAAAATAAATAAATAAATAATGGCAGGAAACATTAGTTTGTGGCTCCTGATCTTCCTGATCTTCCTCATCAGTTTGAGCCTCCTCATCTTCCTTTTTATGTTATCCTTTCTCATCAGACTGCAAATAGGAGAGTGTACACTCACAATCACCTCAGATCCTGAGGAGAACATGGTTCTCATTCAGAATGAGTGCAATGTGATATTCTTCGTTGCTCCATGAAATAAATTAGAAAACTATCTGTGGTAGTTATACCTTGGATAATGCATTTAATTCATTCTGCAAGTCAATTTGCAAACTGAAAAAATTCATTATCTGAAACACGGTTTCCCGTAGGAGTGAATGCAAAACTGATTAATCCATTCCAGAGGTCTGAAAAAAGGCAAAAACAAAAGCCATCCCCCCCCCCAATCTCTTTATAAAGTGCACTTTAAAGGCACGCAGAGCTGGAACACACATCTTGTAGTGCGATGCAAGCATGGACAAAAGTAATCAGCAAGAAAAACAAACAAACAGGCCATTCCCACCAAAGATGAAATGCAAAAAAAAATTGCAAACACAGACAAAAGCAATCAGCAAGAAAGAATCCAGCCTCTTCCTGCCTGCAGAGTAATGGAAAAGAATGTAAAGATGGACAAAAAAAGCAAGGAAATTTCAGCTCACTACATTTCCAAGTTCAAAAGGTCCAAAACCTGCTGCAACAAATGTCCAGAATGGCTCCAAAACATGATTAAAAAACTGCTCCAACTCCTCCCACCCCTCAGAAACTATGGGGGGGGGGTGCAATGCATCCTGGGTAGACTTGTTTTCACAAAGCATTATGAAAAATGCATTATCCAAAGCTGCCCATAGGAAAAAAATCATTATCCCAAAACATCCCTATTCCCAGAAATTTCAATTTGCTATCCAAATTATTTGTTAACAGAGGCATTCGTTATTCAATCTAATACTGTATATTTTACTTCCTTAAGAATGTACCATTTCACTCCACATGGATGATATGGAATATGTTGGTGATTTACTGTCTAGGAAGGAAGTTAATAAGAGTTTAATTGTTCATAAATAATAATTCTCCCCCCCTCTCTCTCACACACACACCAACAAACACACACACACACACACACACACACACACACACACACACACACACACAAGCAGAGAGAGAGAGAGAGAGAGAGAGAGAGAGAGAGAAATGAAGTATGATATAAATTATAGTAGTCTAATTGTAATGTAACTTTCCAATACCCTTTCTTCTGAAGTCACCACCATAGCCCATCATATCTAAGGGCCAAAAATCACTTTGACAAATAATGATCAGGGGGTATTTGAGATGAAGGAAAAATATTTATGAGTTTCTAGTGAATGCTCTATTAAAACTAGCACAAGTGTATCTACTTTCCAGCAGCCAGCTGTGAGGTAGGGGGCAGAAGTACCTGACTTTTCTGTGGTGAAATGCAGGTCAAATCCACATGAAAGTCAGAATTAGATTCAACCATTTGGAAATGGTGACTGGAAGTGCTTAGTTAACTAACAAAAGCCATCCATTCAATGGACTCAATCTAGTTGAGACTAAGAATGGGACTAATTTCTGGATATTTTGTTATATTGTTAAAAAGGAAATAATTGGTATAAATATTAGATTTACAACGTCAGACCTTAGGAAGGTGTGTGAATGATAACTTCACTCTCCTATTGCTTTTTATTCCCAGACAAAAGCTATGCAATTAACACTAGCAATGGCAGTTTTTTTTTCAAATGTGTCTGTCTGTTACTATGTACTGTGTCCTAGTCCTAATGCCTCATCTTGCACCCATTTTAAAAAATTGTCATGTGAAATACAAATCACACATTTTGAGTTTTCCTAAGGTACACTCAAGTAATCTCTGACTTGTGGTGACCTCATGAATGAGTGGCCACTACAATTTCCTATCATTAACCATCCTCCTAGTGTAATTCTAGAGATGCCCAACAAGGTGTAATGGATAGTGTGACAGGCTAGGGCAGGCATGTCCAAACTTCGGCCCTCCTGATATTTTGGAATACAACTCCCAGAATTCCAAGCCTGTATTTCCAATGGCAAAGGACTGTGGGAGTCCGAAGTTTGGACATGGCTGGGCTAGGGTAAAGGAGACCTGGGCCTGAATCTGTGCCCAGTCATGGAAATTCATTGGAACTGGAACTTGTAAAACCTCTCCTTAAATATATCACTTACCTTAGAAACACTGATGGAATCATTATAAGATGGTTCTGATTTGACAGTCCATAATAAACAAAACTTAATTTTGACTTTGGCCTTGAGGAAATTAGAAATGCTGTGCATTCATTACTATGCATATTTTTCTTAAATGATGTAATCAATTTGTCATGGCTGATATGTGAAGTAGTAGTGTATTGCAAGACACCAGAAACACACGAGGATAAAACATCAACCTTTTTCATCACAGGGCAATGAATTCATATAAGATATTATTTATTGCATTTTCCATGAAATAGATGCACTGGGAGTTGTAAAGGTCTGTCTCTTCTTAAAAATTATTCCAGTACATCTCCCTGAATGTTCACCTTTCATTAAAAGAATTAAAATTACATTTCACAAGGTCCCCATGAGTCTTCTGTGGACAATTGCTCTCATAAGATCCCCTTCAAACAGTGATGCTTTTGGTGGTGTATTTGAAAGGCAACATTTTAGGAACAATCATTCCTGAAGTTGTGAATAGAGAGGGGCACAAAATGAAAAAATAGTGTGTTGTTTCATTTAGTTTCTTTAGTAGTTCGATTTCTTTCCAATTATAACAAATTTTCAAAGTAGTTTCATTATGAAATGAAATGTTATGCTTCCCTGGGTCCCAAAGGACCAAAATGGCAGGGGGGCTTCCTCAAGCTATTTTCTGTAAACCCCCAAATTTGGAAAGGTTTGGGGGTCAGGAGGCTGAAAAATTCTTTCTAACTGGATTCTGAAGCCAAGCTGCAGGTGAATGATTAGCGATTATTTTAACCACCAGCTTAAACCCAATTAACACCTAAATTGCTAGCACCTGGCATTAGGTACACTCACTCTCTTTCAATTAACTACCAGACCCCCTTTGGAGCTTCATTGCTCAGTCCCCTGAAATCCAAACCTTTCCAAATATGGGTTGCTTACCTATAATTGCTTTAGGAAGCTAACCCTGCCACTTTGGTGCTGAAACATGCCCAGGATCAGAATGTTTCAGCACAAAAGTGGCAAGGTTAGCTTCCTAAAGCAATTCCAGGTAACCACCAGAAATTTGGAGAGGTTTGGGTTTTAGGGGGCTGAGTTATGAGGCTCCAAAGGGGGTGCCCCAGGAAAAAATTCTTTCTAATTGGATTCAGAATGGAAGCCAAGCTGTGGCAGTGCTTATTGCTCACCCACGGCTTGGCTTCTGAATCCAATTTGAAAGACTTGTTATTAGGGGCACCCCCTTTGGACCTTAATAACTCAATCCCCTGACTCCCAAACCTTTCCAAATTTTGGAGGCTTACCTAGAATTGTCCCCCTGATATTTCCTCTAGGATGAATCATTTCATCCTAGAAAATATTCATCATGCCAAAATAGCATTTTGTCACAAAACAAAACAAAACAAAACAAAACACAGGAACTGGCAAGCCATTCCAGTGTTCCTGCCAAGAATACTCCAGGAATATGAGGTCACAAAGAGTCAGCCATGACTGTAACGACACACAAAAACAACATCCATTTCATTAGGTAACCATTTGTTACCTAACGAAATAATAAAACAGCATTTTATTTTCATTTAGTGCCCAACTCTAGTTGTGAATAAGGTGATATAAGCCTTTGAAGCAAGAGCTTGAATCCTTTTAGTCAAACCATCTGTGTCTACTACATGTCACTGTTCCCTATACATAATGTATCATTGTGATGGAAATGGTTCATCTCTCACCAGTGGGACATCTGTTTAGAAAAGTGCAGATCTCCAATTTGCTGATCATGTTCATGTCATTTTTTGAAGTCCCTGCTAGATTATGTCCATTTTGAAAACTGGTTTAAAAAAGGAATAGAAGATGAATGTGCTGGCACCACCTTAAAATTGCGAATTGGTTAATATCTGTTATTAGGAGCATGAAACAACTGAAAAAATGGCAGAAAGGTGTAATGAGCTCTATTTTTGTTGTTGTTGTTCAGTCGTTCAGTCGTGTCCGACTCTTCATGACCCCATGGACCAGAGCTCGCCAGGCCTTCCTATCCTCCACTGCCACCCGGAGTTTTGTCAAATTCATTTTGGTTGCATCGATGACACCATCCAACCATCTCATTCTCTGTCGTCCTCTTTTCCTTTTGCCTTCAATTTTTCCCAGCATCAGGGACTTTTCCAAGGCGTCCTCTCTTCTCATGAGGTGGCCAAAGTACTGGAGCCTCAGCTTCAAAATCTGTCCTTCCAGTGAACATTTGGGGTTGATTTCTTTCAGAATGGATAGGTTTGATCTCTTTGCAGTCTACATGAGCTCTATAGAATTCTTTAAAACACTGGGGGATAAGAAAAGACACAAATAGTTTAAAAATCTGGCAGGGTTTGTAGGTACATCAAATACAAGGTATCAACTGGATGGGTACACTTGATTTGATTCTTCCTAAAGTAGTAATTTCAAGAAATGGTATCATTTTTAAGAAAGTCATGTTCTTATTTTCAGTCTCTAGCTTTCTGATGCTGAAGGGAATAATGTATACAGTAGAATCTCTGATCATTATTTTAATGAGGCAGCACATGCGAAAATGGTACAAACACCCTGGTTCCATGCTGTTTAAATTTATTAGGTTTGGATGTGTGAAGGAGTTCTGTTGGCGGAGATTTTAAATACTGAAGAGGAAGGGCTACAGGCTGTGAAGAAAATGTGGAGACCATTGCTGAGGGGGTCTGGTGAAGAATGCATCAAAGAAAAACCAGATGTGCACATATTTAGAGGCATTGATCTGTTACCCCTACTTCTGTATGGATCTTTTAAAACCACTATCCAAAGGCATTATCATATGTTGATAAATAGAGTAGTATCACAAACTGGCTAGAGGAATTACATCTGAGTTATGGCAAGTTTCCCCAAATCCCCCCCCCCCCCCAAAAAAGGTCTGGCTTTGGTTCAAGCTGAAATGCGTTGATAACTATAAGCTGTGGTGCTTTCTTTGGATTATTTCTGGAGCTGGATTTAATTGAGTCCCACCACTTCTAGAAAAACAGAAGCACTATGTACTCATCACTTGCAATGGATTTTTTCCACAATAACAATAATCATTTGATCATAACAGCAGTCTGGGAGCAGAGTCTCCACTGATACGATTGCCCTACAGTGTCACCCATTCTTCCTCTAAAGATTAGATTAGACATAGACAATTTTCACCTACCAGTTTTTTTTCAAGGCATTGCTATGATCTGCTAACACAGTGGAAAGGGTAAGAGGTCAAGTGGCTGTCTACCAAGAGAACAGATAGCATAGCTGTCTCTGGATGTCTAGAAGATGGATTATTCAATATTGCTCTAGTAAAGGAATGATAGGAGGCATTGTTTAAAGGTGGGAAAGGGAGCTTTTAATTTACTTCTCTTCAGCTTTGCTAGAGCAAAACAAGAACATGAATATGGAAGAAAGATTCAAAATATGAAATATGGTCCCAGGGTCTGAATTCCTATTGCTTAGCATAGTATGAGGTAACTAGAGTAGACATGAGCACGACTTGGCGAAATTCTCGTTTCCGTTTCCGTTCCTCGTTTCCGTTACGCAATGGAAACGGTAACGACAATTACTCCGCCAGAACTCGAACTCGAACTGAAAAAAGAAAAATTGGGTCTGATTTGTCGTTGTCATTCCTGGCATCGCACGGCGATCGCACGATGCCAAGCACAACCGGCACAGAAAAAAAGTTTTAAAAATTTAAAAAAACCTGATTCCTGGCCAAAAAAGCAGGCAAAAATATGCCTGCCTGAGTGAGGGCACCTACCAGAGGGGTGGTTTCGGGGGGGGGGGTTCCCCGGCCTCCCCCCCTCTCCTGTCCTGGGCTGCGCATCCTCGTCGTCTCGCCAACTCGACATGCCATGCGGTGCGGGCGGGGGATCCAAAATGGGGCAACCGCAAGCAATATTATTTAATTTATTTATTTTGAAATTGTGGTGGTTCAAAAACACACCAAAGCACCACAGAAACATGCGAAAATAGCTATTTTAAAACTGCCTGAATTTTTACAGTAGCAGCAGTGGGTTTTTCTTGCAACAAAACATCTCCATTGATTTTATTTTATTTTATTTTTCTTTTTCTTTTTTTACACCTGTGCAATGATGGGCTGGCCATGGGAGTGGACCATGCAAATTTTTGGAACCATTCCACCAATTGTATGGCCACTTGGCCAGGTTTTGACTGAGACTTCTGGGATGTGCCAGTCGGGCATAAAAAGCCCACTAACCCTAACCCCGAACCCGAACCCTAACCCTAACCCTAACCCATACGCCAGTACACTGTCTTTCTTAGTGGGTCAGAGAGGCACCCAGAGGTGCACCCCAGTAACTCACCCTAACCTTACCCGTAACCCTAAGCCTAGCCCTTGCGCTAACCCTAACCCTAAGCCAGATATGTGTACTTGCATTGTACTACAGCAAGTGCACTTCCCTTCTTAGTGAGCCAGAGTGCGCCCATAGGGGTCCTCTCTCACTTTGTTCCTCCTCCCCATCCCCAGCCCAAGTGCACCGTATGCCAGGCAGTGAGTCACAGAGGCACCCGAAAGAGAGGTGCCTCTGCCTGCCACTACAACTTGGTATGTATATCCAATTGACTATGCATACCTTTTTGTAGCGGGCCAGAGGAGGCACCCACCCCAGAGAGGTGCCTCCAGGAGCCTGCTTTCCCTTCATGGCGGGTCAGAGGAGGCACCCACCCCAGAGAGGTGCCTCCAGGAGCCCGCTACCCCCCCAAACCAGTATTAATGACAGACGAAAAACGACAAATGAAACGACAAATTTTTGAAAATTTTTGCGACAAACGGAAACGAGCCGAAACGGGCTGGCTCCGACACACGACAACTCAAAACGTAATTTTTCCTGGTCGTGCCCATCTCTAAACTAGAGTACACACACACCACTGAGCTAATTGATTTGAGGAGAAGTTGCAGTCCGCTTTTTGGATCCTAAGACGCAAGATCAATTTGCAGGTCTTCATTGACAGGTTGGCAACCACCCAGAGTGGACTTGTTTCCAGAGCAGCAGCATATACATCTGATAAATAAATGAAATAATAATAATGTGCATATCCTTACTAACCATGTCCTGCCAAGTACTGGCTGTCCAGTACTATCATTTTGACTTGGTCAAGTAGGAAGATACCAGATAAATTGTGGGAAAGGTTAAAATAGCTTTGGTAACGTTAGTAATGAGGCCTAACACAGATCAGCCTTGTGCCTCTGTGTATTATTTTAAGCAATTCCCATATATTGCATTTAAAAGTATCTGCATGCTACCCCTGGACAATCTGCAATGACAAGATGAATGGTTATAAGGTCTAAACCATTTCTTAGAGATCTGTAATGGAGAAATGGAACCCCCAGGAATAGATGCAGTTTTCAGGCTTTATTACATACCTTATATAAATGGTGGAACCTTTACTTTTGTTGCAAAGGGACTTGTTAAATGGTCATTGGCTGTGATTCCAAATTCTAACCCAGAGTCCTCATAAGTGTCTTTGTTTTTTGCAATGCTAACACTATAAAGCTAGAACTTTGTTTTAGTCCCTCTCCCTCTTCCACTTTTCCCCCTGAAAAAGTGCAGTAGTCCTCCTAAAGCCCTGCCTCGTTTCCAGACTAAACAATCACATTCATTGTGAATCATGGAAGGCTTGAAGTTCAGGTAGCTTTCCTCAACTTTTATTTTACATAATGTTTGTGAATCACTGTATCAAAAAAAAAATATGTTGCAGTGTAAATGTGGAGGGTGCTGCTATTGTTGCTACCCCTCCAAGGTGCATAAAAGTTTATCCATGGAATGTTTAAAGTTCTTGAAGTTAGGCTTAGAAGGGGGGAAATGATAAATCATATCTAGAGATGGGCATGAAATGAGCAATTTTTTGTTTTCATTTTTGTTTTTTCGTTTCATTACGTAACGAAACGAAAAACGAATTTTATCTCCAAAATGAAATGAAACGAACCGAAACAACAGAAATTTTGCCGTGTGTTTCGTTTTCATTGCGGCAAATACATTGAACTGTAATGAATGCTAACGAAACAGCAATTTTTTGTTTTCGTTTTCATTTTTTCATTTCATTACGTAACGAAACAAAAATGATTTTTTTTGCAAAAAGTTCACAAAAAACGAAAATGAACCAAAACGGACCCCCTAAATGACAAATGACAAATGAAACACCATTTTTTTTGAGTCGTGCCCATCTCTAATCATATCTATAAAATTTCTAGTTTCCTCATTAGAACAAACTCTTTCTCCCTTTTTCCTAACCATAAACCATCATCAGATAATACACTTCTAGCTATTGCCATCAGTTCATACAGAAAGAAGCATTAACGGGGATGTTAAAAAAGATCAAAAGATTTATGTTTATGAGGGCCAAGACTATTAGATAATATTCTTGTTTGCAAAATGGAACCTTCTTGAGCAGAGGCAGTCTACCTTTAAAAAATCAGTTATGTGGAAAATACTGCACACTTTATTTGCCAAGTTCCTGTGGAATATAAGGGAGCATTGGAAAAAAAACCTAAACTATGGCTTTAAATCAATTTGGGGCCAGTGGATGGAGGGTGATGGATATTAAATTTAAGACTCTCATTCCAACCCTCAGTCAGAGGCAAGACCTGCAGGCAGGCATTGTGGTAGCTTTCTCTTCCTATTCTCAAGACTGGTTTTAACTAAAGTCTGAGCTCCACCTCTAAGGATGCAGGAGGCACAAAGTTATTGCATACTGCTGCAGTGTGTTGAATTGACATGCCTCCTTGCCCTGTAAACAGGAAAGAAGGGTGATTATCAATGAGTGACAGCTTGAGGAAGAAAATAATAAGGAAGCAGTGTGCTCATTAAAGTAGACTGCCCAGGAAAAAGAGACATAGAGAATGTAGAAACTTCCTTTGTGACGTGTGAACTCAGGATATTAATAGCAAATGGGGTGGGTGAACTGACAAGATGGACGGGTGGTGCATAATTGTCACAGGACCCTTTTGGTTTGTAGGTTCCTCTTCTCCGTGGGAAAGGCTAAAACATTTGGAGCTCTTTAGTCTGGGAAAAAGGTGCCTGGGGGAAAATAAGATTGAGACGAACAAAATAATGGAGGGCATGAGTAATGTGGATAGAGAGACACTCTTCTCCCTCTCACAAAATACCAGAACTAGGCATTTTGAGGGCTGGGAAAGTGAGAACAGATGAAAATATTTTTTTACCCAGCATGTTGTTGGTCTGTGGAACTCCCTGCAACAGGATGTGGTAATGGCATCTGGCTGGATGCGTTCAAAAGGGGATTGGACAGATTCCTGGAGGAAAAGTCCATCACAGGTTACAAACCATGATGGAGATGTGTAATCTCCAGGCTTAAAACCAGGGTACTTCAAGGGCCAGATGCAGGGGAGTGGTATCAGCAGACAGATATCTAGTCTTGTGCACTCCCAGACACTCTTGGTTGGGCCACTGTGAGATACAGGAGGCTGGACTAGCTGGGCCTTTGGCCTGATCCAGCAGGGCTCTTCTTATGTTCCTATATTCTTAAATGCACAGAGGGCAGTTGAAGGAGGCAGAGGTAGATACATGATCAGTGTTCCCAAGTGTTTGGCAGTGCCATTAATTCAAGAGGGGCACAAGACAGGAACACAAAGCCCCCCACCATGGAGGGATTAATGCCCAATTGAACTGTCATAAATACACATCAGTGAAGTTGTGTTACAACAATTTTATAATCCCAGATTATTGGAAAAAATGTGGGACTTCTTATGTGTGTAGAAACTCCTGCCACAGATTATAGGTCAAGTGACGGAATCACTCAGCATACCATGATATAAAAATTGCAAGATAACTAGGGGACATGAGGCTGTTTGGACACAGCCTAAATGGAGGCAGTTTCCCATTCTTCCTAATTTAAGAAACATATAGAATCATAGAATCATAGAGTTGGAAGAGACCTCAAGGGCCATCTAGTCCAACCCTCTGCCATGCAGGAACCCCATCACAATAGTTCCAACAGAAATGTTATTTATGTTATTTATGTTGTCATATTTTAAACAAGACAACATTGTAGCCACATAAGGTCCCCCAGTATGATGGGGCACCTTATAATGCAGTTTCATTCTAGGCAGAACTCAGTCCTTTGGATAATGGCCACTCCAAACAGCCAAAGTGTCAGGTGGGGCCTCTTTGCCCGACCGCACAAATGGAGTCATGTTTGTCAATTCTACCAGCTGGCCAGCAGGTGACATAATGCATTTAAGGCCTCTCCACATGGCATGGGGCCTATTTCATGTTCTGGCCATCTTCCCACCCTCCCACCTGAATAAGAGAATGAGATGAGCAGGTCGCTTAAGGGCTGGATGGGAACTTTTGACTTCTACTCAGATTGGACCAGAGTGGAAGTATGTTTCACCCATCCCATTTTCTTTAAGGTACAGGGAGGTTTACTAACTGGTCACAATTGGAAGGTAGTGCTAGAGATAATTGAATTCAGGCTAAATTTAGTGTATAATATACTGTGATTAGAACAGTAGCCCTCAATATAAATTAGGAAATGGGTTAGGAAATTAGGGATAGCAGGTTTTGGTACAAATAGGGAAAAGATGGATAGATGAGGGCTGCCCAGACTGCAAGTTTTGGGAGAGGACTGAACAGGTGGGCAGCACCCTTCTAATAATAAACAGGTATAATTAATGGTTCCACTTGCACTACATTCACCCCCCCTCCTTGTTTAAAGGATATTTAATAGTATGATTAGAGTGAATATTACATTAATAAATTGTGGCCCAATTTGAATCCCACAAGCATGTCTAGCCTCTTTATTTCCAGACTGGGTGGGTAAAGGAGTGTTTTGCTGTACTTACTATAGTTCAGGGATGACGCCATCTGTGTTCAATGGGATCATGGATCCATGGAAGAATTAACTTTGCAGTTGGGACCAGAGGTTTGAAATGTGTTAGCATTAATTTGTTAACACAGCAATGTGTTAAACAGCAGACAGGAAAAAACTGGTGACTCTAATATTTGAAAAATAATATTGTGAACGTATTGTGTGATTTTACTACGGTGTCTAGTCAGTTGCTCAACACTGCCATGCTCAGTAGTTATAATACCATGTTTCCCTGAAAATAAGACACTGTCTTATTTATATTTTTTCTCAAGAAGACACACTAGGGCTTATTTTCAGGGGACGTATAATATGCTTGAATGTCAGCACAGTGCACAACCAAAGCCTTTGCTCTCCTATCAGCAATCCATTCACAGATTATGTTTTCCAGTTCAGGAAAGAAAGGTTGCTGACCTGACACTTGCGCTTTTTAACATTTCCTCTGTCCACATGTAGACTGAGGTTATTGTATTATGCCAGCTATTTTTGGACCATTTGGACATCCAACTTCTAGACTGTTGCTGGCACTAGTGATGCATGAACTCCTTTCCCCCTAGCCATTTGCACATGCACAATAGGATGCTTGCAACCATGGTTAACACCTGTGCATGCACGAACGGCTAGAAGAAAGGAGTGATGCAGTTGCTACCCGCGCACCCGTGCAAGTGTGAATGGCTCAGAGAAAGGAGCTGTGGCAGATAAAAAGTATTCCAGTCTTCCTTACCACTCTGCAACAAAGTGCATGGCATGGCTATGCAGCGTATCTGTATTGCCACTTCCATCACTAGGTCTTATTATCGGGGTAGGGCTTATACTTAAAAAATACATGGAAATCTTGCTAGGGCTTATTTTTGGGGGAGGTCTTATTTG
Source organism: Phrynocephalus guinanensis (assembly GCA_037367245.1). Taxonomy (NCBI): domain Eukaryota; kingdom Metazoa; phylum Chordata; class Lepidosauria; order Squamata; family Agamidae; genus Phrynocephalus; species Phrynocephalus guinanensis. The sequence continues at coordinate 115,633,265 of CM074735.1, read as the reverse complement.
GGGGGCAAACAGGGTAACTTTAGAACTGCAGAGGTAGAAGGGACCCTCTGAATCTGAATCCAGACCCTGTTAGGAAGACTCAGCGGGGAATCAAGCTCCCAGCCTCTGGCACCTAAACAATTAACAACTCAGAAAGATTCAGTGTGAGGGTGGAGGACTCCTGGCCACCATTTGTTCAATAGGCCAATAAGGTGAAACTAGACTAAAAATCCTGTCCATCTGTAGAGTAGGTGGCCCAATCGTGCTGAAGCCAAACAGGCCTAGACTACATCTGGGCAGGTGGGCTTTTCTGTGCTTCTCACTCCTGTCCCCCTAACTGAACAAATGTAAACATGTATATTATCATCTCATGTCCAGTCAAACATTTTCCTCTGGAGGCCTGGTTCTGCCTCTAGAATAATCCTGGAGAGGGATTTATTTATTTTTATTTTTATTTTTATTTTTGCTAAAGTCATGTAGATTTCAGCATGAACTGAAAAGTTTTTGGACCATTGTGTATATCTACACATCCAGGCCAACACGTCTTTCACTTGTGAATGCACCTTGCGTTTGTGAGTTGTGTCATTACAGTCATGACTGACTCTTTGTAATCCCATGTCCATGGAGTTTTCTTGGCAGGAATACTGGAGTGGTGTGCCAGTTTCCTACTCCAGGCACCTACAGCACCTGGTATTCCCTGGTGGTCGCCCATCCAAGTACTAACCAGGGCCGATCCTGCTTAGCTTCCGAAATCAGGCGAGACCGGATGTGCTTAGGGCATCTAGGCAGTGAATGCACCCTAGGTGTACACTAATTCTTTATATTGTTAAGGAGAACCTGGTACAATGGTGGGTTTTATTGTCAGTGTGATCAAATTCTAGAAAAAGCATATTGCTCCCATACCCATGGCAATCCTAACAGACAGTGCAGTAACAATGCTGACATGTTTGTCTAATGGCTGGAATATGGGGATATTGTTTACAACAATGCCCTTTTAAGGAGAAAAGCAATAAATAAATAAATAAATAAATAAATAAATAAATAAATAAATAAATAAGATTTTTAAAAGGGCAAAAAGAGGAAACTGCCATTGCCTGCCCTGATTATATATCTTCCACCTCACTGAGATTCTCTGAATATGTTCAAAGAATTTTGTTCGTCAGCTACTCAAAAGCCCACTGAAGGAAAATAATTAGATAAGAAATTTGTATAACTGAACTTCCAGTCTTCGCCTAAACTAAACAAGAAGAGAAGGAAGGAAAACAGCTGCATTTCTAATATACTGCTGGATAATTTCCAGGTCTGAAATCAGTCTGAGTGTTTTCAGTAGCTTGGAAGTAATACTTTTGCCTAATGAAAATACATTTCATAAAGCTCCAATCTCCAAATATGTAAAAGAAAGGATTTAAGTAAATCTTTCCAAGTGCCAGAACTTGTGAATTAAATAGTTTCAGATGATATCTCAAGGGTCCTATTATGCAAAGAAAACAAATTACACAGTCAAATGGAAGCAAAAATATTAGATGAACTTCCCCATCCTGGATCAGTTTTGCTCAATATATTAAGGAAATCTTCATATCAATAGAATCATAGAATCATAGAACAATTGAGTTGTAAGGGGCCTATAAGGCCATTAAATCCAACCCCTGCTCAATGCATGCATCCAAATCAAAGCAGATCTGATTTATGGTTTTTCAATTTTCTCTTGAATGCCTCCAGTGTTGGAGCACATGAAAACGTTACATGATAAGCAAATGCCATTTCACTCTGACCAGTAAAAAGACAATCATGAAAGACGCAGAGACTTGATGTCATATCTACACAAAACACACAAAGAAAGGGTGCTTTTACACGACCCCTAAAATCCGAGGCAAAGGGCTCCGAGATGTGGAGCTTAAAATTGTTTTCCCACCAGCTCTGGACTTTTAAAAAAATTAAGTACAACCACTCCCACCTAAGCATGTCCCAGAGCATTTTCCAAGTACCTGGTCTCTGAAGGTGAAAAAATTCTGATGCGGATTGCAAAGCAGTGAGTGCTGGGCTCTCCCCCCCCGCCTTCTGTTTGTTTTTGTTTTTGTTTTTGCCCCCCCCCCGCCCTTTAAGAGACTGGAATGCTTCCTGGAGCAGCTTCCGATGGCAGAGCGGAGGTGAGCCTGCCTTCTTTTCTCCCGTTTTTCTCCCTCCCCTCATGCAGACAGGAGCAATGGCGTGCAGAGGGGTGGGAACACAGCAAGAGGATCAAACCCCCAAGATCTCTGGTCCAAAGATCTCTGGTCCAGCGGATCTTAGGGGTTGTCTAAAAGCACCCATATTGTGATATCCTTAAAACCAAAAAGTATACTTCAGCATGATTTTTCATGGATTTCCATCATTTTCTCCTGCAATTTTTGTTTATGGCACCTCCCCAGTCCCCCAAAGCAGCAAAACCAACATTCTCACCATCCATGCCATATTTTGTGATGGTCATTTTCTCAGGTTTTCTTCAATAGGAGGAGCAACTATCCAGTCATACTTTCATTGTGAGGCATTGTCAAGATTTTCAGCAGAGTACACCATCAGCACCAACAGCGAGACTTGTTTCCATTGTCCAGAATTTACACACAACACACATAAAGAATCCAAACTCTCATGTGGAATTCTTTGTGTTGTAGTCTATTTACAATATATTAGCGAACAATCCAACAGAGTGACTAGCCTTGTGACAATAGTGACAGAGATATATACAGAATATGAGACTTGTATATGTAAAATTACCAGTCATATTTGATTACACAAGCTTCTGACTAATTACTAATTCTGAAAAGTCATACTGACTCTGTTATGTCTACTTCAGTACAGGACAAATTGACCCTTTGTACACTGACAGGCCTTATGAAGGATGACGAGTGATTATCAGGTTACCAACGCAACAGCTGCATCTACCTACAGTGACAACAAATATGGCATGAAAATAATTGGTAGGATAAAGAAGACGTTGTCCAACCACTAGAGATGAGCACAAAATGCCAAAATGGTGTTTCATTTCATTTTTCATTTTAATTATCTTTGTTTTGTTTTGTTTTGTTTGAAACATTTTTTAAAAAAGTTTCATTTTTTGTTTTGTTTCATTTTTCGTTTTTATGTGTTTTATGTGTTTTATGCAACTACTCTCTCTCTCTCTCTGTGTGTGTGTGTGTGTGTGTGATTTTTTTTACCTTTGTTTTATGTGTTTCAGGGGGTAGGGGAAAGTGCAGGCATTTAAAACTTTTTAATAGTCCCCGAAGCAAGTGCCGATCAGCTGGAACACACGTGGCTGACTTTGGGGACTTTAAAAAGTTTTTAAAGCCCACACTTTCCCCCACCCGATCAGGCACATTGGGGGAAAAGTGGTTTTTTTTTTTTTTTAAACAAGCCCCATGCATCAGCTGATCGGCGTTTGCCTCAGGGACTAAAAAATGTTTTAAAAGCCCACACGTCCCCCCACCTGATCAGGTGTCTTGGGGGAGGGGATGTGCAAGCTTTTAAAACTTTTTTTAGTCCCCTAAGCAAGTTCCGCGTGCTAGCTGATCGGCGCTTGCTTTGAGGACTAAAGAAAAAGTTTTAAAAATGCCCGCTCTTTCCCCCATCCAATTGTTTGGAAAATTATTTCAAAAAATGACTCATCTAGAGAAAGTAGGCTTTGTTATCTCTGTTGGGTTGTAAAACTTGCTCAATAGGAGACTCCCTGCATCTTTTGTAGCTCAAAGTCCCAATCTTTAGTATGTAACTAGTAAAGCCCTTTTCTCTGAGAAACCTTAATGCCCCAAAAGGTTACTGATGCAGATAACGTGATGTGCAGTTTTCCTGCTAAGAAAATGTGATGCCTTCTCTGTGATGATGTGAGCTTTCAAAATGAATGATAGCCCTAGCAACTCATATGCAAATATTCTATTGGGACATGAAAAGAAAATGAAAGTGCCTCACAACCCATTAATGATGCCTTTTTATAAATGCATCTCAGATTAAACCTTTTCACAAAATGATCAGTTTTTCTTCTTTCGTAGAAATGTTTCTGTACAAAATTCCATCAGTGTCACTCCAAATCAGCTCAAACCTTGAAATGTGCTCACATGGTGGTGGCACCTGTGATCTGAGCTTTGTACTTCACAAGCCTGCATGATGTAGTTAGAGCTGCCACTACCATTAGCAGGGTTGCCTGTCTCAGGGTACCAGCTGAAGTCTCAAGGAGTTATTATGTTCTTCTAGGTTTCCAGGCAGGAAGATAAATCTTAGGACAAGTGGCATGGGAGAAGGAAGTTTGCTTCCTGTGTCTGAAGTGTTGTTAAAGGGCCTTTTCACACAACCCCTAAGATCTGCTGGTCCCTTAAATTCGGACCAGAGATCTTGGGGGTTCGTTTCTGTTCCTGCGTCCCCATCCCTCCGCACTTCCTGCTCCTGTCGGCGTGAGGGGAGGGAGGGGAAAAAAAGGACAAAAGAAGCCTTTACTAACCTGCCGGTGCCCGTCAAAGTTGCCACGAACCCCGTTACTTCCTGGTTCCTTCTCAAGGGGCTCTTAAAGGGGCGGGAGGCAAAAAAAAAACAACAGACAAGCGAGGAGAGCCCGGCACTCTTATCCGCATCAAGGAATTTTCATCTGCTGAGAGCAAGTACATGAAAGGTTCGCTGGGTCGCGCTTATGGGGGTGTGGTCGCACTTAATTTTCTCTAAACTCCGGAGCTGGTGGGGAAACATTTCTAAGCTCCGGAGCTGGGAGCCATTTGCAGCGCAGCTTAGGGGTCGTGTATAAACGCCCAAAGTCTCATCCATCTCCAGCCGATGCCAGAGCTCACTAGTTCAGAGCAAATATGTTTGCCTGTGGGTTGTGATAGCTTTCTCTTAATCTTTAGCTGGTAGAGAGCATATTCATTTGGGTGGGTTTTTTTGGAAGAGTTATTTTTGATTTTTTGGTTGCTCTGAATACAGCTCCTTTCAGTAACCCCCCAAATTCCTGATTATTTTGGGTTATTACAAATTTTCACATTCTCCCCGCCCCGCAAGACCCAATTAAGCTTTATAGGACTCTCAAAGCTAGCACCATCCAAGCAAGGACAAGACAATGAATAGGAATAGTACTTTGAAGATCACTTTTATCATCACATTCTCATCTTTATTGCCATCACCAATCTAACAGCAGAAAACATTACATACAAGAAAGAAAAGTTATTGTGGGGATTAGAGATGGGCACGACTCAAAAAAATGGTGTTTTGTTTGTCGTTTGTCATTTAGGGGGTCCATTTCGGTTCGTTTTCATTTTTCGTGAATTTTTTGCAAACGAAAATGCAAACAAAAACTGCTGGTTTGTTAGCATTCATTACAGTTCAATGTATTTGCCGCAACGAAAACGAAACGCATGACAAAATTTCTGTTGTTTCAGTTTGTTTCGTTTCATTTTGGAGACAAAATTCGTTTTTTGTTTCATTACGTAACGAAATGAAAAAATGAAAACAAAAACAAAAAATTGCTCGTTTCGTGCCCATCTCTAATGGGGATCATAATCAAAATAAAAGCACAAACACACAAACATTCACTAAGGGTTATATAATAAAACCATATCAATATAAATCCTCAAAATATGGGGGGTTGGTGGGACAAGCCTCAATACCTTCAGTCATTCTATTCATATTAGAATTGCTGAGATGGGACGGACCCTGTGGATCATCAGGTCTAGTCCCAACCTCCAGCTTTCCATCCAGATGGCTAAACTACTGAGCTATCCAGAACTATACTGTAGGCTTCAGTTAAAAGAAATGGGGCAAAATACCTCCAAAAAAAGCAATAAAATAAAGGGCAAAAACTGCAGAATAATCCACAATATGAAATATGTAAAAAACCGATATGTTTAATTTATGTGTTTCTCATTTTCTGAAACTTTCGTTATCTTGGAGCTACTCTTTCAGAAAGCCACAAAAGACTGCAATGTCTGATAGAAAGGGGCTATTGTGTGTACCACACAATAGTTAACCCAAAGCCTGACCCTAAGTATCCTTCATTTGTGCAAAATATTCCTATACAAAATTAGTGATTCTCTGTGTGAAACAACACACACAAAGAGTGACTACAGAAGGAATAACTGATTGATCAAAATAACCAAACACCCCCCAATATTATTTTTAGCAACCAAAGCAATATTGCATTACCTATTGTAGCTTTGTCTAAGCTAAACAATTCAAGCAACTTACAGAATTTTGCAAAATTTATTAAGAAAGGCAAAAAATTGTCCTAATGGACCATATCTTACAACCTATCCAACACGACTTTTTAGAAGTCAAAACAACATAGCAATACCTATTGTAGTTTTGTGAAATTTAATGTATTCTTGAAGGTTTTCATGGCCTGGCTCTGATAGCAGATGTGAGTTTTTCAGGCTGTTTGGCCGTGTTCTAGAAGTTTTTCTTCCTGACGTTTTGCCAGACTCTGTGGCTGGCATGTTCAGAGGGCAATGAGCTTAGAGAACTAGGAGTTCTCTCTGTGCTCTGGGTTATAAAGTGAGTGAGATTGGGGTTTTTAAAGTTCAGGAAACTTGACCTATGCAGGAAAATAAGTGTTTGTCATTGTATTGTGATAAAGGGATTAAGAAATTTCAATGCAATCAGGGGTAGCAATGATCCTTGATGGGTGTCGTTAGCTGTTCTATTGTGTGACAGCCTCCAACAAACAAAGTATTTCTGCCATAAATAAAAGGAGTCACGGACCACATGAACAAAGTGTTGAAAAAACACAACGTAGAAACAGTATTTAGACCCACCACAAAAATACTGATGCTGCGGTCAGTAAAGGACAAAAGGAACCAACTCACCACTGCAGGAGTATACCAGATACCTTGTAGTTGTGGCCAGGTATATATTGGGACCACAAAGTGCAGTATCCAGACCAGAATCAAAGAACATGAAAGACACTGCAGACTAAAACAACAACAAAAATCACCAGTAGCTGAACATACCCTGAAACAAACTGGACATGAAATCCCTCTTCCAGGATACAAAGGTACTGGACAACGGTACCAATCACTATGTCAGACTACGCAGGGAAGCCATTGAAATCCACAGACATAAGCACAGTTTCAACAAAAAAGAAGAAAGTCTAATAATCAACAAAGCCTGGCTTCCATTACTAAAAGCTGCAGGGTGCAAAAAAGATTCAATGATTCCCCACCCAACCACAAGCAAAAGTGATCAGTCCACACACTAGAACAGCTGACACCCATCAAAGATAGTTGCTACCCCTGAATGCATTGAAACTTCTTAATCCCTTCATCACAATACAATGACTAACACCTATTTTCCTGCATAGGACAAGTTTCCTGAAGTTTAAAAACCCCAATCTCACTCACTTGATAACCCAGAGCATAAAGAGAACTCCTAGTTCCCTGAGCTCCTTGCCCGCTGAAGATGCCAGCCACAGAGACTGGCAAAACATCAGGAAGAAGATCTTCCAGAACATGGCCATACAGCCTGAAAAACTCACAACAACTATTTGTCAAATGTGTTCAGAAATGCAAGAATCGTCTTGCTGGAGACTGTCACCCATAGTGGGAAAGAAAGAGTTGAAGGAGTTTTCTTTCATCCTCATGCAAGATAAGTGAATATTTGCATCCCTGACAAGAACCAACAAACCTTCTTTTTCTATGAGAGATGCATGGTTTTATTAAAGAGAAATAAAATGACTTTGCCAAAACATTGTGTGTCATAATGGATGAATAAGCTTTCTCTTCATCCTAGCAGGAACTGAATCAAATGTAAAGCATTTGAAATTCAAAGAGAATAATTCAGATGAAAGTTTACTGAACTTCTCCGCTATAAATATGGCAATAATAAAATCATAACACTCTTTGGCAAACATGCACACAACATGTCTGTAGAGCTTTTTAATACAACTTTTTTCCTCGGCTCGCTGAAATCAAAGAAAGGGTTTGGAAACTGGAACATAGCTTGCTAGTCCACATTAGCAGAGCAGGCATTAGTTTAATTGAGAGGTTAAAGGAAGTGTATGTTTCACCGCTGTTTGTTGTGCCTGCTCCCATCTTCTCTCCACCATTTCATTAAGGCCCAAAACAGCCATTCAAAATATTTTGGCAAAGAAGGACTATAGTCACAGTTATCTTCACTTCTTTCTTCTCCCAGTAACAGGATCAAGTGCTCACCTCTGGAATCCTCTAACATTGGCTAATTCCATAGTAGGGAAATTTATGTTGCATGTACTATATATTTAAACGCCCATTTAAAAACCCAGAAAATCTAATTCTTCAATGAAACCAAACAAAACAAATCAAAAATATGGTTTATGAATGTGGGATATTATGTTTCCACACCCATTATTCAAATGGCCAAGAAATAGCCTGATAATCTCCATAATATCATGCTTGGAAGGAAGCCAAACTTCACAATTCACACTTGTTGAAAAACATATCTGTGTTCAGATGGGAAGTGCTTAACCGATGAAAAATGGAGTCAGCTTCTGGGATTTTCCGTTGTGTGGTGTGAATGGTAGTGAGCACAAGAGGGTATCCTGGAAACAATGTTGACTGCTGCCATTTGTATCATCAATATGCAGACTGACTTTTGCTATGTACAGTTGGTACCCTTTTTCCTACTGGCAGTGAGCACACAGTGTTATTCAGCAATATCAGGTCATTTCTTGGCTCTTTGCATCATGGGTACAGAAGTACAACATTCCACATTTGTAAATCAGGGGTATTTTGAAGAATTAAATTTGAAACTATCCTACTATGGCCAAAATCCTTTGCTTACCATAGTAAATCTTATTATAGCAGTCCTGTTGAATCAATGGAGATTTGTTAACTTTTTATATGTTCTGTTGATCCGAATGAGTTTACTGTAACTGTGACATACTCTGTTCAATTAAGTTGCAATATAAGCAGGCTCATTTCAATCAATGGAACTCGGAGTGAAGTTGGTTCAATGGGACTAATGTATGCAATTTAATATGCTAAGCAACAGGAATTTGGCTAATATGTAATAATATTGTGATTTGTGCCTTTCTGCATATCTTGGGACAGAAGAATAGCATCAAAAGAAAGAAAGAAAGAAAAAAGAAAGAAAGAAAGAAAAAGAAAGAAAGAAAGAAAGAAAGAAAGAAAGAAAGAAAGAAAAAGAAAAAAGAAAGAAAAAGAAACTAATTTTAGCAAGAAATCCCTTGAATTTTAACCAGCCTTATATGCATTTACAGTAGGGCCCCTGCATCCACTGATTCATTATCCACGGATTCAGTTATCCACGGTTGGCAGAGGAAAAATATATAAATAATTCAGCAGCCGCAAAGCAAGCTACTTTCATAAAGAGCAGCTGTAAAGCAAGCTACCGTCATAAAACAGCAGCCGTAAAACAAGCTACCATCAAAAACAGCAGCTGTAAAGCAAATTACTATCACAAAACAGCAGTTTTGGGGACATTTTGGCATTCTCTCTTATCCCGTGTTTTCATTATCCACGGGAAGTCTTGGAACCAATTCCCAGTGGATACTGGGGTCCAACTGTGTTTAGATTCCAAAGTTTTTGTTCCAGTTTCACCTCTATTCAATATTAATGAAGATATAAATGGAGGTTAAAATTAAATACACAGGTACATTTACATACCTATATATGTAATTAATTTTAACCCTCATCTATTTTGTCATTTACATTGAAAACAGGCCAAACTTGGGAATGAAAACTTTGGAATAAAATCAATTGGTTTAGACATAATACCTATTTTATTCTCGGTCTTTGTTTTACATTAGAGATTGCAAACCTCAAAACATTAGAAATACAGCAAATTTTTTTGAACACAATATATTTAGCCCTGCTCTGTTTTACTTTCAGCCTCAAGATGCTAGCAGTATCGTTGTCCCAAATTTGTATTATGTTGTGGTGTATGAGCTGTTCTCTCAGCAGGGGCTGAGGCAACCCAGTGCCTCAAAGCATACAAGTTTCTGATTTCTCGCCTGGTGGGATTCCTTTCCAGCATAATCAAAGTCCCCACTGGGTATGCCACACACAAAAAGCAGCTTGTATAATAAAAAATAATAATGTTTGCGCCACTGAACCAAGAGGAAATTTTAATTTCTACAAGCACAAAGTCTGACAAAGTTGCCGATAGGGAAAGGTCACATTTAGAACAAGGTCAGTGCGTTGTTGATTTGTTTCGGTGGCTCTTGGTGTGTAAGAGCAAAAGAGAGTGGGGACAGGGTGTGGAAATAGCATGAACTCAAGTGGATGCCTTCTTGCTTAATAACAGCAATGACAGAAGGAATTGGTCTTGTATTTTGAACAGTTGACAAGGAATGCAATAACAAATACAACGGTACCCGAAAACCATCCTTTCCATTTGTACAATGGAACTTAATCTACCACAAAACACATATGGTGCAGTATGTGAGCTGCACATCTGTGGATAAACCTGGATGTGTCTGAGGAAAGTAGAAAAAATGCTCTTTGGACAGGTATGAAGAGGATAATGTGATTAAAACTGTGTGTATATTTCGCTCGGTAATTACCAATCTTTGATTGTAGATAAAGAGGATATTACAGACAAAATCCTGCTGCTGAGCATAGTAAATTGCACTAGAATAAGATCATTAAATGAATGAGAATTTGGAAAGTCAACTCCTCTGTAAGTGCCATTGATTCAAATAAGCCTCCTCTAACTATGCTAAATTAAGTCGCATTTAGAGTCACATTTGAATCAATAGATCTTATGACGAAGCATTCATCAAATTCCCAGAGACGCAATGGGCCACCTCTAGTGCAATTACTACGCTATATAAAAGAATGTTAGCCAACATTTAAATGCATATATGGCTCCAGAAAATGACAGCACAACAGATCGGGTGGGCATTTGAAAACATGCGGGTTTGCATTACGCAGTTTACTTCTATTTATTTTGTTTAATTTATTTTTTGCCTATATCTTCTCCTTTAAAAAGAACCCAGTTTGGCCTACCTACATCATTAAGAGATGGTACTTAAAATGTTGAGTATACAAATACTACATAGGGATTATTCCTGCATAAAATATAAATTCAGTCAATTTAGTCCAATAATTTAACAACAAGACACAGTTCTGAGAATTTGAATACACTAGAATTGCTATGGCTGTAACCATGCTTGTGTCATAGAATAGAATCATAGAATCATAGAGTTGGAAGAGACCTCAAGGGCTATCTAGTCCAACCCCCTGCCATGCAGGAACCCATCACAATATTTCCGACAGATAGCCATCCAGCCTCTGCTTAAAAACCTCCAAAGAAGGAGACTCAACCACCCTCCGCGGCAGCATATTCCACTGCCGAATAGCTCTAACTGTCATGAAGTTCTTCCTAATGTTCAAATGGAATCTCTTTTTCTGTAGTTTGAAACCATTGCCCCGAGTCCTAGTCTCTGAAGCCATGGAAAACAAACCTGTTCCCTCTTCAATATGACATCCTTTCAAATATTTAAACTAGAGATGGGCACAACTCAAAAAATGTGTGTTTCGTTTTTCGTTTGGTAGTTTGGGGATCCGTTTCGGTTCGTTTTCAGTTTTCGTTTTGTTTTTGAAAATTTTTTTGTTTTGTTTTCGGTTCATAACGAAATGAAAAAATGAAAACGAAAATGAAAAATTGCTGTTTCGTTAGCATTATTTTCAGTTCAATGGATTTGCCGCAACGAAAACAAAAAACACGGCAAAATTGGTCATTTCGTTTCCGTTTTCGTTTTGGTTTTTGAAAAATTTTCGTTTTCATTTTCGTTTTCGTTACGAAACGAAACAAAAAAACAAAAACAAAAATGAAAATTTCGCTGAGTCGTGCCCATCTCTAATTTAAACATAGCTATCATTAGTTAGGTTCCTAGAATTCTCAACTAAAAGGCTCTATGCAGTCACAGTTTCAGTTCACTTATTGTTCAAAATGTGTAAAATGAGGTACATTCACCTCAAAACATAATCTGAAGACATTTCTTCCCCATTTCTAATCTCACATTAGAATCTTTATTTCTTTATGTAAGAAATGTATGCACCCTTTGTAGTATTTGTATCCTCAATGTTTTAAGTACCATCTTTTAATGAGAGCCTCGTGGCGCAGTGGTTAAATGCCTGTACTGCAGGTAAAACTGTGCTCACGACCTGGGTTCAATCCCTGGTAGCAGGCTCAAGGTTCACTCAGCCTTCCATCCTTCCGAGGTCGGTAAAATGAGTACCCAGATTGCTGGGGGGGGGGCAATGTGTAGCCTGCACACTGTAATCAAAAATTGTAAACCGCCCAGAGACTACTTGTAGTGGTATGGGGCGGTACATAAGCAGAACACTTTTTAATGATGTAAGTAAGCCAAACTGGGTTATTTTAAAAGGAGAAGATATAGGCAAACATAAATTAAACAAAATAAATACAAGTAAACTGCATAATGCAAAGCAGAGTGTTTTCAAAATAAAGTTATTTAATGGCAGTTGAGAAATGTAACTAAAACTGAATAAACAAGTGTTTATAATGCACATAGAGAATCAAAGTATGCTTTTTGAAAAACATTTTAAAACAATGTGGAATGCCATTTTGTAAAATACAGAGAGTTACTTGTTTTTCATTTGCTTATATCTGATCATTATCCTAATGCAGTGAAAAGCAGGATGAAAATATTGAGCTGTACATAACTTCATTAGGAACAGAAACTGAGCCGTCACTAAAAAAGGCCTTCTGAGGCCAGTCTTCAGGTGTAAACAAGTTGCTACATTTTCAGACAGCCCTTTAGATATGCAGCCTTTTAGTTGCCTGTCGTGTGGTTGGCCCTAAACTATTAAAAGCAATTTTAAGATAAAAACTAACACTTTAAACTGAGCCCTGGAATCAGTAGTTAATTAATCAGATAGTAGTTTTATATGTTTTGAATACAGTAGGACCACCGCATCTGTGGGCGATAGGTTCTGGGGACACCCCCCCCACACACACACAGATAGCAAAATCCGCAGACAAGAGCAAACATTCTTATCTGGGTTGACGGTGGCGACATGGGTGCTGGGGCAAAAGCTTTCACCCCTGACACCCCCTCAAATGCTGGGTAGTGTAGCTGTGGCAAGGAGGGCAGCCGGCTTGTGGCTGTGGTGACGGAGAGGGGGAAATAAAGTTTTTCCTTTTTTTCTTCCTTGCCACCCTTCTTGCTGCTGCCACTGGCCAGCCACCCTCCTCGCTAACACACGCCACACTACCCAGTGTTTGGTAGGTGTCAGGGGTGAAAGCTTTTACCCCACCATCCCACCACCCCTGTCACAAACATCAATGGTGGCATTGGTGAGGAAGGCAGCTGGCCGGTGGCATCACTGAGGAGGGAAGCTGGCCTCTGGCGGCATTGGTGGCGAGGAGGAAATAAAGTTTTTGTTTCTTTCTCCTCGCCACTGCCGCCAGCTGCCCTTCTCACCACTACCACTGGACAGCCGCCCTCCTTGCCATCACCACCATGCTACCCAGCTTTTGGGAGGTGTTGGGGATGAAAGCTTTCCCCCTGGCACCCCGTCACCCCGTCACCACCTTCAATGGTGGCAGTGACAAGGAGGACGGCTGACTATCATGGCATCAACAGCCAAGAAAGAATAAAGTTGTTCTTTTTTTCCAAACTTTCTCCTCACTGCCGGCTGCCTTCCTCGCCGCCACTACCAGCCAACCACCCTCCTTACCACCAGAAATGAAGCAAAAATGAAGCAAACCCAAATGAGAAGTTGCTTTTATAGCAGCCCACCAGGGATGAACAATGTCTTCTGTACCTCTCTTATCAGGCAACTAGTGTGGGGCAGTGGTTAGAGGGCTGAACTAGGACAAGAAGACATGAATTCAGCCACTGAACTTGCAAGGAGGGCGGCCGGCTGCCCGTCATCGTTAAAGCTTTGCTTTCTTTTTTTTTATCCTTGCCATCGGTGGCCAGCCATCCACCTCACCCAGGATGGCTGGCATGTGGTGGCGAGGAGGGCAGCTGGCTGGTGGTGGTGGTGATGAAAGTGGCCAGCTGCTCTCCTTGCTGCCCTGCTTGGACCAGCCCAGCACCCACTGATTAACAACCATGAATAACTGAATCCATGGTTGGTGAATCAGCGGATGTGGGGGTTGTACTGTATACATCTTTCACAAACACTCTGGCAGCTGTATTCAGAACAAGTTGCAAATTCTGAAGAATCTTCAAAGGACGCCCCATATAGCATGTGTTACTGAAGCCTAATCTGCTTTTCTTTGAAAGTCATGTAATATTCTTGCCAACATGCTTCTCAAAATAATCCTAGGAGCTAAATTAGTCTGGAAGCTTCTGATTGGCCCAAGGTCAACCACTGAGTTCAATGGCTGAATTTAGGTCTTCTTGTCCTAGTTCAGCCCTCTAACCACTGCCCCACACTAGATGCCTGATAGGACTTAGGTACAGAAGACATTGTTCATCCCTGGTGGGCTGCTATAAAAGCAACTTCTCACTTTGGTTTGCTTCATTTTTGCAAGTGCTTTTCTGGTGGCATCCAACCAAAATCAATATGTAAGAATGTAGACATTGAACCCAGATGAACCTAAATCTTGTTTTCACTTTGTTATGTGAGGATCATCTCCAACTCGGTGATCTGGTTAATGTATTAGCCCATGTCTTACAAAATGTGAGACATGAAGTGTTTATTCAGGAAGTGTTGTGAGCATCAAAGGGTCACTGTAACCATATGCCAGCTGTAGATGTCCCTGTGGTAAGGTTTTCCCCTGTTTTCTAATTAGAACAAATTTCTGGAAGTGTTCCTTCACAGAGAAGTGCCAGGAGACAGAGCAGAGGCCACAGGAAATGTCCATAAACATTTCAGAATACATTATTCTTCAGGTGAATCAAACAACACGTGAGGTCACGCCTAACAGCAATTCAAATGCATTAACTGCTCTTGAAGAGTCTGTTCACAGCACTGAGATGATACCAGCCAAACTGTTCTCACTAGCCTGAAAATCTCACATCGTCCTGATTAAATTAATAAGTAAGTTGGAGAGATGCCAGCCTATCAATACATTTAAATGAGTTGGGCAGAATATAGGAACCACTACTGTTTCTCCTGGCTTATTTTCCATCTGGAGACATAAAACAGTGGGGAAGCCAACAGATCTGTCTAAGCCAACATTGTTCATTTTGATTGCCAGTGGTTCCCTGAAGTTCTTTCCCAACACTTCTACTCCTGAATCTGATTATGAAATCATTACTGCTTCTCAGGCACAGCTTGGGAATTTGCTTTCTAAAAATAGTGATTTACCATTCCAATTCCACCCCTCCCCCGAGTTATTAGTTACCATTGTTGTTATGAGCTGTCAAGTTGCATCTGCCTTCTGATGGCTCTGAGAGGGAATTCAAGATAGGTGAGAAATTTGAGTGGCTTTACTAGTGCAAGAACCTTTCCTCTTCATCATTGTTCACAGAAGAAAGCAATCATGAAGGAGTTTGAACTAGGTAGTTTGTCTACGTATGCTTAGAATACTGAACTCTATGAGGCTTGAACAGGGCTTCTGAATCCATTGTATCTTGAGCCCACCTCCTTCATTGTTCTTAAACAAGCTAAGTCATTTTACCATTCCTATATCAACATTTCCCAGTTATCCTCAAGTGATGGCCTACATACAACTGATAAAGGAAACAACTGCTAATGTTTTCAAGAATAGATTACTGAACTCTAGCTTAGTTCAATGTAATTGATATCGATGATGGCCTTTGATGTCACCCTTTGGGAATTTCTGCCTGGAAATAATAGTTATTCAGTTCTCCATGTTCAGTTTTGTTGACTTTAATTTTGAACAATTTTGTGGTTCATTTCCGTCATTATTTCCGCCTACCTCTAACCTTGAAGGGTTCTAAGAACACTTAAAAAGTGGGAAGAGATAGTTGATATGCATAAGTTAGAAACCAGGACGAAACACTCACATTGTAATTACAATCACTGAGTCTAAGGCTTCATGTTAATTTAGGTTGCAAGATCATTCTGAAATTGCAACAATGTCTCAGCAACTTTAGCCGCAGATGTAAGAATGCAAACAAATGGGCATTTGGTTATTGTTTGGTCTACTACAGGGGCAGGCTGGCTTTTCCTTTTTCTGGAGAGGGGCTTCAGGAGTTATAGGGTTTTGTGTGATCAATATGCTGATGACACCCAGCTCTATATCTCCTTTTCCCCATGCTGTTTCATCGCTGGATCACCGCCTGGATGCTGTGATGGAATGGATGAGGGTGAACAGACTAAGGTTTCACCCGGGCATGACAGAAGTCCTTCTGGTGGGGGGCTCCAGGTGTTGGTGACTTGGGAAAATCCCTCAGTTTTTTGGAGGGGGGATGACTTATTCCACTCAAGATGAGGTACACAGTCTGGATTTAATATTGGACCTGGAGCTCACCATAGAAGCCCAGGGTGTTAGTGGTCCATTCTGCACATTACTATTTCTAATGGATTACTCAGGTGCGTGCCTTCCCGCACCCTGGCACTCTCACTACATTGGTACATGCACTTGTAGTCTTGAGATTAGACAACTGTGGTGCTCTTTATGTGGGGCTGCCTTGGAAGTTAATGTGGAGGCTCTGGTTAGTGCATAATTCTGCAGCTAGACTATTAACGGGGTTGAGGATATACCGTCATATCATCCCTACATTGGCTGCACTGCACTGGCTTCCGATGCATTACCACATTGACTCCAAGGTTCTAATGCTGACATACAAAGCCCTAAACTGTTTAGGAGCTTGTTATCTATGAAAATGGCTCCTACCATAGAATACTACCCATAACACTCAATCTTCTCTAGCAGGTCACTTGAGGGTGTCAACCCAAAACGAAGCCTGGAAATCAGTACTGAAGTACCAGACTTTCTTTGTGGCAACCCCTGACTTATGGAACCGGCTCCCTGCTGAGATTTGTCTGGCCCCTACACTGTCAATCTCCAAAAGCATCTGAAGACTTGGCTATATAGAAAGGCTTTCCCTGGCTATTAATCATATTTTCTTGATTCACTGATCTCTAATTTGCCCTTATTGATTTTAGATATTCCTATGTTCTTTGAGTGATTTTTATGACTTTATTGTTGATTTAGTTATGTTTATTTCAATTAGGATTGGAATACCAGCAGACCTCACTATTAGGCAGCAAGAACCGAAGAATACTGACACATGCTGCATTAAATGAAGAGAGGGTAAGGCTCCTGATTTTAAAGACTGTGCCTAGAAAAAAATTGGTACAATTGATCAACGACATAAACTCTGCACCTGTAACAATCCAGATAATGTCAATTGAACAGATAAATCCACTTTCTTATAGTGCAGCAGTAATAGAACTAGGAATTCCACAATTGAACCCCCCCCCAATGTCTTGAGAAACCACGGTGGAAAATCAGGCTGTAGCTTAAAATCAAAAGACTCCGAGCAGATGCAAATAACTTTAAAAACCTGCAGGAGGGCAAATTAAAAAATGGTAAGATCAAGAAATATTTGACTAAAAATACTGGCTAAGTACAAAGAAAATTGGAGAAGCATTAGGAATAGTGGAGCAGAAAATAATAGCAACAGCTAGAAAAATTGAAAGATATGAAGCTAGATTTACTCAGTATAAAGACAAGTTGTTTTGATCAGATCAAAGAAATTTCTATCAGAGTTTAAATCAGAAGATATGTATAAAAGATGAAAAGCCTGAAAAAATGGCAACCATTCAGTTTTGGAAAAACATATATGGGGGACTGAGAAAGACTATAATAGAAATGCTGGATGCTTCAAGATTTTGAGAACAAATTTCCCAAGTGCACAATTGACCAACTAGAAATAACAGCTGATATGATCGCCAAATGAGTACAAAGAGTCAAAAACTGGACATCACCTGGCAATGATCAACTGCACCAGTCTGCATGGAAAAAATGGCCCAACAATTTAATGAAATGTTGAGGCCAGGTTATATTAATGAGTGGTTAACAACTGGCAAAACCTATTTGATTCAGAATGATCCAACAAAAGGAGCAATACCTGAAAATTACAGGCCAATAACGTGTTTACCAACTATGTATAAACTGCTAACAGGCATCATAGCTAATAGAGCCCAGGATTATTTGGAAGCACATAACATCATGCCAGTAGAGCAGAAAGGGAACAAACAGTGAAGGAGAGGCACAAAGGATAAGTAACTCATTGATAAAATGATGATCCTAGAGAATTGTAAAACACAGAAAACTAATTTATATATGACTTGGATTGACTATAAAAAAAAAACCTTCGACTCAGTACCACATAATTAGATTATTAAGTGTCTGGATGTCATTGGAATATATAAATGTATTGGCGCCCTAATTGAAAATATGACAAAGAACTGGAAAACAGAATGTTGTGCCCAAACTAACCTCGTTGCTTTCAGAATTTACAGTACTAGATAAGTATTTTGTTTGTCTAAATTTTATGGTAATATACCTAGTAAAAACAGTTCTGGCCTAAAGTCTACATATATTTTTATCATTCTAATAAGCCAAGTATGCATTTCAATCCAAAAGTTTTTCGCTTTATCACATGTCCACCATGCATGAGAGTAAGTAACCCAACATCATGTTGTAAGAGACATTTGGAGATATTGTTTTCATAGATCCCAGAGTATTTCCAAAAATTATATGCAGTTCTCGCTACAGTGGGATCACTCCAAGTGTTTACAGAATTCCAGAATGTCACTGTCTTTGGTCATGGAAGCATAACATGGGCTTTTGAGCAAGATTGGATCAAGGGGAATAATAACCAGATAAAATGATGAAGCTCTCCTCTATTCCAACACCATTGTTCAAATTAAAATCAGAGCCTAATGATTTTAAAGATATCTGGAACCCATTTTTGAGACATGTGTTTGAGAAAGGAAAAGGATATACTCTCAGTAAGGATTGAAACTGATTCCAGAAATAATGGGGGCAGTGTTATGAAGGATGTCATCCAACAAAGCAATAATATAATAAGTTGATTTCAAATGAAATAATAACCCTGAGGCTGAAAGGTTCACAAAGTTCTATAAGCTTTTGTACTGTTTAATTTCTATTTAGTTTTTATATATTTTTCTCATTAATAGAATTATAGAATCATAGAATCATCCTAGGGTTGGAAGGGACCTTGGAGGACTTCTAGTGCTAACCCTAACCCTAACTCTAATCCTAACCCCTGCCCAAGTCAGGAGACCTCATACCATTCTGGACAGATGGCAATCCGATCTTTTCCAGTCTTAATGTTTTTACATTTCTTTTTATTGTCTGTTTTGATTATGAATGGTTGCAATATTGTATGAGACTTCTCTTAACAAATGTTTGCGTTGTTTTTTTATAAAATTTCTTTAATAAAAATTAAAACATTAAGAAAAAAATAATCGGAATCTATTCTGGTTGTTCATTTGCAACATTTATTGGTTTTTCTTTACTAGTTTTATCCATAGCCCCATAGCCTGCCTTTTTATTTGAGGTATCAAGATGGCCTATCTAGCTGTTCTCTGCTTCATTTCTTCATACCACTGTGAATTTTTGTTTTATTATCGTATTGCTGTATGTCAGAGTTTGAAATGGTAGAACAGAATGTTGGGAAATGACTGAAATAAAGAAACATAATAGATAGCTTTCATGGGTTTAAATCCCGGCGTGAGTCTCAGTGACTTGCGGATTTACTTTAATTATTTCTAAGCATATATTGAATGGCATGTTCCTTAACTTTAGTTCCTGGATTTTCCCTTCAGTGCCACTACACAGAGACCTTGTGTCTTCTTTCCCGTTCAGACATGTACTTGAATATATAAAATGTATCAGACATTAGGTACTAAATACTGCATTGCTGGTTTCCTTTTGTTCAAAAATTAACCATCCGTCTGCATTAACTTCCAGCTTTGATGGGAAAGTGAAGGTAAGCTTAGCTGTGGAAATAGCTCACATTTTGGACTGCTTATATGGGACAGTTAACTGCAAGCTGTTTTCCAGCAAACACATGATGTACAGGCAAGCAGGGATCTATCACAATCCAAATGTGCCCAAATCTGCATTATTATTATTATTATTATTATTATTATTATTATTATTATTATTATTATTATTATTATTATTATTATTATTATTATTAACCACACAGCTAACCACGCTGGATTTTGTAATACAAATCACTAGTCGAACGCTTCCTAAGCATTTAGGACTATGTGATGTATCGGCAAATTCTGTGAGCAGATCCCAGTAACGCGGCTTTCTGCAGCTGACTGATGGTGACTTTGTCAACTCCAGTTTCTTCTAAATACTTACTTAGCTCTTTGCCCCCCCACGCCGGAATGACCACGCGAGACAAGTTCTTGGGTGTAAACTCGGGCCACTTTATTAACCAACTTAATAAACACAACTCCAAACAAGGGGCCTGCTGTAGTGCGGGTAGCAATTTGTTCCTTGGGTCACCAGGAACCCCATCTCTGGCAGTGTCTCTAGGGGAGTCAATCGCCCCGAGGCAGTCCAGTCCGTAGACAGGTCTGCCCCGGCCAGCAAGGTCCCATTTCCCCAGCCGGGCTGCCCAGGCGCGCTATTTGTGCCTGCCAGTCCGGTGGGCCCTCCAGGTACCTCCATCCCCCCCGGCGTTGTGATCTCCGACCCGCAACGCCGTGAGAGCGGACGTTCCTACAAGGAATTTGAGGCCTGACTCCCTACTGCCCCTCCGTACCCCGCACTACCGCCACGGTAGGGACCTAGCCTTGCTATGGTCCCTACCCCTCCCACCAGCCAGACACCACTTCCAGCAGGCCCCGCTTAACATCGTTCAAGAATATTTCCATACCTTGGTCCGACAGGTGCACCCCGTCCCCTCGATACAGCTCCGGGACGGCCGCCAACAACCTGGGGTGGCCCACAACTGTACCCAAGCTCCGCACCACTGCCCGACAGACATCCCTGTTGACCCCCCTCCTGACCGTATTCATAACCTGCGGGTCGCATCGCGCCCTCCACTGTCGCCGTGGCACTATATTAGACCACACCAGCCTGGACCGAGGGTAGGCCTCCTTCCAGGCTGTGAGGTCTCGGACAATATCTTGTGCTAACGATTTCCCCGTTTGCCCTCCCACATCATTACCCCCTAAATGCACCAACATAACATCCGGTGGACGACCCAGCGCCTCCCTCCTGGCGGCCCGTTCGAACTGGCACCATCTCATTCCCCTGGTGCCTCTCCAATCTATGACCGCCCGTCCTCCCATTCCCAGGTTCACTCCCCACGCCGTCCTGGCCGCATACTTCGCTGCCCAGTAAATGTAACTATGGCCCAGGATGAGGACGCGGCACCTTGGGCGGCCCAGCCCCGGTCCTGGAAGGGAACAAAACCCAAAAGTTAGTATTGTGGGATAGGGCGCACGTAGGTCCTATAACGTGCCGACGCCCATCGCCCCAGCGACTTGATTTCCTGCGGCCCATAGCCCAGGGCCGCCGCCGTGGATGCAGCCCCAATTCTGAAGGAATGTGTTCCAAACCGCATCCCCTCCATGCCTAGTTTACCCAGGGCCCTCTGTGTCAACTTCCAGAACTGGAAACTTGTTAGGGGGTCTCCCTCCGCATGTCTAAAGAGGTAGCCGTCCCCCTCCCCGCGGAGAGCCAGGTAGGCTTGCATGGCCCTTATCGGGCATACCGCCTCCATGGAACATGGGCCCAGGGCCACCCTCTGACCTTTCGCCTGCTGATCAGTTTTGGACCGGCGTACCATGAAAATGGCCTTACCTTGTTGGCAATGGAAGTCGGCCCGCTGCAGCGCCGTCCGGGACGCGTCGCGCTTGCTGGCTGCAACCAATTCGCTGACCCGAAATGCCCCGAAAAAGGCCACCAGGGACGCCGCCCTCATCAATGTGGCTTCATAATCGTCCTTGCATATCTGGGCCCATGTCTTGCCCATCCGGGCTAAGATTTCAGGCGTCAGGGGAAATCGGGCATCTTCCACCCGACCCCTGGCCTTCCCCCACCCCTCTATCATTTTTCTCACCCGGAAATCCCGGGTCGTATCCGCACAACCTATTGCCTTGGCATGGAATGCCAGGGCTGCTACCCGTCCCTGCATGGTTCCCGGTGCGATGCCTTTCCTGTGGAGGTACACCAGGTATTGCCGGACGTGATCAACTGGGGCGGGCCATATGAGCTGTAGCCCCATCAATTCCCGGAAGGCTTCAAAGTCCCTAAGGGCCCCCTCATATCCGCGCCGGGTTCGCGGCGCGAGCGCCAGCTCCAGGGCCCCGTCCGCCTCCTCCCGCCAACACTCCATACCTCCTCGGGCAGCTGTTCTGGAAGCTCGGCCGCCGCCGGTGCCAAGGCCCTGAATCGATCGAATTGCTGGCGGGAGAGAGCGTCGGCAATGGAATTGTCCAGCCCCGGCACATGGCGCGCGCGCACCACGATATTATATTGAAGTGCGCGCAGCGTCAGGGCCCGGACCAACCACATAACCCGCTCCGACTTGGAAGTTAACTCATTAATGGTGTAGACGACAGCCATATTGTCGCACCAGAAGCGGACTATGGAGTTGGCCCAGTCCTGTGCCCAGAGCCACAAGGCCCCAACTATAGGGAACAGCTCCAGGAATGTTAAGTCCCGTGTTACCCCAGCCTCCGCCCACTCGGGTGGCCAGGTGCCGCAGCACCACTTACCCCTCCAGTAGATGCCGTAGCCGTGGGCCCCGGAGGCATCCGTCCGCACCTG
Organism: Phrynocephalus guinanensis; assembly: GCA_037367245.1. Taxonomy (NCBI): domain Eukaryota; kingdom Metazoa; phylum Chordata; class Lepidosauria; order Squamata; family Agamidae; genus Phrynocephalus; species Phrynocephalus guinanensis. The sequence continues at coordinate 115,610,615 of CM074735.1, read as the reverse complement.
AAAATCCGCGCCCAGCCTGCGCTCCTCCCTCCAGAATGACACCCCGTTGAAACCCTGCAGGAACTGCAGCCACATCTGCAGATCTTCCCGCATGCCCCCCGAGATTCTCGTCCGATGGGCCGGTTTTCTGAGGCCCCGCATTGCATCGCAGAAGCGCCGGATAAATGGTCTCCCAGGTGCAACCACTCGGCAGGCAAAGTTAAGGTGGCCCACCAGTTCCTGCAGTTCCCTGAGGGTGATGCTCTTACGCTGTAGGAGGGCCGCCAGCCTGGCCCGAAGGTCTGCCAACTTGTCCCCTGGCAGCCGGCACGACTGATTCCATGTGTCCAATTCCACCCCCAGGAAAGTAAGGCAGGTTGTGGGGCCCTCGGTCTTGTCCGCGGCCAGGGGAAGGCCCAGGTCGCCCGCCATCTCCTGGAAGGTCCCCAGTAGGAAGCCACAAGCCCCCGTGTTCCGCTGCCCACAAAATATAAAATCGTCTAAATAATGGGCTGCCGTGCGCATGCCCGTTATGTATCGCAACAACCACTCAACAAACGAACTAAACTTCTCGAAAACCGCGCAGGAGATGGAGCAACCAAAGGGTAATGCCCTGTCCAGGTAGAATTTTCCCTGGAACTGGAAGCCCAGCCGATCAAAATCCGCCGGGTGGACAGGCAGGAGCCGAAATGCGGACTGGATGTCACATTTCGCCATCTCGGCCCCCGCCCCGCAGGCCCGGACCATGGCCACCGCTGCATCGAAGGACGTATATTTAACCGAGCAAAGCTCGTGCGGGATCCCGTCATTTACCGACCCCCCCCGCCGGGTAGGACAGATGGTGTATAAGGCGGTATTCGCCTGGCGCCTTCTTCGGCACCAGCCCCAAAGGGGACACCCTAAAATTCGGCAGCGGGGCGGTGTCGAATGGGCCCAATACCCTTCCCTTTTCCACTTCCTTCTGTATTTTGTCCCTCGCGATCTGCTCCATGCCCCGCAACGATTGCAAATTGGGAGCCCAACATGCCCTCCTAACCCCTTCGAACTGAATCCGAAACCCAACCCTAAAACCATCGACCAAAAACTGTGCACTCTCCCTATCGGGATATATGCTCAACCACTTTTCCAGGACCTCACGGTTGATTGGGCTGGGGCCCTTTTGCCTGATTGGGTCCTCCCCCCGGTGGTGGCCGCCGCTTCTGCTGTCCCCCGTTGCCTGGTCTCCCAAAGGACCCCTTGGCTCGTGCGCAGTTGACGGCGGCGTGTTGCGCGCCGCAGACTGAGCATTCATGCCTGAAGCGGCATTGGGCCCGGCCACAGGAGCCCTGGCCGTTGTAGTCCCAACAGACCAGCCGGGGTTGAACCTGCTGGCCCGCCCCCTGGCGGGTCCCTGCGGCCGGTGCGGGGCGCCGAATGATGTGCCCACTATCAAATCTGTCCCCCAGAGCCGGGCGCACTGGTGTCATGTATTGCAGCCACAGCGGTGGGTAGGGCTCGTCCCATCTAAGGTGTGGCTGGGTAGCCGCTTTCATACGAAAGCGCTCATCATACGTCAGCCACGCGTGCCCAGGAAAATCCACGAAGGCCCTATAGATCATGTCCTGATATTTAATGAGGGATTGCGCCCTCCACGGGTGGGCGTGCAGTACCATGGACATGTAGATGTTGTACGCCGGTAGCCAGTTAGCCCAGGAGCGGTCTGGCTTGCGTCGCAGCCGCCGCTCCTTATCTTTGGCGTCCTCCTTCTCCAGCTCTTTGGAGTCCAGTTCCCTATTGAGGAGACTAAAAAGGTCTATGTAGTCCCCCCGCCATATCCGTTCCTTCGTGGCCTGCGCCAGGTGGTCGCCCAGCGGGGAGGCGTAATCTGCATATGGCAGAGCAGTGTAGGGGACTCCCGCGTACACGGGGCCCGTCGCCCCCGCTCCGGGGTACCCCTGGACGCCACTCGCGCCAGGGTAACTTAGGTGCAGCTGTGGCGCCTGCCATGGGCCCGTCGCCCCCGTACCTACCACCGCTTGCTGGCCCTGCGGCCACTGCCACGCCGGGCACGCCGCCAGCTGGGGAGGCTGGCAGTAACCCCCTGGTCCTGGGCTAGGCCTGGCACTCACCTGTTGGGCACTGGCTCCCTGCCCTCCACAAGGCGTCCAGGGAAATGTCGCCCCGGTACCCGGTCCACTTGCCCAGCCTGCTCCCGCCAATCCTGGCGACCCGCCCGCCTGCCCAGCGGGCTCCGCCCTGTTCTCATGGGCCCCACCCCCCACGGGGCCCCAGGGCCATGTCTCCTGAAGTGTAGTGTCTGGTGCGTTCACCAACTCACTGTTAATGGTGGGCGGCGCTGCGGCCTCCATCCTGGCCGAGCGGGGTGGTTCACCCGTCGGCCTGCATTCCGCCGCCCCCGTCGCCGCCGCCACTGCGCCTCCATGGCCCCTTCCTGCGGTCGCCTCCTCCGCTGCCGGTTGGCTCGCCTCAGGTGCCCGGGCCTCCTCCGGCATCGCCGGTGCTTCTCCCGCTCGCGTTCCTGCCATGCGGTCCCCAGGGGGTTGTCTCTGGATTAAGGCATCAAAACTGGAGGTTAAACGTCGCACCATCTCTCTCCTCCTGGCCCTCCTGCGGGCCTTGGAGGGGCGGGACATGGCCCGTCCAGCCGTGGACCCCTCGCCCCGGTCTTGGACCCCACTGGGGCCCCCCTCTACGGATTCCATGCGGGCCTCCAGGGCAGCCCACGCTGCCCAGTCCTCCTCTGGTGAGGAAGAATCAGAATCGGAGATCTGTGGGGCCGGCCTTTTGGCCGGGTGCTTCCCCTTCGACCCCCCTGCGGGGCGTCTGGGCGCCATGGGCCCGTCCAACTCCTCCCCGGCCTGTGGAATCAAGCACGCAGGCCCTCAGCCGCTGGCCCTCCCAGCCAGAAGGGATTGCCCCCCCTGCAATGGCGGGCCCGAGGCTGGGTCTCCTAATTATATCGCCACCCAACGGTACAGGGCCCTGCCCACAGCCGGACCCACGCCGGGTGCAACAGCCTCTTCCCAGTTGTCTTCCGCCCCCAGTAGGGCTGGGCCCTAGGACGGCCGCCCCTCCCTCCCTGGTGGGGGCTCTGGCCGCCGCTTGTCGTGGGGCCTAGGCAAGGTTCCCCGCTTCCCCCTCCCCACTGGTCAGATGCCTCCTGCCTGAAGACCCGGCCGGGCCCAAGGTTGGGGCCGCAACCGGTCAGGGTTAAGCAAAGGCCCACTACGGGCCTACCAGAAGGGTGATGTGGGGTGCCCAGAGTCCGCCCCGAGGTCCTCCGGCGGCCGACGTGGAGCCACTCCTCTCCCGCCTCCCCCCGCTGGCGTCCCTCGGTTCGGGCCCGCTCACCCTCCCGCCAGGCGCCCCGCCGGGAAGGCCGGAAAATCCACTGGGGCCGCTGCCGCCGCCGGCCCCGCTCCCCCCAGCCAACACCGTCACCCCGCCGCGCCTCCGCGACCCCTGAGTCGCCCGCCCCCTGGCACCGTCCCCTCGGGCCCAGCCGCCAGGCCTCGATCCCCCTCTTGGGCCGGCGGGCCGCGGTAGGCCGCGGGAGGGATCCCTCAGCCGCCTACGCCGTGGCCCGTCGGGCCCCGAACCTGTGGGGAGGCGCGGCCGCGCTCTCCCCGACGCCGGTCGTCCCGCGCAGTCCGGTCGTCGCCACCAGTCCCGCAGCCGCGGGCACGCTCCAGGCTCCTCTTCCTGGCCTCCAGCTGTTGCGGAGCTCCGGCCGCGCCGCCACGTGTACAAAATGGCGGCCGCGAGCCTCGGAGCACCGCACGTCCTCCCTCGCCGAAAGCCGTCTTCAAAAGAGGCCGGGATCCTCGCAGCCAGCCCCCAATGAGGGCTGGATTCCCGGCCTCCGGCGAGATCCGGTAAGTCTCGCGGGACTTCCGGACGGGGGGGGGGGCAAAGGAGCTCCGCCGGGCGCAGCCGCGCCGCGGAGCCAGGCATTAGGCACCGCACCCAGTGGGCCAATTGCCACTGGCACCACCTGTAGCAGTTTATGCCACATGAGTCTCTGAAATTCAATTTTCAGCTCCTGATATTGGGTAATTTTTTCAAGTTGTTTCTCGGTAACTCTACTATCACCTGGTATAGCAACATCAATGATCCACACTTTTTTCTTCTCCACAATCACAATATCTGGGGTATTATGCTCCAAAACCCTGTATGTCTGTATTCGAAGTCCCAAAGTAATTAAGTAATTTTGCATGCTCATTTTAGTCACACAGCAGACAATATAACTACGCTGTATTTTGCATTACAAATCATTTTATTATTATTATTATTATTATTGTTGTTGTTATTGTTGTTGTTGTTGTTGTTGTTGTTGTTGTTGTTGTTAAAAATACCTGTGACAGTCAATTATATAACAGATAAAAGTTTTGACCCAAACCCTATATATATGTTAAATATCAGTGCAGTATGTATCCTAATACTGTCTTTTTTGTGGATGAGTAGTAGTAGTAGTGGTAGCAGCAGCATTAATATTAATATTTAGTGTCAGCTTAGCATGGCTCCCACTTGGATGGAAAAGTTGCTTTAAGAGAGATCAATCCTAGCAAAACAGCCCTTCCCTGTGTGATCGGACATAATCTTTTTTCACCATCTGTTTATATTCTGATTGAAAAGGGGGGGGAGCCTTTTTCTGGCATTTTCCCAAAGGGTTAATTTTAAAGTGGGGGCAAGCAGGCATCTTTTGCTCTGTTCCTACCTATAGCTGGTTCCAGGAACTGAAGAAAAAAGCTGTTGTTGCATATAGCCTGGAACCCTATTGCTTATTATAGTAACTCACACTAGAGTATTCCCACTGCATCAGTACAAATTTCATGAATCAACTCATTTGTAAGTTCCATGAATTCAAATAGGCCTACACTAGTTGCAGTTTCCTATGCTGGAGTTAGCTGCGGATTGACTGGAACTTGTTTTTAAAAAATCTAAGAAATTTATTGAGGTGTCAATGCACTAAACGTCCATTAATACAATTGTCCTACTTAGTATGTTGTACTTATAATGCTAAGCAACAGGGTTTCCGTGTTATTGAAGACCCTGAAAAATAAAAGTTCTCAATCATGTTCATCTGACTATCCTGCCTTCAGGCTGTCTTTATTTACACAAAGACACTGACAGGCAGAAGGCCAGGGTTAGAACTCTTTCCTTGCTCATTCTTTCCAATTACCCCCTTTTAAAATGCCCACATAGGGCTTAATTGGAAATAATATCTCACAAATGAATAAAGCTCCCTATTGTATTTGTATATGATATTACCTTGTAGATTCAAATGAAGGTATTTTCATCCTGACTCTGAAAGGGTTGCTACTGCAACAGATTTAACTGCTTTTTTTTAAAGGAGCACATCTCTAACTAAATGTGATTTGCTTGAATTTGGCAGTTTCTTTCAGAAAGCAGATGATAGCATAAAATAGATCTAATGGGTGCAGGAAAACTATGTGTCTTCAACTGTACTGTTACCATTGCCAAGGGTGAAGTCAGGAGGCCTTGGTAAGATATTTCTCTGATAACTGAGAAGTGATCATTTCAGCCATTGAACAGAATTTTTTTAAAAAAAATCAGATCTGGGAAGAGAAATAGCCAAGGACTATGAAGGACTCTTTGGAGAGCCAAATAGGGATGGAAACAACACAGAAAAATACAGTTTTGTTTCATTTTGTTTCATTTCTCATTCCATTTTGGTTTTGTTTCATAAGTAAGAGGTTTTTTAAAAAACATGTTATGAAACAAAATGAGAAAATGCTACTGCCACCCAGCAGGGTTTTTGTCAACTGGGGCTGTGGAGAAAGGGGCTGAGGGCAAATGAAGCTGACCTGTTCCTCACAGACAGAGCTGTCAAAACCAGCTGGGTGGCAGTGGGTCAGAACCAGAGAGCGGTGGAGGGCTGGAGGCTTTTGAATTCCAGGGGGGGATTAAAAAGCATCCAGCCCTCCTCTGCTTTCCGGTTCTTCTGAGCCAAGCGAACATTGGGTGACCAGGGCTAGAGGCCTTTGAAGCAGGAAATTCAAAAGCCTCCAGCCCTCCACTGCCCTCCTTCTAAGTGAGGCAAGCATCAGGTGGTCACCCAATGCTCGCCTGGCTCAAAAGAACTGGGAGCAGGCAGCAGTAAAATATTTGAATTTACCATTGCCTGCTCTGTTCTCCCATGCTCCCCCTCCCTCCAAGGCAGGTTTTTGGACAATAAGGCTGTGGGCAGTGGGGGCAGCTATTCAGCTTTGCATTTGTTGACTTTAAAAATGTTATTGTAAACCACCCAGAGTAGCCTTTGGGCTATATTGTATATAAGATAGATAGATAGATAGATAGATAGATAGATAGATAGATAGATAGATAGATAGATAGATAGATCCAAAACAGAACAGGCACAATTGTAACTTTTTGGGTTGTTTTTTCTTACTTGATTTGATCTAATGCCTACTTATTTGTCTTTCTGGCCCTACAGGGTATCCACAAAGCTTTTCTCCAGCACCACATTTCAAATAAATCATTTTTCCCCCATCAGCTCTTTCATCCATAGGCAGTAACTGGGAATAAAACAGTGAGGATGATCTTGCTTTTGGTCTTCAGTAACACTTCTCTATACTGGACAGTCTTTTGGAAGGGCAGCTTGTTTTTTCATTCTTGCCCTTCTGAGTTTCATTCTTTTGATTCCTTTTTTTGCAGTCTCCATTTCAGCTGATGTCTAAACCAAGGTCATAGGACCTTCCTTGCTGTGTGGCAGAAACAAAGTAGCTTCAGCATGAGAACCTCCCCTTCTATGGCTCGACTGTGCAATTATTTTAAAAGCAGTATTTATTCAACATCTATTCCTCCAAAGAGATTTCTTATCTGTACAAAGAAATCTGGGGGGGGGGAGGGGAACGGACATAAATTTCATCTGTATAAATGGATTAATGCTGTGGTAATTATATGTTAATAATGTAACAGTTAAAAACTTAATTATTGTGGTCACTGGCAGGCAGGTAGAAGCAGCATATAAAATGGAAACCTGCATAGGGACTGAATTTATAAAATATTCTGTGTAATTGGAACAAGTCATATTTTTTGACCGTTAACCTTCGATTTTCAAATTAGTTTCAGATGGATTCACCCTTACAATTATGTTGGGGGAGGTAGCTAATGGAAAAATGTTCAAATATAATTTTAGGTGGAGGTTTTTGCATTCTTTGCTAAATATTCATTCTTTTGTATTTGTTCTCTCTTTCCCTCCCTCCCTCTCTTCCTCCCTCTCTCTCTCTCACACACACACAAAATGTATTTGATGTTTTGATTTTTAATGATGAGCTACGCTGCCCATTCATCTATTACTAATGCTTCTTAGCTCCTTGACATGAAGGTCATTATCATATCTGCAAATCTTTGAAACCCAGTTATAGATAGTAGAGGTTAGATAGATAAGCAAAGCTGATTTTGAGACTCTTGCTCTGAAACTCACTCAAGTATGGCCAGGGGCCAGGCTGTCTTTTGGAATCCTGTGTTTTGGAGTTCAGGGAATCAGGGAAGGGTACTATGAAAAAGTAACTCTCCTTGCATTACCATTTCTATGTTGAAATTATCCTCTTTTGCATCCAAAATGAGAGTGGACTTGCCTATGAAGAGCTAGGTCCACAATATCCTAAGGCAGTGATGGCAAACCTTTTAGAAACCAAGTGCCCAAACTGCAATTCAAAACCCACTTTTTTTTTTTTTTGCAAAGTGCCAATACAGTAATTTGACCTGTATACAGGTTACTATGAAGGGGCGATGTTGGGTGCCCACAGAAAGGGCTCTGAGTGCCACCTTTGGCACCCGTGCCGTAGGTTCGCCAAACTGTCCTTAGATATGGTGGATATTTCAGATGTGGTGTAAGATGTATTCCTGTTTGTGGCAAGTGGACCCACTTGTTTAAACTTAGTCCTAACATACAATCCAAGGTCTGTCAAGTTATTACACAAGTACTTCTCATTTCATTAATAATTTTCTGACACCCCCCAATTAAGTTCACCTGTACTCCAAACCTCTCAGTTCCCTGTACTCCAAACCTCTCCAAATTTGGGGTATTTTGAGGCGAGAGCTTAAGGAAGCTCCACAGTAATTACCATGCTGCTAGCTGCCTGGCATCACTATTTTCAAGCACATAACATTGCAATTCTAAATGTTTTTTCTGGGGGACCCCATTTGAAGTTGAATAACTCTGCCCTCTGAAGTTCAAATATCTCCAGATTTGGAGAGCTTACAAGAGAGGGTCCAAGGAAGGTACCCACCAAATTTGGTGTCTCTAGGACCCAGGGGACGTGTTTTATAGGGTAACAACTCAGTTCACTACTTGTTTGTTTTGCACATTTTTTTAAAAAAAAATCATTTCTAACAAAACAGGAACAAATCACCAGGGAATGAAACAAAATGAAAAAAAAATGTCAATTTTTCCATTTCATGCCCATACCTAGAAATAATATGTTCCAAGCAAGCTATTTCTTGCATAACAAGAGTTTAACAATATTATGTTTCAAATGCATGATAATAGGTAGGAGCAAAATTACTTTATTGGTTTAATAAAAAGTGAAACTTAAAGCATTTTTGTTGCTTTTTAAATTGTACTTTGTGCCAGCAGTGAAGCAAAAGTTCTCTTATTGCTCAAGCATTCTCTGGGAATGCTTTTCCATGCTACTCTTGTCATTGATTTTGTTTGATTTTTTTAATGTATTGCATTTGATTTATATGCCATATTTAATGGCTTTCAGATCTAAAACCTGTATGCAGCCTTGAGTGCTTCTGGGCAAAAAGTGTGATTTGTCCATTAATCAATCAATACAAAGCAATACAGCAGCAACAGGATTGGGCGAACAGAACCTAGCATGGAGCTCAAATGGACTTGTCACCTTGGCAGGCCCATTCTCCAGCTGCAAAAGTGGATAGGAGCAACCAGGGCTTGAGTAAAGGACTCAACATGAAGAAACACAACAAAGGCTACCCAATGTTTTTTGTTGTTGTTGTTGACCCTTATATGCCTTCACACCTGGTGGAGGTTGCAGCCTCAGATGCAGCCGCAGCACAGGCTTCCCAACTCAGCTGTTTAAAAAAAATCCCTTGCATGACAGATTTTTTTTCATTGAATAGAAGAGGAAGAGAAAACAGACGTACCATAGACCACAGAGAGGAGAAACAGGCTAGAAAGTAACAACCCACCATGAGGACCATAGAGCTGCTCTTCAAGATGGACTGAATGGGAGAGCTCCGCCCTCATTCAGCCCATCATGAAGAGTATCTCAATGGCCATCATGGTGGGTGGATATTCTCTAGCCCATATCTTGTCTCTATGGTATCTGGTGGGTCTGTTTACTCTCCCTCTTCTGTTGAATGGAAAAATCAATCGTGCAAGGAAAAATTTTTAACAGCTGAGTTGGGAAGCCTTTGGGCCAGGAACACCAATGGGTCCGGAGGCCTCTGCAAGGGCCAGAGGGCATCCCAAGAGCAGCATGGCTTGGTGTGTTGGTGGACAGCTCCATGAAGGTGTCTCCCCAATGTGTGGCAGCGGTGAAGAAGGCCAATTCCAGGCTAGGGATTATCAAAAAGGGGATTGAAAATAAAACAGCCATCATTATAATGCCATTATACAAAACAATAGTAAGGCCCCACCTGGAGTATTGTGTACAATTCTGGTCACCGCATCTCAAGAAAGACATAGTGGAACTGGAAAAGGTACAGAAGAGAGCGACTAAAATGATTACTGGGCTGGGGCACCTCCCTTATGAAGAAAGGCTAAAACATTTGGGCCTCTTTAGTCTGGAAAAAAGGCGCTTGAGGGGGGATATGATTGAGACATACAAAATAATGCATGGTATGAGTAAAGTGGATAGAGGGAAGCTCTTCTCTCTCTCCCAAAATACCAGAACTATGGGACATACAGTCAAATTGAAGGCTGGGAGAGTAAGAACTGACAAAAGAAAATATTTTTTTCACCCAGCGCGTTGTAAGTCTATGGAACTCCCTGCCACAGGATGTGGTGATGGCATCTGGCCTGGATGCCTTCAAAAGGGTATTGGACAGATTCCTGGAGGAAAAGTCCATCACAGGTTACAAACCATGATGGAGAAACCAGGGTACTTCAAGGGCCAGATGCAGGGGAGTGGTATCAGGAGACAGATATCTAGTCTCATGCGCTCCCAAACGCATCTGGTGGGGCCGCTGTGAGATACAGGAAGCTGGACTAGATGGGCCTTTGGCCTGATCCAGCATGGCTCTTCTTATGTTCTTATGTTCTTATGAGAGTAAACTGGAGCTGGAGTTGTACCAGGACCAGAAAATGTATGAATGAATATTTTTTTCACACATACATACCTCTAAAAACTAGGTGTGTCTTAAGGTCCAGTGCATCTTATGGAGCATGTGTGTGTGTGTGTGTGTGTGTGTGTGTGTGTGTGTGTGTGTGTGTGTGTGTGTGTGTGTGTGTGTGTGTGTGTGTGTGTGTAGATAGATAGATAGATAGATAGATAGATAGATAGATAGATAGATAGATAGATAGTAGGATTGGGCAGGAAACAAAAAATTAAATGCTGTTTTGTCATTTTGTTAAGTAACAAAACAAAACAAAATGAGGAAGCAGCATTTTTTTATAGACAAAACAAACAGTCATTTTTGCATTGAAACAAACCATTTCATTCCATCATTTTCCAAGAGCTCCTGCTGAGCTGTGAATGGCCAGATCACTTTAAACCTGTCCCAGTTGACACCAGGGGGACCCTCTGGTACCGAGTGGACCAGGTTTAAAGGGACCAGCCATTGACAGCTCGTCAGGACCCCTCGGAAAATGGTCAGGTAGGCTGTTCTGTGCGAGACCACCACCACTTTATCTACAGAAACAGAACATGTTCCTTGACTTTTTAAAATTTAAATTGCATTGGCTTCTTAACTAACTTTAATTGTTATCAAACTAAAATAGAAAAAAAGAAATGCACAACAGCTTTTGTTTTTCTTTTTAACAGTTGAGAGGTAAGCTCTTTAAATAGTCCATTATGTTTATCACTCTGTTAAGAATTAATTTGTTTTCCCTAATTTTTATTGTTTTAAGTGAACTATTGCCTCTTTTAGGCTTGAGATTTCTTGATTACCAAGAATATATATAAGAAGACAGTTTAATTCTGTAAGTAAATCTTCTATAAAACTGGAAATAAAAGCTCTATAAATGTCTTCACCATGGTTTGCATGGTGAATGGGGGAACAACACTTTTAAAAGCTTCCCCCCTTCAAAAAAAAAAAAGAACTTGTAGAAGTATAAGTGGATTTTTAAAGGGCTGTTCAGTTTTAAATCCTTTCCTAGCCACACAGGAACATTAAATTTCCTACTATGGTTTGTGCTCATTGAGTGAAGGTACAGTATCTGTTTTCCAATTTTATGGCCCAGTGCTTCCCACCAAATATGACTGGTGGGATAGCAATGACTTGATCCATGTACACATGCAACTTTCCTTCGTTCATTAAAATACTCTGATTTGTTGCTTAAATAAAATATTTCATTTGACACTTTCAAGATTGCAGTGCCATGGACTAAAACCTTAAAGGTCATTTTGGCTAATGCATAGAATAAACCTTCATTTTTAAATCCCACAGTTTAGATTTATAGGCCAAATTTCATATTCCATGGTCTGTGAAGAAGATACAATTCCTCTGAAATCGTTAATAATTGGGGGCATAACGGAATTCAGTAGAGAGCAAATAGAATGCTTGATTTACACCAGGATGTTGCATATTTTGCTGCAAACTGTGTATGTGTGTGTGTGCGCGCACACACGTTTGTGCATGCATGCACGTGCAGACACACACACAAACACACACATTCTTTGTTCTGTTTTCTTAATACAAATTACAAATTACTTACAAATTACTATTTGCCCCATCACGTACATTAAATGGGCATGTATTGTTTGTGCTGTGGGGAAAATAGTGGCTTCCAGAGAGATTCAGGTTGTGAATAGGAGAAAGGAAACATTGGCTGCTTTCACACAACCACTAAAATCCGCTGGCAACTTAAAAGCAGATCCTCCCAACTAGAGATCATGCGGTTTTTGTCCTGGTTCCTGTGTTCCCGCTCTCCCGTACTCTGATTCTATTGGTTCTGTCTTCTGTGAGGGGAGGAGGAAAAAATACAGGCTCAGCTCCACCTGCCGTCGGCAGCAGCTAATTGTGGCAAGACAGGAATCCCGTTAGGGATTCTGTCTGTTAAAAGGGGGGGGAGGGAAAAAACAACAAAAACAAACAGAAGGCGGAGGAGGGCCAAGCATGCACTGCTTTAAGATCTGCATCAGAACAATGACAAAAAAATTAACTCCTTGAGACCAGGTACTTGTAAAATGTGCTGGGTTGCGCTTAAGTGGGTGTGGCCGTACTTAATGTTTTTTAAAGTCCGCTGCTGGTGGGAAAACAATTTTATGCTCCACATCTGCAAGCATTCTGCAGCGGATTTTAGGGGTCATGTGAAAGCAGCCATTATCTCTTAACATAGCTTTAACCCTAACCCTAATTTAAACTGGCAGGTGAGACTTGGGATACTCAGTTATGGTGCTGTTACCATTTCATAAAGTTTGGTTATAAGAACCTCCGTACAAAAGATCATATCTCCAACCTCTCATTCTTCTTTATGTGGTTGAATAGCAGAGGGGTGGACTTGATGGCCTTGTAGGATCCTTCCAACTCCATGATTCTATGATTTCTCAAACCAAAATATTGTACCTTGTCCTCAGTTTTGCACATGCCAATCCTTTTTACTTGCAATTCTATTGACAGTAAATATCATAGCTACCCAAGTGTTTACATAGAGACACACCACATGTACAGAGCTGGCCATTTATCACACAATGAAATCTATATAGTACAGGAGAAGGACTTATAGCAAGTATGAGTGTTGAGTAGCTAGATTCTGATAACATTATTTTATAGCAATAAGACCCAGGTCTTTCTAAGATCCACCAGCCATGAACAATGCACATTGTAGAGAGGTGAGCAAGCATGCACAGAAAACCTAGCAATAAGCTATCCCCAAATCTTTGAAGCACTCAGAGGCCAACTCATAAATCTGCCAAGGCTATATAACTACCTTCCTCGATTTAGTCCACAAAAGCATCTCATTCATCAGACTACAAGTGAGATGAAGCGGTCCTCTTAGGAGACTCTTTCCTTAAAAGATACACGGGAAAAATATTGTACACTATATTTTATTGTCTTTTCTGCTGGGCTTAATCTTCCATGCTTCTCTGACTTTTTATTTATGATGCCTATAAATAAATAGCATCCTTCTCCAAGGAACATAGTGTGGTATATGCAACGTCACTTTCATTTTCTTTTAAAAACTACTCTCTGGACTAGTTTGGATTGGCATATAAGGCCTATTCAGGCATTACATGTGTACGTTGGGCTTCTCTTTGGCAGACAAGCAGGGAAAACCACTCTTACTTCTCTGTGTTGCAAAGCAATTGATATGAGAGAATCTAGTCAATATGGAGACTTGCCATGAAAGAATACTTATTTTTGACTCACAAGCATGTACTCAGATCTGCAGTAGGCCCATTGAGTCCATGGAAATTGTGGGGGAATTAGCTCACTAAATTTCCACTGATTCATTGGGTCTACTCTACATGCAATGTGCTATGAGATTTCCCCACTCATATATGCACACACCATGTTTACATATTTCATCTGTCTGAAATGTGAATAAACAAACTGCATTAAGGACAAGAAAATTCAGGTAGGACTATGGAACTTCAGTCTTCTGTAAAGATGTAAATAGGAATAGGACTATGGGATTAGGACCATTCTGTGCTTCTTGTGACCAGCACTAAATTTTAGGGGAAATTGAATTTGCTCCCCTAGCCCGGAGAAATGAGGCCAAGACACAAAGTTTGGGTAAATCAGGCCACACTTTATTAACTCAGCAACTAACAACTCAGAAGAAACTGGGAGCCACCTATAGGGTGGAAGGGAAATCCATCTGAGGCTGGCGCAGCCCCACACGGACCCAGGCAGGAGCCACAATCAAATTATGGGCAACCCAGCAGGTCCAACCACCCAAGGCTACCAGCTCTGGGTAATTGCCACCTGTGGGACCCAGCCTCTTCCCCCCCTCCCTTTTAAGGCAGGTTCCCAGCTGGCCCTCATGAGCCACCGTCGGGCTCTTCTGACTTTGCCTCCTCCCCGGGGGGGGGCAAATTAGCTCCCACAGCACATAGCGTGCCACAGTAGAGCCTTCCTGCTATACAAAAAAAATTAATCAAATACTATATTAGCAGGATATTTTACAATTTATTTATTTTTTAAGTTTATCCACTCTGAATATTGTGGTTTCTTTGAAATTTGTTTTTTTGTAAAGTTGTTTGTTACCTAAAATATATTTTAAAAGTCTTAGTACTACATCGTACTGCCAAAAAAGAAGGAAAAATGAAAAGAAAGAGTAAAAAAGGAATGCATAAACAGAACAGATGGTGCTTAGACAGTGGAGTGCTACAAAATTTTCTGATAAGATCCATTAATTCAATACATCTCTGTGTCATAACCAAACACACCAAAATTATTCACTGTGTATACTATCAGTATATAATAGATGCCACAGGGAGTTCAAAACAGAGACAAAATATTTTGACATGTAGCAATCAAGTGTGAAACTAAACCTTAGTTTTAATGGTTTCTTCGGGAAGCATCCTGGTGTTTTTAATTAGCTAGTGTTTCACTAAGATCCACAGCCCCCAAAAGAACATAATAGCTCCACAAAATGGCTGTTTTAATTTCTTCAATTTTAATGTTACATAATCTCCAGTTCTACATCCCAACTGTAATTAGCCAGGACAATTACTAAAATGTATGAAAAGTAGTTGCAGCTGTTTTGATAACTATGTTCAGCACGGTGAACACGTTTAGTAACTTTAAATGTATTATAATACAACTTAAATGTATTATGAAGAAACATCAAGGAAGGAGCAGATGGCACAGCAAATTCAGGCTGGTATTTATTAAATGTGTTTGTTCCCCTTAGATGTCTGGACATTAAACATTATCCTATTCAATGAAAGAGACATGGCATGAGAAATTAGACTATAAATAAGGCCCACAGCTCTTTATCCATTGTAATACAAGAATATCAGAACTAGACATGGGCACGACCAGAAAAAATGACGTTTCGAGTTTTCGTTTGTCGGAACGGGTCTGTTTCGGGTCGTTTCTGTTTGTCGTGATTTTTTTCAAAAATTTGTCATTTTGTTTGTCATTTGTCGTTTCCACCGCGATTTAGCGCGATTTGACTTCCCAGAGCATAGGAGCGTCCCGCAATCAGGGCCGGCGCTAGGTGTTTTTGCGCCCTAGGTGGCGGGCAGGGCGGGTGGGGCAGGTGGCAGGGGGAGGTGCAGGAGGGCGGCAGTGGCGGGCGGCCATGGGCGGGCGGCGATAGCAGGCGGGCTAGTGGACGGGCGGGGGCGCGGGCCGCAGGCGGGTGGCGGAGCAGGCGGACGGGCGAGTGGGCAGTTAGGATATCACTTAGAATACAGGTTCTGTTCTTGGCTTGCACCCCAAATGTGTGTGTGTGCAAGCAAATTGAAGTTGGGAAAATAGAAAATAAATGGTAATATATAATATATTTTTAAAATAAATCCACACCTCCCACTCCCAGTCGAACCTCCCCCTTTATCCAATATCAGAAAAAAATCCTTACAAACTGCCAGAGAAGAAATAAAGAATAAACTGCTATTCCCTTCAGCAGACAAAGCTGCAGGGAATCAAAGAAATTATTTTCTAAATTCAGTTCCCTCCCTGCCTGCCTAACTTAAATCCTAAAGCCTCCAGCCTCCCTCCTCAATCTCGATCAGATCACACCAGCACCAGCAGCCAGCCCTCCTCCCTCAACCACATCCATACACCCGACTGCGATTTCTGGAAGGTGCTTTCGAGACATCCAGAAGTGTCAGTCAAAAACGGGGCGATGCCATTGGTGGAATGGTTCAAAAAAATTGCATGGTCCCATCCCATGCCCAGCCCAAATGGGCAGGTTTAAAAAAATAAAAAATAAAATAAAATAAAATAAAATCAATACGACATTTTATTGCTATAAAAAAACCCACTGCTGCTACTATTAAAATTCAGGCATTTAAAATAAATAAATTTCACATGTTTCTGTCCTGATTTGGTGTGTTTTTTGACCACGATTTCAAAATAAAAATTGCGGTCGCCATTTTGGATCCCCCACCACCACATGGCATGGCGAGATGATGAGGATGACCCCCCCCCCGGTCTGGTGCAAGCAGCCCAGGACAGGAGAAGAGGGGGGAAAGGCTGGGGACCCCCCAGAAACCACCCCTCTGGTAGGTGGCAAAGCCTCAGGCAGGCATATTTTTGTCTGCTTTTTTGGCCCGGAGTCAGGGTTTTTTAAAAAAAAACTTTTTAAAACTTTTTCTGTGCTTCGCATTGCACGATCACCACGATGCCACAAACGGAAATGAAAATCCGGACCAAATTTTTCTTTTTTCGGTTCGAGTTCGAGTTCTGACAGCTTAAATATCGTTACCGTTTCCGTTATGTAATGGAAACGATAACCGAAAACGGAAATGACAATTTCGCCGAGTCATGCCCATGTCTAATCAGAACTATCGCCATGTTCTGATCTACCCAAATGAATGAACCTCCATCTTGAGGAGGTCTGGTGAAGCGGCCCATAAGGCAATAAACCTGAGTGGTTTTCTAATTTGCCTATATTAGGACTCATGTCTTCTAAGTGGTGCAAGATAACTATCTACACAATATCTTTATGGCCAATGGAGTGAAAGAAACCAAAATCAGACTGTATGGTTGGTCTCTCATTTCTCACCACACCCAAGGGTCAGAAGATGATTGAAACCCTTCTCTAGTGTACCTGAGGTATTTGGTTTGCCACTATAGTCACTGAGGAAGATGAAATCAACATGGTGTATATCAATTTTGAACCACAGTTTTTAAAATCAGGTTTTGGCTGTTTCTGCTGATGAGATCATTGTCCTTCACACAGACCACTACTGCTAAAATGTTTTAAAGAAGCAGACAAATAACTTGTAGCTCCTGTTCTTAATTTCTATCAATTCATCTTTAAACCCTTACCCTCCCTTGCCAAGTAAAACTCAGCATCAGCTGTCCAAATCTGACCAAAGATCAGACAGAAAGGTTCAGCTATTCCATTCCAAGAATCCACACCACACCAATAATAAATTATTATACAGTCTTGAGGTAGTGGGGTTAAATTGCAGTACTGTTATGCAGACTCTGCTCACATGCTGAGTTCAATGTTGAGGTAGTTGACTCAAGGTTGACTCAGACTTCCATCCTTCCAAGGCCAGTAAACTGGGTGCCCAGCTTGCTGGGGGCAGGGGTGACATGTAGCCTGCATAACTAAATTGTAAACTGCCCAGAGAGTGCTTTAAGCAATATGGGGTGGTAAATAAGTAGCACAGTTAACTTGGCTTACTTTGTAATTCTGTTACTACCTCTTGCATTGTTAACAGACTTCTTCTACCTTCTTACCCCCCCCCACAGTAAATTTGTCTTCCATTACTTTCATTGGTTCCCTTTCTAAAAATTCTTTAAAATCATACAGTACTGAGTTGAAATGACAAGTTATCAGCATACCACAGTCTTCTCTCATGTTTTTCTTTTTTTTAAAAAAAGAAACCCAAGAAACCAAAACAGGCAGATGGGTGTGAAATGCCTCTTTCCACAGCTGCAAAAAGAACTTTGAGGAGGGGCTCTATATGGATAAAGCAGCAGCAGCTTCTTTGGCAGCCTTCCTTGTACCAGTGAGCCAGGTCCTACCAAACTGAGAAATGTTTTCCCCCAAAGAAAGGATGCACAGCCCTGTTTCCCTTTTGGACCAAGACAGCCAACCACATGTCAGAAACCAAAGCTAATCAGGGGCTGTAGAACTGGCACAGAATAGTAGGATATGTGCCAGGGCTTCTATGTGATTAGCTTACACACACACACACACACACACAGTTGATGGAACATGCATTAAGTGCAGTCATGCCAACGCAAACACAAACCACAGGATATGCTGCTATGTCACTGCACCCTAAGTCCTGTGATCTGTGTTGTTCCTAACCATTCTTCAAGTAAATGATTCTGTTTCTTCCGTCTCCTTTGTTTTAAATGGTGAGGAAGTCCTGGAGTGGAAAACCTGAGCATCCTTGATTTCTGAGTGACAATAGGTCAGGGAGTGTTGCTTTCACAAGCGACTCTATTTCTAAGGCTTCTCTGAAAAGCAGTGATTTTTATCTTTGCCATGGGATGCAGACAGTGTGACTGTATGACAACATGTCATTTCCTTTCCTGCGATTCACCACTTTAAGACTCCATATCTTATCAGGACCTTAGTAGCAGCGCCATTCAATTGTTCCATTACTACAGCCAATTCTTTGGGGAAAAGAGTGAGCTACTGATAAGGGGACTTTAGAAACCTTTCAGGGTGACAGGTCAACAGCTGAGCCTATGTTTTTTGGTAACAGATGATTGCAGGTTTAATCTGTGGCAACTCCAGTTTAAACCATTTCCATTAGAAACATGGATAAGTTTGTTTTTATCCAAATCTTTTATGATCAGCTACATTCTGTAAAGATCGTTGTGGATTTCTGTTATGTGATATAAGGAAGCTTCAAATGTTTGTACAGAAATACCTCTTAAGATGAATGCCCATTAAAATGAAAAACTTGCAAGACTAATAAAATCTCTGGGATTAGGGTTGCTTCGCAGGAAAAAAATCCCTATGGGCTGCTTCGCAAGATCAAAATCCATTCCACATTTTGAAACAAGTGATCCAGGATGCATCGTGCCCCCCGTAGTTTGCGAAGGGATGGGAGGAGTTTTTTCATCAAGTTTTGGAGCCATTCTCAACATCGTTGTGCAGCCGTTTTTGGACTTTTAGAACTTAGAAAGGTAGGGAGTTGAGGTTTCCTTGCTTTCTTTTGTGTTTTTGCATTGTTTTCCATTGCATGTCTGGTGGCAATGACCTAGGGTTTGTATTGCTACTTTCTTTTGTCCGTCTTTGCCTTGCTTTTCATTGCACTTTTGGCACTTTTGCCCTGCTGCTTGCTTTTGTCCATATTTGCATTGCATTTTTGGGGGGTCATTGGGGGGGCAGTTCTGGCTCTGTATGCCTTTAAAATGTACTTTATAAAGGCATCTGGAAAAATACTTTTTGTCTTTTCCCCAACCTCTGGAACACGTTAATCGGTTTAATTCATTCCTATGAACAGATTATATTCATTTTAAGAGGTACCACTGTACAAGCTCCTTAGCAAACATGAAATACTCTAATTTACCACAATTTATTTCAGTTGTCTGATAGCATCCTTTTTATCTTGCTACAAAATGTACACATTTTCTATCACATACGAATGAAGCTGTTTTTAATGTTGTCCATTTAATCACACTCAGTATCATTATTTATTTATTTATTTATTTATTTATTTATTTATTTATTTATTAGATTTTTAGGCCACCCATCAGGCAACAAGGCCACTCTGAGAGGTTTGCAATAATGATAACATTACAAACACTGTATATTAATTAACATTGTACAATAACTCAATATGCATATGAAATTAAGAATCCCCCAAAATAACTAGACAAAAACATACAAAACAGTATTATTCAGAACTATATTCAAAACATTTAAGAAAAAAAGCAGTGGTGGATCATATAGAATAAACAACTTGATTAAATTTAGTTTAATTTAGGGATGGGCACCAAACAAAAAATGAAATGCCGGTTCATTACGTAATGAAATGAAATGAAATGAACTGGGAAAACAGTGTTTCATTAGTAACAAAACAAACTGGCAATTTTTTAGTTTAATCCAAACCGATTTGTTTCTCTGTAAAATGGGTCCCCTGGGTCCTAGAGGCACCAATTTTTTAAATTATTTCTTATAAAAATAATATTTTTTAAAAAAAATATTCAGTGGGAAATTACTGATTCCAGGCATGCAAATGGCAGGCTTTGCTGGCCCAAACAATTTTAGGGGACCCTTTGAAATTTGGAAAAGTCATGGTTTCTGGGGGCAGAGATATTAAGCTCCAAGGGAAGGGGGCTGCTTTATGGAAGAAGTGTGTCTGGTATGCTTTACCAATTATAGGGTTAATTGACAGCTTCCCCTCAGCGTGCTGATCCACACTCCATCAATTAAATATGCCCACAGCCCCTTTGGAGTTCAATAACTCCATTCCCTCTATTCCAAACATCTTCGAATTGGGTGTGCTTTAAGGGGAGGGCTTGTGGAAGCTCCAGTGTAATTTCCACACAGTTAGCTGCCTAGGATCACTATTTTCAAGCACAAAACATTGCTATTAAAATGTTTTTTTTCCAGATGGCACGCCCTTTGAAGTTGAATAACTCAGCCCCCTGATCCCCAAATCTCTCCAACTTTGGATGCCTCTAGGCCCTAGGGGACCTGTTTTATAGAGTAATGAATCAGTTCATTACTGGTTCATTTTGTACATTAAAAAAAACTATTCATTTATAAGGAGATGAAACAAATCATGGGGGGAACAAAATGAAATGAAACAAATCTCATTTTCCCCATTTCGTGCCCATCCCTAGTTTAATTCAATGGCTAGACAATTGAGTTATTTCTCAATTTGTGAAAATGCCTGATGGAGCATCCAAGTTTTCAATGATCTTCTGAAAGAACTAAGGGGGGGGAGGCATATTTCAGGTGAAAGATTATTCCCCTGGCATGGGGCGACTGCCAAGAAGGCTCAATTTCATGTCTTATCTTTATGGGTCTCTTTAGGTATTAACAGCATCAAACACCTTGGCTGGGATATTACAGGCAGTTCTCATCCAGTGAAGGCATTATGTCAAGTAGCAAGGTCCCAAACCATTTGGGGCTTCATGTCCGAATAGAACATGGCTGTAATTTGATATATTTGTGATACTTCTTTTGCTGTTGTATGAGTTCCTGCTTTGTGTAGTTAACATTTTAAAAATACATAACTTACTGTAACACTCACAACTCTCAAATTGCATCTCTATGGAGGCATGCTATTCCTTTCACACACCTGTTGAAGCCATAAGGCAGGTCTGGTTATGTGTAATTTAAAAATCCAGCCATCTTCCCTGGTAAGCAACAACTGGTAAATCTGATTATCCTTTTATTCATCATATACTATCCAACAGGACTCATCTTACTGGACAGTGGGTGGATTTTGTTTGCTTGTCTGTTTTGCTACCAATTAGAGATGGGAATGTTGGGTTTTATGGACCACAGGTACCACAATTCTCCATTCTGAAAGTATTACCTAGTTTACAAATACTTTACAAACACCCATATGTGATGCACCTTGAACAATTGATTTTATCATTTAATAGAAGAGGGAAAGTTAATGGGCCTACCAGAGACCACAGAGATGAAAAACAGGCTAGAGAGTAACCACCCACCATAATGACAATAGAGCTGCTCTTCAACATGGGCTGAGTGGGAGAGCTCCATCCCCTGGATTCACATTCTGCCTGTCTTGGAGTGCGGCTCCATGGTCATCATTGTGGGTGGTTACTCTCTATCCTGTTTTTCATCTCTATGATCCCTGGTAGGGCTGCTCACTCTCCGTCTTCTATTCTATAAAAAAATCAATCATGCAAGGGATTTTTTTTAACAGCCAGGTCAGAAAGCCTTCTCTGTGGCTGCAGCTGGGGCGGGGACCTGTATTCACCCTATAAGATGCACAGAGATTTCTCCTTACTGTCAAGGGGGGAGTGCATCTTATAGAGTGAAAAATACAGTACATCATTAACTGGGTTTTGGTATTTGTAGGCAATCTTTTACAGAAACTAAGATTGTTGTAAGAAAATTCTTTTCTGTGAAAAGGATGGTGAGTAATGCTAATTAGAGATGGGCACGAATAAAAAGGTGTTTCGTTTGCCATTTGTCGTTGAGGGGGTCCTTTTCGTTTTGTTTCCTTTTTTGCGAATTTTTTCAAAAAATTCATTTTCATTTTCGTTCATTTCGTAACCATTTCGTTACCATTTATTTCATTTTTTGTGATTTTTTAAAGCTTTTAAAGAAGTTCAATGTATTGCCGTAACGAAAACGAAACGGACGACAAAATTTCTCGTGTTTCTGTTCCTTTCGTTTCATTTTAGAGGTAAAATTCATTTGTCGTTTCGTTGTGTAATGAAACAAAAAACGAAAACGGAAACAAAAATTGTTCGTTTCTTGCCCATCTCTAATGCTATTATGATAGACAAATGTCTGCACGGTTTAAAGCTACTCTCTCCAGGAGATAAATATATTTAATAAAGTAAATGATGTGGTGCAATAGAAGTGTTTCTAAAATGGATGTCTTACTGGATATGGATAATCAGCTTAGTTAGTACATGAAAAAACTCTCACATACAATGAATCTAACATTCCTTGAGCTTTGTGTCTGTTGGTGTAATAAGATCACTTGTACAATATGTTGATTAGACATGGGCATGACTTGGCGAAATTCTCGTTTCCGTTTCCGTTTCTCGTTTCCGTTACGTAACGGAAACGGTAACGACAATTACTCCGCCAGAACTCGAACTCGAACCGACTAAAGAAAAATTGGGTCTGATTTGTCGTTGTCGTTCCTGGCATCGTAGAGATCGCGCGATGCCAAGCGGCACAGGAAAAAAGTTTTAAAAATAAAAAAACCTGATTCCCAGCTAAAAATGAGGCGAAAATATGCCTGCCTGAGAGCACCCACCAGAGGGGTGGTTTCTGGGGGGGGGGGCTTCCGGCCTCCACCCCTCTCCTCTCCTGGGCTGCGCAAAGTGCGCATCCTCGTCGAGTCACAACTCGCCAAGCGGCACGGCACAGAAAAAAAGTTTTTTAAAAAAACCCTGATTCCCGGCCAAAAAAGCAGGCGAAAATATGCCTGCCTCAGTGAGGGCACCTACCAGAAGGGTGGTTTCTGGGGGGGGTCCCCGGCCGCCCCCCCTCTCCTCTCCTGGGCTGCACATCCTCATCGTCTCGCCAACTCGCACCATGCCATACGGTGCGGGCGGGGGATCCAAAATGGGGCGACCACAATATTTATTTTGAAATTGTGTGGTCCAAAAACACACCAAAGCACCACAGAAACATGCGAAAATAGCTATTTTAAAACTACCTGAATTTTTACAGTAGCAGCAGTGGGTTTTTCTTGCAACAAAACGTCTCCATTGATTTTCTTTTCTTTTCTTTTTCTTTTTCTTTTTTTACACCTGCGCAATGATGGGCTGGCCATGGGAGTGGACCATGCAAATTTTTGGAGCCATTCCACCAATTGCATGGCCACTTGGCCAGGTTTTGACCAAGACTTCTGGGATGTGCCAGTCGGGCATAAAAAGCCACTAACCCTAGCCCAAACTGAACCTGAACATGAACCCTAACCCATACGCCAGTACACTGTCCTTCTTAGTGGGTCAGAGAGGCACCCAGAGGTGCACCCCAGTAACTCACCCTAACCTTACCAGTAACCCTAAGCCTAGCCCTTGCGCTAACTCCTAACCCAAAGCCAGATCTGTGTACTCGCATTGCACTACAGCAAGTACACTTACCTTCTTAGTGAGTCACAGCGGGCGCCCGTAGGGGTCCTCTCTCACTTCGTTCCCCAGCCCAAGTGCAGGCAGTGAGTCACAGAGGCACCCAAAAGAGAGGTGCCTCTGCCTGCTGTAACTGCAACTTAATGGTATGCATATCCAATTGGCTATGCATGCCATTTTGTAGCGGGCCAGAGCAGGCACCCACCCCAGAGAGGTGCCTCCAGGAGCCTGCTTTCCCTTCATGGCGGGCCAGAGGAGGCACCCACCCCAGAGAGGTGCCTCCAGGAGCTCCCCCAAAACCAGTACTAACGACAGACAAAAAAACGACAAACAAAATGACAAATTTTTGGAAATTTTTGCGAAAAACGGAAACGAGCCGAAACGGGCTGGCTCCGACACACGACAACTCAAAACGTAATTTTTCCTGGTCGTGCCCATCTCTAATGTTGATTCTAGAAGGTTTGTAGTGTAGTAATTCTAGTAGAAGGAAAAAAGAATTGGTGGAATAATGTGTGGGGAGTAATGGAAATACAAATATTCAGACAAGGTCAAGTGATGCATGCTGAACTCATAAAACATTCATCATAGTTATTTAGATTTTAAAAGGACATCCTGAAGGTAATCTGTGTGGGAAAGCAGAGGAACTAAAGTAATGCATCTTGCTTCTCATCTGACAACTTTGACGGTCCTGCATAGCAATATTGGAATGATAGACCTGAGAATTTCATATTTGCAAATTTAAAAGACCCAAAAAGAAAGTCAGTTAGCCCCTTAGAATTTTTGGGGGGTCTGTGGAGGCTTTAACCACCACTTTGCTAAGCAAAGAACAATGGATATGAATTCTCTATAGGGATGGCCTACTCCGTAGCAACTTTATTACAACTTTTGGCCAAATTCGGGTGAGGAACAACATAGAAATTGCACTCCTGATTATTATTAGAATCTAAATCATAACTGTGACCCATTCTTACATCATAAACTAAGGGTTCTGTCATAATTTTCAGGGTGCATGTGCAGGCCTGAGAAGCATAGTAGGCCTGGTTTGTCTACCAGGGTGAAATAGATCAAAACTTACAGTTTGGCTTACACAAACCAACAGGATTTCTTGATTAGCCATGCTAGTCTCTGCACCATTTACACTAAGCCAATTCCCTGTGGAAAACACAAATGCCTAAAAATTCCAGAGGCCCATCTGCAAGAATATGACCAAATGAAAACTATACTAAAAGCACAATATAATAACTTGCCATTGGGTCAGAAATGAACAAATCAGTTGTTCTTATTAGGAATGGGCACTGTACAAAAAAAGACATGCTGTTTCATCATTTTGTTCTTATTAGGAATGGGCACTGTACAAAAAAAGACATGCTGTTTCATCATTTTGTTAGCTAATGAAACGAAATGAAATGAAATGGGGAAGCAACATTTCATTACAAACAAAATGACACACCATTTTTACCTCTAGAATAAAATGATTCATTCTACAGGAAATAGCAGGGCAGCTTCCTCAATCACTTCCCTGAAAGCCCCCAAATTTGGAAAGATTTGGAGTCAGGGAGATGAGTTATGAAGATCCAAAGGCGGTGCCCCTAGGAAAAAAACTTCTAATTTGAATTGCAAGCTGATTGGTCCAGCAATAGTGCTGCCACCACTTCCTGTATGATTCCAATTAGAAGGCTTTTTCCTAGGGGCACCCCATCTGGAGCTTCATAACTCAGCCCCCTTACCTCCAAATGTTTCCAAATTTCAGAGGGTTAACATAAGAACATGAGAAGAGCCATGCTGGATCATTCCAAAGGCCCATCAAGCCCAGCTTCCTGTATCTCACAGTAGCCCAACCAAATGCATATGGGAGCACACAAGACTATATATCTGTCTCGTGATACCACTCCCCTGCATCTAGCACTTGAAGTACCCTGGATTTATGCCTGGAGATTACACATAAGAACAGTCTTGATGGAACAGAACACATCTCACCCAGTCTAGCATGACTTGGAACTAGAGTTGGGCACAAACCAAAAAAATGGTGATTCATTTTGGTTTGTTCCATTTTAGGGTTTGGTTTGGTTTGGTTCATTTTTAACAAATATTTTAGAAAAAAATTATTTCATTGTTTCATTGATTGTTTATTCGTCCCCCCCTCCCGCTTTGCGTGATTTAATCAATTTGACAGTGCGGGGGTGGGAAAAAATTTTAAAAATTAAAAAACACACAGATGTTGCAAGTGCCAAACTGGAGTGGCACCAACCTCATCCTCAACATCCACATCATCATCATCATCATCATCATCATCTAACCGGGTGGCGGCGGTGGCAGGGAGATCCTTTTATTTTATTTTATTTTATTTTATTTTATTTTATTTTATTTTATTTTATTTTATTTTATTTTTACTTCTGGGTTTTTTCAAGCACTGACCGTGTGACCCCTGGGGCCCAATCAGTGCTGGTTTTATTTTTAATATTTTTCTTTATTTTAGGGTGCTGCCCCAGCCACCCCTGGGGCTGGGTCGGCGCTCCTTTATTTCATTTGATTTCATTTCTCAGTCCCTTAAAAATGCTTGGGTGGATGCCATCTAGGTCAGTGACTTCTTGATCTTCTCTTTATCAATTAAACCTAAAACATCCTTTCTTTTAACCTGTATTTGATTTAATTCTTTAGTCAAGATGGGTCATTCGGGCAGCAGAATCTGCCCAAAGTCTTCTGTCATGAATACAGATGCAAATATCTCATTTAATTTCTCTGCAATTTCCAAGTCCTCCTTAACCTCCCCTTTTCCTTTCTCACCATCCAGAGGGCCAACTACTTCTACTTCTACTTCTACATATTTTTAAAAAGCTTTTATTATTTCCTTTTATATTGCTTGCCATACATGCCTCAAAGTCTTTCTTTGCCTCTCTTATCGTCCTCTTAGATTTCTTTTGCCAGAGTTTGTGATCCTCTTTATTTTCCTCAATTGTAGTGGATTTCCATTTATGGAAAGACCTCTCCTTGTGCTTTAGAGCCTCTCTAACTTCATTCATTAACCATTCCTGCACCCTCTTGGACTTAGATGAGCTCTTCTTTCTTTGTGGTGTGCTGGGTCTCTACTACTGTTGTTTTAAACAGGTCCCATGCACTCTGGAGAGATTGAATTCTTTTCACCTTTCCTTTCAATTTCTTTCTAACTAGTTGACTCATCTGAGGGAAGTCTGCCCTTCGAAAATCAAGGATGTTTGTGCCTGGTTTGCTTGACACTCTTCTCCCGACATGCATGGCAATTGAGATTGCAGCATGGTCACTGTTCCCCAGAGGCTCAGTGACATTCACATCCCTTACCAAGTCCTGAGTATCACACAGTATCAGATCTAGAATTGCCTGTTCTCAGGTGGGCTCCATGATAAGTTGCTCTAATGCACAGCCATTCGGCATGTACAGAAACCTGCTTTCTTTTCTTACCCTGAGCTCACATTGTTCCAGTCAATGTGGGGATAATAGAAGTCCCCATGATTACTATCCTGTCCCTGTTAGACACCTCCATGACTTGTCTCCCCATTTCAAGGCCCCCTTCAAGTTTTTGATCTGGTGGACGATAGCACACCCACACTATCACATTGCTCCGTGGACTTGGTAGTTTAACCCACAGTGATTCTATGGTGGAGTCAGACCTACCGTCAAGCTTTAAAATCACTTTCTGAAAGTACCCCTGCTACTTTGGTGCCCCCAAGGTAAGTAATTTTGAGTGCATTTTTTAAAAATGTGCACTCAAAAATGAATTTTAAAACTATGCAATCACAATTTACTTACCTTGGGGCTCCAAAGTAGTGGGGGTACCTTTCTGAAGTAATTTTAGAGAATCCCCTGAAATCTGGAGAGATTTGGGGGTAAGGGGACTCAATTATGAAGCTCTAAAGGGGCTAGGGTAGTTCATTGGCAAAGTGTTCTGGGAACATGGAGGCAATCAGAGAGTTTACTCTATGGTATTATTTATTACCTAATTGCCTCCATACTCCTAGCACAGGAGCAGCGAGGGGGGGGGGGGAAACTGCTCCTTTCTCTGTATCCCCCTCTCCTGCCTCCCAGCTGGGACTTTTTGACAGGGTGTGGGAGGAGGGGTGTGTGGGAGGAGGGGTGCCCCCTTGCCAAGCCACAACCTGTAAAAAAGCCCCATCTGGGAGGTAGGGGAGGGGCAAAAAGCACAACAGAACATGGAGGAAAAACCCTGCTCTTTTCAGCCTTTCGCCCCTCCCCTGCGTCCCAGCTGGGACTTTTTAACAGGTTGGGGTGTAGGAAGAGAGGTGCCCCCTCTCCAAACCCCAACCTGTCAAAAAGCTCCAGCCAGGAGGCAGGGACTGCAAGGAAGAAGGAAGGCAGCAGCAGTAAATTGAATCTCTGTTTGAATTTACTCCTCCCTCTTTCCTTCTTCCATGCTACCCCCTCCTCTCAGGGCAGTTTTCTGGACAGGTGGGCTGTAGTAAGCTGGGGCTGAACACAATGCCGACAGCACTCCCTGTCCAAAGCACCCCTCTGGGAGGAGGGGGTGGTAGGGGAGAAGGGAATTTACTTCTGCCTGGCTGCTCCTTTCCTCCTACCCCCACCTCCCAGCTGAGATCGAGCTGTCAAAATCAGCTGGGAGGTGGTGGGGAGCAGGCCTTTGAATCCCCCACCACACCAGCTAGAGCGCTAGTGCCAAGGGGATTCATGTTGTTTTGTTTTGTTTTGTAAGTAATATTTTTTTAAAAAAAGAATTCATTACTTACGATATGGAATGAAACACGGGGGGGATGAACGGAATGAAATGAAACACAGTTTTCCTGTTTTGCGCCCCTCCCTAGTTCTTATCACAGGACTTGGTGGTAACTTTTTAAACTAATTACTTACTGTTACCATACCAAAGCCAAAAAGCAGTTTGCTACACTTATAGTTTAAAAAATAGCTGGAATTTTATTGGGGATTCAAGCTCTCTGTTATAAATGCAATTGAATAAATCAAGGCAGAAAGCAACTGCTAATTAATGAGTAGCTGCTCATATTCCTGGTTTCAATCCAAGCTGCACAACCGGAACACTACCAGGAATGCTGGCAGCTACTTGTTAATTAGTGGCAAATCCATGATCTTGATTTATGCACATTCATTGGTATAAATCCCCAGTAAGACTTAGGGCAATGTTGAATACTGATTCTTGACTTTCTCAGTTATCAAAAGTAGAAACCTTCAGGTTATTTTAAATAAATAATCCTGGCCCATGGTACAAAATACACATTCCTCTTGTCCATTTTATCATCATCTCAATACCAACAGCACAGCATAAGACACAAGCCAGCATTTGAACTTTGTAATAGTCCTTCCCTATATTTAAGGTATACTAAACAATTTTAACTATAAAGGTAACTTTAAAATGTATGATTACACTGCAAAAAGAATGCTATATTTTGTTACATACTGTATAGTCATGATGCAATGTATTATTGGGAAAAGCAACTAATTACAAAGAGCTGCCTACTTCCGTGTTACATCCAAACTAAAGATAGATATTTACCTACCTAGACATAATTCATCTTATAATAGCTAATGAATGCCAACATCTAAAGAAAAACCAGGTTTCCTGATTTTTATTTGCAAATAAACTTTGCTATCAAAAATTTAAATTGAGGGCATTACGGTTGGAAATGAAATACTATATTTAGAGCAGATAAACTGTCATTCAAAGATGTAAGCCTCTTGCACTGCAAGTAGATTACATAATCTTTATTGATAAACAAAAGATTTCCTGTCACTGTACCATTTCATTCAGCAAGGAGAGTAATCAGACAAAAATTACAGTCATATATTGTGTGGGTGAACCTACCATCAATTTCTCTGCTGGGCAAATTTTATTGCCTCAAATAGTAGAGGAAAATGGGGAAATTATCAGTTTCTTCCACACACTTAACCTTTATGAGGGACATAGTCAGGCATCTGGAAACACCGATTTCTAAATGGGTAATCCTAAAGTATATGAAATCAACCTAGGAAACTAGGAATCATTGCCCTATGTTAAATGAGCAGAAAAACGTAAATAAAATAATACTTCCTGCCATATTGTTGTGCTCCTAGGAATCTCCTCAGAGGAGCCAATGAACTTTCCAGAACAGTGGGACATCTTAGAATGTTGAAAGATGAAGAATTAATTAGGGATGGGCACGAAATGAAAATATTAAGTTGATCAGGATTGTAGGTCTTTGACTGATTGACAGTTAAGTTGGCCAATGGAGCAAAAATAGGGACTAGAGATGGGCACGGAATGAATACTTTTTTGTTTCCGTTACCGTTTGTCGTTTCCATTACGTAACGAAATGACAAATGAAAATTGGGATGAAAATGCAACGAAACGAACAGAACCATGAAAATTGTGGTCGTTATGTTTTGTTTCCGTTAATGGCGACGCACAATGAAATGAGCTGTTTTAAATGTTAAAAACGCCCTGGACATCCATAAAAACGCAGCAATAATTATTTATATTGTCTGATAATACCTACCAGGGGGGTTGGGGTCCTTAAAATGTTTGTTTTTGTCTTCTCCCATCGTGATGTATTTTTCTTTTCCCTTTAAAATGGATGTCACCACCAGCCACAAAATAGAGGCAAGCCATGTGATGTGGGATCATGTTCAACCAATAGCATGCCCAGGTTGCACACTGGGCGGGCAAGTCTGGCGGCCACAGAGGGCATAAAAAGCTCTGGCAGCCCCTGTCCTCCTTGCAGTCTCTGGTGGGAGTTAGGGTGGGATTGCTGTCTCTGCGACTCTAGCTTTAGTCCTGCAGCCTCCCGGTGTGCGTGCATGCTGAGTACCTCTTGGTGAGTACCCTCCCTTGCCCCGCAGTGCAGTCACTCTGCTGCTGCCTTGCACCCTGGGCAACGCCCGCCGCTGCCTTTACAGCCTCCCTGCATACCTAGTCTATACTGTGTCTCTGCCAGCATCCTTTTTTTAGTGTTTTCCCTCTGGTCTGGGGCATTGGGGGATGCCTGCGCACGGAAATGCTTTAAAAATCGCACAAGAAGTGGGTAGAAATGACAAACGAAAAAACCAAAAACCGTAACAAAATTCCTGACAAACGGAAACGAACCGAAACAGATCTCTCAATGACAAACGAAAAACCAAAACAGCATTTTTCTGTTTCGTGCCCATCTCTAATAGGGACAATTATATTCAGCTTTAAAACAAAATCAGACTCAGTTTCTCTAATACTGTCTATGAAAATGGATGCATCAGAATCCAGTGCAAATCATGCAAAGTGTAATTGGCATTATAATCAGCATTTAGAGATGGGCACGACTCAAAAAAATGGTGTTTCGTTTGTTGTTTGTCGTTTAGGGGGTCCGTTTTGGTTTGTTTTTGTTTTTCGTGAATTTTTTGCAAAAAAATTGTTTTTGTTTCATTACGTAACGAAACAAAAAAAGAAAACGAACACAAAAATTGCTGTTTCGTTAGCATTCATTACAGTTCAATGTATTTGCCGCAATGAAAATGAAATGCATGACAAAATTTCTGTTGTTTCGGTTCGGTTCATTTCATTTTGGAGACAAAATTTGTTTTTTGTTTTGTTACGTAATGAAACGAAAATACAAAAACAAAAACGAAAAATTGCTTGTTTCGTGCCCATCTCTATCAGCATTCCATTATTTCCTCCCTGTTGTGTATTCTCTTTGACTATATTTCTTTCAATGCTCTCAAGAAAGATATTTTGTTTCTTTTAGTATTATGACTGCCATTTTGTTTGCATAGTTATGTGTCTGTGAAGATTCTTGGTCATCCAGGTGAGTTTATCTGGAAGCTGAATAATGGCCTGAATAGGCTCATTAGTGGACAATGCCCTAAGGTGCATGGAAGTCCCACCTTTACAATGTTCTCAACACGTATAAAGTATGAGTCTTTAGCCATGGTCTTGTTGGTGGAATTGTGAAGTATTTTTTATTTGTCTGGGGATTGTTGAAATCACTTCCTGATAAGTAGCAGACAGACTCTGCATGAGCCGTCCCCCCCTATTGAGAATGGGGTTTTCAAACCTCATATGAATGGCTTCCCTGACCCCTCTCTGAAACCACCTATGTTGTCTGTCTAATATGTCCAGTGCAGTAGAGAGTGTGCATACCTCTAGAATGGAGAAACTAAACAGCCATTAAACAAGAAGATAGCCCATCATAAGAGGGGCAACAACTCAGGACCAGAACCAGCAGTATACTTCCACCTGAAGGACAAAGGCCACTCATTCAAGGATGAGGATGTACATATATTAGACATACTTTATGAGTGGTGGGAAAGTTGTAAGGGTGGGCTTTCATGCACCTTAGGACATTGTCTACTATTGAACCTATTGAGACTATTTCTACCTATCGAGCCTATTCAGGCCATTGTTCATCTTACGAGCCTATTTCAGACCAGGGTTACATGAGGTCAAAGTGAACTATAAAATGGAGGACTCACAATTAGCTTTCCTCAGACTGACGAAGCTGTTTGGATGAACAACAAAACATTTCAATCTTGCAAGAAAAGAAGTCCAGTTGCTATAGCTCAAGTTCCAAATAGTGTCATTTCACATTTTTCTGGAGAAAACAAAGGTAAAACCAGTCCTTAAACCATGATATGGGTTTCAAGCTGTTGGGAGATATTTAAGGAGCTATCTCCAGTGACTTTCCTTTTCTGAGAAATACTAGCTCTGTCTCTTTTTTCTTTTTCTTTTCTCATTCATGCCAGTTTTGCCTAAGCCGTTATTTACAATTACTCACAAAGGCCTAGATTACTCAACACCACATCACTGTAAGGCATTATGGGAAATAATGCCTTGCAATTTTATGGGACATAAAATTAAACTATTGAGCTAGCTCTCAAACCCAGATCACCACTGTTTGAACCATGGCAGCTTCTTGTACTTGAAAAAAAAAGACTTTAAAAATGGAGATCCTGTTTAGTCATAAACATGAAAGTGATTTCTTCCACCATATTTTATTCTGAAAAAGAAAGGTTTAATGTGAAACATCTGTGACACGTTGAGGCCAACTCCAGTAAAGACAACCATCACTGTCTGTATGAATTACAAATTTTCTTTGAAGTCTGACATAGAGCATTCTGAAATTCAAAGATGAATGAATATGGCATGTGTGTGTTTTCATTCGCATGTGTGTTAAGAACACTTTGACCTATATGTTGTATGGCCATATTTGAGAAGCAGATGTCATTTTGTTGATATAATCTTTTCTGCTTCAGAAGGACTTTGAGAAAAGCAACTGAAAATTAATTTTAGATTATATGACAGGAAACGTAGAAAATTATTACAGCATGTGACAGAACTCCAAATTTGTGGAAGCAAAGACGTTCCTTCTGGGATTTGACGAAGGAGAGAAGTAGTAATTGAGACTCTGAAAGCTTTGCCCACGCATGGCTCCATCAGTGTGTGTCTCTGTGGGTGACTGTACACAGTATAGTACAGTTAAAAACATTATAAAATAGCTACTAATATTGTGAAGGTTTAAATCATTAAGCTGTAATTATTCACTAAATGTCATAATGTTTCTCAAGAGAGTGCATCATCTGGATTAGTGCTATGTTAGTTAGTACAAATATTAGAGAACCTTCAGTGAAACTGTGGCTCAAGGGAGCAACAAACTCTTGCTGATGAACCATTGACTACCTTTTTTTGCACTGGGGAGTACCAAGTTCTCAGTGTGTGTCATTACTGTATCAATGTAGATTGCTGTTCAGATGGCAATGAAAATGGGTAAAGCAAATGTACTGAGTGTCTGTGAAGATTCTCGGTCATCCAAGTGAGTTTATCTGGAAGTTTAGTCATGGCAACTGGACTTCTTTTCTTAAGAGATTGAAACATTTCACTATTCATCCAAGCAGCTTCACCGACAAAGTAGCAAAATGTTTCGATCTCTTAAGAAAAGAAGCCCAGTTGCCATGATTCAACTTCCAGACAAATGTGTTGAGCTACATCAGTTCTAGAGCAGCATCACACCTAGATAATGCATATGGAGCAGTCAAGATCCACAGAAAATAGAATAAATGTTTTTACACGGAAAACAGAAAGATGAATTGCTAGTAAGATCTTGGAATCAGTTGCTCCTCCTTGTTCACAAGTCAGGATACGATATATATTCCAGGCATGTCCAAACTTCGGCCATCCTGATGTTTTGGACCACAAATCTCAGATTTCTAAGCTTAGATTGCCAATGGCAAAGGACTGTGGGAGTTGTGGTCCAAAACATCTGGAGGGCCAAAGTTTGGACAGGCACCACTGACTTAAGGCAGGCATGTCCAAACTTCAGCCCTCTTGATGTTTTGGACCACAACTCCCAGAATTCTAAGCTTAGATTGTCCATGGCAAAGGACTGTGGGACTTGCTGTCCAAAACATCTAGAGGGCCAAAGTTTGCACATGCCTGATATATTGTATAGGTCTCAGTGGGGAATATTATTATTATTATTATTATATTATATTGCCATCAAGAAACCACTTGGTAGTGGGGACGGCTAATTTTTTTGTAAACAAATAAATATTAAATAAATATTATAATAATATTGGAACTGGAAGGGGCCTTATGGATCATGGGAGCAAAATAGAGATGGGGATGAAATGAACTTTTGGTTCATTTTATTATTTGTTATTCATTTCTTTATGTAATGAAACGAATAACGAACTGTCCCCTCTAAGAGAAATGAAACGAAATGAAACGGAAATTTCCATTTTGTTTCATTTCGGTTCGTTTGCTGGTGTCTCCTACATGGGTCCTGGAGTGGTCCTCTTCCTGGTCCAGTCCTCCTGGCTGCAGGGCCACGTGGTCGACAGTAAAAACAAACAAACAAACAATAAAATAAAATAAAATAAAATAAAATAAAATAAAATAAAATAAAATAAATAAAAGATCCAGTGTGTGGGCCCCGGTACTGGCCCACGAGCACCAGAACCAGCCCGCAGGCTGCGGAAGTGGCCCATGACTGGCAAAAGTAAAAAAAAAAAAAATCCAACCAGCCACATGGCTGGCAGTAATAATAATAATAATAATAATAATAATAATAATAATAATAATAATAATAATAATAATAATAATAATAATAATAATAATAATAATAATAATAATAATAGAGGGTCGGCCCTCTAAAATGAAAAATAAAATAAAATAAAATAAAATAAAACCAGTGCCGACCCGTCCGCAGGGGTCGTGCAGTCGGTGCTTGAAAAATAAAATAAAATAAAATAAATATTTTAAAAAAGAAATGCTGACCTGGCCCCAGGGGTGGCAGGGTCAGCATCCTAAAATGAAGAGAAAAATAAATAAATAAAACCAGCGCCAACCTGGCCCCAGGGTCAGCGCTTTGGGGGGGAAAAATTGAGGCGCTGGCTTGGGGACTTTTAAAACTCTAAATAAATAAATAAATAAATAAATAAATAAATAAATAAATAAATAAATAAATAAATAAAAGGAGTGCCAACCCGGCCCCAGGGGCCGCACGGTTAGTGCTTGAGAATAAAAAAATAACAAATAATGATTAAAAATGAACCATCAGAATGAATATTTTGAATTTTTTTTGTTTAAAACGAAGTGAAATGAAATGTATCTTAAAACAAGCCAAACCAAAAATGAATTGCCATTTTTTTGGTTCGTGCCAATCTCTAGAGGGAAACATCCCCCCCCCCGATGGTTTGGCATACAACTTCCAGAATCTCAAGCCTATATCGCCAGTGATAAAAGACTGGGAGTGTTCTATGCTAAAATATCTTGAGTGCCAATGATTCTCCTCCCTTGCTATGCACAACAAGCCCAATCCCTTTCAGGAAGACTCAGTGGGGAATTGAACTCTGAACCTTTGGCTCTGCAGCCAAATGCCTAAACCACTAAGCCAGGCATGTCCAAACTTCGGCCCTCCAGATGTTTTAGACAGCAAGTCCCACAGTCCTTTGTCATTGGCAATCTAAGTTTAGAATTCTGGGAGTTGTGGTCCAAAACATCAGGAGGGCCAAAGTTTGGACATGCCTGCACTAAGCTTTTCAGCAGTCCTTGGATAAGCAAGGATAGATAATGCCTTTGTGAGGCTGGATTGTTCTTGTAAATTTAAATATAAAGACAACACACTTCCCTGAGTAATTTTGCAGCTGCTTAAATTCCTAGCCTTCAGAGGAGGAAATGGCAAGATAATCTCCCTCTCCAAGATCTCTGAATTTTCTGCAAAATGTCTTTTGCCATAGAGTGGTACCTCAACTTACGAATTTAATCTGTTCTGAATGCATGCTCTTAAGCTGAACTACTCTTAAGTCAGGGTACCTATCTAAAAATTGAAAAAGTAAGTAAAAAAAATAAAAATGAAAAATCTAGACATAAATCTAAATTTGTAAGGCGGCAGTTAAAACACCAACAGTTTTTCACTCTTAAGTTGAGCTGCCCTTAAGTCGGGGTACCACTGTATTTCCTTTGAAAATCACCCTCCATCCCCCCCACACACACACACAGCAAGAGAGAAAGAGACTGGCTAACTGTCAAGAAAGATATAAATAGCCCATGTACTGCTTCACATTCTCAAATGAGGCAACAGCTATCTTCATTTAGGACTATTCCTACAGTTCACAGAATTTTGTAAGTTGCACAGATTGTGGTATTTTCATAAAAATAGGTCATTTTGCACCAAAATGGGGTGATATTTTTCAAAAATTATTGCTCCTCTAAGCAGGACTTAGATATCTGACATCATTCTTTTCAGCCAAAGAATGCTACATGTCTTTTCTTAACTGTGGGAACAAGACAAACGAGGATGTACATAACTGTGTATCTTTAGGTCTAGCACCACCTCAGTCTCTGTCTTTTTATTTCTTCTACCTCTGCTTCTAGTGCAGTTTTGTGTGATTAGTACTTCTCTGTCATGAACACTATTTTTTTGTGAAAACATAGTAACCCTCTGCCCTTTTGTGGCTCATACACTGCAGTCCTGCTATATCATGGGACCGCAGTATATGAGGGGGGAAACCCCTGGGGTAAGCTGGAAAGGCCTCCTGTATTTTACCCAAGCTTGGCACTGGCAAAAACAGGCCTGCAAGGGCCTT
Source organism: Phrynocephalus guinanensis (assembly GCA_037367245.1). NCBI lineage: Eukaryota > Metazoa > Chordata > Lepidosauria > Squamata > Agamidae > Phrynocephalus > Phrynocephalus guinanensis. The sequence goes on along the minus strand of CM074735.1, from coordinate 115,574,045 downwards.
TCTGGGCCCAATGGAGGCACCAAAAGGGCTTCCCCGCAACACTACCAGTTCACAGAAAAGCATTTCTGAGTTCTCCGACATACCTAGAAAGGCCCCCAGAGCCCCCAAAAAGTGCTTTCAAGTGATCCGGAGGTCACTTCCTGTTCTCCAGAAGTCACAACTGGTTTGCAGGGAAGCCCTTTTGGAGGCAATGGGCCTGGGAAGGCCCTTGCAGGCCCATCTGGGGCAGCACCAGGGTGGGAGTAAGTACAAGAACCCCCATCTAGGCCCCCCAGGCCCAACCTGACCTGCATCCGCATATTGTGGATTTTCAATTATCGTGGGTCAGGTCCCTAACACCTGAAATGGGCAGGGGCTAACTGTATCACTGTGGGTGAGGTTCTTCACCTATTCCATATTCTGTGACACAAAGAAAACAAGAAACTGTGATAATCAAACACTAGGACTACAAGAGATTTGCTCTAAGTCTACATCAAAGCACAACAGAAATTTAAAAAGTTTTCACATCTTATCTAAGCATAAAAAAGAGTGAGTTAATCATGTATCTCCAGGGAGTTCACTATGGCAAATGTAAAATCAAAGATGGATTAATAACATGCAAAATCCTTGACATTTTGTACATGTAGAATCAACAACTTGATTGGAACCAATCAAAATGTCAGTTCTAATAAAGTCATTCAATAAGTTCTAATAAAGTTTGTTTGATGCATATGATCATGATTAATGAAAACAGTACTGCAATCTTTTTTTTTTAAGAACGGTTGGTAAATGTCACATAGTGGAGAAAAAGTGTACAATGTTTGATTTGCCTCATGAGATGGAACAGGTAGCAATACATATCCAAGTAATCCCTGGGAATAGAACACTATACAGAGTAGAAATGGGCACGACTCAAAAAAATGGTGTTTTGTTTGTCATTTGGTCGTTTAGGGGTCCGTTTCGGTTCATTTTTGTTTTTGTTACGTTTTTTGCAAAAAAATTCATTTTCATTTCGTTAGGTAATGAAATGAAAAAACAAAAATGAAAACGAAAAATTGCTGTTTCGTTAGCATTCTTTAGTTCAATGCATCTGCTGCAACAAAAATGAAAAACGGCAAATTTGGTTGTTTCGTTTTCACTTTCGTTTTGTTTTTTTAAAAAAATTCATTTCGTTTTCATTGCGTAACAAAATGAAAAATGAAAACGAAAATGAAAAATCGCTCATTTCGTGCCCATCTCTAATACAGAGTATTATTGCATATGTTATTTATGTAAATGAAGGACAAAAATGATGGGCTGAGAAAATGAGCAGTGCCCACAAGCCTTCCCACAAAACCGAAATGAAATAACAAATCAATGATCAGATTTGTTAATGTGAATAATGTGCAAAGTATCATGTAATTGTGCTGAAAAGAATATTAGCTATATTCGTCATTGACATGGATCAGTGCTGCATCAGCACAAATGTGGCAACTCAGCAAGGGATTTGAAGAGTCTAAGAGATCATTTTAGTCCTCAAAAATCTCTAACATTTGCATCATTTTTCTCTTTGAGAAGCAAACCTCTCTTTCGCACAACACACATATACATGAACAAAGAGGACAGATTGAGAAACATGCCAACAACAATTCCTCTTGTGCATCATAATTAAGTAAAGCAGTAGCCATCCTAATTTAGGGTTATCCACATCATTCAAACAATCAATAAACTGCCTGATTCTAAGTGAAAACAGTTTTGCAGAAGAAACAAGGATATTTTTTGTCCAAAGTGCATTTTTGTGCAAGACACTGTGGAACTCTGAGTACTTGAATACCACCACCCCCAAACATCTCACTATCTACTCCAAAGAGAGTAAGAATGTAGCCATTGTGGATTACTTATGGCCTTCCTCTATATTTTTAATGGATGAAACCACTCAAAGGCTGTGATCCCACAGAAAATATGTAACACTGATCTATTGAGTTTTCATTCATTCATTCATTTATTTATTTATTCATTCATTCATTCATTCATTCATTCATTCATTTCTTAGACCACTCAATTTCCCAGAAGGAACTCTAGGTGGTTAACATGAAAGCCATATAAATAGTAGGCAATAAAAAACAAAAGGATCAATAAACAACAAGGACATAACACTAAACACACAATGGAATAAAAAGCCCGGCAAGAGGAAAAAACTATAGGGTGATGAGAAAGGTACAACAAGACAGGACAACACAACATTACATTTCCAATCGCCAAATGCTTCACTAAAAAGGCAGGTCTTTTATGCTTTTTAAAGGCTCTTAGTGACTGTTTGTTGCATTATGGAAGGTAGTTTGTTCCACATCATGGGACCAGCCACCGAGAAGGCCCAGTTGCAAGTAACAACCTTATGGGCCTCACAGGGGATGGCCACACAGAGCGAAAGCATCCAAGGTGCTCTGGTGGATCGGTCCGTCGCTGATCTCTGGGAGATCTACTCTGCCAGATACACAGGCCCCAAGCCATGGAGGGGTTTGAAAACCAAAACCAATACCTTGAACCTTATCCAGGAGGCAACGGGTAGCCAATGCAGGCGGGCCAGGATTGGCATGATGTGGTCAAAATGACTCGCACCAACCACCAATCTTTTTTTTAAATGTTTTTTATTAAATTTTAAACTACATACAACGACATAAGAAAATAAAAATAAAAAACTACAACAAACAATATAAGTGCACCCCCATCCCACGGGGCCATCCATACATTCTTATTCGTTGCTCCATCTTCTATTCTTCTAGTAGTCTTCTTAAAGTTCTCTTCTCCAGAATTGTTGTGAGATATTCGTGGACTCTTTCCCTTTTCCTTCGACTAGTACATAATCTAAAAATTTACCCTAGATATCGTAGAAAATGTCTTTTTTCATTTCTCCTCGTTTAACATTTAAACTGCAGGACAGTTTATCGTTTATAGCTATATCCCAAAGTTCATTATACCAGTCTTCCATCTTGAATTCTAGTTTTGACTTCCAATTTTTTGCTATAATTAATCTAGCAGCCTAGAATAGGTTTTGTGCACTGGTGAGTAGAAGGTGTATTTTATTTCATCTCCTTTCAGTTCTCTCCAGACATCCTTCAATCCTGTTGTATTTATAAACTTTGCTAGAGTTGTGTGTCTTGTCCTCCACTCTTCCTTTTTACATACCAACCACCAATCTGGCCACCGCATTTTGCACCTGCTGCAGTCGCCAGACAAGGGTCAAGGGAAGCCCCATTTACAGAGATTTGCAGTAATCAATTCTTGAGATGACCAGTGCTTGCACGATTGTCCAGAGGGAGTTGCCATCAAGGTACAGGTGAATCTGGGCAATAAGCCTAAGCTGGTAGAAGGCCGACTTGGACATGGCAGCCACCTGGGTCTCCAGGGACAATGCCTGAGTTCTGGTTTCCTTTTTCCTTTTTAATGCTTTATTTTAATGTGTCTCCATGATGTAAATGCAACCTGGATTATTTTGCCCGGGAAACATTTTATGGTTGGAAATGTCCTAAAATACTGTTCTGCAAGAGGGTTGTTTAAAATATCACACATGCGAATCTCTATTTTATTGCATTCATTTTTGCTTGTGAAAACAAAATCTGCTATTGCTGCAAATTGTGCTTTTCAGTAACCAAAGTGGAGGTGCTGGAAAAGATGGAAAGTGGAGGGAGGGATGGGCGAAGTAGAATGTTTCCTGGCAAGCTGTTTCTAGAAGGACTGGCTGTTTCCTATAAGTATGCTTTTGCTGGTCTCTGGAAGGTAGATAGAAAGTGGGGATAATTAAGTGATAGATGGTGATAGGTGATGAAATTCAGCTGCTGTATCCTGGAGCTGGAGCTCTTCCACCCAAGAAACCAGGCATGTCCAAACTTTGGCCCTCCAGATGTTTTGCACCACAACTCCCACAATCCTTTGGCATTGGCAATCTAAGCTTAGACTTCTGGGAGTTGTGGTCCAAAACATCTGGAGGGCCAAAGTTTAGACATGCCTGTAAGAAACATTTGTAGCAGCTGCTCCCATGTGCTGGTGCCAGATAGAGATGGCAGGTTAATAGCAGTGGCGACAGAGGGGATGGGAGCTAGGGATGGAACCTCATCACATTCGCCAACTCCAGCTACTAAGAATCCTCCACCCCACAAAGGCAAGAAGAGGGAAAAGGAAAGCCAATCACTTTTCTCTGGACTCCTCAGGAAGTGTGGGGAAAGGGGAAAGGCCAAAGGGAGAAAAAGTTGGGATGAGAAGGACATCTGAACTTGAATGCATCCCATTCCTAAAGACAGGTGGTACCTGAACCTGAACCTGAATGCACCACATTCCTTCTGTAAAGACGGGTGGTAGGGAGGTGAAGGACAAGAAATCTGACATGAGAGGCAAAAATTTATCACTTCCCTGTCTCTCTTCTTCATCATCTTCATCTCCTCCTCCTCCTCCTTCTGGATGAGGCTGGGAAGAGACCCAAACATACAACCCCACTCAGAGACTGCTCTTGCTAGACACCTCCCAGATGGAAACACAAATAGCATTTCAAATAGTGGTTGAGAGTCCCATGATTTTAGAGTGAATCAATTTAGATTGGTGCTTACTGCAAGACCAATGTAAGTGCAGGTAAGCCCAAACTTAGCTTTGGTGATGCTTGAATTTGTTACAGGTATGGGAACTTATTGATGTCAAATGTCCCTGATTCTGAAGGTGAGTCATGTCATCCTAGAGGAGGTGACAGCAGTCCTTACTTGAAAGTATGTGTGTGCCCTGAGGTAGGCAAGTCTAAGAGAAAGTTAGATAAATTGACTGGAGCAGCAAAATCCCAGACTCAAGAGGTAAAAGGCAAATCAGCAAGGAAACACATAATGCTGAAATTTGTAATCAATTGATAATGGAACAATTTCTTCTTTTTCTGGTGCAAATTTGAGAAATGCTAGTAGCCCTGTCAAGTGCACCAAACCATTTAAGTGAAACAGTCAGTAAATTGAAAAGGCTGGATAGGAAGCACAACAGGTATAGATATTTCTGAATATTTGAAATGATGGGAAAGGTAGGCACCAATGTGAATTTAATTAAAATCATTCATGCAGTTTTTTACCTTGGAAATCCATAAATCTGCCAAGTCATTTCCCTTTCAATTAAGTTTGCATTTGTCATTTCATGAAGCTCAGAACAACTCCCTCTGGATTATTTATATATATATATATATATATATATATATATATATATATATATATATATATATATATATATATATATATATATATATATATATATATATATATATATATATATATATATATATATATATATATATATATATATATATAACCCATACTTGTAGTTAACATTAACTCATTTGTATTTCACATTATGCTCTTTCAGTGAAATCCATTGAGTCAGTCTTCTTTCTATATGCCACACCCATGAGTAGCAAACAAATTAAACTATCAATGCATTGTTCTCAATGCTAATTTTAAAAAATACATAAAAGATAAATTGCTAAAGGTGGATCACAGGAAACCACTTCTGCGGCCTCTGACAGGCCCAGGAAGTCCATCAGAGTTCAGGGCAGCGCCAGACTTCAGGCAAGTGTAGGAGACCCCAGGTAGGGCCCCCCAGTACCGACTCGACCCAGCATCCACATATTATGGACTTTCCATTATCATGGGCCGGGTGGGGTCCCTAACCTTCATGATACACATGGAAATTACTGTAAAGTTACTTTCCCAAATCTAACATTTGAGGCAAAATTTACGTCCCATTCCTCTATTTTTTTATTCCATTGTTTTGTTGTTAGTATATCATCAACCTCTGAGCAAACATGCAGGGTCTCCTACATTCTGGAGACTCTGTTTCCACACTTTTCTTCCTTCTGACTATAACTACACATGGTAACTATAAGCAACTATAAGCCTTTAAAGGCTTCTAGACTGATTTTAACCACACAAGATGCTAGTTTATGTGCAAACCAGATAAGTGTCTGTGAAGATGCTCAGTCATCCAGGTGAGCTTATTGGAAATTGAGTCAAGTAGTCGATGAAGCTGCTTGGATAAGTAATAAAATGTTTCAATGTCTTAAGAAAAAGAAGTCCAGTTACCATGACTCAACTTCCAGCAGACCAGGTGGGTGTTATTTGATGAGACTTGTGTGATCTCTACACATTTCTGTGAGATTTTCCGCCTGCCTTATACTCTGTTCTCTTAAAAGAAATAAAGAAATTCCTAGAAACCTACTTACTTTTTTCCCTAATTTAGTTTACTCTCGACCCACCCACCCCTTTGGGGCTTAAAGAACATGAACTTCTAAAAATTCAAATGAACAAGAAAATGAATCTGACAAAATATCCACTCCCTAATTATCGCTCCATCTTCTCCATAAAGCAGAAAGGAATGAACTACTAAAAGAACTTATTATTCCATATATCTAGCTACTCAGAACGGGGGGGGGGGGGGGGGAGAAACAAATTGTTCCTGTTATGTTCGCAGGAAAGATTTATATGCAGTTTGCTGTAGAAAGACCTCACATGATTAAAGCATCATTATTTTCACTGTATAGACTGCAGAACATTTATGAGTGTGTTAGGAAGAATTATCACAAACAATAAACACTAAACTAAAAGAGTTGGCATTAATCAGAAGTGCAATTTACAATGTATGCTTTTTATAAAAAAAAACCACAAAACACTATTTATTGCTTATTTACACAGGTTCAGGTCTCCATTTTGGAGATTAAAGGCTGATCAGTAAGTACAAATTCCCATCAGGTGTTGCAAAAACAGCTTGTCTGGTTTGAGGACCTAGACCTAAATGCACAAGAGCAGAAAGGTTGTTTACACAGTGCCTCTGTTCTAGGGTAGGTAAGGACAAAAATGTGCTTTCCACAGAACAAGGGGGAACCAGTAGAAACATGACCATTACTGTAGAGCTGGTGCTATTATTAATGGGCAACTTTAGGTGACTCTTACAATTCTCGTGGCATTGTTTGTTTGTTTGTTAAAAGCAATAATTATGGTACAGTAATTCAGTTGTTCAAAATCCTAATGGTCTGAACATAAAAAGGAGAGAAAGACAGTGAACTCTGCCTTCATTCATTATTTCTTTGCTCATGTCAAGTGGTAAGTCTGAAGAGGGCAGAGGTAGACCTATCAATTCATAAAGGCTCTCCATATGACCCGGAACCTTGATTGCTTCATGCTTTGGTTTGCAGAGAGAACTTTCAAGACAAATGAGTCTCACTTTTACTGACTTGTCACTAGGCCTGAGCAAAGTGGAGTGATGGGCCTACCTTTGTCTCCTCCCAGAGCTCCCTTTTGGGAAGATGGGCAGGGTATAAGACTAATAAATAAATAAATAAATAAATAAATAAATAAATAAATAAATAAATAAATAAATAGTCTATTGTATAATAGATCTCAGTAGACATCTCCCAGAAGACTAGAGGCATTAGCTGACTTCCTTCATTAGAATCTGTCCTATCTGAACTAATCTGAAGTGGAATAAAGAAGCCTGTGTGTGGTATGTTGTTACAGTCGTGACTGACTCTTTGTGACTCCACGTTTATGGAGTTTTCTTGGCAGGAATAATGCAGTGGCTTGCCAGTTCCTACTCCAGGCGCCTACAGCACCTGGTATTCCCTGGTGGTTGCCCATCCAAGTACTAACCAGGGCCGACCCTGCTTAGCTTCCGAAATCAAGCAAGATTGGATGTGCATAGGGCATCTAACTCTCTGAAAAACATTGCTCCATTGAATTGGAGACTAAGAATTCAGAGCACCAGCATTTGTTTCATTGGATTCAGATGTGACTTACAATTGCATAACAATGCAGGATGGATTCCTCAAAGGGCAGGATCTGGGCAACAAGTAAATTGCTTGACTTCCAGGCAACTATGGGGGGGGGGGGAAGGAAGGAAATTCGTTGGAGCTTTGCTGTACATTGGCTTTTAAGCAGTAGTTGACAGCATTAAGTTTAACCCCACCTCCAAGTCCCACATCAGTTCTCTTATTTTTTTCTCCACTTTCGTGGCTTTTCAACTACTCAGACACATGCAAAAATATCTGAATATTCAGATATAAATTGGACCAGGTGGGCTACAAATTGGCTTGAAGAGAACTAGTTGCAATTTGTAAAACCAATAATTGGGACCAAATGAAAGAGGGTAGTGGTGGTACTCTCTTTATGCAGTTAGATGTCTTTTCCAGCCCCACGTGGAGATTCCAAGCATTGAAATGGAGAACTTCAGCCTGCAGAACCATGGTCTGTACTGCAGATTTGCGTCCATTTTTTCTACAGTGTTATTGGGCATGTTTCAATAAATTATCATTACTGCTAGTAAATGTGGCCACAGAGAATACATATACCACCCACAGGATGATGTGTGTTCCTACCCATACATTGAAGTATGCAGTCATACATTCATATGTGTCTGCATGTTTCCCCTTGATATTAGTAATAGGCAAAAAGTGCTAACCACTGCTTAATCAGCATTCTAGAGAAGTCATCCTCAGCCTTGGGTCCCCAAATGTTCTAGGACTTAAACTCAAAGAACTCCTGGCCAGCACTACAAGAAGAACCTCATGTTTAAATTGCTGAACTGTTTAAACTGCCAAACTGTGTTCATGACCTGGGGTTCAATCCCAAGTACCTGACTCATTGTTGACTTAGCCTTTCATCCTTTCAAGGTTGGTGTAAAATGAGTATCCAGCTTGTGGAGGCTGCAATGTGTAGCTTGCATAATTACTGTAAATTTTAAACCACCCAGAGAGTTCTTTAAGTTAATTGCTATGAAGGCATATAAGTGCTATGATGATATATAAGCAGCACAAAGAAGTAGCGGCGGGATCAAGCCATACAATCACAGATGGCATCAAATCAAGTAGGGTAGCTCATAAATACTTCTGAAACAGAATCAGGATGACTTTATAAGATGTGAAAACAAGGTCAAAATGTCTGTGAAGATTCTCAGTCATGAGTTTATCTGAAAGTTGAGTCATGGCTACTGGACTTCTTTTTCTCGAGAGAGAGAAACATTTTGCTGCTCATCCAAACAGCTTCATCAGCCTGAGTACAGCTAGTGTGAATCCTCCATCTTTGAGCTTTGACCTCAAAATATTTGTAAAGTTCTATATTTAAGCGGGGGGGGGGGTGATGTGTAAATCTAAGATACAACTTGATGATGCATGGGATCCCTTTCAGCTCTACTTTTCTACAACTCTACTGTTTCAGATTCTCCTTTTAGTGGGGTGAATATTGCTACTGTCATTAGGCACTGTTGCAAATCCATGGCCACATGGGGAGAACCCCATGTTTCACTGTACTATGGGGAAATGACAGCACCCCAACTGGGGATTGAACTGTTGCTGCATGGAAAGACTCATGATGTGCACTTTTTCAATGTGGCTTCAGGGATCAAACAACAAATGAAGCAGTCTCAAGCGGTCTGCTTATACTACCACTCCAAGTAGTCTCTGGGCGGGTTACGGTTTTTTAATTACAGTATGCAGGCTACACATTCCCCCCCCCAGCAAGCTGTGTACTCATTTTACCAACCTCGGAAGGATGGAAGACTGAGTCAACCATGAGCCTGCTACCTGGGACTGAACCCCAGGTCATGAGCACAGTTTTACTTGCAGTACAGGCATTTAACCACTGCGCCACGAGGCGATGAGTCCTGTGCAGACAAAAGCAATACTGGGATGAACAACTAGGTCTACCATTCAGCTACTTTGGCCTAATACTCAATTTGGTATTTATTTATTTATTTATTTATTTATTTATTTATTTATTTATTTATTTAGATAAAGGACTGCTGTTTTGAATAATTAGGCTGATGCGGCTCTGTGACTGATGGGTGGTTTTGGCAAAGCGAAGCCTCTTCACTCAAGCTAAAGCATGTCTGAATAATATGTAGGCACAGGCTTCTTCAATGTATTACATGGCTTTTGACAACCAGTTACTCAGTTTTCAGCATGTTACCTGGCTTCTCTTTACTCAAAAAGTGAACTGACTTGGAAGAGAACGAGTATAAAGCAATATGTCAAGTTGATGACTTTGTAGTTGCTCTTGTTTTCCTGCAAGGAATCTGCCAACACATCAAGTTCAGAGAGGCCTGACAGACAATAAATTCATGAGGCTGTAGGTAAACAAAGCATATGGCTCTGTGTTCCTCTCACCTTGGTGGTAAGTCATTTAGCAAGGAACATCCAATCATGCTTGGCAGGCTATACACACCACAGAACTCTATTTCGGGAGGTTGATTATATTGCCTTAATTTTGACAATGTTTCTTTGGCAAAATGAATCTTGTGGAGCACATTCCTTCCCACTCCCCACACACATTTGGTGTTGCATTAATCCGTGCAATTGCCAAAGTTTTTGCCTGCTTTTCTCTCAAAACATAATAAGGATACACAATAGGAGAAAGGAGAAGGGAGAAATGCTGACTGATTATAGACCAGTTGCTTTAACTTCTGTGGCCATGAAAACTTTTGAAAGACTAGTGTTGGCTCACCTGAAATCCATCACAGATTTGTCATTAGATCCATTGCAATTTGCTTATTGTGCAAATAGATCAATAGATGATGCTATTAATATGTCCTTACATTATATAGTGCAACATCTTGAATCTCCAAAATCTTATGCAAGGGTTCTTTTCGTTGATTTTAGTTCTGCATTTCACACTATTATTCCAGATATCTTATGACTAAATTAAAACAGCTGACTGTACCTGATTACACTTGTAACTGGATTGTAAGCTTAATCCTAACAGACAGAAAGCAGCAGGTGAAGTTAGGTAAAATTATATCAGATATTAGCAAGGTTAGCATTTGAGCCCCTCAGGGCTGTGTGCTTTCTCCATTTCTTTTTTTCCTTATATACTAATGATTGTACCTCAAAGGATTCCTCTGTTAAAATAGTGAAGTTTGCAGATGAAATTACAGTGATTGGCCTCATTCGAGACAATGATGAATCTGCCTATAGGCAAGAGATTGATCAACTAGTTTTATTGTGTACTCAAAATAATCTTGAATTAAACACATGCAAAACTGTTGAAATGGTGGTGGATTTTAGGAAGACTCGTTCTATACAGCCACCTCTTATGATATCAAATAACTTAGTGTCCATAGTGGAGTCCTTTAAATTTTTAGGTACTATTATATCTCAAGATTTAAAATGGTCATCTAATATTGAAAGTATTATTAAGAAAGCACAACAAAGAATGTTTTTTCTGCATCAACTTAGGAAGTTCAGACTGCCAAAAGAACTGTTGATTCAATTCTATAGAGGTGCTATTGAATCTATCATCTGTTCCTCTATAACTGTCTGGTTTAGTTCTGCGACTTAGCATAACAGATATAGACTTCAAAGGATAACTGGAACTGCAGAAAAAATTATTGCTACTAATCTGCCATCTATTGTGGAATTGTATACCACACGAGCTAAAAAGCGGGCGATGAAAATATACACAGATTCCACACATCCAGGACATAATCTGTTTCAATTGTTACCCTCAGGGCGGCTTTTTAGGGCATTGCATACTAGGACAACTAGATATAAAGATAGTTTCTTTCCAAGTGCTATCAAACTGTTGAATAATTAATTTTTACTTCTCTTCTTCCTTTTATATAATAGGTTATATTGTATTGTTGTACTGTGTTTTTATTGTTGACTATCTGATTCTTATATTTCCTTTTATATCGAGAGCATATTTTACCAGAACAAATTCTGGGTGTGTCCAACCACACTTGGTCAATAAAAGTATTCTGATTCTGATTCTGATGGTCAGAATGGAAAGTGTCTTGTTTTCAGACTCTTGGGCACCTCTTAGGGGGAAGGGGGAGTGGGAATCAGACCATCAAAGCCCTCAAGACAAAGCTTTGACAGATGTCATTTATTTTCTGTCATCCAGCGAGAATGGGGCTTGAAGGAAATTCATGAAATAATGAATATATTTCAACTGAGATATACAGAGACAGGCCATTGACTGGTAAATCACAGCTACAGTTGTAGCATTCCCGTCTATATCAAAATATAAATGAGAAGGTGTATTGTCATCACACTGCCAAGCTGGCATACAGAGAAGTGTGTTCTGTATATAAATCCAGTCCCACTAAGACCTCTTTCACATTCCAGTTGCCACCACCTACACTCAGGAAGAACAACTAATATATGACACACACACCCAAAAAAAGTAATCTGGGGTATAGTTCAAAATAGATTCTTGAGGCTCATTTCCTCTTGTATCTTGTTTGCTTTAAATATTTTCACTTCAGCTTTCTCCTTGAAAAGGACCCAAGGCACCATACAACATTGTATGTATGTGTGGGGGGAAATAATCACACATACATACTGCGGTTGGGTTTGGAGGTCTCTGTGGTGGCCATCACCGGGTGCTTCCACAGCCACTGCCGCCAGGCACTTCCACCCGGCTCATGTGCTTGTCTATAAAGGTTCCCAGGGAATGGAGGGGAAGCACCCGGGTGGAGAGCCATAAGTGACCCGGCTGGCACCACCTACCACTGCAGCTGCCTGCTGCTCTGAGGAGTCCTCCTGGCTCAAAAAAACTTTCCTCTCAGCCCCCTCAGTCATCTGCAAGATCCAGAAGGAGGAGGGTGAGTGGGGGAGCAGAGCCTTCTGGAATGAAGGAAGGGGTCTCCCCCCCCCCAAGAGCCCTCTGTGCTTGTGGTTCTCTGCCACTTAGTATTGGCTGTTACCGCCCCTTTTGCTTCGCCCCCAGCAATTGAAGATGCAGAATGCCGAATTGTTCCCTGGCCAGCTCAGAGCAGGTGAGCAACATGTTACTCCACCAGATGCCACATGCATGAAGGTGGCTGCATGCCATGCCTGAAGGGGTGCCCCAAGGCCCACTGCCCCTTAGAGGATGAGGTCCCATGAAGCTGGTTTCCAATGACAGGTAGTGCCCTTGGAAGCTGCACTCTGTGTGAAGGAGGGCTCCGCTGGTCTCTGAAACCTGTCACTTCTCAATGCTTATTTTGACGTGGCTCACTCTTGTTCTTGATGCTTGTTCTGACATGGTCGGCGGGGGAGGAGACCACTTCCTGGGCACATTTATATTCTAATGTGGCTCATGGCTTGTTCTGACATGACTCCACAGTGGCTGCCCTGGAAGCTCCAGGCGGCAGCCACCACAGAGACCTCTAAATTCCCCAAAGTTTGGTGGAGATTGTATTATTGATGTCTGAGTTACACACTCCCCCAGGAAAATTCTCCTCATGCACCTAGAGACACCAAACTTGCAGATAACCTTCCTTTGAATCTCCTCCATAATCCCTGCATGTTTGGTGAAGATTGGGTTTTCACAACCCAGTTTCCAAAGGATACTTTCCTGGGGGAGGCAATTTGTGGGTGTATAACCCAGATGTCTGAAACCCAATCTTCACCAAATGTGGAGGGCTTGTAGAGGTGACTTTGGAGAAGCCTCTCTGCATGTTTGCTTCCTCTAGTTGACTGGGGGAGGGCTCTTTGGAAGTGCAAAGTTCAGGCGTGTGAACCCAATTGCTCCCCAAACATTCAGGGCTCATAGAGGAAAATCTGGTGAAGCATCCCTGCAAATTTGGTGCCTCTAGATGCCAGGTGGGTAATAGCACTTTAAAGAGGAAATTTGTTGATTCATTGATTAATCAGTTCATCAGCTCCAACAAATCATGAATCATGACAAATCCCCACTTTTTTATCCATCCCCGTATCCAATCAGTAGGTAACATAGCATATTTACATATTTGCAATATCGACTTAAGGCCAGTTTCGAAGTTATAAATTGGATTTACTGCAATCTTGAAGAAGTAGCAAGGCAAGATTCTCCAGAACTCTGCATCATGAAAAGCCGGTATAAAATTGATTGTGCCAGGCGTAAGGTACAAACAAGAATGACAGATCCTACCACCAAACTCTAAGAAGAATTAAAAGGAGAAGGAAAGGGCTCCTCAGAGCAGTGGGCTGCTGCAGCAGTAGGTAGAGCTGAGTGGGTCACTATGGCTCTCCACCCGGGCGCTCCTTTGGTCAGCAAGGGACCATATGTGATGACTTTTTTTAAAAAAGCAGTTTGGATGGAATGAGACACTGTAACTTGAGATTAAAAAGTGTTAATGTTTCTGTTTATACCAGTGTTGGCAAATCCATGGCATCTATACTAGTGTTGGCAAATCTGTGGCATGGGTGCCAAAGCTGGCACATGGAACTCTTTCTGTCGGCATGCAACATCACCCCCTCACAGCCACAACACTTCCCCCTCTGCTTAGAGTATGCCACTGTGCTCTGTGCAGAGAGCCAGGTGAAGGGGTGGCAGCAGCTTGTGGGCTTGTTCATAACCCAGTTTACTCTCCATGCTGCTCTGGGCATCACAAAAGTGGTGTGGCTGGAGGGTAAAATGGGGCTCTGAAGGAGCCCACAAACTGCTTCCCCCTTTCCCTGGCTCTCTGCACGGAGTAGTTTTCAGACCACCGAAATGGACCACTGGTGCTGTGGCCACAGGGAATTCAAATGCCTGCTCTTCGATCCTCACTTTCCCAAAGGGTAGCACTGCTGCTTTTCAATCTTTGCTTTCCCAAAGGGTAGCACCCGAAGCATTTGTAACCTGAGGTACCACTGTATTCAAGTTAAATTGACATATTTGTCACTTAGTGAAAAATAAGTGGGTTTTGAATCACAGTTGGGGCACTCAGCCTGTAAAAGGTTTGCCATCACTGATCTATACAGACAAAAAAGTTGTGTTGACTCCATATGAGTCATATGAGACTCCATAAGATCTTCTGGGAAGGCTTTTCTCTCAGTTTCATCACATTCCCAAACTCATGAGTGAGAACACGAGAGAGAGCTTTTTCAGTGGGTCCACCCTGGCTTTGGAATGGACTGGCCAGTGAATTCAGGTTGTTCCCCTCCCTCTTGTCTTGTTTCATCAGGCAAAGACCACCTTTTTTCAGAGAGGCTTTTAAACAATATAGGGTGGGGGTGGGGGTCTAGGGAATACTCTGGTTATGAAACTGATATTTTAAAATATTTTTAAAATGTATCTTATTTTTTTTAAATATATTTTGTACAGTATTTCAAATTTTCAGTAATGGCAATTATTACACATCAATCAGTTACCTAAAATTGTCCATACTTAAATATCATCCTCCCATTTTATTTTGCTGAATATGTAATCTGGATTGTCAAAATAGATTTGTGTTGCTCATTACTTCACAGCCACCAATACGCTCTGGTTATTGTTATCACTGCTCCATTTGCCAAAGTAGCTCATCTGATTGCGCATTGCCAAAACACTCTGTTGCTGTCAACAGCAAGCCAGAAAAAATATATCACGAAAATAGTCTCTGGGTCCCTCTACTGGCCAATAGAGATGGCACGACCGGAATTTTTTTTTTCCGAGTTGTCGTTTTTCAGGACCGGTCCGTTTCGGCTCGTTTCCATTTTTCGTGAAATTTTTTAAAAATTTGTCATTTCGTCGTGTCATTTGTCTTTTCCACCGCGATTTAGCGCGATTTGATGTCCCAGTGAGTGGCGTCCCGCCGGTGCTAGGTGTTTTTGCGCCCTAGGCGGTGGGCGGGGTGGCGGGGGGGGCATGGGCGGGCGGCGGCAGCGGCAGGGGGAGGGGCGGGCGCGCGGGCGCATGGGCGGCGGGCACACGGGTGGCGGGCGCGGGTCCCGCAATGACCCAGAGCAGGCGGAAACACTTTCAACTGACTTGCTGCACAAGACTGCGTCGAATAAAGCAATTGCAATTTTTATTGCAAACAAAGTGGGCAGTGCACTCACATCAGAGCTGCAGGCAGGGTATGAAAGGACCTTGGCTTGCTTGCCACCAAGCAAATGATTTTTTTAAAATAAATCCACACCTCCCCTCCCACTCAAACCTCCTCCCCCCTTTGAAGCACTATCAGAAAAGAAATGCTAACAAACTGCAGGAGAATAAAAAAGAATAAACTGCGTTGCTATTCCCCACAGCAGACAGAGAATGAAAGTAATTATTATTATTTCCTAAAAATTCAATTGAATCAATTCCCTCCCTGGCTGCCTAACTGAAATCTAAAGGCTCCGCGAAATCGAAACTAGTCAGCACAGCAGCCAGCTACACACAGCCCTCTCCCACCCATATCCAAGCCCGGACTGCGACTCTTCTGGGAGTGCCTCAGCTTTTTATGCCCTCTTGCACATCCAGAAGTGTCAGTCAAAACCTGGCCATGCGATTGGTAGAATGGGTCCAAAAATTTGCATGGTCCCATCCCATGGCCAGCCCATTATTGCGCAGGTGTAAAAAAATAAAAATAAAAATAAAATAAAATAAAATCAGTGCGACCTTTTACTGCTATAAAAAACCCACTGCTGCTACTGTAAAAATTCAAGCATTTTAAATAGCTAATGTTCGCATGTTTCTGTAGTGCTTTGGTGGTTTTTTGGACCACGATTTCAAAAAAATATTGCGGACGCCATTTTGGATCCCCCCGCACCGCATGGCAAATGGAGATGCCGAGGATGCCCCCTCCCAGCCCGGTACCAGCAGCCCAGGACAGGAGGGGGGAAGGCTGGGGACCCCCCCCCCCGAAACCACCCCTCTCGTAAGTGCCCTCAGGCAGGCATATTTTCGCCTGCTTTTTTGGCCGGGAATCGGGTTTTTTATTTATTTTTAAAACTTTTTTTCTGTGCCGCTTGGCATCGCGCGATCGCCGCACGATGCCAGGAATGACAACGACAAATCAGACCCAATTTTTCTTTTTTCGGTTCGAGTTCGAGTTCTGACAGCTTAATTGTCGTTACTGTTTCCGTTACGTAATGGAAACGATATCCGAAAAAAGAAACGACAATTTTGCCAAGTCGTGCCCATGTCTACTGGCCAATTATGACATGAATAATCATAGAATTGTTGAATCATTGAGTTGGAAGTAACCTTTGAGGCCAAGTGCACCCCCTCCTCAGTGAAAATTCCAAATCAAAACAGATTTGACAGATGATTGCCCAGTTTTCTTTTGAATGCCTTCAGCACTGGAGCGCTCACCAATATTATTATTATTGTGTGTCTTCAAATGGAGTCCAACTTATGGTGATCCTTTTCAGGATTTTCTAGGTAGAGAAGACTCAGAAGTGATTTGTTATTCTCTTCTTCTGAGGTCACCCTGAGACTGTGCAGCTTGCCCAAGGCCAAACAATCTGACCGAGCTATCCTGCCAGCTAATTCTGACATTACATCTTGAAAAATATGAAAAACAAACAAAAAATACTTTTCATTCTTGAGAAGACAATGGTATAGAACCTGAAATTCTTTCCCAAATGCAGCTACAATATCTGCAAATTACTTTTTCAAAAAAAAAAAACTCATTAGAAGACATTGGCCATGACAAATTTGGTAGTGAATTGCTGAAAGCTACAAAGTGAGTGTAGACATTATTTGTTATATGCTGAGACACATTACTTGGCATGCATCAGATAAAGTCTACATTGATTTGCATTAAATTTGATGGAGCAAGTAATAGGATTTTCTCCGCTACTAGGGCCTCTGTGATTGAGTTCATATGGATATGCTTCTAAGTCTGAGATTTTGGCTCTTAAATTTCATGAAAGAGGATGCTGTTGACTACCCTCAGTGTGTACTGTGGGGACATTTCTTTCCCCCCCCTATCGTCTGGTGTACAGCAAAGCTTGGTTGTAGCTAGTAATCAGAGATTGAAAATACTTAGTTACAAGACCGAGGGGCCTTTATACACGACCCCTAAGCTCCGCAGGAAATGGCTGCAAGGTCCGGACCTTACAAGTGTTTTCCCACCAGCTCCGGACTTTGCAGACAATTAAGTGCGACCCCGCCCACCTAAGCACGACCCAGCTGCACTTTCTTGTACCTGCTTGAGGTGGGTGAAAATCCCCAGGTCCGGATTTAATCTGGTCAGTGCGGGGCTCTCCTGGCTTCTGCTTGTTTTTTTTTTTTTTGCCTCCTGCCCCTTTAAGGGAAGAGGTGGGAGGGAAAAAAGCAAGCAGAATTGAAACGGAAGAGAAACGGAAGAGAAACTGAGCTCCGGGAAGCTCCTCCAGGTGAGCTGCATTTTCCCCCCTCTTTCTCTGGTGGGGAGGAAGGAAGAGCAACGAACCCCTAAGATCTTTGGTCCGAATTTAAGGGACCAGCGGATCTTAGGGGTTGTGTGAAAAGGCCCCTAGTGGAAAGGAATGTCTTTGTTTGAATTACAGATCTCTTATATTACCACTAGAGAGGAGCGCAAACCTCAAAAATGGTGATTTGTGATGGTTTATGGTTTGTATCTGGCCAGAAACCACTATGAACCAGCCAGAACACCAAACCATTTCTGGATCTGATTCATGACCAGTAGTCTATGTGCTCCGGTCATGCCACTGCTGCCTCACTGCTGAATTACAACAAGGATGTGGTAACACTAGCTTTTTTTTTTGCAATTGGAACTTTGTAGTTACTTTAGTGTTATGAGTGTGTGACCTCACTAAATGGTAGAAAAAGAATATCACAAGTGTTTTTCTACAGCTTCATGCCCTGAGGTGAGCATCAGGCTGATAATAAAATACAAAGGAGAAAAGGGTGCTTTGAACTGCAGATCAGCACAATGTGGCATTTAGATGGTCCCTCCAGAATGGATAATACATACTTAGATTACCTCTGAGAAATGGAAAAAAATAAAGTACCTTCAAAATATAACTACAATGATTCTATGTGGTCTAGGAATGATACTTAATTACACTGACAAGTAGTTTTCCAGTTTTGTCCCATATTAAACCTATAGTTGCTACTGGAAATTACAGCTGGAAGTGATCACACACTAATTCAGCTTTCTCAAGATCAATAGGGTAAAAAAAATAAGTAATTAGTCTTTTGTGCTACTAATGTGTAGATGTACGAAGCTGGCACGAATATTTTCAGCAAGCCTCGGCAAATAGATTTACCATTTGTTTTATTTGCTTTGTGAACATGTTTGATGATTTCAATTGGAGAGCTTTTAAACTAAGTTTCCTAAAATCACATCTTTTCATTGCTTTTTATCTCCGCCTAAGCCAAAGGCAGTAAAAAGTTATAAAGTTGACAGTTATCTTCACTCTGTTTTCCTAAGCACACTGTAAACTGTTTTAAGTTGAATCTATTTCAATTTAATTAAAATATAGTCTGAAATATAGACAACCTTTCCTCATTTTCCTTCCTTGCAGACACATTTTTTAAAAAAACTATTCTATTTAAGTGCAAAATAGTTGGAAAAGAACTCAAGAATATATTTGAGGTAGAGGATGAGTGATACACATACTGGGTTAGCCTCACATCATTAATATTTTCTGGGAGCTATTAGTAAGAAAGTAAACAAGTAGAAAGGATTTTTTAAAAAGAAATAAAATTTAAGAAATTTGGAAACTTGTTTAACTATAGTAGGATTGTAGCATCTACAAAGGAGTGGTTCCAAGCCCACAGTTGATGCTGAACAATGTAGAAGTATTGAATGTTTATACATTGCATGGTTTCTAGTGGACAATCCTGATAAATAAACCCTGGAATTGTGGATAAATATTCATTTTGGAGTGTGAAAAGTGTTATTTAGTAATTTCAAGCAGCGGATAAAACTGGATATCAGTCCTGCAGATGGGGAGATATTTCTTTCTAAAATTAAGAAAATTATTACATTTACCAAAAAAAAAAGGTATGCCATGCAGATGTAAAGTATATTTTTCCTGTTTTATGAAACTTAAAATCTGGTAGACAATCAGCAAGTATTGAATGGATTTGGCTGTAAATAGGGATGCAGAAATATGTTATTTATTTGGGTTTTCATGTGATTCCCTCCCACTCCCAATATCTCCTTTTCAGAATGGGAAAAATTGAATTATTAAAGATATAATGGGAAGAAAAAAATGAAAATGGCAGTTTAAAGTATTGAGTCCTCTACTTATGGAAGCCCGGGGCTGAAACTATGTGTATTTATCTATGCTGATGTGAATTATTTATTTATTTATTTAGCCACCCCACTACCAAATGGTCTCTGGGCAGCAAAAAACAATATATTAAAACTATAAAATAACATAGTTATTAAAAATAATCAAAAACAAAACAATTTAAAAGAATCAATAAGAATTATAAAAATAATAAAATCCTGCTGCTCAATTAGAGTGGAATCAGGCTCAGCCCATCACTGAATTGGGCAGATAGGGAATTACTGAGAGAGAGACAGATAGGTACTTACGGAGAGGCAGACAGGGTTTGAAAGAGAGAGAAGAGATAGGATTCAGAAACTTCTGAGAAAACATTTAAGTGTTGAGTGTCTGTAAACTTAAGAACAGGCTGTGCAAGTGATCAACTTTGTCTGTAACCTAACCTCAATGTATTTTTGCTATTGTAACGGAACACAAAGCTAGGCTATGAATACTTCTAAAAGCTAATGTATGCATTTATAAAGTGGTATCTGTTTCAAATAGCCTGTAGGCAGGGCTATAGAGTATGTAAGTGAATGTCAGTTGGAATGCCAGGGGAATCAGGGCAGAATAGGGTCTGGCTAGGGTCTGGTTAGGGTCTGTTAAGGACTGGTAAAGGATTGTTCAGGGAACAGCTGAAGAAGAAAATGAGCAATTAATTGTTTTTGTTTTTAAAGTACCAGCCTCAAGTGAATAGTATGCATTTGTATTTCTTTTTATTTCTGTAACTTAAATAAACTCCATTGCTATTTTGAAGCTTTAAAGTAGGCATCTGTCTTCACTTATTTATTAGTTCAGGCATACATATTTGGGAAAATGGTGGCAGCAGAAAGAAACCAGGTCACATCCAGGTTTTAATGTGTGGCAGGGGTTGGGAGAACCCAGGTTCGTCACAGCTATATTTTTCCTTTTGTTTGTACCTGAATAAGTTACCCTTTATGCTTTTAATTCTACTTTGTAATAAATAAAACTTCTTTTACTCTATTCAATTTGTAACAGTTTGAAAGGATTAATTTAATAGAGAAACTAGTTGGTGGCAGCAGGAATGAATTAGCAATGGTGCTTGTCAACAGACTGTGAAAGGGCTGGGGGGGGCAAAGCATAATAACGTCACAACAAGTATGTTTTTTCCTAAGATTCTCCTAATATTTTATTTATACAGTTGTACCTTGTATAAAGGAATTAATTCGTTCCAAATGAAATTATGTTAAGCAAATTTTCCTTTATACAAATTTCCCATAGGAATGCATTGAAAATGGAGTGATCCCATTTTTATGTTGTACAGATTTGGCCCATAGGCGATTCTGTTAAGCAAATTTCCCCTATCTCCACAATATTTTATGTTGTACAGATTTTATGTTATACAAGCTGTTTGTTATACAAGGGTCCACTGTATATGGAGGCAGGTACACTATATCCTTTTCTATAAAGACAGGCACAGCATGTTCCCCTCCATGCCTATTGAATCTTAGAAGCACAGATGAGGGGAAAACTTATTTGACTTCATTTTTACCGATTTTCCAGAACTCACGTAAGAGATAGATAGAGTGGAAAGAACCTGATATTTAAAAAAGTTGAATCCAGAAGAAATGAAAAGCTGATAGATTTTCCTTCATCCTTCCCTATCTCAAGGAGCAAAAGAAGTAAAGCTGTCATTACAGCTGATTTTCTGTGTTTAGTGCTGTAACAGAGGTGTAGCTTGGGTTTTCAGCACCCTGAAACAAGGTCAAGGGACCTTCTAAAAAGGCTGGACCCTGCCCTCCAGGCACATTCTCCCCCATCAAGCGGCTCCCCAGCAAGTCTTCCCTGCCTTCCAGAGCAGCCCAGCCAAGGGAGGTGGGATGTTTACAGGAGGAGGCAGCCAGGGAGCCCTCTGCACTGGCGCTGGGAGCGCGATGTGCTTACAGGCTTGGCGGGGACCTGTTTGGTGCTCCTAGATTCTGCACCAGAAGGGGGCAAATGCCCCCTTTTGCCCCTCCCTAGGTACGCGACTGGCTGTGAAATGAGTAAATGGCAAAAAATTGATTGAAGTTTTATGCCAGCATAATATTATCGGTGTAACTTACATTGGCAAATTGCTTCAAGTGAAGATGGTGCCTTAACCAATACCTATTGAACCTAAATCAAGGATATTTAGGCCACCAGACTTAAGTAACAGGATTTTGGCTAGTAGTTTACTGGGCCACTTTGCACTTAAGCAGAGACACATTTGCCACTGAATGTATACTGATTAATGTGTGCAGTTTCTCTTAAATAATGTAGGGGGATAATGCAAATTGTTCCAGTATAAAAGAGATTGGCAATAAATGGGCACAGTCTGTCAAAATGCACTCAATCCCTCAGAATCCCACAGACCTTAAAGACAAGGGCTTGAGGAAAAGAAATTGTATTTGCTGGGGTAAAGGGCAAGGTTCAACAAGAAGTATTACCTGGGAGTATAATAGGAAATTAACTTTTTTTTAGACTTTAATTTAAGCAACCAGGTCCAGATGAAGCCAGCTTCATCTTTAAATATATTACACATTTAATGGTCTTTCTCAGATCCTACCTGCTCCAAGAGGATTCACTGTGCATTAAATGCCCTCTACTTGACCTGAGGCTAAACATTAAATGATTCAGTCCCAATATAAAATATCTCATTAAAAACGAGTAGAAGTTGAACCTTTGGACTTTTGAAAGCAATATATATAATTTGGGAATCTTTTGTGTTTTTAATGAACACAGGACATTTATGCCAGTTGATCTCACAAGAGGAAGTCCTTTAGAAGCAAATTTTTATAAACATTCACATCACATATTTTTCTGTTGCACATTAATATATCAAGAAGAAAAAATCCCTTTCTAGATCTGAATGCACAACACAACCATCTGATTCTCAAGTTAGAGGTATAAATATGCCATATGTGCAGTGGGACATAGAACTCCTTTTTAATCCATATATTGTACTTTTAACCACAGGAAGTGTAAAATTTGTTCAAATACCTCTCATTATAGAAAGCATACTTTATTCTTCACAGATTTACCAAATGACTATGACATTCACAACAGTAATATATTGGTCACTTCCACCAACCATTTTAAAGAAATACTATAGGGAATCTTAAGCTTTCATCAGACTACTATGAATGATTTCTGCACATGAACATCAGTAAAGGTATACACCTGCCTTGTATGCCTTCCAACATTTAACCGTATTGTTCTCTCACAAAAAAGTTTTAGGTGCATTCTATGATACACTGGAAAACTGGTCATTTCCTGTGGGCAGACTCATCTCTTGCTCATTTGGATTGGTTGGCATGTTGGCTTCGAACCTGGCTTCCCATGGCAGGAAGATTCTCCTGCTGCTTGCCCATTTGTGGCCTTGACAACCTGGAATGCCATGGGGCTTAGCAGTGACATCTTCACTCCTGGTCCTTGCTGCTAGCCATTGAGGGCTACTGGGGTTGAACACTCAGCTGGGGACGAATTTCCCCTTCCCCCATTGCTTTTTACCTCCTTTATTATCTTTCACACCTTATTTTTATATGTCACCATTTGTTATCATTCTATGAGGTCAGATGGCTGTTGGAATTGGCAGTTAGTATTGCTTATCTTTTTATTTTTTATTTTGTCCTTTGTTCTTTTTTTAAAAAAAATGTGATTGTTGTTGGCTATTGTCATTATCATTGTTGGGCATTACTAATTTTTGCCTTGTTGTTGATCATTGTTTGATTTTGGTATTGTATTGTTTATCAATAGGATTATGCTTATTCTTCCTTTTGTGGTCTTCCCATGCAATCGCCGGAGCCCATTGGATGTTCCATCCCGGTGTTGTCGGGCCGTGGGAGGTACTCTTGAGACCGGTGGGTCGATTGGGTAAGGAGAACTTGGGTCAGGCATTTGTTGCCTGTCCCCCATTCTAATCTGCCGGCCCTCTGCCACACATCAGGGAATCATTCCGTCTGCGCCTCCGACCCTTCCTGTTTGCTGATCAATACAAGGTCGGTGCATAATAAGATTCCTATCATCCACAACTTGATCGTGGATGAGCGGGCTGACCTGGCTTTCTTGACAGAGACCTAGGTGGGCAAGGGTGGGGGAGCTTCCCTCTCTCTGCTTCACCCCCAAGGGTTCCGTGTTCAGCATCTGGGCAGGTAGGAGGGGCGGGGCGGGGAGGTTACTGTGTATAGGGAATCCCTTCATGTCAGCAGATCCGCAATGTTGGTGTGTCCAGGGTTGGAGTGTCTACAGCTTGTGGTGGGCCAGAGGGACAGATTTGGGATTGTGCTTGTGTACCGTGCTCCCTGTGACCCCGCACACTCCCCCCAGAGCTCTCCAAGTTCATCTCGGCAGCACTTTTGAGGTCCCCCCGCCTGTTGGTGGTTGGGGACTTCAATGTGCATGCCGGGCCTGGGCTGTCGGGAGTGGCTCTGGAGTCCATGGAGTCCATGGCCTCCATGAACCTGTCCCAGTTTGTCATTGGTCTCAGTCAGATAGGTGGACATACCCTGGACCTGGTTTTTGCCTCCACTTCTATGGGTTTCAATCTGGGGGTCGGGAATTCGTGTTCCCAGCCTGTGTCATGGTCAGATCATCATCTGCTGACTTTCTCCCTATCAATCACTGCCATGCCCCATGGGGAGCTGGGCCCTTCCACCTGGGCCTGCCCCCGAAGGCTCCTTGACCCTGTGCGGTTTTTGGAGTCCTTTGGGGGCTTACCGGATGGTCTGGTTGATTATCCAGTCAACTCCTGGTGGACATGTGGTATGAGGATGTTGCCAGGGTTGTTGACTGGATCACCCCCAAGTGCCTCATCCGATGCCGAGCCCACTCCTCCCCGTGGTTCACGGCGGAGTTGTGGGTGATGAAGCAAGATTGGAGGGGGCTAGAAAGCAGTTGGCTGAAGGATCGGATGGCTTTGAATTGGGCTGCGGTTAGGGCGTCGACCTGTCGCTATGTTCGGGCGATCAGGGATGCAAGCAGATCTTTTGCCTCCCTGAGAATTGATGGGGCCCCGAACCACCAGGCAGAATTGTTCCGGGTGGTTCGAGACCTCACCAATCCTGGTCCACTGGGGCCTCCTCCTAGTGATTTCACTAGTGAGTCATTCATAGTCTTCTTTAAATCTGAAATAGAGGCCATTCTAGCCTCAGTCTAGAATACCTTATAAATGGAGCACATTTTCTACTTTTGTGTCGCAGTTGATCAGTGAGGCTACAAAATAAAACAGGCTGAACTGTGCTTTCATCATTGTAAGGCTAATTACACTGGTGGCAATGAGGCCTGTAATAAGACTTCCTGGGGTAAGAACTGGCAAGCCACCCCAGTATACCTGCCAAGAACATTCCATGGACAGAGAAAAAAGGCTAAAAGATATGACGCTGGAAAATGAGCAGCTCAGGTCGGAAGGCGTCCAACATGCTACTGAGGAAGAGCAGAGGACAAGTACAAGTAGCTCCAGAGCTAATGAAGTGGCTGGGCCAAAGCCGAAAGGACACTCAGCTGCAGACGTGCCTGGAAGAGAAAGGACAGTCCAATGCTACAAAGAAATATACTGCATAGGAACCTGGAATGTGAGATCTATAAACCAGGGTAAGCTGGATGTGGTCAAACGTGAGATGGAAAGAATAAACATTGACATCTTGGGCATCAGCAAGCTTAAATTGATAGGAATGGGTGAATTCAGTTCAGATGACTATCACATCTACTACTGTGGGCAAGAATCCCATAGAAGAAATGGAGTAGCCCTCATAGTCAACAATAGAGTGAGAAAAGCAGTGCTGGGATACAACCTAAAAATGATAGAATGAGTTCGGTGCAATTCCAAAGCAGTCCTTTCAACATCACAGTAATCCAGGTTTATGCACTAACTACAGGTGCTGAAGAGTCTGAGATTGACCAATTTTATGAAGACTTACAACAACTTCTAGAACTGACACCAAAGAAAGATGTTCTTATCATAGGGGATTGGAATGCTAAAATAGGGAGTCAAATGATAAAAGGAATAACTGGCAAGTTTGGCCTTGGAGATCCAAATGAAGCAGGGCAAAGGCTAATTAAGTTTTGTCAAGAGAACAAGCTGGTCATTGCAAACACTCTTTTCCAACAACACAAAAGGTGACTCTACACATGGACATCACCAGATGGACAATATCGGAATCAGATTGACCTGGTGCTGACTGTGGCTCAGATCATCAGCTTCTTATTTCAAAATTCAAACTTATACTGAAGAAAGTAGGGAAGACCACTGGGCCAGTCAGGTATAATCTAAGTCAAATGCCTTATGAATACACAGTGGAAGTGAAGAAGAATAGATTTAAGGAACTAGATTTGGTGGACAGAACACCTGAAGAACTATGGATGGAGGCTTGTAACATTGTACAGGAGGCTGCAATGAAAACTATTCCAAATAAAAGAAAATGCAAGAAAGCAAAGTGGTTTTCCAATGAGGCCCTACAAATAGCGGAGGAGAGAAGGGACGCAAAATGTAAGGGAGAAAGGGAAAGATATAGAAAATTGAATGCAGACTTCCAAAGAATAGCAAGGAGAGACAGGGTGGCCTTCTTGAATGAACAGTGCAAAGAAATAGAGGAAAACAACAGAAAAGGAAAAACCAGAGATCTATTCAAGAAAATTGGAGATATTAAAGGGGCATTTCATGCAAAGATGGATATGATAAAGGACAAAAATGGTAGGGACCTAACTGAAGCAGAAGAGATCAAGAAGAGATGGCAAGAATATACAGAGGAATTAGAAAGATCTGGATGTCCCTGATAACCAAGATATCGTAGTTGCTGACCTGGAGCCAGACATCCTGGAAAGTGAAGTCAAGTGGGCCTTAGAAAGCATTGCAAACAACTCTTTAAAATCTTAAAAGAGGATGCAGTAAAGGTGCTGAACACGATATGCCAGCAAATTTGGAAAACCCAGCAGTGGCCAGAGGACTGGAAAAGATAGGTCTACATCCCAATCCGAAAGAAAGGAAATGCCAAAGAATGCTTCAACTATTGCACTATTGCACTCATTTCACATGCTAGCAAGGTTATGCTCAAAATTCTACAAGGCAGGCTTCAGCAGTATGTGGAAAGAGAACTTCCAGAAGTGCAAGCTGGATTTCGAAGGGGCAGAGGAACTAGAGATCAAATCGCCAACATGCACTGGATTATGGAGAAAGCCAGAGAGTTCCAGAAAAACATCTACTTCTGATGCATTGATTATGCCAAAGCCTTTGACTGTGTGGACCACAACAAACTATGGCAAGTTCTTAAAAGAATGGGAGTGCCTGACCACCTTATCTGTCTCCTACGAAATCTATATGTGGGACAAGTTGCAACCGTCAGAACTGGATATGGAACAACTGACTGGTTTAAAATTGGGAAAGGAGTACGACAAGGCTGTATACTGTCACCTTGCCTATTTAACTTATATGCAGAGTACATCATGCAAAAGGCAGGTCTGGATGAATCACAAACCGGAATTAAGATTGCAGGAAGAAATATCAACAACATCAGATATGCAGATGATACTACTCTGATAGCAGAAAGTGAGGAGGAATTAAAGAACCTCTTAATGAGGGTGAAAGAGGATAGTGAAAAAATGGGCTAAAGCTCAACATAAAAAAAAACTAAGATCATGGCCACTGGTCCCATCACCTCCTGGCAAATAGAAAGGGAAAAAATTGAGGCAATGTCAGAGTTTATTTTCTTGGGCTCCTTGATCACTGAAGATGGCAACTGCAGCAACGAAATGAAAAGACGCCTGCTTCTTGGGAGGAAAGCAATGACAAACCTAGATAGCATCCTAAAGAGCAGAGACATCACTTTGCCAACTAAGGTCAGGATAGTCAAAGCGATGGTTTTTCCAATAGTGATGTATGGAAGTGAAAGCTGGACTATAAAGAAGGCTGATTGCCGCAGAATTGATGCCTTTGAGCTGTGGTGCTGGAGGAGAGTCTTGAGAGTCCCCTGGACTGCAAGGAGATCAAACCTATCCATCCTGAAAGAAATCAACCCCAAATGTTCACTGGAAGGACAGATTTTGAAGCTGAGGCTCCAGTACTTTGGCCACCTCATGAGGAGAGAGGACTCCTTGGAAAAATCCCTGATGTTGGGAAAGATTGAAGGCAAAAGGAAATGAGGTCGGCAGAGAATGAGATGGTTGGACAGTGTCATCGATGCAACCAATATGGATTTGACAAAACTCTGGGAGGCAGTGGAAGATAGGAAGGCCTGGCGATCTCTGGTCCATGGGGTCACGAAGAGTCGGACATGACTGAACGACTGAACAACAACAAGAGGCCATCCGTTCCAATCTGGATGCCGGTTGCACTGATCTACCCTCGTGTGTGGCCTTGGTCTCCGCGGTTTGTTGAGTTTGGGCCAGTTACTCCATCTGAGGCCTTCAGGGCCCTGGGACACTGCAGGACAGCGGCTTCGCCTTTCGACCCTTGCCCTTTTTCGCTGATTAAGACCGCCAGAGGGAGCATGCCGTAATGGGCTTCATTAATCGCCACTGCATCCTTCAGGGATGGGAACTTTCCCCGTCGGCTGAAGGAGACAGTGGTGAAGCCCATTCTCAAAAGACCAGGCTGGGCTGTGGACAATATGCCCAACTATCATCCTATAGCTAATGATCCCTTCATGAGCAAGGTGATCGAGTGGGTCACCGCCCTGCATCTTCAGTCATTCCTGGATGAGAACCATGTCTTCGATCCTTTCCAGTCTGGGTTTAGGCCGCGTCATGGGACTGTGACTGCCCTGGTCGCACTGCAGGATGACCTCTTGAGGAAGGCTGACAGGGGTTGCTCTATCCTGTTGGTCCTTCTCGATCTGTCAGCGGCCTTTGATACCGTCAACCACGGTATCCTGCAGGGCTGGCTCTCTGAGGTGGGGATTGGGGGTCTGGCCTTTGGCTGGCTCTGTTCCTTCCTAGAGGGTTGCACTCAGCATGTGAGCTTGAGGGGGGTGTTTTGTCATCCCCCTGGAAAAAATTCATGCAAAATTCATCAAAAATCATATTCTTATGAATTGATACTCCTGATAAATATGAATTGATGATATTTTTTTTTGCATTCTTTGGTGTTTCATTTTGGTGGGCTATATTGCCCCCAGGAACTTAGAGACACTCAAGGTAAAGAGAAGCTTCCCCTGACTTTCCTCTACAATTCCTCCAAGTCTGATGAAAACTGTGCTTCCCCAAGGCAGTCACTAAAGGGCACTTTGCAGATGTAGAACTCAGATTCTGATACACAGGTTTTTCCCTCCACCACATTGGGAGGGATTGCAGAAGCATGTTGGGAGGTGTTTCTATGCAATGTTGGCATCTTTAGCTGCCTGAGGAGTACCTTCCGGGGGAGTGTGTGTCTTTGGAGGTGCATAACTTGGACATCCCAATTGGAGATCCCAATTAACATCATACTTGCATGGCTTAGAACATAAGAACATAAGAACATAAGAACATAAGAAGAGCCATGCTGGATCAGGCCAAAGGCCCATCTAGTCCAGCTTCCTGTATCTCACAGCGGCCCCACCAGATGTGTTTGGGAGAGCATGAGACTAGATATCTGTCTCCTGATACCACTCTCCTGCATCTGGCCCTTGAAGTACCCTGGTTTAAACCCTGGAGGTTACACATCTCCATCATGGTTTGTAACCTGTGATGGACTTTTCCTCCAGGAATCTGTCCAATCCCCTTTTGAAGGCATCCAGGTCAGATGCCATCACCACATTGTGTGGCAGGGAGTTCCATAGACTTACAATGCGCTGGGTGAAAAAATATTTTCTTTTGTCAGTTCTTACTCTCCCAGCCCTCAATTTGAGTGTATGTCCCCTAGTTCTGGTATTTTGGGAGAGGGAGAAGAGCTTCCCTCTATCCACTTTACTCATACCCTGCATTATTTTGTATGTCTCAATCATATCCCCCCTCAATCGCCTTTTTTTCCAGACTAAAGAGGCCCAAATGTTTTAGCCTTTCTTCATAAGGGAGGTGCCCCAGCCCAGTAATCATTTTAGTCGCTCTCTTCTGCACCTTTTCCAGTTCCACTATGTCTTTCTTGAGATGTGGTGACCAGAATTGTACACAATACTCCAGGTGGGGCCTTACTATTGTTTTGTATAATGGCATTATCATGTTGGCTGTTTTATTTTCAATCCCCTTTTTGATAATCCCTAGCATATAATTGGCCTTCTTCACCGCTGCCACACATTGGGGAGATACCTTCATGGAGCTGTCCACCAACACACCAAGATCTCTTTCCTGATCCGTCACGGATAACTCAGAGCCCATGAGTTGATAGATGAAGTTTGGATTTTTTTGCCCCAATATGCATTACTTTACATTTGGTTACATTAAAACGCATTTGCCATTTCTCAGCCCATTCCCCCAGTTTGGAGAGATCCTTCAGGAGCTCTTCACAATCTTCTCTGGTTTTTACCACATGGAAAAGTTTTGTGTCATCGGCAAACTTGGCCACCTCACTGTTTATCCCTGTCTCCAGGTCATTTATGAACAGATTGAAAAGCACCGGTCCCAGGACAGAGCCCTAGGGCACACCGCTTTTCACTTCTCTCCATTGTGAAAATTTCCCATTGACACCTACTCTTTGTTTCCGGGATCTCAACCAGTTCTCAATCCATAAGAGGACCTGCCCTCTTATCCCCTGACTGTGCAATTTTCTCAGCAGCCTTTGGTGAGGGACTGTGTCAAAAGCCTTTTGAAAATCCAGATAGACTATATCAACCGGTTCACCCAAATCCACGTGCCTGTTGACCTTTTCAAAAAATTCTAAGAGGTTTGTCAGACAAGATTTACCCTTACAGAAGCCATGCTGATTTTCTCTCAGCAAGGTTTGTTCTTTTATGTGTTTTAAGATTTTCTCTTGGATGAGGCTTTCCACCATCTTCCCTGGGACAGATGTAAGGCTAACCGGCCTGTAGTTTCCTGGGTCCCCCCTCCTTCCTTTTTTAAAAATTGGTGTGACATCTGCTATCCTCCAGTCCTCCGGCACTGTGGCCGTTTTAAGAGACAAGTTGCATATAACTGTTAAGAGATCTGCAATTTCATTTCTCAGTTCCCTAATAACCCTTGGGTGGATGCCATCTGGGCCAGGTGACTTGTTAATCCTCAATTTATCAATTAGTCCTAAAACCTCCTCTCTTTTAACCTGTATTTGATTTAATTCTTTAGTCAAGAGGGGCGGCTCAGGCAGCGGAATCCGCTCAAGGTCCCTCTGTCGTGAAGACAGACGCAAAGAACTCATTCAATTTCTCTGCAATGTCCAAGTCTTCCTTAACCTCCCCTTTTCCTCCCTCACCATCCAGAGGGCCAACTGGTTCTCTGGCAGGTTTTCTACTTCTAACATATTTAAAGAAGCTTTTATTATTACCCTTTATATTGCTTGCCATTCATTCCTCAAAGTCTTTCTTTGCCTCCCTTATCATCTTCTTACATTTCTTTTGCCAGAGTTTGTGATCCTTTTTATTTTCCTCATTTGGGGAGGATTTCCATTTACAGAAGGACCTCTCCTTGCGCTTTAGAGCCTCTCTAACTCCACTCGTTAACCATGCCGGTGTCCTCTTGGACTTAAATGAGCTCTTCTTTCTTTGTGGTATGCACTTGTGCTGGGCCTCTATTATTGTTGTTTTAAACAGGCTCCATGCACTCTGAAGAGATTGGATTCTTCTAACCTTCCCCTTCAGTTTCTCTCTAACTAGTTTCCTCATCTGAGGGAAGTTTGCCCTTCGAAAATCAAGGGTTTTTATGTCTGATTTGGTTGCCACTCTTCCTCCGACATGCATGGCAAAGGTAATAGCAGCATGGTCACTGTTCCCCCAGAGGCTCAGTGACATTCACACCTCTGACCAGGTCCTGAGTATCACACAATATTAGATCCAGAGTTGCCTGTTCTCGGGTGGGCTCCGTGACAAGTTGCTCTAAGGCACAGTCATTCAGCAAGTTGAGAAACCCAGTTTCTCTTTCTTGCCCGGAGCTCGCATTGGCCCAGTCAATGTGGGGATAATTGAAGTCCCCCATGATTACTATCCTATCCCTTTTAGCCACTTCCATGATTTCTCTCCTCATTTCAAGGTCCCCCTCAAGTTTCTGATCTGGTGGACGATAGAATACTCCAACGATCACATCACTCCTTGGACCTGGTAGTTTAACCCACAGTGATTCTATGGTGGAGTCAGACCCTCTGTCAATCTCCATTCTGCTGGATTTTACCCCTTCTTTGACATAGATGGCCACTCCTCCTCCAACCCGCCCCCCTCTATCTCTTCTATAGAGTTTATAGCCTGGGATTGCTGTATCCCACTGGTTCTCCGCATTCCACCAGGTTTCTGTTATGGCTATTATATCAATGTTATCCCTAGCTGCCAAATGTTCAAGTTCTCCCATCTTTGCTCGGAGGCTTCGAGCATTGGCGTAGAAGCACCTGTACAGTGGGTCCCACAACAACAGCTGCTGCCTTGTTCTATTCGCCCCACAGCTTTTATTTTCAGTAGATGAACTGTCACATTCCGTTATTCTCCTGGTGCTAATACCTATACCTGCTATGTCTTCTCTATGTGATTCTCTACCCTCTCCAACCTCATTCCCCGAGGATGAGGTGTTCCGAACCGGATGCCACTCAGCTCCTGTCGGCTTTCCCCCAGTTATCAGTTTAAAAGCTGCTCTGCTGCCTTTTTGAGGTTGAGTGCCAGCAATCTGGTCCCATCATGATTCAAGTGCAACCCATTCCTCCTGAACAGGTTTGGCTTGTCCCAAAATGTTCTCCAGTTCCTGACAAATCTAAAGCCCTCCTCTCGACACCATCGCCTCATCCACGCATTGAGGCTTCTGAGTTCTGCCTGTCTGGCGGGTCCTGCACGAGGAACAGGTAGCACTTCTGAAAATGCTACCTTGGAAGCCCGGGTCTTCAATCTTCTACCTAGCAACCTGAATTTGGCTTCCAAGACTGACTGCTTGGCCTTCCCGACATCATTGGTACCGACGTGTACCATGACCACTGGCTCCTTCCCAGTTCTCTCTAACAAGCTATCTATATTTCTGGTGATGTCTGCAACCTTTGCACCCGGCAGGCAAGTGACCATACGGTTATCATGCTCCTCACAAATCCATCTTTCCGTATTTCTAATTATAGAATCCCCTAGTACAATGAGCTTCTCTCCTGCAGCCTGGTCATCAACATGTACCTGATCTTGTACCTCATCAATAGTGATGAGGGAGAGATCCTCCGGTGGAACCAATTCTTCCTCTATGTGTGCCTCATGAGGTGTGCTGAGGGAAAGAGCTTCAAACTGATTGTGCAAGATGAGACTCTCTGAGCGATGCCTTGGCCTTCTACTCCTTTGAGTCACATTCCTCCACCCATCCACCTCCTGAGTTGCGGGAGTGAATTCCTCCTCTGAAGTTTGCCCTGTCTCCTCTTGGACCTGAGTAGTCTGTTCCGCTCTGTCCAGGAACCGCTCAAGCTCCTTAATATGTTGCTGGTCGGATATGCGAGCCTCCAGCTGCTGGACCTTCTCTTCCAATAGCTCCACCAGCTTGCACTTGCAGCAGATGTAGTTCTGCACACGCTCTGTCAAGATAACAAACATGGCACAAGTACTGCAGGTAACTACAGCTGCTCCCTGCAACTCCATTTTAACAAGTGCAATAAAATGTATTGAAGGTCTC
Organism: Phrynocephalus guinanensis; assembly: GCA_037367245.1. NCBI lineage: Eukaryota > Metazoa > Chordata > Lepidosauria > Squamata > Agamidae > Phrynocephalus > Phrynocephalus guinanensis. The sequence goes on along the minus strand of CM074735.1, from coordinate 115,540,507 downwards.
AAAAATGTAAACTTGCACTAATTTTTTTTAATCTAGTAAAACTCTTTACTTCTTTTGTTGTTTATTGAAAATCTAACTGTGTAGGGGCTGCTAAAGCACCTCTACTCCAACTGCAATCACGTCAGGAAGTTTCCAGTGCTAACTTGCTAATGTGTGTAGGACTTCCTCAGGAGTAGCTTGGCTTTAGGAACTCAATTATACCCAGAAGAAATTATAAGGGTGTTTTTTTTTGTAGTTTGCACGCGCCGTCAGGCGCGTCCTGCTGGGAGCAAGTATTTAAAGCTAAAACTCCGCCCCTTGCTCCTGCAAGAACAGGAAGTTAGCTCTCTGCCCTTTGGCCGTGTGCTCCTCTCACTGCCTGCTTCCTCTCTGCTGCTCTGCCAGAAAAGGACTGAGGGCTGCTGGGAGCAAGTATTTAAAGCTAAAACTCCGCCCCTTGCTCCTGCAAGAACAGGAAGTTAGCTCTCTGCCCTTTGGCCGTGTGCTCCTCTCACTGCCTGCTTCCTCTCTGCTGCTCTGCCAGAAAAGGACTGAGGGGCTGCTGGGAGCAAGTATTTAAAGCTAAAACTCCGCCCCTTGCTCCTGCAAGAACAGGAAGTTAGCTCTCTGTCTTTTGGCCGTGTGCTCCTCTCACAGCCTGATTCCTCTCTGCTGCTCTGCCAGAAAAGGACTGAGGGGCTGCTGGGAGCAAGTATTTAAAGCTAAAACTCCGCCACTTGCTCCTGCAAGAACAGGAAGTTAGCTCTCTGCCCTTTGGCCGTGTGCTCCTCTCACCGCCTGCTTCCTCTCTGCTGCTCTGCCAGAAAAGGACTGAGGGGCTGCTGGGAGCAAGTATTTAAAGCTAAAACTCCACCCCTTGCTCCTGCAAGAACAGGAAGTTAGCTCTCTGCCCTTTGGCCGTGTGCTCCTCTCACTGCCTGCTTCCTCTCTGCTGCTCTGCCAGAAAAGGACTGAGGGCTGCTGGGAGCAAGTATTTAAAGCTAAAACTCCGCCCCTTGCTCCTGCAGGAACAGGAAGTTAGCTCTCTGCCCTTTGGCCGTGTGCTCCTCTTAATGCCTGCTTCCTCTCTGCTGCTCTGCCAGAAAAGGACTGAGGGCTGCTGGGAGCAAGTATTTAAAGCTAAAACTCTGCCCCTTGCTCCTGCAAGAACAGGAAGTTAGCTCTCTGCCCTTTGGCCGTGTGCTCCTCTCACCGCCTGCTTCCTCTCTGCTGCTCTGCCAGAAAAGGACTGAGGGGCTGCTGGGAGCAAGTATTTAAAGCTAAAACTCCGCCCCTTGCTCCTGCAAGAACAGGAAGTTAGCTCTCTGCCCTTTGGCCCTGTGCTCCTCTCACTGCCTGCTTCCTCTCTGCTGCTCTGCCAGAAAAGGGCTTGGAGAGGAGAGTTGGGGGGAATATTTTCTGTAGTTCAGGTAACACTGTGTGGTGGTGGTGGGTGTTTTATAGGCTTTAAAGGCAAACATTAAGCAGCTCATATACTTGCTGATTCATCAAGAAAAAAAGGATCACAAATTTGGCCTAAACAAATAATGAGTCAAAACAATTCACAATTGTTATGATTCATGCCCGCCTCTATCCAGAACACATCTGCAATGACACTTGGGAAATTGACTTTCTTAGGATCTGTCATTCCACCTGCCTTTAGTAGCATGGCTTGGGTTTTAACATGAAATGCTGCAACCATATTGCTAACTGGGCACATCTAAATCACTTATAGCAGTTGCACTGCTGTATATATTTCTGAGCACAATTCAAAGTGCCAGCTTTAACCTATAAAGCTCCTACACTGTTTGACAGGCTAAGGAAGACCTACTATGTGGCAAGAGGGTGCTAAGATGGGCTTTGATTTTGCTTCCCATCCAGATGGGACAGCTTGGTCCACATCTGGACATAGAGGAGAAGGTGTCAATTTTCCAATTTCTAAAATACCTCAAAGTGAGTTTTGTCTCCACCAGGCAACCTGTTTCCAAAGAGGTTTGCTTGTTAATTTGATTGCACATTGCCTTGTAAACCAGTCAAGTTTGTTTACATGAAGTTCCCTTGTAATGATGACATTATGCAGCTTTTAGAAATTTATTACACAGTATGCTAATGGACATTTTATTCCTGCAGGGACCACAATATTTACTCAAGATTGATATTGTTGGCCAACATGGGGAAGAAACACTGATTCAAGGGAAGTTTTTATTTGGAGGTCTTGATTTAGGAGTTTAAGATTCCTTTTGTAATCACTTATTGCCTCAACAATGCTTTAGAGGTATATGAATAATTCTTGCTTAGCAATGAAGCATATGTTGGCTGAAATCCTGTTGCTTAGCATTATATGTTGCATTAGAATAAGTCCTTTGAGTCAGTGGAGATTGAGTGAGTCAAATCCTCCATGCATACCATGAATTCAAATTGACTTGCTCTAATGAAATTTACTACACTACACTTCGGATTACTATGTTAAGTAGAGATAGGCATGAAACGGAAATATAGTGTTTTGTTTCGTTTAATTTTGGTCTTCATTTCATTAATAAAGGATTTTTTAAAATAATTTTCATCACCAAACAAAATGATTTGTAAGGCTATAAATATTGGGGAGCTTTCTCTTTTTTATTTAACTGGGAGCCCTCCTTAAACCTTCTAATCAATTTTCTTTCAAACAAAGCACTCTCTGTAAAGAAGCAGGAAATCTAAGGGGTAGCTGCTGCACGGAGGGATCGGAGAGCTAAGCTCAGCAGCTGATTGGCATGGGGAGGAGGGAAAATATTTTTTTTGAAAAAACACCTCCACAGTTCTACTTAATCATGAAAGCAAAACAATCAGTTTAAACTTTAAATCAACTTCCTGATACAGGGATAGCCAGCGCAGGGAAGGGAAGGGAAGAGCTCAGCTCCTGGCTAGCTGCAGGCAGGCAGATCCAGATCGGAAATAAGTAACAGCTGAGGTGCAGGAGGGGAGGAAGGAAAACAAATCAATCAGTTTAAACTTTAATTCAACTTCCTGATACAGGGACAGCCAGCACAGGGAAGGGAAGGGAAGAGAAGGGAAGAGAAGAGCTCAGGCAGATCCAGATCGGAAATAAGTAACAGCTGAGGTGCGGGAGGGGAGGAAGGAAAACACATCAATCAGTTTAAAAATAAACCTCCTGTTTTCAAGATGGCTGGATCAAAAGGCTTCTCTCACCACCATTTCATTTCCTTAACAAAAATGGTGTTTCATTTCATGTATTGATCACGCACTGTTGTTCCATTTCATTGTGAACCGCACTTGTTAGCATAGTTCAGGCAGGAGGAGATTTTGTCAATCTCTTTTTATTTGTAATGTCCAACACAAATGATATTACTGGCAGAGCCAGACTGATGCTGATGAAAGACTACTTTGACTGATTCAGGGGTTTGCATGGCTCACCTCCAAGAACACTATGCTATAAACCATTACACAATGTGACAAAGTTGTATGTACCCCTAAATTGTAAAGCCTTTTATTGCTGGCTATCTTTCCCTGCTTGTGTGACATCATTCTTGTACAGATGGCTCCACCCAACAGGATTTTGACCCATTTTTCATAAATATAAACTCGTACATATAAATAAAAAAATATCTGAACACATTGGATAATACACTGCATGTCTTCCTACTTAGAAGTCATAAAACAGTTAATAGAGAAGGCCACGACTTGAAAAAAAATTTTTTCGAGTTGTCGTTAGTCCGGCCGGTTCCGTTTTGGGTCGTTTCCGTTTTTCGCGAAAATTCGCAAAAATTAGTTGGTTCGTTTTTCGTTTTTTCATTTTCGTTAGTACTGTTTTTTTTGGGGGGTAGCGGGCTCCTGGAGGCACCTCTCTGGGGTGGGTGCCTCCTCTGGCCTGCTATAAAGGGAAAGCGGGCTCCTGGAGGCACCCGTGGGTGCCTCCTATCCTCACCCACTAGGAAAGGGAAGCAGGCTCCAAGAGACCCCTCAACATGGGGGTCTCCCCTCCTCACCTGCTGCTGCTGCAAAATGGTATGCAATAGCCATATGGATATGCATACCAGTTGCAGACAGTGAGACTAATGATGGCAGTGAACCCAGAGCCATAGGTGATGCCTAAGGCTATCGCACCACCATGTCTCACACAGAAGGGAATTGTACTTGCGTGTAGTGCAATGCAAGTAGATCTGGCTTAAGGTTAAGGTGGGTTAGTGCAAGGGCTAGGGTTAGGCTAGTGACGGGTAAGGTTACGGTGGGCTAGTGGGTTGCACCTCTGGGTGCCTCTCTGACCCACTAAGAAGACAGTCTGTGACGTATGGGTAAGGACTGGAGTCAAGGATTAGGGTTAGGGTTAGGGGGCTAGGGCAGGTTTTAGGGGGCTTTTTGGTACATCCCAGAAGTCTCCATGGCCAAGTGGCCATGCGATTGGTGGGATGGCTCGAAAATTTGCATGGTCGTCCACTCCCACATGGCTGGCCACTCGGCCAGCCCATCATTGCGCAGGTGTAAATAAAATAAAATAAAATAAAATCAATGGAGGACAGGGGAGGAGAGGAGAGACATTTTGTTGCAAGAAAAAACCCACTGCTACTGTGAAAAATCTGACAGTTTATAAATTTTTGTGTGTTTCTGTTGTGCTTGTGTGTTTTTGGACCATGATTTCAAAAACAATATTGCGTTCGCCGCCCCATTTTGGATCCCCCGCCCGCACCGCATGGCATGGCGAGTCCGGCTGCCCAGGACGGGGGGGAGGCGGGACCCCCCTCCAGAAACCACCCCTCCGGTAGGTGCCCTGCGCCCTTAGTCAAGCAGGCATTTTTCCGCCTGCTTTTTTGGCCCGGGAATGGGTGGGGGGAGAGAGTAAAAGTTTTTTCCTGTGCCGTCCATGCCGCTTGCTTGCGCTTTAATTGCGGCGGTCGGCGGCGAGACTGGGCTTTTTGCTGGCTGCGAGCCTGCGGCGAGTCCCACCAGAGCAGCCCAGGATGGGGGATGGGGGGGAGGCCGGGGACCTCCAGAAACAACCCCTCTGGTAGGTGCCCTGAGGCACGCCAGGCATTTTTCCGCCTGTTTTTCGGCCGGGAACCGGGTTTTTTTAACTTTTAAAAACTTTTTTTCTGTGCCGCGTGGCATCGCGCGATGCAAGGAACGAGCACGACAAATCAGACAAAAATTGTTCATTCGTCGGTTCGAGCTCGAAGTCTGGTGGAGTAATTCCCGTTACCGTTTCCGTAGAGTAACGGAACCGAGTAATGGAAACGGAAACGGGAATACCGCTAAGTTGTGCCCATCTCTAACAGTTAAGTATTTTTCCTTGTCCCTCCTATATATCTCAGTGTTGTTCTCTTTGTGTTAGCAAAACTGGGAGAGGAGAAAGCATGACTCAGAACTGGCATGTGGTTGGTGGGGGGAGCTATTTTTGGACCTCAGATTTACAATTTTAAGGCTCTCCTCCAAATTTAATATCTGTTTTATGGCATACTAAGAATGCTACTGCATTGCATCTTGGTATTAAATTCTTGTGTACTTTTTGTGAGCAAACTAACAAAATCTACTTCCCTTATTTGCAAATGGACTTGGAAATGTTGTTCAATGCATGGCTTGGTATAAACTACTGATTGCAAGACATTCTAAGGGCTCCCCCCCACACACTCACAAGATTTGTACACATTCAAATTAGTTATACTGATTTTCAGATGGGGTGGGAGGGAGAAAGCAGGAGAAAATGGGCTGATGGTTTTGCTTGGCATTGAAAAAGCAAGTTGTCAAAGGCAATAAGTTTAAGGAACAATATTTAGTTTATTTGCTTTAAAAGATTCCCTGTACAATGGCATCTTGTTAAACTCTAATGTATTGAATTTGCAGATTGGGTTTCAACTCCCATTAGATTGGGATGCAGTGGAGTGAACATAATTTGTTGATATGTGACAAGAAAGTCATGTTTGGAGTTCTGACTTCATTAAGCATTAAACATCCACACAAGCTAAAAGTAAAATGACTTCGTGGTGGTTATTAAGGGATGGAATGAAAACAGGATCCACTTAGATAAGATTTTAATGTTTTATTTTCTTTGGTACATTGATGGTAGAGCTGTTTGTTGTCCCTTATGACGGATAGACCCACTTCGCATAAAGGGCAAAAGATTTTAGTAATTGCAAGAAATGCATCCAGAGGAGATATGCCCCATCCCTAAAAGGGAAGGACAACTCAGCATTGACAGTCCCTTTGTGAAGTATGTATTAAAACAGTGGTGCCCAACATTGTGTCCCCAGGTGTTCTTGGACTGCAACTCCTAGTAATCCTGACCAGCCCAGCTAGTGGTGAAGATTTCAGAGAGGACCAAAAGTTGGGAATCATTGCTTTTAGAGAGACGACCCATATGTCAGTAGTAATACTCCATTAGATCTATTTACAAGAAGCAGCTTGCAACTCACTACTGCAAGCAGCCATATTAATTTCCTACAATGGTGCTGATACAATGTCATACTACAGCATTCCAGGAAATCCACCAGTATATTCACCAGTAGAGATGGGCACGACTTGAAAAAAAAATTTTTCGAGTTGTCGTTAGTCGGGCCAGTCCCGTTTCGGGTCGTTTCCGGTTTTCGCGAAAATTCGCAAAAATTAGTAAGTTCGTTTTTTCGTTTTTTCGTTGTCGTTATTACTGGTTTTTTGGGGGGGGCGGGCTCCTGGAGGCACCTCTGTGGGGTGGGTGCCTCCTCTGGCCCGCTATAAAGGGAAAGTGGGCTCCTGGAGGCACCCGTGGGTGCCTCCTGCCACTAGGAAGGGGAAGCAGGCTCCAAGAGACCCCTCTACATGGGGGTCTCCCTTCCTCACCTGCTGCTGCTGCAAAATGCTATGCAATAGCCATATGGATATTGCATAACATAATGTGCAGACGTGAGACCAGTGTGAGAATGATAGGGTCATGCCCGCCCTTCACAAGGCTCTGGCACCACCATGTCTCACACAGAAGGGAATTGTACTTGCTGCGTGTAGTGCAATGCAAGCAAGTAGATCTGGCTTTAAGGTGGCTTAGTGCAAGAGCTAGGGTTAGGCTAGTGACGGGTAAGGTTACGGTGGGCTAGTGGGTTGCACCTCTGGGTGCCTCTCTGACCCACTAAGAAGACAGTATGTGACGTATGGGTACGGAGTCAAGGGTTAGGGTTAGGGCTAGGGCAGGTTTTAGGGGGCTTTTTGGCACATCCCAGAAGTCTCCATGGCCAAGTGGCCATGCGACTGGTGGGATGGCTCCAAAAATTTGCATGGTTGTCCACTCCCACATGGCTGGCCACTTGGCCAGCCCATCATTGCGCAGGTGTAAATAAAATAAAATAAAATAAAATCAATGGAGGACAGAGGAGGAGAGGAGAGACATTTTGTTGCAAGAAAAAACCCACTGCTACTGTGAAAAATCTGGCAGTTTATAAATTTTCGCGTGTTTCTGTTGTGCTTGTGTGTTTTTGGACCACGATTTCAAAAACAATATTGCGTTTGCCGCCCCATTTTGGATCCCCCGCCCGCACCGCATGGCATGGCGATGGCGACTCGCGAGTCCGGCTGCCCAGGACGGGGGGGAGGCGGGACCCCCCCCCTCCAGAAACCACCCCTCCGGTAGGTGCCCTGCGCCCTTAGTCAAGCAGGCATTTTTCCGCCTGCTTTTTTGCCCGGGAACGGGTGGGGGGAGAGTTTAAAAGTTTTTTCCTGTGCCGTCCGTGCCGCTTGCTTGCACTTTAATTGCGGCGGCCGGCGGCGAGACTGGGCTTTTTGCTGGCTGCGAGCCTGCGGCGAGTCCCACCAGAGCAGCCGAGGACGGGGGATGAGGGGGGAGGCCGGGGACCTCCAGAAACAACCCCTCTGGTAGGTGCCCTGAGGCACGGCAGGCATTTTCCCGCCTGCTTTTTGGCTGGGAACCGGGTTTTTTTAACTTTTAAAAACTTTTTTTCTGTGCCGCGTGTGGCATCGCGCGATCTCGCGATGCAAGGAACGAGCACGACAAATCAGACCAAAATTGTTCGTTCGTCGGTTCGAGCTCGAAGTCTGGGGGAGTAATTCCCGTTACCGTTTCCGTAGAGTAACGGAACCGAGTAACGGAAACGGAAACGGAAATACCGCTAAGTCGTGCCCATCTCTATTCACCAGTATATTCATCAGTATATTTACCAATATATTGCTTATGTTTAAAATTTTGTGTTGCAATTATGGAAGCTGCCTTGGCTCCTTTTTAAAGAGAAAAGTAGTATGAACTCTTTTAAAATTGAATTAAATTAAATTAAACCATACGTACATATTCTCCCTTCTCTGTTAGGGGTACATAATGCAAAACCACTGTAGTGCACTAGCGTCCATCACTGAATGCGACAGCCTGGCTGCATAGATAGGAGTCAGGAATTTGACCCCCATTGTACCTTCTGTGAAAAAGTCCTGCCAAGATGACCCAACACTTGTTTAACCAATGGGGTTAAGTGTCCTGCCACCAGTGTGACCTCTCCAAGATCCAAGACTGCCATAAGAAGAAGAGAATGCTAAACCATTTTTGCATACTTTATGTCCACAAGATCTTGGGACACTTGATGTAAGTCAACATGGATTTGACAGCCCATGTTTTGTTTATTTCTGTGTTTGTTTTACTATTATTTTAATACTAATCTCAATTTTAATACTAATCTCAATCTTTTATTCACTTACCTAGGAAAAATGCTTAGAATCTTCTCTTTTTGCTTCCTCCCTTCTTTATTCTCCCTTATTCTCCTTTATCAGTTGTTTTCTTGGCTGTACAATTTTGTTATTCATATTCATTTCTTGAAATATTTTTCCTTTTATCACAAAATAAGCTATGATGTCAAAAGGGTAAATAATATAGGCCTGTTCTACATGTGCATCCAAAACAGAGAAAAGAATCTGGAAGAGGCTGGTTGTACCTTCAATCTAGTGTGAGATTGCTATTGTTAAATGTACTTCTAATGGACAAAATGTCATTGAAAACAAAAAAGACTTGCATATCGAGGAGTATGGATCCTATTGTTTTCTTCTTGTGGGACTTTTTCTTTTCTTTCCTTGTAGTCTGACTAGATATCAACTAGAGATGGGGGCTTTTTTGCATTGACAGCTTTTTGCAAATCTGTCAGTATAGCCTCACAATTGCCCTCCCCTTTTCAACCAATAGGGTGACTTGTTGGTTGCCATATTGTGCCAGGGGCCTTCTTCTCCAGTGTCACACCACTCCAGGAAGGAGTCTAGTCAGCCTTGACTTGCCTCAATGGGCACCAAGGATGACTCTGATACTCAGAGTATCATACTGATAGCTTCTTATGAAGTTGTCAGTGCTACAAAGCTGTCATCTCTAATCCCAACTTGCCATTTTTCCATTCAACAAGGCAGGTATTATGTGGAAAGTATGTCATAAGCATCAACACATCAGCCCACAAATTCAACAGTTTGAATTCTGATGAGTGCAAGTGTTCAACTGAACATTCCTGTTCTATAGTAGGCTTGATTTCAACATGGGGGGCTTTCAGCATCACTAGTTATGAACTAGTTAGAAGATTATAATTTCATGCCAGCATCACATCTCCCTGTGGGATCATTGGCAGTGGTAAGTTAGTATCCATGGTAAAAATAAAAGGTAAAGGTTCCACCCGCACATGTGTGCAAGTTGTGTCTGACGCTAGGGGCAGTGCTCATCCCAGTATTCAAGCCTAAGAGCCAGTGTTGTGCAAGTCTATGGCCATGTGGCCAGCATGGGTGCAAGGAAACACTGTTTTACCTTCCCACTTTTTACAGCTGTACCTATTTATCTACTTGTATTTACATGCTTTCGAACTGCTAGTTTGGCAGCAGCTGGGGATGTCAGCGGGAGCATGCTCCACTGCATGGCACCCGGGATTCGAACTGCCTAGCTGCCAACTTTGCAGCCAACAGTTTTCAGAGCCTTAGTCCGCAGAGCCACCATGCCCTGTTAGTATCCATGACTTGCATCCAAAAGCCTGTTCTATGCTGTAATTGTCCTACCTTGGCTAATCAAGATGATGATCTGTTGAAACTTCAGGGAGTTGAATTCATGTCCAGACATTCTGTTTGCAAACTAAAGAGAATTTGTGACCTTTTTAAAAGTACATGTTTCAGTCTGATAATGATTTGGTACATTTCTAAGTATAACCTTGATATAATGGAGAGTTGAAAGCTATTAGCAATTATCTCCCTCTTTATGTGAAGGAAGAAAACCACAGTCAACATCTGGAGATTCCAAGCTATTTTTCCATTTAAAGCCCTAAAAATAGCATTATTTCTTACAGTAATTTTATGGTTCCAAGCTGCTGATCAGTTTAATTGGGTTTCATTGTGAACAATTGCCTAGCATATTTAGAAAAAAGACAATGCATGCCATTGTGGAAGTGTGTTTCACCACAAGATTGTCAAGTGTGCATCATTATTCTAGTGTGCTTGAAGGAAAATGGTAGAAAGTGTTACCTTACTAAGAGGGATAAAAATATCCTAATATGATACAGCTGCTCTGCAATATCTTCTGATCACATACGTACATGACATATGACAACAACAGCAACAATCAGCAAAACCTCAAAGCTTTATTCTTCGAAATGGCTCAGAAGGCATTTGACAAAAAGCACTGAATCCCTTCAGCTCTTGGCTCTCCTGAACAGGTGACTGGTGCCAGATGTGAGGGAAAATAGTACATTTGGAGTACATTTAACAGAATTAGCTGGCCAGAAGCAGGGCCGGCGCTAGGTTTTTTTGTGCCCTAGGTGAGGGGTGGGGGTGGGGCGGGCAGTGGGGGTGGGGCTGCAGGGGGTGGGGGCAGGGGGAGGTGACGGGGCGGGCGGCGGGTGGCGATGAGCATGGGGGTGGGCAGCGATGGGCGCGGGGGCAGGGTGCGGGGGGCAACAGGCAGCAATGGGCAGCTGGTGATGGGTGGCTGGCAGGCGGTGGGGGGACGGACGGTGGTGGCCAGCAGCGGGGGGGCAGCAGCTGGCCAGCACCCTCTTTCCATTTTGGTGCCCTAGGTAACTGCCTAGTTCACCTTAATGGATGCGCCGGCCCTGGCCAGAAGGAACACTGTCTGTGTTGGCTGGGATATCCTTGAAGCTGCAGTTCAAAAAAGGAACTTTTCCCATCTCGCTTGGAGATACTACACAATGCTACACATTTGATCATAGTTTCAGTTCCACAGATTTCTAGATGAGTCCTGTAGTCAAGTACATAGGGATTGGAACTAGAGTGGTACCTTGTATAAAGGAATTAATTCATTCCAAATGAAATTATGTTAAGCAAATTTTCGTTCATACAAATTTCCCATAGGAATGCATTGAAAACAGAGTGATCCCATTTAGACAAGGGCATGACTCAGCGAAATTGTCGTTTCCATTTTCAGTTATCGTTTCCGTTACGTAACGGAAATGGTAACAATAATTAAGCTGTCAGAACTCGAACTCGAACTGAAAAAAGAAAAATTTGGTCGGGTTTTTCATTTCTGTTTGTGGCATCGCAGCGATCGCACAATGCGAAGCACAGAAAAAGTTTTTAAAAGTTATTTTAAAAAACCCGACTCCCGGCCAAAAAAGCAGGTGAAAATATGCCTGCCTGAGGCTTTGCCACCTACCAGAGGGGTGGTTTCTGGGGGGTCCCCGGCCTTCCCCCCCTCTTATGTCCTGGGCTGCTTGCATCAGGCTCGGGGGGGGATCATCCTCATCGTCTCGCCATGCCATGCGGTGGGGAGGGATCCAAAATGGCAACCACAATTTTTCTTTTGAAATCGTGGTCAAAAAACACACCAAATCACCACAGAAACACGTGAAATTTATTTATTTTAAATGCCTGAATTTTAATAGTAGCAGCAGTGGGTTTTTATAGCAATAAAATGTCGTATTGATTTTATTTTATTATTTTTTATTTTTTATTATTTTTAGACCTGCCCATTTGGGCTGGGCATGGGATGGGACCATGCAAATTTTTTGAACCATTCCACCAATGGCATCGCCAGGTTTTTGACTGACACTTCTGGATGTCTCGGAGGGCATAAAAAGCCGAGGCACCTTCCAGAAATTGCAGTCGGGTGTGGATGTGGTTGAGGGAGGAGGGCTGGCTGCTGGTGCTGGTGTGATCCGATCGAGATTGAGGAGGGAGGCTGGAGGCTTTAGGATTTAAGTTAGGCAGGCAGGGAGGGAATTGAATTTAGAAAATAATTTATTTGATTCCCTGCAGCTTTGTCTGCTGAAGGGAATAGCAGTTTATTCTTTATTTCTTCTCTGGCAGCTTGTGAGGATGTTTTTCTGATATTGGATAAAGGGGGAGGTTCGACTGGGCGTGGGAGGTGTGGATTTATTTTAAATATATATTATATACTACCATTTATTTTCTATTTTCCCAACTTGAATTTACTTGCACACACACACATTTGGGGTGCAAGCCAAGATCAGAACCTCTATCCTAAGTGATATCCTAACTGCCCACTCGCCCGTCCGCCTGCGCTGCCACCTGCCCACGGCCGCCGCCCACCCATGGCCCCCTGCCACCACCGCCCGCCCGTACCTCCCCCTGCCACCCCCCCGCCCCGCCCGCTGCCTAGGGCGCAAAAACACCTAGCCCTGGTCCTGATTGCGGGACGCCCCTATGCTCTGGGAAGTCAAATCGCGCTAAATCCCGGTGGAAACGACAAACGACAAACGACAAACGACAAACAGAAACGACAAATTTTTGAAAAATTTCACGACAAACGGAAACAACCCGAAACGGACCCGTTCCGACTAACGAAAACTCGAAACATCATTTTTTCTGGTCGTGCCCATGTCTAATCCCATTTTTATGTTTTATGGATTTGCCCCATAGGCGATTCTGTTAAGCAAATTTCCCGTATCTCTGGAATTTTTTTTAAGTTGTACAAATTTTATGTTATACAAACCACTTGTTATACAAGGGTCCACTGTATTTTGAACCAAGTCCAACAGCTGGTCCACATTGCTTAGTATGTGTTCTCTGTGATGGCAAGCAGTGAATCAACAGAGTTTCAGAGGTTTTTCAGGTTCTACTTGAAGATACTGTCAATTGAATTCTGAATCTCTTGAACATGAACCAGTGACCTCTTACCCTTCCTTCACCATAGTTTTGAGGGGAATTATATTTTTCTAAAAGATGCATTTATGTGGGAACAATGAACTTGATCTTGCTCTCCTCCTCACACAAAGACAAGAGAATATCTGAGAAGGGTTACTAAAAGTGGCTCATTATGAACAAAGGGATCCTTCTTGGGTTTTTTTCACAGCAGAACCTGGAACAGTAAGTTTTCAGGTTAAAACTTCCAAAATCTTTTAGTCATTATGGCCATCAGCAGGAGGCTTCTAAGAGCTGTAGTTGGCTTCATTTGTTTGATTTTTTTTAAAGAACTCTTTGAGGCTATAAGATTCTCACAACACTCTTTATGGAAATATTGGCTTGAATCCTGACTTCCTTTCTGTGAGTTGGACCAGTATTCAGGCCATAAGGCTTCCTTCCCTGGTACTTCCTCACTAAAAATCTGTATCCTCTAAAAATCTGTTTTGGAGGCTTGGGGACATTTTAGAATGGTGTGGGTTATCATGTTAAGGAAGGTGAGATTGACAGAAAATGCATGACAAGAAGAATGATGAATTGGATCGAGGATCCCAAGCCAATAAATTTATTATCCCTTGCAATTATGTTTTCTCAGTGTTGTAAATGTTTGCTTCATGCAATGAGATGAAATGTCTTTCATCCTCAGGCCTGAATTCAATTCTTGCAATCTTCTCAGGGGATGTATGGTGACAAAACAGGGCTCAAAGGCAAGAGAATGGGACCCAAAATACTAGCAGATAGGGATGGGCACCTTACAAAAAATGACACACTGTTTTGTCATTTTGTAAGCCAGTGGTGGCAAACCTTCAGCACTCCAGATGTTTTGGACCACAACTCCCAGAATTTCCCACCTGTATTGCCAATTACAAAAGACGGTGGGATTTGAAGTCCAAAACATCTTGCATGCCAAGGGTTCACCACCACTGTTGTAACCTTACAAAACGAAATGAAACAGCAACAGTGTGTTGTCAAGAAATGAAACGAAACACCATTTTTTCTTTCGGAAATGAAAGAATTTGCCTTGGCATCTTGATCCCAGCCTGAACAAACTGAAACTAAATGCAGACTAGACATAAATGCTTCTGGCCAGTCAAATAGGAGATCAAGGAACATGCAACCTGTCCTAGATGGGATTACCCCCTAACTGAAAAAAGAAGTGCATAACTTGGGGGTGCTCCTGGACTCCTCCTTGAGTTTAGATACCCAGGTTACAGCTGTGGACAGAAGTGCAGTTGCAAAACCAAAACTACTACACCAGTTGTGCCCATTTTTTGAGAAGCCTGTTCTGGCCACTGTGACACATGCCCTAGTGATCTCCCAGCTGGACTATTTTAATGTGCTCTATTTGGGGATACTGATGGAAAGTCTCAGGAAACTTCAATGGGTCCAGAATGCAGCGGCCAAATAGCTGAGTGGGGTGGATTATAGAGATCACATTATACCCATACTAAAGCAGCTCCATTGGCTGCCATTCACCCACCGGGCACAATTCAAGGTGCTGACCTTAACCTACACAGCACAAAATGGCTTGGCTCCAAGGTACCTCAAAGAACAAAGCTCGCAGTATGAACCACCTCAGGTGCTAATATCATCAGGAGAAGCCTTTCTCTCCATCCCACCACCTTCACAGGTGTGCCTCAAAATAACACATGAAAGAGGCTTCTCTGCTGCTGCTCCCAGACTTTGGAACTCCCTCCCGCTGGAGGCCAGGACTGCCCCATGTCTGCTGCTTTTCTGCAATCAGGCAAAGACCTTCCTCTTCATACAAGCTTTCCCTGAATGAGGGACTTCCTACTATGTACCTTTATAAGGATTACCATTGTTGTTGTTGTTCCGTCGTTCAGTCGTGTCCGACTCTTCGTGACCCCATGGACCAGAGCTCGCCAGGCCTTCCTATCTTCCACTGCCTCCCAGAGTTTTGTTAAATCCATATTGGTTGCATTGATGACACCGTCCAACCATCTCATTCTCTGCCGTCCCCTTTTCCTTTTGCCTTCAATCTTTCCCAACATCATGGAAAGTACATGATTGCATTTACTGACTTCATAAGAATACCAGTGTTTTCCATGTCACTTTCCACCCCTCATAATGGATTTTTCTTTTCTTTTGCATACTCTTTGTAGCTCTACTGTTAATTTTTAATGTTCCAAGATGATTCTTTTAATTCCCTGTTCTTTACTTGAATATGCCTTGAATATGTCTTAAATGTTCTGGGCTATATATTGCCCCTCATTATTATAAGCCACCTTGGGTCCTTTTCCAAGGAGAAAGTTGGGTAAAAATATTCAAAATAAATAAAATGAATGAATGAATGAATGAATGAATAAAGAAATAAATAATCAATGGCAACCCATTGCTATGTTGAAAAATACAGCCTTGCATATTGCCACACAAGGCCAGGTAACTTCTCATTGCATGAACTGGGAATATCTCTGGCAAACCCCATTGACCTAAAATTATCTCCTGTCATTTGGCAAACTGGTCAGTTTTAGATCTGCACAAATTTGATACCAGGAATGAGCTGCCACCCCCACGTGCAAAAGAAGAGCCAAACGGACCATCAACAGAGACATGACAAGACTGCGACACTGGGTAATCTCTTTCCTTTTTATTTGATCCAATTGGCTACACTCAGTGGACTTTTCCAAATTTTATCCCAATCCTCAAATGAAATGCATGGGCCTTCTGCACCAAACCCCTTCTCCCTTTGCTTGCAAGGCAGGGGCCATTGGCTGCAATGAGCCATAGTGAGGAGAGGTGTGAATGTGTGTACATGAGCCAACATGTCTTTGGAAGGACTGGGACAATAAAAACACGTCCCTCCCTTCATTCCAGATGCAGTCAAAGAACATCCAAGCTCCGAGCCTCAACTAAGAAACTGCCTGGCTTTTTTTTCATCTTGCCAAGGGGGAAAGGCTAGTAATGTTGTAGCTCTAAATAATCGAGTATCATACTTGCTTGAAAACACAAAACACCAGACTGAGATCAGTTTATTTAGCATATCTAGTGAAATAGATGCCCTGGCATCTCTACTTTGCCCCTTCTCTTTATCATTTTTGCAATCTAAATGGGATGGTCAAACCCTTGAGCCCTGTTGTAATTTGTCAATGCTAACATATTACCTTGAATTGTTCAAGGGCCCAACCTTTTAAAATGAAGATGAGCTGCTCTGCAAAACTGGGCCATAAAGTTCCAAAATCTTCCCTAGCCCCAAACCTAGCAAACTCAGTGTATGCTGCTGAGTAACAACATCACATTCTGGGTGGAAACACTAAACTCATTGCCCCTTTGGCCTCTACCCTCCAAGCCTCCATACCGCGTCTGTGAGAGTCTCTGGCTGGATTAGCACTCAATGTGCCTAAAGCCTGAACTGTTCTATCTGTTGGTAGGACAGGGCATCAGCTAGCTCATTCTGCACCCCTGGGATGTGTAGTGGATGAAATACTATCTTAAACTGGAGGCATTTCAAAGTAAGCACCCTAACTAATCTCATTACTCTGGGAGATCTTGACGACAGAATACTATCTATCTGCGCTACTGCCTCGTTATCACACCAAAAAAGAACAGCCACATTTGGCCCAGAACCAAACTACGCATATAATAGGAAAGAACTCAAAGAATGTAAGATCCCTAGTGATACCTTTCTCAACCCAATCTAATGGGCAAGTCCCTGAACACCACCTGCCTCGGAAAAACATCCCAAAGTCTAAGGCTCCAGATGCATCGGTTTGTACCTGCAGCTCTGAACCTAGCTGAAGCTCAGTCCTCCAAAAAGAGACACCATTAAACTATCCAAGTTTAATGCACACTTTCAAATATTCCTTTATTTCAGCTGACATATGCCTGTGGTGTGGCTTCTTTAAGCCCACAGTGGCATTGCACAGCTTTTGTAAAAAGGCCCTCCATGGTGCAATCACTTTACAGGCAAAATTCAAATGCCCAATCACCTCTTGCAACTCTTTTAAGGTCACCTTGCATTTATGCATTAGATCTACTAAACACTTTTTCAAATCCACCAGCTTCTGCTCCAGTAATCAGCTAGCCTCATTGCCTGTGTCTAACTCGAGCTCTAAAAAGGTAAAGACCATGGCAGGGCCTTCCATCTTTTCCTCTGTTAACAGGACTCCCAATTCAGCAGCAATTATTTCAAACTCTGCTATGAGCCACTTACACTGTAACATGCCAGGTTGACCACAAAATAAATAATTATCTAAATAATGCACTACATTCCTTGTTCCTGTCCTAACTCTAATCTCCCATTATTTAAACATATTAAAACTCTCAAATGCTGCACAGGAAAATAGTACATCTCATGGAGAGAACCATGTCCAAGTAAAACTTCCCTTCAATGCAAAACCTAACAACTCAAAATCACCTGGGAACACTGGTAAGAGACGGAAAGCCGACTTAATGTCGCACTTCCCCATCTCCACTCCAATTCCAACACTCCTTACCATTCACACTGCAGTGTCAAAGGATGTGTATAGAACACGGCAAAGCTCCTGCAGAATCATGCCATTGACTGTCTCACCATCAGGGTAGGACAGGTGATAGATGAACCTAAATTCTCTGATGCCTTCTTGGGCACTACTTCAAGTGGAGATATCCTAAAACAGGCTGTGGGTGGCTCATCTAATGACCCTAGCACCCCACCTTACTGTACTTCCTTCACTATCTTAGCCCTAACAGTGTCTTCAAAACCCTTCACTGACTTCAGATTTTTTTGTTGTCCTGGCTTTCCTTTCACCTGGTATGCAAAAGCCCTACTGAAACCTCCTAGCAAATACTGGGCTGCTTCTCTGTCAGGTTAGCTTCACAGCCACTCTTGCAGGACTGTAACATTAATTGGCTAGGGCCCTTTGGGAAAGGTGGCCAGGCCGGAAAGATTCTTTTCTTCTTCTTGCATCTTTACCACTCGTACCCCTGGGCCGTCCTTTGGCAAAGGAGGTTGCCACATGCATACCACTGCACAGAGAGCAGAAGTGCTTCAATTTGCACTGCTTGCATCCACATGATAATCCTAGCATTATAGTCCCAGCAGACCAGGGAGAGTTGAACCACCTGGCCTGTTCCAGAGTGGGCAATGTTAAGTTGTCCTGCCCTCTGAATGAGGTGGTCAGTATCAAAGTGCTCACCTAACATGTGATGGGATGATGTCATAACACACAACCACAGCACATCATGTGCTACATCCCAACACAAACTGGGGTGGCATTCTGCCCTCATAGAGAACCATTCATCATACTGGAGCTATGCAGTTCCAGGGAAATCCATATATTGGACCAGGGGAAAACCTCTCTCCAGTTTAACCCTAATAATAATGCCTGCATAAACATTTGTTCCTCAATTTCCCTGTCATGTCATGTCAACATAAGTGCCACAGGGATTCATCTCTGTCCAGCAGCTCCAAATTGGAAACTGGAGGAACATGACTTGAAATGGAACCAAAGTGGTAATCAGTTCCTTACTTGGTTTATTTATTTATTTATTTATTTTCAAATTTGTATACCGCACCTATTTCCTGAATGAGAACTCAGGGTGGTTTACAAAAGGATTAAAACAGATAAAAACAGTAACAGCAATGACCAAGATGGCGAACCATTATTGGCAGGGGGCAGAAAGAAAGAAAAAAGTCTACCCCTAGCAGTTTCCGAAGGCATCCCTAAATAGCCAGGTCTTCAAGGCTTTCTTGAATGACGCCAGCGAAGGAACTTGCCGTATTTCGCTTGGCAAAGTGTTCCAAATAGAGGGACCAACAACCGAGAAGGCCCAATTGCGGGTAGTCGCTTTACGGGCCTCCCTCGGCGTGGCAATCCAAAGCGAGAGGGCCAAGGATGATTGGGTGGGTCGGGCCAGGTCTAGTCATCGGGAGACACGCTCTGCCAGAAAGACAGGGGCCAAACCATGGAGGGTGTTGTAAACCAAAACCAACACCTTGAACCTTATTTGGGAGGCAACGGGCAACCAGTCCAGGTGGACCAGGATGGGGGTGATGCGGCCAAACTTACACGCACCAACCACCAACCTGGCCGCCACATTCTGGACCCACTGCAATCACCAAACAAGGTTCAAGGGGAGCCCCATGTAGAGGGTGTTGCAGTAATCCAACCTCGATATGACCAGCACCTGTACCACTGTCCTCAGGGAATCCCCATTGAGGTACGGGCGAATCTGGGCGATGAGCCTAAGACGGTAATAGGCCGACCTGGTCACGGCAGCCACCTGGGAATCCAGGGACAAATCCGGATCCAGGGCGATGCCCAGACTCTTCACTCTTTGCGCCAGCTGGAGGGCGGACCCACCCAGACTGGGAAGAGCGCCACTGTACCCGTCCGGGCCTCCCCCAAAGAACAAAACCTCGGTCTTTCCAGGGTTGAGCCTGAGTCTGTTAGTCCTGGTCCAGTCCAAAACTGCGGCCAGGCAGCGATCAAGGGTCTGGACGGCCTCTACTGCATCGGTGGAAAAGGAGAAATAGAGCTGCGTGTCATCAGCGTACTGATGACAGAAAACTCCATAACTCTGGATGATCTCAGCCAGCGGCTTCATGTAGATGTTAAAGAGCATGGGGGAGAGAGCCAACCCCCATGGCACCCCACAAGAGAGTGTCCAGGGTGATGACAGATCACCCCCCAAGCTCACACTCTGTGAGCGGCCCTCGAGGAAGGCCAGACCCCCGATCCCTACCTCAGAAAGCCGCCCCAGGAGGATACCGTGGTTGACGGTATCAAAAGCCGCTGACAGGTCGAGAAGGACCAACAGGGTAGAGGAACCCCTGTTGCCCTCCTCAACAGATCATCATGCAGAGCGGCCAGTGCCATCTCAGTCCCATGACGCAGCCTAAACCCAGATTGGAAAGGATCCAAGACATGGTTCTTCTCCAGGAACATCTGGAGACGCAGGGTGGCAACCCGCTCAATCACATTGCCCATAAAGGGAACATTAGCTATAGGACAATAGTTAGACATATCGTCTACAGCCAAGCCAGGTCTTTTGATAATGGGCTTCACCACCATCTTCTTCAGATGACTGGGAAAAATCCCGTCTCTGAAGGACACGGAGGCAATTAGTGAAGCCCATTCCGGCATGCTCCCTCCAGTGGTCTTAATCAGCCAGGAAGGGCAAGGGTCGAACGGAGAAGCCACAGACCTGCAATGTCCCAGGGTTCTGGAGGCATCCAGATGATGAAACAGGCCCAAACTCAACAAACCTGGGTGACCCAGGCGGCAAGGCACTGGCCACAACAGAGGGTGGATCCATGCAACCGGCATCCAGCTCGGAACGGATGGCCTCTATCTTAGATTTTTAAAAGGCTGCAAATGACTCACTAGTGAAATCACTAGGAGGAGGCCCAGGCGGACCAGGATTGGTGAGGTGTCGAACCACCCGGAACAATTCCGCTTCACGGTTCGAGGCCTCACCAATTCTCAGGGAGACAAAAGATCTCCTTGCATCCCTGATCACTTGAGAATAGTGACCAATCAACGCCTTTACCGCAGCCCAATTCAACACTGTCCATTCCTTCAGCCAACTGCTCTCTAGCCTCCTCCGCTCTTGCTTCATCGCCCTCAACTCCGTGGTAAACCACGGCAAAGAGCGGGCTCGGCATCGGATAAGGCGCTTGGGGGCGATCCGGTCAACTGCCCCGGCCACATCCTCAAACCACCTATCAACCAGGGAGTCGACCGGATCGTGAACCAGTCCATCCGGTAATCCCCCGAAGGCCTCTGGGAACCGCACTGGGGTGGGCCTAGATGGAGGGGCCCTGCTCCCCACGGGGCGGGGTGGAGATTGACAGGGAAAAAGTGAGCACATAATGATCTGACCATGACACAGGTCGGGTGCACAACCTCCCAACCCCCAGATCAACACCCACAGATGTGGAGGCAAAACTTGCTGCAGTGACACCAAGATCACTGAACATGAATCACTTCTGACTGTGCTACCAGTCACACGGCTACACCAGAGGGCTCAGGTGTGCTTGAGCACAAGGGCAAGTTCATGGGGACAGGCATTGTCTAGCTCCTAGTACCCCATGGCCAAGCCCCCACTTCCACTAGTGGTGTTGTTGCATGTGGTATATCATTTGCCTGAAGCCTACTGACCTCAAAAATCCATCCAGCTCTACTGCTTTGATGACTAGATGTAAGATCTAGCACTTTGTCAGGTTTACCCATGCCTTCAGATAACCCCATTGGCCCACCAGGTTGAGGTGGTGGTAATCAGATGTGCTGCACTGAAGCCACTGGTGGTGCTAGTTTGCCAGGACACTCTTCTGGAGTTACTGTAGCTGTACCTCCTTCAGAAGTTCCAGCACATTCTCTTTCCAGGAAAGCAATGCAAGATAACATTAACTCTCCCATTCTTTTCAATTCAGCTTTTTTTTTAGGCCTTGGACTCACAAGGGGACCATCTGCCACTGTAATAACCTGCCATACCTGGGACTGAGCTCTCTCCTTTTCCAGATGATCTAGGTTTACCCAAATATTCTGGTAATCAGGCCATTCCTCCTCATCCAAGGCAGGTGGGGAATGGGCTGGGACCCAGCATTTGTCTGGCTCTTTTCCCTTAGACTTGCCCTTCCTTTCTTAGCAGCCATGCTGCACACTACATTGGGCACCCGTGAAGGGACCCAAGCACATGTTCCCTTAGTTGAGCTGGGTAATCAAAGTGATCAGCAAATTTACTTGAAAAGTAAATTCATGGGTTATATATGCCCTTTCTGATCCACACTGTACCCTCAACTTCCCCAGATACCCCCTCTCTCTTCCCTGAATCTCTCTAAGTTGAGGGAAATGCCAGGCCTTGAATTATAACTGACATCCCTAGATGCATAAGGAAGGTACACATTTACCTACAAATATGTCTCTACCAGTTTCTGTTTTAGCATTTTAAAATACATTTTTGTTAGAAATGGAAAGTGGACTCTGGACCCTCAGCAACTGCTACCCTCTGAATTCAAGTTTTTAAAATGTGCTCTACATCAGAAGAATGATTATGACTAAATGCTCTAATATGTATTCAAATACATCACATTAAAACAGGACTTACAAGATATCCCTCAAGTAAACTTTCTTGTTCCACCCTACAGTTTCTCTCAGCCTGTGAGAAGTCTATAATTTCCTGTAAACAGTTGATTACTTTAGCTGTGATATTTGCCTGCTTTGTTGTCCCTTAAGTGAAGAAAGCAAGATGGTGCAAATAAAAGGTCAAGTCTCGCTTCCATAATGCCATGTCAGAATGTTTAGAAAGCCTTTCTAATGGATTTCAGACATCAGGAATGGCGGTTACTGACATTTTCACAAATGACACAGTATGGACAGAGCACTCAGATTTCAATTATTTAGAGATTTTAAAAAGCGAAGGCCTTGTGAAAAAAAAACCCAGAGCAAGGATTTGACAGCCTTACAGATTGAGGGAAACTGTAATGTTAACATGTTTCAGAAAGCAGGTGGTGGTTTCTCTGATCTCGGATAGTTATCCATCTGTACATTTTAAACATTATTCCATTACCATGGAATAGTCTCCAGTGGTTTTGTTTAAGAACAGATCCATCATCCCTTGGCTGATGAATCTTCTGCTTTTACTTTCTGCAACATCTATCATTTGAAAGAAATGAATAAACTGAAGCAGATTGCCAGATCTTGTTGGCTTGCTTAAAAGTGGAAAAGGTAGTCTAAGGTGGCCATGTGCCCTCTTTTATAGACAGCACTCCTCTATTTGAACAACTGTCAGACGTTAGTGCTCTTTCCAAGTCCTCTTTTTGATTTAAATATAAACAACTACAAGGATGGAGCTCAAGAACCTTTAAAGTTGCCTATCCAGAATACCTGGAATGCAGATCCAGCGGATACCACCTTGTGTTACAAAACAAGAGATCAGATTTGCTCTAGGACCCATTTATTCATATCTCTAAGTCTAAGGTGTGCTTCCTCTTCTCACAACACTGTGTTTCCTTGTAGGAAAATCTTTCATGCCTGAGACTGATCATTTACGAAAAACAAACAAACAAAAAGATAATGAAAAAGGCCATTTTGTCAAATGCATATTGAGGTAAACTTGTGCTTTAGAATACTTTTATTTTATTTATTTTAGAGTATTTTACCCCACCTTTTTCCTTGGAAAAAGAACCTAAGGCGGTTTACAGTAACGTTGACCTTCTTTTTTAAAAGAACACTATCAAGCTGTTAGCCACGTCATTTTTATGGCACAAGAGGCTCTAAATCTAAGTCTAAAACTGATCTCCACTGCTCAGGGTGAAATAGGCAGTTTTATGCCTCTTCCCTGTTTCTGGCTCTACAGTTTCTCAAATGAAATTCCCATTGCTTTCTAAATTCTGTTTTGCCCCACTCTTCCCCAAATTTGCTCAATTTGCACATTTGAGAAGCCAAACAAGATTAGTCATCAAAGTGCATAATACATTATGTACAGAAAAGGCAGTGCCAACTAGTTCAAGGGTGACAAAGCCAAACTAACACAATAATTTTACCTCCCTTATCTGATTAATATCTGTGCAAAGCTATCTGAGTGAAATATGCCTCACCTAGGGCTTGAATGAGAAAAATCCTCTCACAACCTACAACTGCACTGTATTGTATTCAAAGCATTATGCTCCTGCCTATGAGAAACTCAATTTTTCTCAGCAGAATGAAATACTAAAGGGATCTTTCCCTGTCCTTTCTCTTCATCTCTTCACCCCACTCTTTTTTTCTCCTTATCCTATCTATCTGAACTCTGAGTTATTTTTACTTGAATTTATTTTATTTATTTAATTTTTGTGAGACATAAATGTCAAAAAGCTGCAGTGACACTGAAGCAGAAGTAACTAGGGAGACAGACATGACTTAATCCAGTGAGAAAGGACAGAACAATGATCCCTTAGGAAATTTCAGTTGTTTCCAGTAGACATGGGCAAAATTGTAATTTCCGTTTTCGGTTATCGTTTCTGTTACGTAACGGAAACGGTAACGATAATTAAGCCATCAGAACTCGAACTCGAACCGAAAAAAGAAAAATTTGGTCAGGTTTTTCGTTTTCGTTTGTGGCATCATGGCGATCACGCAATGCGAAGCACAGAAAAAGTTTTTAAAAGTTTTTGTTTAAAAAACCCTGACTCCCGGCCAAAAAAGCAGGCGAAAATATGCCTGCCTGAGGCTTTGCCACCTACCAGAGGGGTGGTTTCTGGGGGGTCCCCGGCCTTTCCCCCCTCTTCTCCTGTCCTGGGCTGCTTGCACCAGGCTGGGCTGCTTGCATCAGGCTCGGGGGGGGGGGGGGTCATCCTCGTCGTCTCGCCATGCCATGCGGTGGGGAGGGATCCAAAATGGCAACCACAATTTTTCTTTTGAAATCGTGGTCAAAAAAAACACACCAAATCACCACAGAAACATGTGAAATTTATTTATTTTAAATGCCTGAATTTTA
This sequence comes from Phrynocephalus guinanensis, assembly GCA_037367245.1. Lineage (NCBI taxonomy): Eukaryota > Metazoa > Chordata > Lepidosauria > Squamata > Agamidae > Phrynocephalus > Phrynocephalus guinanensis. The sequence continues at coordinate 115,516,036 of CM074735.1, read as the reverse complement.
ATAGTAGCAGCAATGGGTTTTTTTATAGCAATAAAACGTCGTATTGATTTTATTTTATTTTATTTTATTTTTATTTTTTTAGACCTGCCCATTTGGGCTGGGCATGGGATGGGACCATGCAATTTTTTTGAACCATTCCACCAATGGCATCGCCAGGTTTTTGACTGACACTTCTGGATGTCTTGGACGGCATAAAAAGACGAGGCACCTTCCAGAAATCGCAGTCGGGTGTATGGATGTGGTTGAGGGAGGAGGGCTGGCTGCTGGTGCTGGTGTGATCCGATCAAGATTGAGGAGGGAGGCTGGAGGCTTTAGGATTTAAGTTAGGCAGGCAGGGAGGGAATTGAATTTAGAAAATAATTTCTTTGATTCCCTGCAGCTTTGTCTGCTGACGGGAATAGCAGTTTATTCTTTATTTCTTCTCTGGCAGTTTGTGAGGATTTTTTTCTGATATTGGATAAAGGGGGAGGTTCGACTGGGAGTGGGAGGTATGGATTTATTTTAAATATATATTATACACTACCATTTATTTTCTATTTTCCCAACTTCAATTTGTTTGCACACACACACACATTTGGGGTGCAAGCCAAGAACAGAACCTCTATCCTAAGTGATATCCTAACTGCCCACTCACCCGTTCCCCCGCACCACCACCCGCCTGCGGCCCGCACCGCTGCCCACCCACTTGCCCGCCCATGGCCACCACCAGCCCATGGCCCCCCGCCACCGCCGCCCACCCGCACCTCCCCCCACCTGCCCCCCTCACCCTGCCCACTGCCTAGGGTGCAAAAATACCTAACGCCGGCCCTGATTGCGGGACACCCCTATGCTCTGGGAAGTCAAATTGCGCTAAATCACGGTGGAAATGACAAATGACAAACGAGAAATGAAATGACAAATTTTTGAAAAATTTCACGACAAACGGAAACGACCTGAAACGGACATGTTCCGACAAACGAAAACTCAAAACGTCATTTTTTCTGGTCGTGCTCATGTCTAATTTCCAGTTCATATCGAACCAATAAATCATAGAGCTTGATGGGGCTGCAGAACCCCAAATGGTATCCATGTTTTCTTGTACCAACCAATTTATCTGATGACATCCCCTAATTCTTTGTCGTTCAACATATCACTGCAAGTAGCCAAAAATCCTCTGATCTCTATGGGAATGTGCACACATTTTTAATATTTAAAGGCTGTCATTATGAACTGCCAAGTTTCTTTCCAGTTTGGTCACCCTAATAGGTTTTTTGAGGAATGAGAGATGTTCAAGGAATGTTCACTCTGCCATTCCCCAAGTGATTTCCATGATGCTATTCCTAGTGTGACAAGCTTTCCAGTACTCCACCTTGACTCTTTGATCTCAATAAAACTCTCATAAGCTGCGACTAAGCGGACCTAACAGATTTATTTGGCAACTATCCTTTTTGATTGACCAATGAATTATCTCAGTCTTTTCCCCCTGTTCCTTTTAGGTCCTTTCCTTCCTATCTAATTCTAAAACCTCCCATTATCAAACAATTATTTGGAATAGGTGAATTTCCAGAAGAATCTTGCAAGCTACAGGGTAAGTTCAGGCCTGAATAAATTAGATTACAACTAACAGGAAGGCATCATCTTAAAATGCACATCTTACATATAACCCAGTTTAATAAGCTGGAAGAGATTTCTCACAAACCAACTAGACAATATTGCTTGTGCAGCAATAGGAATGGACAATGATATGTCATGTGGGCCAAATTCCTGCTACTTATAGCAAATCCCTTTAGATTTGGCTGAATCACAGGGAGATTTAATGAGTAAATTCTATAAATTCCACTGATCAAAATGTGTCTACTCTAACTGTTGCCGTCAGAGTTGGTCAATTTCAATTAATAAAACTTCAAGAAGATTTGACTCACTCTAGTGCAATTTTTTAAGCAACAGGTTTTTGGTGGATAAATGATTCCCCCCAGCTTTGCACCTTGGATTCCACTGAGCTTTTTTTTGTAATTGGCCATGGAAAGTAACCTTGGACTTAACAGGGAGGTCTAGGGGACCTCCTCGTTAAGGAGGACATCCACTCAAACTGAGGGTTGGGAGAGTGAGTTTTTTACCCAGTGTGCTGTTAGTCTGTGGAACTCCCTGCCAAAGGATGTAGTGATGGCATCTGGCCTGGAGGCCTTCAAAAGGGAATTGGACAAATTCCTGGAGGAAAAGCCCATCACAGGTTACAAACCATGAGGGAGATGTGTCGTCTCAGGCTTAAAACTGGGGCACTTCAAGGGCCAAATGCAGGGGAGGGGTTTCAGGAGATAGATTTCTAGTCTCATAAGCTCCCAGACACATTTGGTGGGGCCACTGTGAGATACAGGAAGACGGACTAGGTGGGCCTTTGGCCTGATCCAGCATGGCTGTTCTTATGTTCTTATATTCTTATGAGGTCTGATTGTTGCACTATTTAACTTTGAAGAAGCCACATTGCAGGAGTGCCTGGATAGCAATGGAGTTTAGGTTTCAGCCAGAGGTTTGGAGTTGAGTTCACCACTGAGCCTCCTTGACCATGGCTGGACTGGATGATCCAGGGAGTTCCTTCCAGATGTGTAGTTCTAAGATGATAGCATGAAATATGCTAATCATGAGGAGTCCACAATATGTCCAAAGTCTAGTCTGGCAGAGTCTTTCTGGCCATTCCCTCAAGAAAATGATCTCCACTTATTTGTGACTGGAGCTGACAGATGTTCTTTCTCCAATTTGAAAAGTGAATGGTTGAGGTAGCTTACCTTTCCCGACCTGTACTACTCAATGGTAGTCTTTCAAAAATGCTCATTTTGAAATGGACTATTTTATATCTATACTTTAATGTATCGTACTATTTACAATGAAGTCTAAATTGAATGTAATTAATTAGGACATTCATGCAGGGGATACACACTACTGTTTGTCTGCCCTGTGTGCCATCCCTATTCACTACTAAACCTCCTCCCCCCCTGCAATTCTATAATTAGAGGATGCAAGAGGATTCCCACCAGACAATTATTTCCCTGAGAGGCATTAATGAAAACTATAAAAATGAGAGCAGAGTACATATTAAAACAGTGTCATCTTGCATTAGTAAAGGAAGCTTAAAGTGTACTGCAGAAAGATTATGACCTTGGAAATTAACATGAAATGTAATGGCTCAAAGAAGAAAGCATAAAAAGAGTTATGCATTCCAGAGACAGAAAGCTAGATGGTCTACTACTTTTTTAGAAGCTGAATATTGTGTATAGGGGATTTGTCAAGTTTCTGGGAAAACTGGGAGGGTAAAAATATGAGCTGGTGAGAAGTTAATCAAAATGCTGAAACAGTTTACCTAGCTTCTAAAGTCCTATGTGTGTCAATTAAGTGGTAGCCCCACCTGCCCTGTTTGTCTCTTCCCTTTTTGATTACAATAATCTCTTGCCCCTCAGTCAGAAGAAGTGCTTACTTATCTATCCCAACTCAGTGAAAATTGTACTTTTTCAATAGCAGACTCAGTGTGCCTCTAGATCAGGCCAAAGTCCCATCTAGTCCAGCTTCCTGTATCTCACAGTGGCCCCACCAAATGTGTCTGGGAGTGCAGAAGTCTATATATTAGAGATGGGCACGAATCAAAAAAATGATGTTTCGTTTGTCGTTTGTCGTTTGGAGGGTCTGTTTCGGTTCGTTTCCATTTTTCGTGAATTTTTGCAAAAAATGTTTTTGTTTTTGTTCGTTTTGTTACCGTTTTGTTACCATTTATTTCATTTTTTGTGATTTTTTTAGCATTTAAAGCAGTTCACTCTATTGCAGTAACGGAAATGAAACGCACGACAAAATTTCTGGCGTTTCTGTTTGTTTCGTTTCATTTTGGAAACAAAATTCATTTGTCATTTCATTGCATAACGAAACAAAAAAATGCCCATCTCTACTGTATATCTGTCTCTTCATACCACCCCCCTGCAGCTGGTCCTTGAAGTACCCCAGTTTTAAGCCTGAAGATTTCACATCTCCATCATGGTTTGTAACCTGTGATGGACTTCTCCTCCAGGAATCTGTCCAATCCCCTTTTGAAAGCATCCAGGCTAGATGACATCACCACATCCTGTGACAGGGAGTTCCACAGAGTAACAACACACTGGGTAAAAAAATATTTTCTTTTGTCTCTCCCAGCCCTCAATTTGAGTGGATGTCCCCTAGTTCTGGTATTTTGTGAGAGGGAGAAGAGTGTCCCTCTATCCACTTTACACATGCCCTGCATTATTTTGTACGTTTCAGTCACATACCCCCTCAGGCACCTTTTTTCCAGACTAAAGAGCCACAAATGTTTTAGCCTTTCTTCATAAGGGAGATCCACCAGCCCAGCAATCATTTTAGTCACTGTCTTCTGCACCTTTTCCAGTTCCACTGTCTTTTTCGAGATGCGGTGACCAGTATCATTGGGTTTAAGGAAGGGTTTTTTTTAACAGTGGTTTTACTATTGCCTCATTTAAGCATGCAGTTTCAGAAATCCAAAATGTCCATTCTTGGTTGCTACTAGTGATGGTACCCATTTAGATTATGTGCCGTGTAAGGGAAGAAGAAAAAAGCAGTGATGCTTGAACATCAGATCATGACAATTTCAAAGGAAAGCATATTTAACCAGTTAACATTTGATTTTACTGGGCAAGATTCCAAAATGTTATCCAGTCAAGTGTTAATAGAGAATATTCTGCTAATGCCTCTCTTCATATCTACATTCTAGCTCAAGTCATATTTTTCTTATGCTGAAGTTCTATATAAAGCTACTGCTCCTCTCTGTTACAACTTTTAATACTTTTATGAAGGTCTGACCTTCCAATGTGCTAAGGTCACAGTTCCCTTTTGTATCAGATCTGGGCTGCAATTGAATGGCAGCAGAAAATCAGATATTTGATGATGATCATGATATTATTAACAATAACAATTCATAGGTTTAAATAGTTGATTTAACCTCTCCTTCTTTGACCACTGAAATGGAATAATCTGAATTTTCAAAGCTGATTTGACTGACTGAAGGCATACAGCACAGCAAAGGTACTAGTGCTAAGGAGGCTTTAGTCTGGTTAAGGTATGGACAGCCAAAATCAGCTGCTGTTTTATTTATTTGTTGGCTATTCTTAGTACAATTAAACTCAAGGAATTTTATCAAATACAGAGCTTCATAAGATCAACGATCCATCAATGGGATAGAAGGATGGTTGTACATCAGCCTTCAACAGTGCTCCTACATTACTGATTGCAGGAGGAGAAGATACCCTGGAATATTTTGCATTGCCAGTCAAGAGTGAGATACAACCCTAAGTTACCTGTAATTTATATAAAATGATTTGAAGACCCTTTCTATTTCACAAACATTGTGTGTAGGCTCTTACATACAGATGATACAAAGAAGAACTGAAACATAAGAAAATTATAAACAACCCAATTAGTTCTTCAAATTATTAAGTGAAGTTTTAGTACCTAGTACCTAGTTTTGGGACAATTTGTATAATTCCTACTTTAGAACAAACCACACAATTTTGCATGAAAATGGAAATTTTGCACAAAATACTTTTCCCCCTCCACAGAAGTTGGCATTTTGTACAAACTATCAGTATCATTGTTGTGAAAACACTGTGATTAATACAAAGCAAGTCAGGATCTGTATCCTTAATCTAGAGATAAAATAGACATTGCTAAGTATTTTTGAATAGATGCATATATGATATCTTACCTTTATAGCCATAGCTTTGAGTGATGAGGTCATGAACTGCATTTGATTCTGCTTTTTATATGTTTCTTTTTGAATCCCTCTATCCATGTCAATTTTAAACAGATGGAATAATGCAAAACAGTATGCATTTCTAGTATTCTCTTCTACAAAAGAGAAAAAAGCCCTCTAAAACTGTACTTCAAGTCTCTACTCCTAAGGGAAATAGGAAGTACATCACAATTTTTTCACAGGTCATCATAAAGCTTCCCTAATGTATGAAGTTAGAAAATCTAGAGTGACTCTTCAAAAGCTATTCCTTAATATTTGATTACTTTAGTCATTATTTACAAGGCCTCTGTTTAAAACTCAAACCGTTGCATTTCACTACTCTGCCATCCAGCAACTTGTGTTTCTTTGTAATCCTCCTGGACTGGCAGAAAGCATTTTAAGAAGCCTGTGATCGACGGCTGCCAATGACAGATGTTCCCACAAGAAGGTGGAGTGACACAGATCACTGGTCTAACATCCCCAAAGAGACCAACGGACAAAAATTCACTGGTGGAACAAGTTCCAAAGTATAAAACTAGGCTACAAAAGAAAATACTTCCTCAATAGCTTCAGCTTCAGTTGCACAGACACCACTTCTCTGTTCTACTGAACAGATATACTAGGGATGCTGTGCCACTGACACCCATCCTGACCCCAGGTAGGAGTAAAGCTGGAAGTAATCCTGATAGGATAGGATGCTATGTTGATGCTATTGAAATAAGTGTAGAATGTAGGTAATAATTATATGGTATGTCTTCCTTAAAGATACTTAGTTTGAAGTAGTGGTCAGAGTGTATTGACTAGAACTCAGGAGATATGGGTTCAAATCCCCACAGCCATGGAAACCCATGGGGTAGGGTGACAATAGTAAACCACTATTTAAATATCTCACCTTGAGAGGTTTGTTAGGGTCATTATGGTCGCTACTAGAGATGGGCACGAAACAGAAAAATGGTGTTTCGGTTTTTCATTTGTAGTTGGGAGGTCTGTTTCAGTTCGTTTCCATTTGTCAGGAAATTTTTGAAAATTTCGTTACCGTTTTTCGCTTTTTTGTTTGTTGTTTCTACCTGCTTTTTGCGCGATTTTTAAAGCATTTCCGTGCGCGGGCATCCCCCAACGCCCCAGACCAGAGGGAAAACAGTAAAAAAATGGATGCTGGCAGAGACACAGTATAGACTAGGTATGCAGGGAGGCTGCAAAGGCAGCGGCGGGCGTTGCCCAGGGTGCAAGGCAGCCGCAGAGTGACTGCACTGTGGGGCAAGGGAGGGTACACACCGAGAGGTACGCAGCATGTACACACACAGGGAGGCAGCAGGACTGAAGCTAGAGGCGCAGCAGGGACAGCAATCCCACCCTAACTCCCACCAGAGACTGCAAGGAGGACGGGGGCTGCCAGAGCTTTTTATGCCCTCTGTGGCTGCCAGACCTGCCCGCCCAGTCTGCAACCTGGGCATGCTATTGGTTGAACATGATCCCATCACATGGCTTGCCTCCATTTTGTGGCTGGTGGCGACATCCATTTTAAAGGGAAAAGAATAATACATCGCGATGGGAGAAGACTAAAACAAATGTTTTAAGGACCCCCAACCCCCCTGGTAGGTTATCAGACAATATAAATAATTATGTCCAGGGCGTTTTTTAACATTTAAAACAGCAAATTTCATTGTGTGTCGCCATTAACGGAAACAAAACGTAACGACCACAATTTTTGTGGTTCTGTTCATTTTGTTGCATTTTCATCACAATTTTCGTTTGTCATTTCGTTACGTAACGGAAACGACAAACGGTAACGGAAATGAAAAAATGTTCATTCCGTGCCCATCTCTAGTCGCTACCGCACTCCCTTGAGCAGCCGCTTTTTATTTTGCATTGCCTTATCTCCTCCCACGGTCACGTGGTCACTACAGCGGTTTGGCACTCCAAATTTCAGCGGTTGCTTAGCAATCAGCTTTCCCATTCGCACTTGGCTGAACCGCTTTGAACTTCAACAGGGAAATGGAAGAAACGGGGGGAAACAAAAAAAAAAGCAGCATAGTATGTCCGCAAGTACAACCAAATCTCTTTAAAAGGGGGTGCAGGAACCGATTTAAGAAAACACCACCCCCAGTGGTCATTGCAAGAAAAACCGACACAGCGGTCAAAAATGGGCATGGCCAAGGGGTCTCTTCAGAAAAAGCAATTTCTCAAGACAGCTGGATCAAGAGGCTAGGACAAATCATTTCATTTCTGAAACACAAAATTGTGTTTCCTATCATTTCTTGACAACACTCTGCTTGATGTTTCATTTCATTTTGTAAGGTTTCGTAAGATTGCAAAATGACAAAACAGTGTGCCATTTTTCATAAGGTGTCCATCCCTAATCTTGACTAATGCACTGCCATTCAACCATTGTGCCACGAGGCTCCTCCAGAAGTACATGGATGTGATGGCTGCATTTCTTTATGAAATGGAGACTGAAAACTAAAAGCAAATTTCACAAAACAGCCCAGAAGAAAGCTGTAAAGGATGAGTATGCAAGAGGATGAGCAAGTTTGGAAACCATGGGCTAGAAGGATGACTCACATGTACACACACCCCTGCATTTTCCATCTCAGTTTCAAAGGACAGCCCATTTCTAGCTCCATTCCAAGTTCAGTCAGCAAAGCAATCTGTAGCGGTGGTGAACAGGAGACTGTGCCAGATTCTAGATAGAGGGAAATGCATTTATACTTTAGACTATCCCCACTGCTTTTCACTAAATACCAAGTAATATTAAATTGCCCAATTCTGACCTTTTCAAAGTGCAGGAGATCTGACCACTTCATTTTCCTAAGGGCTTCATACATCTTGGAAAGCTTGCTATGTAATTTACTGTTACCTAGGAGCATAGCGCTGTGTATGCTTTTGCAAACAATATTGTATAGGCTTACTGTCCCGATCCACCTAGAAATGTAGAAAATGAGTTCATATCAAAAGCAAGAATGCCATCAAAGTGTATTATTTATACAGGTCTACTTTGTAAATCATTGCCTCACTCCAGTGATTAGCTGAATTTAGCAGTGAAGAAGGGAAACTGATTATTAATTAAAGTTTAATGGTCACGTCCAGAACAAAAATGATCTGTATCCAATCTTCAATTTAAAATGCCTTTTTCCATGAATGACGAATTTCAAAATATGTCCTGAGGTGATACTTTTTAAACTGTCCACACAGCCATGGAAAATGTCTGGAAAAGCTACTTCTGTTCTTTTTTTGGTTGACCTGTAAAGGTGCCATGTCAATTTTAGGTGGAAGATTCTGGAATATGTTATTGATGGGAGGAATGGGATGGGGTGGAGAAATCCTCACTGCAATTATCTGCAGGAAAGGAGCCCCCAATCAGAAGCTGCCCGTGGCCACTATCTGCCTTGATTGTGCATTGGCATTTCTGAGATTATGTTTTAGGCAAAGGTATTTCTATAGAGTGCAAATTGCCTTGTGTCTTCTCAGAATTAAGTACCATTGAGCTTAAAGGTGACTACCTCTAAGGGCTGAAACCCAAATATGTAACTCTGAAATTTTTTTGAGCTTCAGGCTTTGAGAGACTTCCATTTTCATTTAGATACTGGCACAGTGATTTACTCTGCACTGCTGTCAGAATGTCTTTCCCAAGGTCATTTAACCCCTCCACAAAGTTCCCCAGGCCCTGTCTGTGAAGATTCTCAGTCTGACTGAGATGCTTGGATGAGTACCCAATGTTTTGATTTCACACACACAAAAAGAAGTCCAGTTGCCATGACTCAACTTCCAAATTCCCCAGGCCATGTGCCTCCTGGTGGTAGCTCCGAATGAGACTAGAAAATCATCCACCAGAACTAGGGCTTTCTTTGCTATCACAATGCTAGCTGGGAATATTCCTTCTGAAACTAAAGCTTAGGTGAAGCTGGGACTAGCTAAGCCTCAAAGCCTTTTAATTTTGACTTTTCTCTTGGGTGTTTCTCATTTGGATGTTTAAAAGGTACTTGCTTGCAAGTTAGACAGATCACCCAGAAAGGAGAAGTATGGCGTTTGCACTTTAAAACACCTGAAACACCTATCCCTAGAAGAGAGCTTCAAAAGAACACCTTCAAATTGAGGACTGTCCTTCCTCACAGCCCACAGGTGGCCATCTTAAGATGTTTCCCTTGTGAGATCTGGATTTCTATTCCTAATGTATGTCAGTCTCTGATAAGCACTTGTGGTGAACAGTGACCATGTTTACTAAAGCGCCACATCAGAACAGTTGGAGAAGCACTCAGTGGTAGCGCAGCTGCCTTCCAGACCATGTTTTAATTGACTTGTATGTATGAAGTATGAATTGTTTCAGAACAAATAAAATTATCTAGCATACTGAGGAGGAGTTGCGTGCAAGTCAGTGTGAATTGCTGGAACAGTGACAGCATACAGCAGGTGAGATCTGGTTATTCCTGATTACTATTACTGTCAAGATGAGAAAATTATAAATACTACTTCAAGAGTGAAAATATCCAAGCTGCTAATCATTCCCCACCCCCAATATGAAGGAAGTCTATTATAAGGTTTAAAGGAAACTCTTGTGAAATAAAATCCCATTTCTAGAAGAGAAAGACAAACAACAGTACCAGGAACATTGTGTGTGTTGCCAATTTCCTTCTTAAATTAACAACCAGCTGAACAGTAATAAGCGGAAGATGAGATTCTTGACTTGTATGTAATTTAGTAGGAAGCCAAATCACTCTCATGGTACCACTTCACCTAAGACTGGCATCAGGATCAGAATATATTGTCCTCATAACTCATTTTGTGCCCTCTTTCCCTCCATTGCTAATAATTTGTTTCATCTGAAGTTATTCTGAGAAAACAGTTCCTCATAATCACAGCCCATGTGTATTATTACTTTTATACGAGAGAGAGATGGGGGGATTATTTCAGGAAGCAGCATTATTTAAAATGTGTGGCTGCCATTTGCATGAACACACAATGAAATGCAGTAGGATGATAAACACCAGGATTACAAAATGGCAGATAAAACTAGTACTACAATAGCAATAAATCAAACCGGTGTAGAATAATGTTTCCATGGAGCAATAGTTTTCCAGCTAGTGGTGCAACTGCACCTGTGGAACCACTTGCTGGAATTTCACAGCCTCTCATGCAACTCCAGGTTATACCTATGCAAGATGATATTTGCCACAGAAAAGTGGTATCCAAAGAAAAAGGAATTTTCCCAAACATCCCCTAAAAATGATACCCAATGTTTCTTTTCTTCCCCAGAAGGAATAATAAAAAAGTACAGTTGTTGCCCTTTGTGCAGCAAAAGTAATCATTTTATCAGTTATTAGATAACTTTGACAGAATTTGAGCAATTTGATGTACCAGTGGAAGCAAACTTAAAGCAGCAATATTCAAACAGGCAAACAAGTAGAGTTTCTTAAAAGCAGCTATATTACATATATACAAGTAGAGCAGAGCTTCAATAACATTTCACTTCACAGATTACATAGAGATATCATAACAACATGATGTAATTCATATACAGAACATGACAAAAATGGACACCTTCTCACCAAAGGTCCAGTGTCTACTGAATTCTGGAGTCCTTTTATACTTTTTCATAATCAGCCAGGAAACTGTTTCCCTAATGCTGTTGCATTTATCTTGCATCAGCATTGCACATTGCATTTATACAGTACACCTGGGTTTTAACAATGATTCAACAATACATGATTGACTCCATTTTACAAATCAATTAAATGTACATAGGAAACATCTGTAAACAATCTTCATCTGTCTAATACATGATATTTTCCTATCTAATATCTAATTAACTTTGGAAAAAGATCAGTTCAATGTCATCATTACAAATAATGAGACACACATCATGGTTACATCCAACATGCTACTTTCATATTCTGTATCAAAATGTCAAATGCCAACAAAGTTCATTGTGAATAAAGACACGTTTCAGTTAGAGATGGTCTCAAAATGAAAATATAGCATTTTGTTTCATTTTGATTCATTTAATTATTAATGAATGTTTTAAGAGATGTTTGAAATGAAATGAACTAAAATGAAATGATTTGTATGCTATAAAATGGCTCCCTGAATCCCAGAGGTACCAAATATGGTGATAGTTTCCTTGGACCCTTCCCTTTAATTCCTCCTAATTTGAAGAGGTTTGGGGTTCAGGAGGCTGAGCTGTTGAACTCCAAAGTGGGTTCACCCAAGAAAAAACTTTTGTAATTGGAAAGTTATGTATTCGAAAATAGTGATCCCAGGCATCTAGCAGTGGGGCTTCCTGAAGCTCTTCCCTGTAAGCCCCCCAAATTTGGAGAGCTTTGGGGTTCAGGGGGATGAGATATCCAACTCCAAATAGGGCCCCAACAGGAAAAATCATTTTTAAGATAAACCAAACCAAAACCAAACCTAGCATTAAAAATTAAAAAACACTTTTCTAATTACAAATGGATTTCTGGGGGAACCACTGTGTCAAACGCCTTCTGAAAATCAAGATGGATGGTTCACCCAAATCCACATGCCTGTTGACCTTGTCAAAGAATTCTACAAGGTTTGTCAGGAAAGACTTACCCTTACAAAAGCGATGCTAATTTTCCCTCAGCAAGGTTTGTTCTTCAATGTGTTTTAAGATTTTCTCTTGGATGAGGCTTTCCACCATCTTCCCTGAGACAGACATAAGGCTAACCGGCTTGTAGTTTCCCAGGTCACCCCTCCTTCCTTTTTTAAAAATTGGTGTGATATCCACTATCCTCCAGTTCTCTGGCACTGTGGCTGTTTTAAGAGACAAGTTGCATATAACCATTAAGAGATCCGCAATTTCATTTCTCAGTTCCCTAATAACCCTTGGGTGGATGCCATCTGGGCCCTGTGACATATTGATCTTCAATTTATCAATTAAACCTAAAACATCCTCTCTTTTAACCTGTATTTGATTTAATTCTTTAGTCAAGAGTGACCATTCAGGCAGTGGAATCTGCCCAAGGTCTTCTGTCGTGAAGACAGATGCAAAGAAGTCATTTAATTTCTCTGCAATCTCCAAGTCCTCCTTAATCTCCCCTTTTCCTCCCTCTACTTCTACTTCTAACATATTTAAATGCACTTTTATTATTTCCCTTTATATTGCTAGCCCTAAGTTCCTCAAAATCTTTCGTTGCCTCTCTTATCATCTTCTTACATTGATTTTGCCAGAGTTTGTATTCCTTTTTATTTTCCTCATTTGAAGAAAGCACTCTCCTTGCACTTTAGAGCCTCTCTAATTCCACTTGTTTACCATGCCAGCACCCTCTTGGACTTAGAAGAGCTCTTCTTTCTTTGTGGCATGCACTTGTGCTGGGCCTCTACTACCATTGTTTTAAACTGGCTACACACACTCTGAAGAAATTGGATTCTTTTTTACCTTCACTTTCAATTTCTTTCTAACTAGTTTCCTCATCTGAGGGAAGTTTGCTCTTTGGAAATCAAGGGTTTTTGTGTCTGATTTGCTTGACACTCTCCCCCCGACATGCATAGCAAAGGAGATTGCTGCATGGTCACTGTTCCCCAGAGGCTCAGTGGCATTCACATCCCTGACCAGGTCCTGATTATCACACAGTATTAGATCCAGAGTTGCCTGTTCTCCGGTGTGCTCCATGACAGGTTGCTCAAAGGCACAGTCATTCAGCATCTCGAGAAATCTGGTTTCTCTTTCTTGCCCTGAGCTCGCATTGGCCCAGTCAATGTGGGGATAATTGAAGTCCCCCATGATTGCTATCCTATCCCTCTTAGACACCTCCATGAATTGTCTGTTTATTTCAAATTCTCCCTCAAGTTTTTGATCTGGTAGATGATAGCATACCCCCACTATCACATTGCTCCTTGGACCTGGTAGTTTAACCCACGGTGATTCTATGGTGGATTCAGACCCACCATCAATCTCCATTCTGCTGGATTTTACCCCTTATTTGAGATAGATAGCCATTCCCCCTTCAACCCGCCCCTCTCTATCTCTTCTATATGGTTTATAGCCTGGGATTGCTGTATCCCACTGGTTCTCCACATTCCAGCAGGTTTCTCTTATGACTATTATATCAATGTTATCCCTAGCTGCCGAATGTTCAAGTTCTCCCATCTTTGCTCAAAGGCTTTGAGCATTTGCATAGAAACACCTGTACAGTGGGTCGCACAGGAATGGCTGCTTCTTCTTTCTACCCCCCCCCCCCACAGCTTTTAATTCCAGTAGGCAAACTACTACATCCCATTATTCTCCCAGTACTAATACCCACTTTGTGGTTCTCTACACTCTCCAACCTCGTTCCACAGGGATGAGATGTTTCGAACCGGATGCCACTCAGCTCCTGTCAGCTTTCCCCCAGTTACCAGTTCAAAAGCGGCTCTGCAGCCTTTTTGATGTTGAGTGCCAGCAATCTGGTCCCATCATGGTTCAAGTGCAACCCATCCCTCCTGAACAGGTTTGGCTTCTCCCAAAATATTCTCCAGTTTCTGACAAATCTGAAGCCCTCCTCTCGACACCATTGCCTCATCCACGCATTGAGGCTTCTTAGCTCTGCCTGCATGGCGGGTCCTACATGAGGAACAGGTAGCACTTCTGAAAATGCTACCTTGGAAGTCCGGGACTTCAATCTTCAATCTAACAACCTGAATTTGGGTTCCATGTTCTTGCAGCATGACAAAAATATTGGTATATATTGTTTTAGTGCTGCTGAAATCTCCACATATCCAGTGACAAAGACTCCCAATAGTAGCATTGCCTAGTCCACACTTGACTAGTGAGGGCATATGAATATAAATGAAATACCTTCCTGAAAGACTTACTGAAATGAGAATTTACTACATTCTGTAATTTGCCCTTTCTACCAAGCTTTTAATTCTATATTTTTTAAAATAGAGGAGAGAGAGGAGAGAGTAGTCTGGCCTGATTTGCTTTTTGAGAAATTCATGCAGTCTTCCAGTGATCACATCTGACCTTTCACATACTAACCTAAGTATCTCTTCTAGACCCTTGCCTGGCATCAGTGCCAGGCAGATTCATGGTTGCCTACATCCTCCTTTTACACTTTTAAAACATTGTCATGGTGACAATGTTTTCCCATCTCCAGTCATTAGGGAACTCATTTAGTCTTTTGGAATTTTCAAAGCCAGAGACTGCAAGTTCCTTGAGTATTTGAAGCAGCACATCTGGGCCCTGGAGACTGGAAATCTCAAAGTAAGCAGTATTCCCATGCCTCTTCTTTACCTAGCTTTGGCAACAGCACCCTGTTTGCATCACTAATTCTATCTGTGAAAGCCTGAGCAAAAGACCCAGATACTTATATTCTATTTTCTGTCTCTTCGTCTTTTCCATGGAGCTGGCCTGCTGCTTCCTCCTTCTTCTAGCAGAAACTCTGTTTATTTTGACCTAAGTCTGAGCTCATTCTGAACGTTAACCCTCCTGAATTTCTCTTTACATATATTTGCCACTTGCTTATATCCTTCCTTGCAGATTTCTGCTTGCTTCAGTTTCCTCTGTATTGCCCTTGTAAATCTCAGTTCATCTGAAGGTTCCATATGGACTCACCAAGGAGTCTTTAGAAGCTTTTAGTTTTTGTTTCTCATAGGAACTATTTGAGATTCTCAGTGATCTCACTTTTATGAAATACCTACCCATTATGAACTCCCTTCTCACTGAATCTTTCTGATGATGGGATTTCTTCCAGTATTTTCTTACCTTATTGAAATCTAATTTTTCAGTCCACAGCACAGTTCATACTATTTGTAGCTTTCCTCCTCTTTTGTATATACTGTATAATAAGCCACGGGAGAGCATGGTCACTTCTAGAGGTGGGTATGAAATAAAAAATGAAACACAGTTTCATTGTTTCAGTATGTAACGAAATGGCAGGACGTGTTTTGTTACAAAATGAAATGAAATGCCATTTTTCCTCTAGAAATCAAACGATTCATCCTAGAATAATCAATGGCAGAGGAGCCCAAGTTCTTCCCTGTAAACCCCAGAAATTTGGAAATATTTGGGAGTCAGGGGGCTGGGTTATTAAGCTCCACAGGGAATGCTCCTAGGAAAAAACATCTAAATCAGTTGGAAGGCGATAATAGCCCCTGCCCCACAGGTGAGCAGTTAGTGCGGTTGGCTTCTGAATCCAATTACAAAGATTTTTTCTTAGGGGCACCCCTTTGGAGCTTAATAACTTACTCCCCTGAGCCACAACCCTCTCCAAATTTTGGGAGTTTACAGGGAAGTGTCCAAAATTGCTCCCCAGCTATTTTGGTGGTGATATATGGCTGCTGCAATACCTGTTTTAGAGTACATTTTATGTACTCCAAAATAGGTATTGCAGGCATGTTTTGGCACCAAAATGGCCAGGGAGGAATTTTGGACTCTTCCCTGTAAACACCTGAAATTTGGAGAAGTTTGTGTCTCACCTGCAAAGGGAGGGGCTATAACCAGCTTCTTCCTCAATTAGAATGATTTTTTTTCCTCGGGGCACCCCATTTGAAGTTTAATAACTCAGCCCCCTGATCCCAAAACCTTTCCAAATTTTGGGGGCTTACAGTGAAGAGCTTGAGGAAGCTCCCCTGCCATTTGGTGTCTCTAGGACCCAGGGGAGCATAGCATTTCATTACATTTCATTTTGTTTCATTACAAAACTACTTAAAGTCATTTGTAATGAAACAAAATGAAACTACTTGAGACATGAAATGAAGTGAAACACTCTTTTTTCATTTTGTACTCATCTCTAGTCACTTCCATCTAATATCTTCACTATTTCCACCTTTCTGAGCACTTTGTCCCTTTAGATCTCTGATATCTAGGTCCCTACTTCTATCTAGAATTTCTTACCAAATATGAATGTAATTAACATTCGTGGTAGAATTGAAGGTCCAACAGATTCCAGAGTAGTTGAAATTCCCATTACTACTGTATCCCTTATTTGAAAGCTCCACAATTTGATCTGGAAAAGTACCATCCAAGTCTTCAGTTTGGTTTGGATATCAGTAACAATCAATGCAGTAATGTTTCTGTTGCTTCCCTCTCCTTCAAATTGAATCCAACAACCATCCACCTGTTTTCCATGTTCCAAGTCACACATCTGCTTGCAAAAGCATACAACTTCTATGCAATGCTGCACCTCCTCCTTTCCTGTATACTTTATTTCAGTAATTTATGCCCTTTATCAACTGCCTTCCAGTCATGAACTTCATTCTACCCATTTTCAGCCATGCATATTCAGTCATATTTTCCATCCTAAGCTACGAGGTCAAGTTCAATTTTTCTGTTTTTCTGTTTTTGCATTGATAGAGATACACTTAAAACTATGGTTCTTTCAATTCAGGCAGTTCTCCCTCCAACCATCATAAGTTATTAGTTTACTGTACTGCCTTCCCATCAATAACAGATCACTGAGGATAGTGCATTATTAGTTTGTTCAATAACCACAGTTTCCTCAGGTAGCATTTTTTGGGGAGGGGGGCATCTTGACACTTCTTTCTGGTAGTCCTGGTGGAATCCATGACAGTATCTTTCTACAAGTGGGAGGATAAATATTCTAACATGTGTCTGAGTCTTTCTGCATGCCATGTTAGATCTCCAGAATTTATTCCTGCTAACCTTGAACTCATGATTCAGGCTTTAGGGTAGTCTGGAATCCAATTTGTTCTTGAGACAATGAAAGGTATATAAAAAGAATGGGGAATGCCCAGTCAGCCCTGTTCAAACTTGAGTGATCCCTATAGTTCATTATATCTTACAAGTAGTTTACAAACTTTTTATTCATTATTTGTCAGGATAAAATAAAATATTTGCTAACAGTGAATAGTAGGCATGAAGCAACTAAATACTGATCTGAAGAGTCTTTTATTGCAGAGTAGACATAGATAGCTTGCTGAAGTTGAACACACATTGACATTTGCATTAAAATGAAGGTAATAATTTTAAGATTCATTAATAATGAACTAGCATATAAAGTAAGGGTACGAGCATATTGATCAAGCTGAAATATCTTTTTTTGTGAAGCTGCTCAGACAATTTTATGTCAAATAATATTTTCCAATAATTCAGAACATTTTGCCCATTAGCTTCTGATAATTTGCAAAGGATATGCCATTTGCTTCTAAATCTCTGTGTGTTCCTTAATGCACAGATATAAAATATGAGGAACAAAAGAAATCAATCCAGACAAGTTGTTTCTTTTAATTGTTCGATTGGAAACTTTTTAAAGTCTATTTGTCTGGGCCCATGAATTACTTAGGTAATGGAGCCTAAGACCAACTGGTGGCTACTACTAGAAACCTATGCTCCAACACACCCTAGCTGAAACATCTTAGGATGCCATTAAGTAAACTGCATCAGCAATGGGACTTTCAATTCCTGCAAATTTCATTCCAGCATGGGACAAGAAGCTTGCTTGTGACTGACTCCATTTCCATTTTGACCTGCTGTCTTCCAAATAGTTCATATGATAAGTTTGTCTTTCCTTGCTAAGGGACAAATCTGTCCTCTGGACTTCTTTGAAGTTGCACCTGGACCGTGTGAGCTGTCATTCTTCCATTTCACTGCTCGTTCTGTGATAATTCACCTAGGGTAATGTTCCAGAGTCTTCAAAGGCACCTTTTCCTGCCTATGACTCATAGACAGACCTGCATCTCCTTTCACAAGCTGAAGGAAATGGACAGAATTTTAACACGTGAAACTAGATTTGATCTGCTTTGTCAATGAGACCCTTAAAATAGTTGTTAGGCTTCTTGCAGATAGCTTGGCATGGCTTAACCATGTATATACATTTCCCTCCTTGGGAACCAGTTTCCCCTGAGGAAGTTAAAATTCTGATCGGCTCTTTGCCTAGTAATAAAGCACCTGGTGAAGATATGCTCCCAGGAGAATTGTTTAAGTCTAACCCCCCTTGGTGGTGCGGAGTGTTTGCTAAAATGTTTACTTACATAAATCAACATGGGAAAATCCCAATGAGCTGGGGTTCTAGTATCATTGTCCCTATTCACAAAAAAGGCTCTAAGACTGACCCTAAAATTTTTAGGCCTGTAAGCCTCCTCAATATAGTTTCCAAACGTTATTCTAAGTATCTCCTGGACAAACTAGTATGTTGGGCAGTCATGAATTCGGTCATAGCTGAAGAACAGGCTGGTTTTCAAAAAGGAAAATCTACAGTGGACCAATGCTTTGTACTTTCCCACCTGATTCAGAAGTATGTTTGTCATGGTAGGAAGGAACTTTATGTGACCTTTGTAGATTTCAGTTCTGCCTTTGGTCTTATAGATAGGTGTCGCTTGTGGCAAAAACTTTCTTTAACAAACATAGATAGAAGACTTTTAGCTTTAATCCAGCAGCTACACTCCAATACTCATCTCAGGGTAAGACTGGGGGCAAACGGGCTCTTGTCAGCATCTATACCCACGGACAGAGGGGTCAGGCAAGGTTGTCTTCTGGCCCCTTTTCTGTTTAATTTCTATATTAATGATATTGTTCAAGAACTGAGCGGTCCAGTATTTTCCCCCCTTCTATAGCAGATGCTAAGATCTCTGTCCTTTATGCAGATGACATCACAATTATTTCTACAGCGCAAGTTGGCATGCGAAGACTTTTGGTTAAGCTGAGTAACTTTTGTACCAGAGAACATTTGTCCATTAACTACTCTAAAACCAAAGTAGTCGTCTTTGGGAGGAAAAGAACTAGACATAGGTGGACACTTGACAACAAACATATTGAGCAGCTAAGAAACTTTAGATACCTTGGTCTTTGTTTTAATGCCCTGCTCTCTTGGAAATATCATCTGAAAGCGACAGATTTGAAAGCTTCCCACTGTGAGATGGTGGTTCTGTGGTCTCAAAGTTTTCTAAGTTCTCAAATCTGTTTGAGTCAGTGAGCTCAAAAAACTTCTAAGTCAGAAAAGGAGAAGTTCTCCAAATTGAGGCAAAGACACAAAAACTAAGTTCTTAGCGCTGATTTATTGAGCAAAGTGCAAAATACAGAAAAGGAAAAATATCTCTATGCATAGAGGGTCATTTCTCGTTGCCTGAGAAAAGACCCCTAATGCAGCAAAATCCAGGGTTCTTATACAATTCCAAACATATGGTTACACCCAAATCTTGGCCACCACGCCTTACTGACCACCCCTAGCCACTGCCCAAAATCACCTCCCATCTTCATCATATTTAAGTATAAAAGTGTTTGTTACTTCCGCATTTTCGTTCACTTGACTTCAGCTATTTTTGCAAGATGCTCTTTCCGGGGTGGTTTCCGTCGCTAGGCGTTGTCAGGCACCTGGCCTACCCTGACAGGAAGCTACTGTGGTTTAGTTCAATCTCTGTGCACCTCAATATCACATCTTAACTGCTTCACACATTGTCTATATATCACTATTACAACTTATGCCATTTATTGCTTACAATTCCTATTAACCTGCAGCAGCTAACACCACTCCACTCAATCCCTTTTGAGATTCTTTTCAACCCAAGGTGGTAAACTGGTTGCTCCTGCAGTCGAAGTGTTTTCAAGGAAGATAGTTCCCCCAATTAACATATGGGGCCGAAATCTGGAGGTATACTAAAATACCACACCTCGATGTGGTTCAAAATTCTTTTATCCGATCTCTCCTTGCTGTACCCCATGGCATGCCCTCAGCATATATAAGAGCTGAAGTAGGGCTAACTCCTATTGAAACACACGTACACAGTGCCTTGGCAATGTACTGGTTGAAGCTGGCTGCTATGAGCGACTCCCACTTGCCAAAGAAATGCTATATAAAACAACGCCAGCACCCCTTGCGGGAGTCCTGGGCAAAGCTTGTCAGACCCATATTACATCTTTACGGGATCAATACTGAATCTATCCCCTCTTTTGTCTCCCCCACTATTAAAAAATTGGTCAAAGACAAGATTTATTAATGTTCCAAATGGAAGGAATTGGCTGCGGTCTCACTATCGTCATTCTCCTTTTATTATCCTTTGTTTAAAACATCTTTCGGGCTGGAAAGCTATTTCCACAATTTAACCTCAGCTCCCTTGAGGACAGCTTCCACAGCCCTGCGCTTTCAGACCATGCCTTCTGCTTGTTTAGAGGGGAGACGTGATAACATCCCTGTTTCGGACAGGCTTTGCCCTTGTGGCTCAGGTGAAGTCGATGACTTGTCCCATTACTTGCTCAGGTGCCCCCTTCACGACCAACCCAGAGGCAAATTCCTTGGTCGGATTATTAGTTCACTGATTGATAGGTCCCCTGGAGCCCAACTTAGTATGCTACTTGTCGGTACAGACAGTTTTGTTACACAGCAAGTTGCAAAGTTTGCGCTGACAGCTATGAAAATTCAGGTCAACCTCTAACTTTGGGAGGACTATATTTCTCTGCAAATGTCACGCGGTTTTTTTAACGTTTTAATTATATTTGTTGTGGATGTAACTTTATAAGTTTTATTTTTTAAATCAAGATTGCGATGACCAATGGTTTGTAGCAATAAACTATTACCTACCTACATTTCTTGAAAAGATGGAAATAATGGGAGGACTAGTTAGAACATAAGACATCCCGAAAATTATTGCAACAACAGTGTACAGGTTTCAGTGTCACAGTGTATGTGACTTGATAAAAGTCACATCCATTTGTCATATTGTTTTCTATTTTAAAGACATTTATATTTTAAGCATGAATTCCAGCATGATTATGTAAATATATCTCCTTTGACAGAAGAGTACCTTCAAGCCTTTAAAACAAATTAACCAATCAGACCATCCCATCTGATCTAAGCCTATATTAACCCATCAGTTTGATTTGGAGGACAGTCCAGACTTCTGAATAGATTTTGAATTGATCAGGCATCAACTGTGCCCCCATCTGATTTGTTCTCAATCTCTTATGTCTTTCCGGAAACAGGTAAAGACCTTTCTGTTCAGGCAAGCTTTCCCTGAATGATGGACTACCTATTATGTGTCTTTATATGGATAATTACCTAGACTTTGTGTTTATAACCGCCTATAACTTTGTGCTTATATCTCCCTTGTGTGATTGCATTGACACCATGTTTTAAGTGTTAGTCCCCATGCCCCCATAACTTTTGGATAGTCTAGCATGCATGATTCTCTTGTAGCTTCAATATTGTCTTTTAATGCTTTAAGATGTCCCTCCATTCCTTATTCTCAAATTTGAATATGTCTTAATTGTACTGAACTCTATATTGTCTCTCATTACTGTAAGCTGCCTTGGGTCCTTTTCCAAAGAGAAAGGTGGGGTAAAAATACTCTAAATGAATAAATAAGTAAATTCATACCACCAGTATCCATGACATAATCTAATATCTGTGGGCAGGAATTGCTCTCAGTGCAACTACCATTTACTGAAAATGACCCCTATCTACACAGTGCACCCAATTTCGCTCTCCTCTATTTTTGGTCACCCAAACTATGTGATGTGAGCTTGGATATGATGGCTGTGTTGGTTTAGGCAACCTACTGTGTAGCCAGCTGCTCGATTCTTTCACTGTGCCTCCTTCATAGGTGCTGGACTCAGTGATCCACAGTTCCTTCCAGCTTTGCCATTCTAAGATGGTAGTAGTTAGGCAGTTGAACTCTAGCATATTTTCCTGACCATCATGTTGTGATCAATGAGACAATTCCCAGTTCTTTATCATAGTCCTAGGTGAGCTCAACTTGGACTAGATTGTGCCCATTGCTTGCACAATGTACATGAACACACAGAGATGTGCAGACATAATTGTGTCCTTTATCAACTGTTGTCAGCAACATCAATAATTAGAATTCTTAGACTTTTAAACAAATACCTAGAGAACAGGGCTCAATTTCTTTTTATTACAGAGGGTCAAAATAAAATGGATTCTTCTGGCCAATGCAACGAAGCAATAACCATCTTGTTTTATTATAGATGGCGTCAGGTTCTATTTTTAGTACAGAACCACAAAATAGATGCTGTTCCTGTTTTAATCACCCTTTTAAGTTTTGAAATGGCCAAAATATTTCTAATCAAATGTGAGTTATATATCTGTATTGTAGCCTGAGGTGAGACTTTCTTGCCAAGTCTCAATATATTGCAGTCTCCCATTCACTAAGCCTGAGCTATTAACCCATAGAGATGTGGCTTTAAATGGAGATTCTGGCAAATATTTCCTCAGCTCAGCAGATTCTTTATATATAGCAGAACTGTTGATTCAGGAGACAAGACTCTTGCTCTTTTGTCCATAATGAGAGAGTCTAACAATGCAGGATGTGGAGGAATGTAATAACTGGTAAAATGTTGGTGGAGATGGGCCGTATAAGCATGGCAAGACAACCTCTTGAGAATGCTTTAAGCCAGACCTGCCCAAAGTCTGGCCTGGGGGCCAAATCTGGCCCGTCAGGCCATTCTGAGTGGCCCACGGCTGGCTGGCCTGCCCCTCCCTCCCCCTCCTTCACCCCATGTTTTTTTAAAGAAAGTGGGTGGGGCTAGCAGTGGGGTGGCAGGGTTGGGGAGCAACCGGCCCCTGACACATTCTCAGCCACCAAATCTGGCCCTCCTTACAAAAAGTTTGGGCACCCCTGCTTTAAGCCCTGTGAGAGATCTTGCCCCCACTGCAAAACTAAGGCTGATCCTTCACGTCCATCTCATTGCTGTTCACGGTCCCACTTGGGACCGGTACGAAGTAATCTAACCGCACATCCATTGTGGGATGAGGGGAGTTTGTCCCGACCACGCCCCCTGAACTGTGATTTAAGCGGGATAAGAGATTCCCCTCCCTGGCCTTGGGAATCTGTTCATCACACTTCTCATTCCGAGAAGAGTGGCCGTGAGGTAAGGCTAGTCACGCAACGTGCCATTCTCCATCTAGTGGCAGGAGTGTGAAGTGCCATTTGCCAGTACATTCCCTGTGGAGTCAGCAACACAGTGCAGAGAGATTAAAAGACAAATGTGTCAAACTTAGCTCTGTAACGCATTGAAGGCAAGACTTTGGAGAATCGAAACATTGAAAAATGGAAGGTCAGGACCAGGGGGAAAAACGGAGAACAAAGGCATGGAATTTCACTTTCATCATGGAACGAGGACGTGCGGTAACAGTCATGCCAGTATCATCCATCATGCCTATGCGTACACGGGAACAGGGACAGAACCAGAAGAAGACCACGTGACCACAACCGACATCAACATGCAATGAACTTCCTCCCGGGACGAGAATGGACATGAAGTAACCGTCTAAGACAACAAGCACTACATCTGTGTTTGGTATTTGTTTTGTTTTCTTTTCTTTTCACAATTATCTCTTTGTGTTGGTAAAGTACAAAAAGTGATTAGCTGATGGATCAGAAAGGGACAAACAACCCATCCAGTGGTACTAATTTTTAAATGCTGTTTTTACTAAGTTTTAAATGCTGTGTATTCCTAGAAATGAACAAGAATCATCCTTGAAATGGTGGAAAACCTCCCCAGGACTAAGAAAAAAGAACAACTCACTCCTGTGCGCAAGGAGAAATATTCTCATATTATCTCCTTTCTTTTCCTAGCCTTGAATTTGTGTTCATCATGGGCAGCACAAAACTAATATTCCATTTTGCATTTTCAATGGCATAGATACAGCCAAAAGCAAAGCAAAGCAAAGCAAAGCAAAAATCATTGCCTGAAATCCTGTTTTTGGACTAGGCCCGCTGGATCAGTGAAGGTTTGATGAATCAGTTTCTCCATATATTGCATTGATTCAAATGAACCTCTCTCTAGTTGGTACTTACAGAGGAATTTGACTTATCTAATACCCACTGATTCAATTGCCTACTCTATTGAATCTTATAACACTAAACAACTACAATTTAGCCAATGAGTACAAACTCTGGGCACAGTGCAATCAAACTCTAACACTATGGTACTTACTGTAGTAAGTACGTAATTTCTGCCCACTGGAATCAGTTTAATTATGTTTGACTTCAGTTAGGTTATGCCCAAAAGTACTCATCAGAGCTCTACCAGAATGTGACTATATGGAAATATCTGCCTTGCGCTGCTTTATGTTAGGCAGTGAAGGTACATTCACCCAATCAGGGAGAAGATAAGGCAGTAGGGACAGGTACCTACTGTAAACTCTGATCAAGGCAGATTTCAAGGCAGGGAGATCCTCAACTGCTTTTCTGCTCATATAATGTGGGCTCCACTGGCGGCTCGTCCGCCCCGTGGAGCCTATTTGCCACCCACGAGAGGGACGGCAGGCGAGACGGGACAAGAAGGTCCCAGATGGGAGGGGGGAGGAGCACCCTATAAAGGGCGACTCCTCCCCCAACCCTGCATTCAGTCTTCTTCCGGCGTTCGGATGGCGAGGACCGTCCGAGCGCCGGGAGCAGGGGGCGCCACGTGGCGGGCGCCATTTTGGGAGGCCGCATCGGCGGCGGAGCAGGATGCGGCACGGCGGTGCTCCCCGGCTGGGGCAAGGCTGAAGCAAGCCGTAGAGCCCAGGCCCACGGAGCAGCCGCAGCGTCGCGCGGAGCTGAGAGGTGGCGGCGGCGCCGCGAAGCAGGGCGGCACGGCTGGCTCCTAGCCGCGGCAAGGCGATGGATTGGGGGAGCGGCATCAGCCCTCCCCGTTGGGACGAGCAGCGGCGGCGCCACAAAGCAGAGCGGCGCGGCTGGTCCCTGGCCGCAGCGAGACAACGGATTGGGGGAGTGGCATCAGCCCTCCCCCTCGGAGTGAGCGGGGCCGCAGAGTTCGGGCGTCGCGGCGCGGAGCCGGCCGCCGGGCTCCCCCCCAATCCTTCTGAGCGCGGGCGGCTGGGGACCACTGGGGCACCCAGGGCCAGCAACGGGAGTGAGGTGACCGGCCAGGCCGGGAGGGATGCGCTGGCCGGCGGGCGGGCTCCTCACCCCCACACCTTCCCCCATTGCAGACCGTGCCATTCAGCGCGAGGGGGGGCCCGAGCCCCGGCTGGGCCCTGGCCGACAGGCCGTGGGGAGGGGGAAGACCGAGCGGATTGGGGGGAGCAGCATCAGCCCTCCCCCCAGAGTGAGCGGGGCTGTGGAGCTCGGCGGCGCAGCGGTAGAGCCGACTGGGCACCTCACCCTTACCTCCTTGAAAGGGAACAGGGCCGGTGACTGGGGGGGAAGTCAACCGGGCCGAGCCGGGGGGGAAGCAATCGGGCCAGCCAGGTGGGATGTGGAGGTCGCAGCTACTGGGTGGGAGGTTTTGTTGGGGCCTCTGCCCCCCGGCCAATGGATGGCCTACCCACATTCCTGGGCTGGGCCTAAACGGGCCCGGGCCCAGCACCAGGCAGTGGGCCCCGGGTGGGGGTGGGCACGCCAGCGGAGGTTGAGGGGGACCCCCTTGAACCCTGGGGGCGGGTGGGATCGTCCGCCCCCCCACGTAGTGAGAGGCTCCCTGGCCGCTCACCCCCCCTTGGGGCCATGGCTGGCCTGGTTAAAGGAGCGATCCAGGCCTACCCAGTTGCCCAGTCGTCAAGGCCCGGCCTGCCTGGGCCCGCTCAGATGCCTGCGTAGGAACATGAGAAGAGCCATGCTGGATCAGGCCAAAGGCCCATCTAGTCCAGCTTCCTGTATCTCACAGTGGCCCCACCAGATGCGTTTGGGAGCACATGAGACTAGATAGCTGTCTCCTGATACCACTCCCCTGCATCTGGCCCTTGAAGTGCCTTGGTTTTAAGCTTGGAGATTACACATCCCCATCATGGTTTGTGACCTGTGATGGATTTTCCCGCCGGGAGTCTGTCCAGTCCCCTTTTGGGGGGCATCCAGGCTGGATGCCATCACCACATCCTGGGGCAGGGAGTTCCATAGACGAACAACGTGCTGGGCGGAAAGAAAAGAAATAAATAAATATTTTCTTTGGTCTGTTCTTACTCTCCCAGCCCTCAATTTGAGTGGATGTCCCCTAGTTCTGGTGTTTTGGGAGAGGGAGAGGAGCTTCCCTCTATCCACTTTAGTCATGCCCTGCATTATTTTGTACGTCCCAATCATATCCCCCCCTCAGGCACCTTTTTTCCAGATCTAGCAGCAAGGCCTGGCCTGCATGGGAGCGGTAGGGCCGGAGAGGGCACCAGGATAGCCCAGCTAGCAGGGGCAATAACCGGCACAAGGCCTTTTGACTGCCCGGACACGGGGGCCTAATTCCGGGAGGGTAGGCCCCTAGAGAGGGGCGGGAAACGCAGCTGGGGGCGGGGTGGCTCTCTGGACCCAGGAATAATGGGGACGGCCTGCGCCTCACCACCCATCCCCGCAGCAGAGGCCTACACCCGCCCTCACACGCAGCCGAGCCACTAGGGCCCTAGCCAACCTGAGGTACAAGGGCCCATAGCACCAGGCGAGAGGTGCGTGATGGCACCAGGCAAGGGGAGCGGGACAGGCAGGGGAAATATGCCAGCAACGAAGCAGCCATCAGCGGGCCCAGCCCCCGGCAGGGGTTGCAGGCAACGGGCAACGGCCCATCTTGTTACACAGGGAGGCTCGCCTTAAGGCATGGGAAGCGCCACAGCGGGTGGAGGGCACAGGACCCCAGCCAGGCCCAGCTCCCAGAACAGGGGTGCGTCCCGCAAGTGCACGTAAGCAGGAACAGTTGAAGGTCATGATCCAAGAGATGTCTTCTCGTTTTACAGTGCTCGAGCAGATGGAAGCAGCCCCGTGACCGGCCGCGGGGTACAGCGAGGCTCCAGCCCCAGTCAAGCGCCTCCGACCGGCCCCGCGGAAAGCAACGTGGACGAAGTCCTGGCAGTGGAACCAGGGGGAGGACACCAGCCCCCGATGCCTGCAACGGAGAGCCCAGCACCCAGTGAGTGGGTGTGCGCACCCGAAACTGCGCCCACAATCATTTGGCCTTGGCCGGGAGGTAGTTTCCAGGCCGGGGTAGCTGCCCCGGCGCAGGGAACAGCCCAGGCGCCACCTGCCCAACTGCCAGCGGCCGTGCTGCCGGTGTTGCGGCCAACCCCTTCAGGGATGCGCGGCCCTGCGCCCCCCGGGGGCGGGCCAGGTCAGCACCAATCAACTCCGCCAGGATTCCCCCCACTGGGGGCACCTGGCCTGTGGCCGGGCTGGTCAGGGATCGGCCACATGGCTGGGGGAATGGCACCACGGCCAGGGAGAGGTGCAGCCCCGGGCTACCCCGGGGTGGCGGCGGCCGCCATGCCATATGGCGACTACGCCTCCTCATTTGGGCATCATTCATCTCAGCCCACTAGGGAGAAAATCTGGTGGGGGGGGAATGCATAGATATATTCAACTTACTTGATTGGGGCTGGATATCAAGGAACGTGGGCAGGGAGGACCCACAAGATAGGGAGCACAGGCAGGTAAAAGCCGGAACGCTCCTGGGCAACATGGCTGCCAGCCTACCTGATTTTATGTCTTTGATCTTGCAGGCCCACCCAGGGAGGGCCCAGGCGATGCTTAAGTACCTAGATATTATATACAGGGCCTTTGCGGATTTTACAGGCCATACCTGGCTTCAATACGACACGGAATTGCGTCATAGGGTGGGCCCTGGACCCCTACGTCCGTTGGGATGCACCGCTGCCGCCCATTTGTGGCAGTTCATGACCCCAGTTAGGCCGACACTGGGGGAAAGGGGCGACAGTGGCCACACCATAAGAACAGGGCCGGCCAACACACCTGCCCGCGCTGCGGGCCGGCCGGTTCAGGTCCGGCTGGTCTGCGGAGATTACAATGGCCAGGGAGTCTGCAACAGGACACCCTGCCATTTTAAACATGAGGGTTCCATTTGCGGAGCACATCATCCGGCCCCTGGCTGCAGCAGAGCCCCCCCCAACAAGGACGGCCCAGGGTGGGGGGAGGGCCCAAAAAAGTGGGAGGTACGGAGGGACCCCCTGGAAAAGGGGCCCAGCCCGATTAAGCTGGAGGTGTTGCGGCAATGGGCTGCGGCATATCCCGTTAAGGCAGCAGCACAGTTTCTAGTTTAAGGTTTTAAGTTTGGGTTCTGTATTCTGTTAAGGGGCCCGCATTCCTTGGTTAGCAAACAACCCGTAATCCCGGGATATGGCGGTAGGGGTGGCGGAGGACGACATCCCCAAGGAAGTACGGGTGGGCCGCGTCCTCGGCCCCTTCTAGGAGCCACCAGTACCAAATCTGCGAGTGCCCCCGATTGGCTCGGTAACAAAAGTAGTCCCAGGGGAGTTCCGGGTACTCCATCACCTGTCCCATCTCGGTGCGGTACCCCTCAAGAACGGGATACCGCCGGAGCATCGCACAGCCAGGTGCGCGTCCGTCGATGCGGCCAAGCGCATGGTGCGCACCTGCGGAGTGGCGGCGGAGATGGCGAAATGTGACATTAAGTCCGACTTCCGCCTTCTCCCCGTTCACCCGGAGGACTTTGAGCTGCTGGGGTTCCGATTCCGGGGCCGGTTCTACATGGACCGGGCCCTCCCAGGTGAATGCTCGGCACCCTGCGCCGTTTCCGGGACCTTCAGCTCACATGTGGAGTGGCGGCTCCGCCATGCCACGGGCTGGGAAAATATGGCACGTTACCTGGACGCCAACCTGTTCTGGGGATCCAACATCTCCGGCAGGTGCAGAGCCCTGTTGGACCAGTTCCGCGCACTGGCCCAAGAGCGGGGGCTTCCCATTAGTCGAAGAAAAAGCTTGAAGGGCCCAGTCAGGTGCTCGCCTTCCTGGACATAGAGATAGACACCAGGGCCCAGGCGCGCAGCTCCGCTCTGCCACTTAGGCGCCCCCAGGACGCGTCGGGGTGACGCACCAGTGGGATGAGTTCACTGCCTTTAGGGACACCCAAGGCCTGGACTGACGGTCCCCCCTGCCCACGGAGCACCTCCAGCGATTCTGGGTCTACCTACACCGCAGGGGACTGACCCCGAGCTCCTTGAAGGGGTAGTTGGCCGCTCACAGCGGCAGCGGTGGGCCATGATCTGGCCTTTCGCCAGCTGGGAGGTGGGCCTCTCAAGCTTTCACAGATGCGTGCGGCCGTTGCCGGCGCTTTAACGTGTTATTTTGTTTCCCCAGGATCGGAAGGCTGCGCATAGCGGGCGAGAATTAGTTTGGTGGGTCACAGCTACGTGTACCAGGCCGGAAAAGGGCGCACATAGGACAACCAGGCAACCGTAGAGTGGTGGGTAGTGAAAGGAACTGGGTGGCTGGAGTGCCCCAGAGTAGCTACGGCTGCGGCGGGGGGCATCTCGACAGCCATTCCCTTGACTCACTTGGGGGGACAGGATTTGACCAGGTGAACTGGCACGTCCCTAATCCTCAAATTTGGGCGATCTGGCGTCTGCGAAGGCCCGGTTCACGTCCTGCAGGGTGCTCTGGTCAATGATGAGTCTGCGCCAGATTGGAAGAGCTAACTGTGACCAACACAAAACGGAACTACTCCTGGAAAGGGGTAAACCAAGAGGTTTGTTGAGTGGTCGGCCGGGATTGTGGGGCAGTGATGGGCCACCCGGAGAACAATGGACGCAGGATGGAGCCATGCAGGCCGGACGGTGTACACCTGACGGACATGGGCACC
This sequence comes from Phrynocephalus guinanensis, assembly GCA_037367245.1. Lineage (NCBI taxonomy): Eukaryota > Metazoa > Chordata > Lepidosauria > Squamata > Agamidae > Phrynocephalus > Phrynocephalus guinanensis. The sequence continues at coordinate 115,485,854 of CM074735.1, read as the reverse complement.
GGGGTGTTCCTGCTGGAGTGGAGGAGGGGCCTGGCTATGGTAGTGGCTATTTAATGGGTGACCGGGGCCATAGCAAGGCTAGGCCCTCGGCAGTGGTGGCTAAAAGCTGATGGAGGGCAGCGGTGAGCATACAATTAACAGCTGGACCCAAATGCCCCTCAACCACAGCACTGCGGGCCAGGAGGTCTCGGTGCTGGGGCGGGGGAGACCAAACGCCTCCCTGCGCTGGGAATCACCCAGGTTGGTGACAGCAGGCAGGGAGGATCAAATAAAACTAACTGGCCTGGTGGGGTGCTGTCGGACGACTGCACCACCTGGGGGTTTATGGCTCGCCCGATGCTGCCCGGTTGGTGGGGTCCCGGGAGACCCCTTGGACCCAACCAAGTCATGGATGCCTGGCCCCTCCTGTTGTTGTTGTTGTTGATGTTATGCGTTAATAAAGTGTGTCCCAGTTACCCCCAACATACCGTCTTGCCTGGTCATTTTGAGTGGGGGGGGCAATGCGGGCTCCGCTGGCGGCTCGTCCGCCCCGTGGAGCCTATTTGCCACCTGCGAGAGGGACGGCAGGCGAGACGGGACAAGAAGGTCCCCGATGGGAGGGGGGAGGACGCCCTATAAAGGGCGGCTCCTCCCCCAACCCTGCATTCAAAAGCAAAGCAAAGTGTTCTGCTTATATACCGCCCCATACCACTACAAGTAGTCTCTGGGCGGTTTACAATTTTTTGATTACAGTGTGCAGGCTACACATTGCCCCCCCAGCAAGCTGGGTACTCATTTTACCGACCTCGGAAGGCTGGAAGGCTGAGTGAACCTTGAGCCTGCTACCGGGGATTGAACCCAGGTCGTGAGCACAGTTTCACCTGCAGTACAGGCATTTAACCACTGCGCCACGAGGCTCATTCAGTCGTCTTCCAGCGTTCCCCACCCACCCACCGCGTTAGGGCTAGTGTGAGTTTTACTGGTCACCATCTTTGGGGCCGGATAGGAATTTTTGACCCGCACTCTAGATTGGCCGTTGAGGGCGGGGATTTTTCGCCTATCCCACACTGGTACCTCGGAGTTGGAAAGTTTATGTTGATTTCCACATTGGTCACACAATGGCGGCTAAAAGCTGATGGAGGGCAGCGGTGAGCATACAATTAACAGCTGGACCCAAACGCCCCTCAACCACAGCACTGCGGGCCAGGAGGTCTCGGTGCTGGGGCGGGGGAGACCAAACGCCTCCCTGCGCTGGGAATCACCCAGATTGGTGACAGCAGGCAGGGAGGATCAAATAAAACCAACTGGCCTGGTGGGGTGCTGTCGGACGACTGCACCACCTGGGGGTTTATGGCTCGCCCGATGCTACCCGGTTGGTGGGGTCCCGGGAGACCCCTTGGACCCAACCAAGTCATGGATGCCTGGCCCCTCCTGTTGTTGTTGTTGTTGATGATGATGTTATGCGTTAATAAAGTGTGGCCCAGTTACCCCCAACATACCGTCTCGCCTGGTCATTTCGAGTGGGGGGGCAATGCCCTATACTACTTCAAGTAGTCTCTGGGCAGTTTACAGTTTTAATTACAGTATGTAGGCTACACATTGCCACCCCCAGCAAGATGGGTACTCATTTTACCGACCTCAGAAGGATGGAAGGCTGAGTCAACCTTGAGCCTGCTACCTGGGATTGAATCCCAGGTCGTGAGCACACTTTTACCTGCAGTACAGGCATTTAACCACTGCACCACGAGGCTCTTTATTGGTCCAAATGTTAGATTCAGGTCTTAACCACAGCACCACGAGGCTCTTTATTGGTCCAAATGTTAAATTCAGGTCTATTTCTATAATAATCCACAAGAAGGTTTCAAAAGTTAAAGCCAAACAATCCAGGAGTCCATTGAGGATTTTTAAAGAACAACCCTATCTGACACTGAGCCCTAGATACTGGGTCCGCCAGTATAAGAACTCAGCAGTAGGATTCAGCACTTGTCTTTCTCAGAAGAAAACCTCCTATCAAGAAGACATTTATCCTAAGGAGGCCTTTTCTCTTGAGGAAGTGTTTCCCTTTGGTTTTCAATGCAGCTTCTCTCTTTAACCTTCTGTGTTCCTATGGACTAGGTAGGATCCCACCTCTTTTTCTTACTCAGGTAACTGAAGGAGGTGACAGAAATCTCTACAGTGGTGGTAATGGTGGTGGGGAAAGGGTTAGAAGAAGGTCTCTCCCTGATGTAACACTGGAACCCAATGTCATCTAGTGATGCTGAATCAGGACCAGCAAAAGGAACATGTTCACATAATTTGAGATGATCACAAACTGCAGTTCAGCAGTTTGACCCAGTTCGGCATAGCACCCGTCACTTCTGCATACTCACCCATCCCTTGGATGATCCATGCTTCTCTTCCTGCTTCCCCGCCTCTACAACCCAACCACAGATTGCAGCACACAGTTTCTACATCCAACTCCTCTGGTGGTTGCACACTCAAAGGTAGCACTGCAGGCTTCTCTACTCTGCCTCCTCATCCAAGTGGATTATTGCCAGAGTCAGCTGAGGAAGGAAGCACATGCTGTGACCTGTGAGTGGTCAGTCATAGTGGGGAGGTGAGAAGGGAAGAGTGCATGCCTGGGGAATGGGTGAGTGCAGAGAGGAGATAGGAAAGGGGAACACAAGGGAAATACATAACTCCAATGTGTGCATTGTGCTGAATAGGGCTGAGCTGCAGTTTGTGCCCATTTTTACACATAATGTAAAACTTAATTATGGAATCTGCTAGACTGAGATCTATCTATGGTTGCAAACTCAGCTTCCATACACAGATGTATGGATGATAAGGGTATTGGTGATCATTAAGCCATAACGGATGCATGTCGCCACCTGTCAGCAAAGGTAAGGTACCTCTCGATAAAGTGTGCTGCTTATATATTACTACATAAGCTTAAAGTACTCTCTGGGTGGTTCACAATTAAATTATGCAAGCTACAAATTTCATCCACCTGCCCCAGCAAGCTGTGTACTGTTTTCGAAAGGATGGAAGGCTCAGTCAACTCTGAATGAGCTACCTGAACCTGTTATGAATGTACTCATATCATGAGCAGAGTCTTGGCTGCAGCACTTCAGTTTACTCTGGCATCACAAGGCTAAGTGACACCAACAGCATACAACTGAATTCAGGTTCTGTTTCTGAGATTACCATAGGCATGTGCTTGGTGACCGTGGGAGCAGAACACAATTTAGACAGGCCCTTTGCTTGGTCCAGCATAGCACTTTTAAGTTCTTATATTTTTAAGGGTAACAGGCAATGTAGCTCCGTGCAGGTATGGAATAGAAGAGGGAAGCAGCAACAAAGACAGCATTGTTTTTAAAAAAATGAAAAGCAGATGTTTGATGATGGAGAAAGAGAAGTAGCTCTACTTGTCAACATACAAAATCATTCCTTTGAGCCATAGGTTTTTGGCTCATGCAAATATCCTCTACAGAAAGGCCTATCTTCCAGGTGTCTCAAGATGTGTGAGATATAGTTCTGATGCCTATCTCTATTCAGATGCCTCTATAGTCTCCAAGATAGGTCCTGTTCCATGTGAGTAGACATCTGTCTTTTGGATGAAGCTCTCATAACTCTGCTGAAGAATTCTTGGAGAATTCGGAGAGCTGGAGTCAAATAAAAAACAACCCACGACAAAAACACAATGGTGCACATCTACTAGGAGGCACTAGTGCACATCTGAGGTGAGTCAACACAAGGAGCAAGAAGACTCTACCCCTTCCAAACTTACTGCAGCCTGTGCATCTCTTTGTTAGGACGGCACTGAAAGTATCACTGGACATGCAGGACGGTAATTGGACTTAGGTGTGAAGAGGCTTCCTATTCATTCTGAATGAAACATTAGAATATGAAACTCAGGTGGGGGGTTTTCCTAATTGCCTCTCCTTCTTCACAAGATGGCAGTAGATTGTGAAGAGAGAATAAGATAATAGTAAGGGGGCTAGCTGCTATGGAAAGGACTTTGCTGCTCAAATCTAAAGTCGATATATGTTCATGACTAGTACAGCCTGAAAGTAATAAAAGGTGCAGATTTTCCATTTGACTAGGAGAAGGACATAATTACATAAGGAGAGCAGGTTAATAGTTTCTCCAGGAATATGTCACAATGAGAGTACCATCGGTGCTTCTGCAGCTGCATGGCCAATTAAAGTTAATGTGTGGGCAACTCTGACAACAAATAACCTTTAACAATTGTGTTGCACTTGTATCTGATGAAAAACAAGGGAGAACCAAAGCTCATTTTTGGGGTTCAGAAAAAGAAGCATATTTAAACAGCTTTAATTGCAGGGCTAAGAAGCCACAGTTTTCAAACCATATCAAAAGCAACCTTACTGTACCCTAGATATATCTGCTATCAAAGACAGTAAGGGCTATGCAGTGTTGCATCTTGTCTTTACTTATAAGGACCATCATTTATCCATTGCTTTACAAATATCAAAAATAGAAAAAACATGTTGAGACTGTCTTCGAGGAATGAGAGCAAAAGTACAAGGAAGTATTTTTGTATTTGCATTTTATTTTGCTTGAACCACATGGCCACCCTTTACTTAAATGACTCCTAGGGGGGATAAGAAGCTACAGTTGTGGTCTTTCGCTAAGCCTACTGCCCTCCAACAAACCACACAAACATGTCCTTGTTTTGGATAAATGTTAGGCCACAGCTTTTATTGATCTTGGTACACCACTGCAGTACTCTGGCCAGGCATTGGGATGCATCTGGTCCATCAGGAGACCCGCCTGTCCCCCAATATGTGGATACTTTTCACCTTTTTCAGCTTTTGGAAACCCCTGGGCATAGACTTCTTCAGGATTTCCTCCCCAAGCTATGCAGGGGAGCCTTTCACTATCCCGCCTGAGCTGGGACAGGGCCTGCTCCCTCCTGGGTCTGTTGGTGCCACCTGTTCCCTCGGGGTTCGCACAGTCTTCATTTAGCTGCCTTTGCCACCTGGATCTAGTCCCAATGCCACTAAACTGCCATGAGAGTTGAGTTAACCTTGCCTCTCACCAGAATACTGCACCTCCCACCATCAGCCTTGATGTCACTCAGCCATAATGGCATTCCGCTGTCGGAGAGGTGGATACCATCTGCCCTGTAGAGGTCTTCATTCCTGAATGAAATGGCATAGTGTGTAACAGTTTTCCCTCCCCATTTTGTTACTAGCTCCCCTATGGTTCTCGTCACCTTCTTCCGGGCCCTCTCGACCCCCCTGGATGACCTTGAGCTCTTCCATGACCTCCTTTGGAGCAGGTTGGAGCATGTGATTGCCATCCCAGGAAAGAAGTCATGCAGGGATTCCAGCATAGCTGTCATGTATAGTGTGAGGTCAATTCCTTTTGTCTCCAATAGGTCGTTTTCACCCAATTGCAGTACTAGGGCATCTTGGGGGGGGCTTGTTCCCTTGTTCACTGCCTGATGGTTTGTAGAGGGTGGCGAAGAAGTTGCCCCTTTTAAACCCAGGGCTCAGCAATCTACTACACCTGTGTGGGGTTATTTCCCAGAAGCTTGCCCCATGCCCTGTGGACTCGTAGCGCACCAGTTGGGTCCCATTCTTGGTCCCAGCCTTTCAGTTCACCACAAGCCCAGCACCATCTTCCTCTGGACCCTCTCTTTGCTCATCGGTGGCTGCTGTTGGACACAATGTTGGACCCGGTGAGTAAGATCTGTTGATTTATTCTCTGTCAACAATGAAAGTGTGTGTGTGTGGGGGGGGGAGTTATGAGCTCTTCGCAATAGAAGTGAAGCAAATTTAGCAAAATTGTCCAAATAAAGCTCTGATGCAAATATCACAAATTATGTAGGCCGTTTGTGCAAATTAACACAATCAACACATAGTGCTCCTTGTCTCTCTCTGGCTTGAAGGTGGGGGGAGATCAATAAGGAGCTGGAATTTCCTCATTCAAGTGTGTTGTGTTAAGACAGCTTCAGTCAGCAAGAAACAAGAATTTAACAAGCATTCTTCACATTCGTTAAATATTAATTATGCATTTCAATGACAGAGCAATGGAAGACGTACCTGGAATTTTCCAAGTCTGCTTTATTAATCCACCCAAGCATGTGCCATCCGTAAATTTGATAAATATTCCCTTATATTTCCCCCATCCAAATCATTAATAAATAACAAAATAATCACCAAAAATGTTGACAAACCCTGAACTGAACCCAGGGGTAACCCCACTTGTTATGTTCTCCAGATTTGAGAAGATACCATTGATTAGCACTCACTGAGAACAATTCTATAACCAGCTGTATATTATCCTGCCAGTTGTTCTATTCAGCACACATCTAGTTAGTTTACTAATCAGAATATATTGGAGCATTTTTTGAAAGGAGATGTCTGCCATTATCCCAGGATCCATTGACACAAACAGAGGACATCCCTGCCAAAGTAGGGGATGGATATGCAGAGGTTACACCAGGCCACTTAACAACAGAGCACCTCCTTGAGGAGCCAACCAGCCTCAAGTGGATGCTGGGGGATTGGGGATTATAAAGGCTGTGCTGGAGGAGGTAGAGTCTCAGAGGGAGCTAGGGCAGAGTCTCCAGATGTATTCACAGAAGAGGAGCAAGAACAAGAGAAGAGGATGATGCTGCAGAGGAAGCATATCAAGCTGAGAAGGTGGATGCTATGACCCCAGTAATTTCCCAGGATTAGGACATGTAATGAAGGACGATCCTTTGAGTGCTAGAGTTGCAATTCTGAATGGGTGAGTGGCCTATACACCAAACCTTCACTCAGCCCTGTGACCTACTTACTGGGAGGAACATGCACCCAGCCAAGGCTTTAATCCTTTGGGAGAAACAAGGAAGAGAACTCATCCTGGCACAACTGCAGCCCTGGAGATGGTAGTTCCAGAAGACGTGCCTCAATTCTCAGCAGGAGGAACCACACTGTGAGTTTGAGAGAACTGTGGGCCAAGGAGCATAATCCCTGATACACTGTGCACCCTTCTCTAATAGCAGTTGAAAAGGGCTATGCCAGAGCTACTGGAAAGTATGAAGGTTGGTTGATTTCTCCCCTGCCAAGTTTAAATAGATTCAGTTGTTTTGTGAAATCAGGTATGGGCTCCATAGATCTGAGGATCAAAGAGAGACAACACTGATGTATTCATAGAGGAGGAAGGGACCTGGGAGGGTGCCACAGAGGAGCTAAGGGAACTGTCTCAAACTAAGAAGGCCTACCATTTGGGTATAGAAATGATGTGAGTTGCAATCCAATATCTAAACATTTGCATTTTGCCCCATGAAATCACATAAATTTAAATATGCCCAATATTTGCAGGTTTGGGGCCTATGATAATTTTTTTGCTGTGGGAAATTTAGCAGATTTGGAAGTCTGGAGAATAGGATGAAAGGAGTGTTTGACAGATGGAAATTTAGGGAGGAACAGGGAATAGATGCTACATTTTTGCTGGCATTCTTTATTTTGTTTTAGTCAACAGAATTGCATCTATTTTGCACATGACACTGACAGTCAAGATTATACATGGTGACTGTGAACACTCATCTACTGACATGGAATGTAAGAGATTGGTGGAACAAATAATTCATGGAGACTGTTTATTGGGCTGGAAAGGAAAGGGAGGAAGATGAAAGACCCATGTTGATAAAAATACTCATGGATCCAACTCTTTCAATGGAGGCTCAAATATCTGCCATTGCCAAGAGTACTCTCTGCCTACATTGGTTGATATAGCCCAGTTCCAGTTCTACCTGGATAAAGGTCTAGCAACAATGGTTCATAAAAATAATATCAAAAATAGACTACTGTTATGCTCTCTACAAAGGGTTGCCCTTGAAAATTTCAGCAGATCTGGGACTTGTAGATTTGGTCATATATCCCTAGTCTTGACACACCTTCACTACTTTCCTTGTAGTTTCCATGCTCATTAAGTTCAAGGTCTGGTTATGATTTTATTTATTTCTTTCTTTATAAGTTTTTATACCACCATCTTCCCAAGGGAACTCTGAGCAGTTAACAGCAACAATAAAAACAAATATCTGATACAAAAACAGCAACAGAGATAGAATACTTGGCAAGATGGTGGAACAAAATAGCAAAAAAAGCCCATAAAGCCCATAACAATTTAAGATCTCAGTGCTTCTCAGGACGTCTTCACCATATCTCAGCTATCTGTTCCACTAGCAACTAGAGATGGGCACGAAACGAGCAATTTTTTGTTTTCATTTTCGTTTTTTTTTTTGTTTTGTTACGTAACGAAATGAAAAATGAATTTTGTCTCCAAAATGAAATGAAACGAAAGGAAACAACATAAATTTTGTCGTGTGTTTCATTTTCGTTGTGGCAAATACGTTGAACTGTAATGAATGCTAACGAAACAGCAATTTTTTCATTTTGTTTTTGTTTTTTCATTTCGTTATGTAATGAAACAAAACGAATTTTTTTTGCAAAAAATTCACAAAAAATGAAAACGAATCGAAACGGACCCTCTAAACGACAAACAAAACACCATTTTTTTGAGTCGTGCCCATCTCTACTAGCAACTCTCAATACATGCTGTTAAAAGTGGCCACACCATGGAAGACCAAAAAGACAAATGCAAAAAACTGTGTCTTTTCAGTTGTGGCCTCTAGTCTCTGGAACAAAATGCCAACAGATATATTACTAGCTCCTTCCCTCCTTATATTGAGGAAGCTGGTAAAGAGTGAACTCTTAGAACAATCTTTAATTAATGAATATCCTGGAAGCTGACATTCCCCCCACCCCTTATTGCTAATTCTAGATTTCATAGGGCTAGTTATAGTTATGATTTAATTGCTTTTTATATATTTATTTATTCATTAATTCATTTTATTTATTATGAATTTTTTTACCCCGACTTTCTCCTTGGAAAAGGATCCAAGGTGGCTTACAATGCTGAGGGAAAATATACAGCATAGAATATTTAAGGCATGTTCAAATTAAGAACAGGGAATTAGAAGAAGAATCTTAGAACATTAAAATGTAACAGTAAAGCTACAAAGAGCACACACACACAAAATCCATCATGAGGGATGGAAACTAACTTGGAAATCACTGTTGTTCTTATGAAATCAGTCAATGCAATCATGTATGGTAATCAATATAAAAGTCACATAGTCAATAGTCCCTCATTCAGGGAAAGCTTGCCTGAAGAGGAAGGTCTTTGCCTGCTTCCAGAAAGACAGCAGATATATATATATATTTAGAAATGGGTTTCTTTGTTATTGTTACTGTGGATTTTTGATGGCTTTTCATTTTACTAATAATCCAGAATAGCATTTGCACTAATGGGATGGTATACAAATCAAATACATACATAAAACAAAGGTGCATCATACCCATGACTTCACTGTTTGCCTCTTTCTCAGTGAAGGTGAAATGCTGAAGGCCACTCAAAAAGACAGACAACTCAGAAGAGGCAACTATAAAGCATGTTGAACCCTCAAAGATTTCATAGACTGAATGGCAGATCATAGATGAAATACAAAAGCAAATAATGAAACCAAAGCAAGCGTTGTAGCACCTACAAGACAAAAATATGTATTTCAGATTTAGTGCTTGGAGATTAAAACACAGCTCTTCTGACAAGCCTTTGGTAAATCAACAAACAGGCAAATCAAACACATTCTTTAAAACTCAGCTCAAAGCAAATTCTCAAGTTTTTATTCATGCTCAAAAATATTGCAGGTAGAGGGATATTTGGAAGTGGGTGGAGGAAAAATAGTTCATGTAACTTGTAATCATAATCATTATAATTATGATATTGTCTGTGTTATATTAAATTTTATTTATATATTTATTTATATACCGCTCTATCTAGCTACACGGCTACTCTAGGCGTTCACAAAACTGAACAGATATCAAACCCATATACAATACAATGCAATACAATATATAAGCAACAAATAAGTAAAAATATAACTTAATAAACAATATACAGTACCCCCCCCCCGGTCTATCACGGTGGATAGGGTTGGGCCTGGGGGGTGCATGCAATGTTTAAAATGTCTTTAAGCAATAGTTCTCAAGTGCAAGGACCTAGTGATCTTTTGGCATTTACAGTAGGGAGTCAGTTCAACAGCATCAGGGCTGATGGGCCTTCATTTTGCCCAGGCCCTGATAGCAGAAATCAAGAATCTGGGGATAAAACTCTTCTACTCAAAGCTTCCATGTCTCATTTTTAGACTAGAATGTTGGCCTGGAATTAGGTTTGGTTCATCTAGTATGGTTCTTGCATCCTTATATATATGTAGTGAAGCGAAGTTCTACAGACTTAAGCTGTTATATATGGGCCAACCATCCTGATTAAGGAGTTGCAATTCTCAGGAAAAAATTGCAAAACTCTTATCTTCAGACTGGACTTTGTTGTTTTAAAACCATGTAACAGTTTGCATACTTTCTGAAGTCCAGTAGATTTTGGGAATCAGCTTACTCAACATCATAAAACTGATATAATCAGTGCTACAAACAAACCTTTTGGTAAATTATGAATAAACATTGACTCATTAGCACAGCTGGAAACTGTCAGCTTTAATACTAGCATTAGTATTGTAAATATTTAAATAGTAGGTCATTATCATTTGTATGCCATGCTGATTGCGTGGAAAGTACCTTAAATCATTATCTCATTAATCCCCAAGCCATACCAGCATGTCAGGTTAGTAAATATTTTTCTTGCCAACTTAGTGGAAAGGAACCAGATAGAGGGAGAAAAAAAATCTGCACAAAGACTTCAGTGGGAAAGAAAAGCCATAAAGGAGGACGAGTGATGGTGGGTTTCTTGCATATGTTATGCTTGCATTACTGAGTTGGAAAGCCAACTCAGGAATTGCTCAATTCCGGAGTAGCTGCCTGTTGTTTAGTGGGCTTGCTGCTAAGCCTGATGTTATATTGTCTCTTGCCTCTTTTTAGCACACTGGAATATTTACACAAAATGTAATTAACTGTCACTTTATTCAAGTCAATTTGATCTTTTCTTCACCTGCTCTCCAGCTGTCTCCTAACCAACTTCATGGCTTGGAGCTCCTCAGTTAACCAAGAGACCTCCAGACCCTGCAGTGAAGAGGACCATTTTTTGACCTGGGCTTCCACATGATTGTTTGCCAAATCAACTGATGGGCCTTCCAAGGCCGCTTCAAACCTGGTAAAATTGAGAAACCTGCAAAATAAGACCATACCTATTGGCCCACGCTCCCTGAAAAGGGGAGAATGCTGCAACCATATTAAATCATAGCAGGAAGTGGTCTGTCCATGACACTGGCTGGGAGGTCACCATCCCAACCAACAGATTTCCTACAATAGCACAATTTAAAAGCTTGTCTGACAAGCTCCCCCTTCAGTGTTTTCTCCATGGACTATAAGTATAGTGGCCCATCTCAGATTTATCACTTTACAGGCGCAGGTCACTGAGATATGGGAATAATAGAGACAAGGCCAGTGGTTGAAGTCAGGATTGGTTCTTGCAGAGGGAAAGTGTGGACGAGAAGTTCTGAAAAAGGATTGGTTTTTCAATAAAACTGGCTGCCATGGATTTATGGTGGACAAAGCTAGTATATATTTGCACAATGCTTAATCAGTTTGGGGATTCATTGCCCCAAAATCTGGTGATTTTCTCTACATTCTATGCCTTTAGAAAGACATCAGATAAATTCATTGAAGATGGTAGGGTCATCAGTCATTAACTTTAGCCACAATATTAAGTCTGGTGATCTTACCAGGTGAAGCCTCAGAAGAACTGCCAGAAAAAAATCTAGTTTCACATATTTATTTATTTATTTATATAGCTTGTATGCCGGCCACTACCCAAAGGTCTCTGGGCGGCTCACAATCAATGTAAACAATTCACTATATATTAGCATAAGAATAGATTCCTGCATCAGTTATGTAGTTCACACCAATAATGGTATTTCCAAAAGCTGCCTGTTTTCATTTTGATCCGTTTTACTATACAACCAGGGCTACTTCCTGCAAAAAGCTTCTTGAGTGTCCGGCCTGCACAATCTGCAGCAATTCCAGCAAGAAATGAATGAAACCAAGAGGTTGTTTTTCGCCACGAACATGCTGCAGAAGGTGAGAGCAGCTGTCTCCTGCAAATATTTTCAATTCATAGAGATGAACTGCAGACTGCAGTACCTATCAGTATTCAGATGAGTGTGCTTTGGTAGGTGGGAAGGTTTGGTGCCTGTTTTTCACACTCAAACCAAATGGGTGACAATTCTTTCTCTTGATCAGACTGGATGTTCTCAGTGAAGTGAGAGATGAGGACACAGGAACCAGACATCTGTCCACTTAAGTTCTTATTAATTAATTCCATCACTGCCACAAATGCCTGTTTGTTTAAAGAGTGATGCTCTTTGGGGGTGGGGTAGGACAGGAACATTTCCATCCAGTCCAACTCTGGAGACCTTTAGAACCTCATTTTAAAAGGATGGTGCTGTGAGTAGAATTCACCCTGTTTTCACTATATGCCTCGTGGTAAGCACACAACATATGGTGAAACTATAGAACATCCTACTGTAATGATTAGACATGGGCACGACACGGCGAAATTGTCGTTTCTGTTTTCGGTTATAGTTTCCGTTACGTAACGTAAACGGTAACAATAATTAAGCTGTCAGAACTTGAACTCGAACCGAAAAAAGAAAAATTTGGTCGGGTTTTTCATTTCCGTTTGTGGCATCGTGGCGATCGCGCAATGCGAAGCACAGAAAAATTTTTTTAAAGTTTTTTTTAAAAAAACCGACTCCCGGTCAAAAAAGCAGGTGAAAATATGCCTGCCTGAGGCTTTGCCACCTACCAGAGGGGTGGTTTCTGGGGGGTCCCAGGCCTTTCCCCCCCTCTTCTCCTGTCCTGGGCTGCTCACACCAGGCTGGGGGGGTCATTCTCATCGTCTCGCCATGCCATGCGGTGGGGGAGGATCCAAAATGGCGACCGCAATTTATCTTTTGAAATCGTGGTCAAAAAACACACCAAATCACCACAGAAACATGTGAAATTTATTTTAAATGCCTGAATTTTAATAGTAGCAGCAGTGGGTTTTTTATAGCAATAAAACATCGTATTGATTTTATTTTAGTTTATTTTATTTTTTATTTTTTTAGACCTGCCCATTTGGGCTGGGCATGAGATGGGACCATGCAAATTGTTTGAACCATTCCACCAATGGCATCGCCAGGTTTTTGACTGACACTTCTGGATGTCTCGGAGGGCATAAAAAGCCGAGGCACTTTCCAGAAATCGCAGTTGGGTGTATGGATGTGGTTGAGGGAGGAGGGCTGGCTGCTGGTGCTGGTGTGATCTGATCGAGATTGAGGAGGGAGGATGGAGGCTTAAGGATTTAAGTTAGGCAGGCAGGGAGGGAATTAAATTTAGAAAATAATTTCTTTGATTCCCTGCAGCTTTGTCTGCTGAAGGGAAGAGCAGTTTATTATTTATTTCTTCTTTGGCAGTTTGTGAGGATTTTTTTCTGATATTGGATAAAGGGGGAGGTTCGACTGGGAGTGGGAGGTGTGGATTTATTTTAAATATATATTATATACTACCATTTATTTTCTATTTTCCCAACTTCAATTTGCTTGCACACACACATATTTGGGGTGCAAGCCAAGAACAGAACCTCTATCCTAATTGATATCCTAACTGCCCACTTGCCCGTCCGCCCGCGCCGCCAACCGCCTGTGGCCCGCACCGCCGCCCGCCCACTCGCCCACCTGCGGCCGCTGCCCGCCCATGCCCCCTGCCACGGCCGCCCGCCCGCACCTCCCCCCGCCCCCCACCCCCACCCCACCCGCCACCTAGGGCTCAAAAACACCTAGCGCTGGCCCTGTTTGCGGGACACCCCTATGCTCTGGGAAGTCAAATCACGCTAAATCGCGGTGGAAACGACAAATGACAAACAAAGGAAACGACAAATTTTTGAAAAAATTCGCGACAAACGGAAACGACCCGAAACGGACCCGTTCCAACAAACGAAAACTCAAAATGTCATTTTTTCTGGTCGTGCCCATGTCTAGTAATGATAGATTGATAGCAGGTAACACTGGCCATTATATGGCACCTCTGAGATCATAAGCAAAAAAAACCCCTGTGCTTTTCTGAAAGCTTTGCATTTGTCAGGGTGATGGTGCTGATTAATGGCAGGGGCCATCATAACATGTAAGAGTCACCTCAATAAAAATGTATTTGTCAACAGCTTTTTTAGAGGAATGCGCACTGTGGAGTTTTTTTTAGATCTGACAAAGGGACAATAGATTAGTTTAGCAGAAACAAAATTAATTGGTTTTTATTATCTCCCTTCTTGCTATGTGTTATGGGTGGTCTCTGTGAGAGAACAGAACATGCAAGGGGCAACGGAAGTGAGTTCTTAAGCACATCAGTCTATGTCACAAAGAGGAAGAGTAGATAAAGAAAAAGAAAACATCCCAGGCACACTAGCTATCTAATTGCCCCTTGTGGGCACACAGTCAATTTGTTCCAAGCAGTGTTACATCATCCATCACTTTCAACAACTTTCACTCCCCCTTTTTCTGGACACTTTGCAGGAGGAATTTATTATTATTATTAGATAGACATGGGCACGACTTGGTGAAATTCTCGTTTCCGTTTCCGTTCCTCGTTTCCGTTACGTAACGGAAACGGTAACAATTACTCCGCCAGAACTCGAACTCGAACCGATAAAAGAAAAATTGGGTCTGATTTGTCGTTGTCGTTCCTGGCATCGCAGCGATCGCGCGATGCCAAGCGGCACAGATTTTTTTTTTAACAATACCCCCCCGATTCCCAGCCAAAAAAGCAGGCGAAAATATGCCTGCCTGAGTGAGGGCACCTACCAGAGGGGTGGTTTCTGGGGGGGGGGTCCCCGGCCTCCCCCCCTCTCCTGTCCTGGGCTGCTCTGGTGGGGGGCATCCTCGTCGTCTCGCCAACTCACCATGCCATGCGGTGCGGGCAGGGGATCCAAAATGGGGTGACCGCAATATTTATTTTGAAATCGTGGTCCAAAAACACAACAAAGCACCAGAGAGAAACATGCGAAAATAGCTATTTTAAAACTGCCTGGATTTTTACAGTAGCAGCAGTGGGTTTTTCTTGCAACAAAACGTCTCCATTGATTTTATTTTATTTTTATTTTTATTTTTATTTTTTTACACCTGCGCAATGATGGGCTGGCCATGGGAGTGGACCATGCAAATTTTTGGAGCCATTCCACCAATTGCATGGCCACTTGGCCAGGTTTTGACCGAGACTTCTAGGATGTGCCAGTCGGGCATAAAAAGCCCACTAACCCTAGCCCGAACCTGAACCCTAACCCTAACCCTAACCCATACACCAGTACACTGTCCTTCTTAGTGGGTGAGAGAGGCACCCAGAGGTGCACCCCACTAACTCACCCTAACCTTACCTGTAACCCTAAGCCTAGCACTTGCGCTAACCCTAACCCTAAGCCAGATCTGTGTACTCGCATTGCACTACACGCAAGTACACTTCCCTTCTTAGTGAGCCAGAGGGCGCCCATAGGGGTCCTCTCTCACTTTGTTCCCCAGCCCCAGCCCAAGTGCACCATACACCAGTATGCCAGAATGCTGTCCTTCTTAGTGAGTCACAGTAGAGGCACCCAAAAGAAAGAGAGGTGCCTCTGCCTGCCACTGCAACTTGGTATGTGTATCCAATTGGCTATGCGTACCCTTTTGTAGTGGGCCAGAGGAGGCACCCACCCCAGAGAGGTGCCTCCAGGAGCCCGCTTTCCCTTCATAGTGGGCCAGAGGAGGCACCCACCCCAGAGAGGTGCCTCCAGGAGCCCGCTTTCCCTTCATAGTGGGCCAGAGGAGGCACCCACCCCAGAGAGGTGATTCCAGGAGCCCGCTTTCCCTTCATAGTGGGCCAGAGGAGGCACCCACCCCAGGTGCCTCCAGGAGCCCGCTTTCCCTTTGTAGCGGGCCAGAGGATGCACCCACTACAGAGAGGTGCGTCCAGGAGCCTGCTACCCCCCCAACCAGTACTAACGACAGACGAAAAAACGACAAACGAAACGACAATTTTTTGAGAAATTTCAGGACAAACGGAAACAAGCCGAAACGGGCCGGCTCCGACACACGACAACTCGAAACGTCATTTTTCCTGGCCATGCCCATCTCTATTTATTTATTTATTTATTTATTTATTTATTTATTTATTTATTTATTTATTTGTTGTTGTTGTTGTTGTTGTTGTTGTTGTTGTTGTTATACCCTGCTCATCTGGCTATATGGCCACTCTGGGCAGTTACAACAAGACAAACAGTACAATAACAAATAACATAATAAATATTAGACATGGGCATTTCGTTTTAGAAGGGGCAGAACAGCTGTCATTCGGTACTTGGATCCACCTTCCAGAACAAAATCAACCAGTCTCTTACCTTGTTTGGGGGTAGCACAGGGCTAAACTCTAATGAGGAAACAGCCTCTGATGTGTCATCTTTCACTCTCCCTGGTGCTGGCCAATCGGACAGCGAGGCGGGATGATGCATGTCCCAGCACAGCTCCTGATTGGCCAGCACCAGGGAGAGTGATCCAATTTGGGGTTCTAATATTCTGTCAGTTTATGCTGGAGATAACCAGTCCAGTTTCCTAAGATGACACTGGCTGCTATTTCTTGGCAATCTATAAATGTAATAAAGAAAACCAACCTTTTTGCACCAGGCAGGACATACGCACACACTTCAAATTTTCCACTAACGAGCAATGCACATCTTGTGTATGGTTTTGGGCAAATGTTGCCTAAGTCATTTTTGGGAAATATAGAAGTGAAATATCTTTTCTCCTCTTTGTAATCTTCTGCAGTGGCGTGAGCACTTTGACTGTTTGTCCTATCTCAGCATGGGCCTATTCCGGATGTTGTCATTTTAACTACCGATGTGCCCAATATGGAACAAGGAATTATTCCAAAGTTTTCCATTTTGGTTAAAAACCTCTAGCGGCACAGCAGAACTGCAGGGACTTACAGCTTCATGTCTCCACAGAATCAGCTTCGTGTCTCCGAGGAGCAGACCACAGCTTAAGTCTAATTAACATTACAGCCTCAATAACTGAGACATTGGTAAAAGAAAGAATAAAAGGTTTCATTTATTCACAGCTGAATAGGTCAAAAAACAGCATACTGTACAAAAAAAGATTGCTCACAGTCATAGGCTGAAACAGATTGCTCCTGCCAGGCACTAGGGTCAGGGGAACATGGTTGTAAGATAATGTGAAGGTAATATGTCTGCTTGGCTTGTGACCTGCAGGAGATGTTAAATGTCCCCAAAACTGCTGTTTTGTGATAGTAACTTGCTTTACAGCTGCTGTTTTGCAACAGTAGCTTGCTTTACAGCTGCTGTTTGTGACAATAGCTTACTTTACGGCTGCTGTTTTATGACAGTAGCTTGCTTTACAGCTGCTGTTTGTGACAGTAGGTTGCTTTATGGCTGCAGAATTATTTATTTATTTTTCCTTTGCAAACCATGGATAAGTGAATCAGTGGATAGTGAGTCAGTGGATACCGGGTCCTACTCTATACTCACCTCCATCCTACATTTCTAAATTAGCAGTGACTTGCTCTATGTACCTTTGGGGGCAATAAACCAGCTACCTTGAGTTCCAGGGGAAGAAATATGAATATAGTACAGTGAGAGGCACCCTCCCTCCTATGAATGTGGCACCTTGAACAACCTCATAGTTAACCAGAGATGAGGCAACTTTTATGGTAACGGCAGGTGGAGAAAGAAGCAATTCAGAACTGGAATGGACATACACATATTTAAAAAGAAACAAAAGGCAGGGGGGCTGAAATAATGTTAGAAGAGCCAAAGCGAAATCATTGATGATCTCGCTGTGCATGCTGTATTGCTAAGAAACTTGCATGTACATTTTAAACCTTTCTGGGGTGGGTGGGTGGGAGGAACCCTGTCCCAATCCTGCAGGGTTACCCCCACTCCCGTCTAGTACTTTGTGCATTCCTTCCTTCCTTTTGCTCTCATTCTTGTAAAACATTCTCCAGGGCTTCATTTGTTCCTTTTGTGACTCATTTCATCCAGCAGCCCCTAAGAACTCCTGCTGCTCCTAAAAACCACTGATGACACATGAAGTTGATCTTCATGGACCGGGGTAGAACAGACTGCCAATGCTGCATTAATCAGCTGTTTTTTAAACCTGGGCCGCTGCTAGTGTTCCATGGTGACTCTGTGTAGGCCAATATATTCAATAATATCAATTTAAGAAGAAAGGTTCTAAAGCAATATCCCAGCACTGTGAAAAGGATTTTCTAAAGAATTTCCAAGTTGTCTGATACTTACTGCTAATGATTAACTCTTTCCAAATGCATTTCTAAAAAAAGACAGTTCTTCCAAGAAAGATTAGCATCTGAAGCCAATACAGTTCACTTCCAAACCACCAGAATTTGATAAATTCCCCTCTATTTTTCTTCCTGTATATCCCTGCCTTGCCAGGAAGAAACATTACATACTTGGGACATTTGTTCACAAAAGCTGAGATACGTTTCGCCAGGATGCAAATTTCTGTATATTTACTGTCCTTCCATAAAATAGCTTTCCATTCCAAATCCAGGCTTGCTCTTTGTTAACTGAAGCATTCTGTTGTCTTGTTGCCAAACATAGGGCTGACCAGCTTTTATTTATTTATTTATTTATTTATTTATTTATTTATTTATTTATTTATTTATTTATTTATTTATTATTTACACTTATATACCGCTCTATTTCCCATAAGAAGGACTCAGGGCGGTTTACAGCAATCATGATAAAACAATGAATCAATACAGTAACTAAAACAATGGTTTCCAAGAATAAATAGATCGGCGGGATATTTAAAAAAAAAAAAAGGACCTACATATGTGGATCCATTAGAGATCTCCAAAGGCGTCACGGAAAAGATAGGTCTTTAAATTTTTCCTAAATGACGCCAGTGAGGGAGCCAGCCGCAGTTCACCGGGGAGCTTATTCCACATGGATGGTGCAGCCACCGAGAAGGCCCGTCCTCGAGTTCTTGTTTTACGGGCCTCCCTCGGGGCAACAGTCCTCAATGAAAGGGTCAGAGTATTCACATGCATAGCTGCCTAGATGCCCTAAGCACCTCCGATCTCACCTGATTTCGGAAGCTAAGCAGGTCGGCCCTGGTTAGTACTTGGATGGGAGACCACCAGGGAATACCAGGTGCTGTAGGCAAACTACTCCAGTATTCCTTGCCAAGAAAACTCCATGGACATGGGGTCATGGAGAGTCGGTCATGACTGTAACGATACAACACACACACACACACACACACACACACACACACACACACACACACACACACACACACACACACACACACACACACATGCATACTTTTAGCTACAGTATTTTTCCATGTGTAAATCTACATTTTTGTCTAAAATTGCTGGGCTAAAATTGAGGGTTGTTTTATACACAGAAGTAAGCCATGGAGAGAACTGTGCAGTTAGAAAACTGTAATTTGGGGGTTGGAAAAGTCGGGGTGGTCTTATACAGTGAAGTGAACTGTATTGGCTTCAGCTGCTAATGTCTCTTGGAAGAACTGTCTTTTTTTAGAAATGCATTTGGAAACAGTTAATCATTACCAGTAAGTATCAGACATCTTATGGATGGGAAAATATGGGTAATTGGAAGCCTATCTGACAGCTTCAAACCAGAGAGTCTCCAAGTGGGAATGAAATTCTTCTAGGATTTCTCATGCCAACAAAAGAACCAAAATAAAAACAAAACAAAACAAGACAGGAGACCAAAAAAGCATGGGGAAATAGTCCATATCGCCAATCTCTGAACAGAGGCAGGGCAATATTATATCAACAAAAAATCATATACTTTAAGAGCTCAAACATTTAGTGTGGAAGGTGACTTAGACAGTATGCCATAAATTCTGTTGAAAGATTCCCTGAACAAGAACATCTTCAATTGATCCCAGTATAGTATCAAGGCATGGGTCAAACAAACCTCCTGGGATGTGAAGTTCCATGAGTTGGAGACTAGAGGTGGGCACGAAAAAGAAAACTGATGGTTCGATGTGTTCTGTTTTGGGCCCACCATTGGTTTGGTTCAGTTTGTACATTTTTAAAAAACAAAAAGGCACTGGCAGTGGCCACACCGGAGGGCAGGAAGCTTCACTGGGCAGCAGGAGGCCTCACCGCTGCCTCCAGAGTGCCAACCGCAGCCGCAGTGGGTGGCGGTGGACTGCCACCTCCGGAGGCCCAGCAGCGTCCACACCGGGCAGCGAGAGGCCACACTGCCTCCTCTAGAGCCACAGCCGTGGCCGCGCTGGGCAGCAGTGGATTGCCCCACCTCCGCTTCCAGAGGCCCAGT
This sequence comes from Phrynocephalus guinanensis, assembly GCA_037367245.1. Lineage (NCBI taxonomy): Eukaryota > Metazoa > Chordata > Lepidosauria > Squamata > Agamidae > Phrynocephalus > Phrynocephalus guinanensis. Next base: position 115,465,508 of record CM074735.1, on the reverse strand, counting down.
GCTTTTTAAAATTTTATTTTTATTTTATTTTTATAGCACTGACCACACGGCCCCAGGGGCAGGGTTGTTGCTTTTTTATTTTTATTTTTTTATTTTTACAGCGCCGACCACGAGGCCTCAGGGCTGGATCGGTGCTTTTTTATTTTGTATTTATTTCTATTATTTATTTTATTTTCACAAGTCCCCATTGCTGGGGGCTTCCCCCACACACACAGCTGAGAGGCCCTAGCTGCTGCTGACCCCAGTTTTATTTTTTTAAAATATTTTTTCTACTGTCCCACTGGCTTGTGGGCCGAACTGGCTCACCCATGGGCCGGAGGTATATATTTGAAAAATATGTTTTATTATTTTTTAAAGTCCCCTATGCGGGACTTTTTTCCCCCTCCTGGCCCGCTTCCGGAGTTCCAGGCAAGGAGGCTGGTGGTGACAAGGTAGGAGAGAGGGGGAACGAAAAACAAAATGAAATTAAACAGAAATTTCCATTTTGTTTTGTTTCATTTTCCTTTGACAGGTTGGATCATTATTCATTTTGTTAGCTAACAAAATGAATAACAAATAACAAAATGTTTTGCCGGTCCGGTCCCGCCATCTGCTGTTGTTGTTGCTTATATTTGCTTTTATTAGTTAGTTACTATTTATTTTTCTGTTTTGTATTTTGCTGTGTTCTATAATTGTTGTAAACCGCCCGGAGTTCCCTTGGGAAGACGGGCGGTATATAAACTGTATAAATAAATAAATAAATAAATAAATAAAATGAATTAGAAATTCATTTGGACCCATCTCTACTGGACACTTTAACAGATATGGCTCTTGCATGTCCCATTTAAAGGTTAGGTGGTGACACGGCAGGACACACAATAATGCCTTATCAGGTAATTCAAACAAGACATGGTTGGATGGATTGGAAGGGAGTTTACGTATACTGGTCACATATTGTTTTTAATTGAAATCTGGAGATGAAGCCTAGACCTAAATCAGTGAAAGTTTTGTTCTACAGAGAGTGTCCCTGTTTTTATAGTAGTTTTATCATGGGACTTGCTGTTGTGCTGGATGTAAATCATACTGGTGACTTGATTCACACTTGAGTAAGTTTTCTTCGATGACTCAGACTTGACTTATGATTTGGAACTAACACACGCCTCCCTTATTTTTAATTGGGACTCTGACTTGGGATTTGGAACTGGGGACTTGATATGAAAGACTCGGACTCGGACTTGGGATTTGGAGCCAAAGACTTGTCTCTCATCCCTGGCAGTTCCAGATTAAATTATAAAATAACAAACACCCCCTTCTTCCCTGCAACCAGCCTTAATCCCTGGTGTAAAGATAGTGTGAATTACAGACAAGGTATATCCAGGGACTTGGGTGGCATTTTGATGCTTTACTTCAGCTCACTTTAAACTCCAGTGGTGTATTTTACAATGAAGAGAGAGAGAGAGAGAGAGAGAGAGAGAGAGAGAGAGAGAGAGAGAGAGAGAGAGAGATTTGAAGAATAAAAAAAATAATTGAACAGGAGTAATAAACCTACAGTTTTCTCTGGAACTTTGACCCTCCACAGCAAATAAGATCAATATGTTATTACTCTTGCTGGGTCAGGGTACCTAGCCCTTTTGAAAGAGGATGCACCTCTTGGAATCGTTGTGTCTTCTCATATTGAATTGTTCGGCCTTTCCCCTGTGTGTCAAAAAAACCAATCAGGGATGTCCTTTGGGATAAAGGCCACATACACTCTATTTCTCTTGCAATTTCTGTCTGTGAGAGTGTGTGCTTTTGTGAAGACTCAAGTGTTCCATTGGTGGCATTTTCCTGCTATTTCACTGTCTTTGCTCATCTGTTTTGCTTTCCTATCTCATTTGCCTTTAATGTACTAAGGAATCCGGGCCTGTGGACTTCTTCTCCATGACTTATCTGCAGTCATCTATGTAAAAACAAAATTCAAGGGTATGTATGTATATATCTATATCTACAATACATTTACATATGTATCTATATCTACAATAAATTTACATTCATATAATGACCTATATAATTTACATCTACATGTCCGGGGGGGATGTTTAAGCTTAGGCTAGCCTATTTTGGGCATAGCATGAGAAGGCAGGATTCCAGGGAAAAGAAAGATGCCCCCATGGTATAAGACCACCCTGACTTTTTCAAGCCAAAATTACAGTTTTGCAACTACACAGTTTTCTCCTTGGCTTCCTTAAGCCGTGGTCCTACCAGCATTTTCTGCATAGTTTGCCAGCGGTGAACTGCGCAGTAAAAGATTGCGTGCTAACCGGGAAGAAAAGTAAATTCTGGTTGCAGCCGACCACGCCCATGGAACAGCAGTTTTAGCGAAGTTTCCTAAACCACCGCCAGGGGCTGGATTTAGAAACTTCGCTCGAAAATGCTTACTTATTTGCTTCTGTAACCACGACAGGACCCTGAAAATACACAGTAAAATCAGTTGTTCCCCTTTATCACCACGGAGGCTTGGAAACTAGAGCCAGAATGAAGGACAAAATGTGAAGTAGACAGGTAGGGACTGAACCAAAATACGAAAATACGACGCAGAAGAGAGGACACTAACTGCACATTAAAGACCATGTGACCACCCCCCAAAAAAATACACAGGGAATTTTTATAGGAAGAAAACTCTGGTAAGACCATGGCCTTACTCATAAAGGGACTTTAACCAAACACCTAGGTCCTGGTGCATGCTCGCTGTGACTCTTGTTCTTTATTGAGTTAAGCACATCATGGATCAAATGTGCCTCAGGAACACTTGGCCAGGGTCAATCACCCTGCATGCCAAATTCAAATGCTACACAAGATCCTGTAGCTCCCTGAGAGTGGTGTTCTTTCTACCCATCATCAAGTGCAAACTTGACCTCAGAGCTGCTAGTTGCTTCCTAGGCAAGCAGCATGTTTGTTGGCAGGTGTCTATCACAATACTTTTTGGAAAAAATTAAAGCCATTCCTGGGCCTTCTATTTTTCCATCAGCAAGTGGCAGGTTGAGCTCACTGGCCAGCTCCTGGAAGTTTCATAACAAAAAGGCACACTGGCCAGATCCAGCCTCTCCAGCAAATAAAAAACATCAATATAATGGGAGGTACTTTTAAACTCATTGTACGCCTCAGCTTCCACTCAAGGAATGTGCTGAAGTGCTTGAAACCACCTGAATTGAGCCCTACAGGCAAAAGGCTATTCCAAGAATGAAATTAAAAGAGACATCAAACCAAACCAACATCACCACCAAACTGAAGAAGAAAAACTGCCTCCAACAAACAAAGTATTTCTGCCATGCTTAAAAGGATTCAAGGACCGTATGGACAAAGTGTTGAAACAACACAACCTACAAGCAGTATTTAGACTCACCACAAAAGTACAACAAATGCTATGGTCAGCAAAGGATGAAAGGAACCCACTCGCCACTGCAGGAGTATACCCAATACCTTGTAGTTCTGGCCAGGTATATATTGGAGGGCCAACAGGGCCAACAGGCTCAAGCTCAACCCTGAGAAGACGGAGGTTATGTTCTTTGGGAATTCGCCATCTAGATATGGAGGCCCTCTCCCCTGTCTGGAGGGAGTTTCCCTCCAACTCGCGGATAGGGTGCGGAATCTGGGCGTGGTTCTGGATCCGGCGCTTACCTTGGATGCCCAGGTGGCTGCCGTGACCAGAACCGCATTTTACCATCTCCGTCAAATTGCTCAGATCCACCCATATCTGGATGGCGACTCTCTGAGAACAGTGGTTCAAGCGCTGGTGATATTGAGGTTGGACTACTGCAACGCCCTCTACATGGGGTTGCCCTTGACTCTCCTCCGGCATTTGCAATGGGTACAGAATGCGGCAGCCAGGATGGTGGCGGGTGTGCGTCGTTATGACCACATCTGCCCAGTTCTGGCTTGCCTGCATTGGTTGCACGTTGCTTCCTGGATCAGATTCAAGGTCTTGGTTTTAGTTTATAAAACCCTCCATGGCTTGGGCCCGGACTACCTGTCAGAGCGGATCGTCCAGCGATCAACCTCGGCCCGTCCAGTCCGGCAGTTGCGAGCGTACTCACTGTGGGTTGCCACCCCTCGAGAGGCCCAGAAGACATCTACACGTAACCGGGCCTTCTCGGTGGCAGCCCCTTCTCTCTGGAACAGCCTCCCAAGCGAAGTGTGCTCTGCAGAGTCCCTGCTGGCCTTCCGAAAAGCATTAAAAACTCTGCTTTTTCGGGAGGCCTTTGGTGACTTTCTGTAGTTTTTTTCCCCTTTCTTTTTCCACCATCCCTACTTTGCACCCACCGAGTAGCTCGTTGTTGGGTCTGCACGCATAACTAGGCTGCCAAGTTGTTTTAACTATTAGAATAGTTATGATCATTGTTTTATCGTGCTGTTTTAATTTTTATTGTGTATTGTTGCTCTGTCAATTGTTGTAAGCCGCCCAGAGTTCCTTCGGGAAGATGGGCGGGGTATAAATAAATAAATAAATAAATAAATAAATAAATAAATAAATAAATAAATAACTACAAAGCGCAGCATTTAGACCAGAATCGAGGAACATGAAAGACATTGTAGACTAAAACAACCTGAAAAATCAGCAGTAGTGGAACACACCCTGAAACAAATTGGACATGAAATCCTCTCCCAGGACACAAAGGTACTGGATAACACTACCAATCACTATGTCAGACTACACAGGGAAGCCATTGAAATCCACAAACATAAGCACAGTTTCAACAAAAAAGAAGAAAGTCTAAAAATCAACAAAGCCTGGCTTCTAGTACTAAAAGCTGCAGAGTGCAAAAGGTCAACGCTCAATGATTCCCACTCAGATGCAAGCAACAGTTATCAGTTCACATAATAGAACAGCTAATGACACCCATCAAGGATCATTGCTACCCCTGATTGCATTGAAACTTCTTACTCCCTTCATCACAGTACAATAACTAACACCTATTCTCCTGCATAGAACAAATTTTCTCTTTCCCACAACTTTAAAAACACCAGTCTCACTCACTCTATACCCCAGAGTGCAGAGAGAACTCCTAGTTTCCTGAGCTCCTTGCCCTCTGAAGATGCCAGCCACAGAGTCTGGCATCTGTTTTGGAAGAAAAACTTCCAAAACAGGGCCAAACAGCCTGCAAAACTCACTATCAGATCCTGGCTGTGAAAGCCTTCAAAAATACAAGTACAATACATTTCCTTTTGCACAGCTAGACCTGCATAATTTGAAGTTGGGCAAGCCATCGCACAAT